>CM065944.1:8750000-10000000 GCA_033459515.1 Theretra japonica
GTCCAGAACCGAAGATCTTCACATGAGGGTTTTCGACTAAATCAAGATCACGGAATCTAGGGAAGGAAATTGCAAAATTGAAGTTATTTCCTTTACAAAAGAACCTGCAGATAGTCTAGACATAATGCAAACATTACAAATTCAAACACAAAGAGGAAGGCACAACAATGAATACTTACTTCCATTTGATAGTAGCGTTGGGAATGCTCTCAGCGATGCAAGTAAGGTTCACGGGTTGATTATTCATGCTCCAGATAGGAACCGTAGGCATATGTTCGAAACTAGGTCTGAACTCTACGGTTAAATGGCCATTTCTTCTTGCTTCTCCACCTACTCAATTAATAAAACCAATAAATACAGATACAATTTTAAAGAAAATACGAAACATAATGTCATTAAGAAATATAATTATGGAGTGAAGTATATTAAGCTCCTTGTTAAGGTTTTACATCTAGAATAATACAGTACCGTCGTTTTCAGCAACACATTCGTAAAGGCCATCATCAGTCCTATTCAAGTTGGAGATGGTAATAACACCGGTGGACTCCATCTGATCTCCGGTCTGTCTAGTGGTTGTTTCCACTGTAATCCTGTAAATATAATTCAATATCAATTTGCGAAGAAATTTTGCATTGAACATAAATTTGAATTTCAAGAACTTAAGAGTCTAGGGCTATGGCTGGTAAATTTGCATTAAAAGAAATGAGGTTGTAGAAGGAAAAAATGAGACAAACCTGCCGTCATCATTAGGTCCATTCAAAAAGCGATCTTGATTGCTCAGTTTCCGGAAGCTAATCCTAGGCGCCGGCCGTCCGGTCGCTTTGCATTCCAGTTTGCCCTCTTGAGTTTGAGGAGCAGTAGTATTTTTCAATTCAGAAATTCTCGGCTTCACAAGTACTTCCACTTCAATTTCAGTTTCGTTTTGTCCGGCTTTGTTAACGGCACTGCAAATGTATTTCCCGTAGTCTCCCGCTTCAACTCTGTCGAATGTTAGCAGGCCGGAAATTTCGTTTACGCTGAATCTTGATGTCGTCGCCAAGTTCTAAAAGTAAAAGAAATGTACGTTGAAAGTACGCCATCCACTCTTTTGCAACTTAATTTATTTTAACTGTACAAATATTACATTTTATATGGGCAACGGGTCCTTTTACAATTTACTTCAAAAATTATTCGACCGCATTGACGGCATTAGTAAATATGTACCTATACTTTATAGTGTAAAAATTAAACAAGGAGAAACAAAATTACTATATTTTACTGGTTTCTTTTTTTATATGAATTTTGACAATTTCTAAAATCACATTTTGCATGTAAACATGCTACAAAAACAAACGACAAAATATATGGTCACTCGTAAACTGTTATTCGTATAACCCTAAATATTAATTATAAAACTAATGAGCTTACCTCGCGTGTGGAGGCTTTAATCCACGTGTACCTCGGGGGCGGCTTGCCCCTAGCTTTGCATGTAATCGCCGCTGACTCCCCCTCTTTGATCTCAACCCTTGATTCACGCTCTTCCATTTCTGGTGCAGTATAAACCTGGAAGTATATGGGTGTGAATATTTGCAAATAATATCAATAATTTATTAAAATTTTCTATTATAAAAATATATTATCTTTAATGATGACGTCATAAATATTATCAAAGGCTGATATAACAATTCCGTTCGAATAGCATATAGCATTTATTTACATTTTGAAACAATAATTTTAAACTTTTTTAATTACTGCATACCTCAAGTTTTATATTCCTTTCGGCAAGTTCACCAGTTTGAATGACAACAGCACGGCATGTGTATGTTCCATCGTCACTTTCCTCCACACCTTTTATCAGCAAGCCATTTGTCTGAATCACATACCTGTCGCCAGTCGCAATCTGTAAACCACACCAAATTTTAAACCCATGCAAGATTTGATTGCAACTTGTAATTCAATTATGTTATGTGTTTACTTACACGATAAATCAAACGTTAAACTAAAATTAGGAATTAAATTGGCTTCATCGTTTAATTTTGGATGATGTTTATTAATACTTATGGAATTACTTACGGGTGTTCCTTCTTTAAACCAATCTACAGAAGGCGCAGGTTCAGCAGTCACTTCACACATCACCTTGAAATCTTTGCCCTTCGTCGCATATTGGTTCTCATTAGCATTGGTCCATGTAATGGCAACTAGAAACAATAAATCATTGTTATGTTTTTGACTATTAACAAAGATCTAGCCTTAACTAATTATGACTTTACTAAGTATAATTAAAGCTCCAAATATATATTTGTAGGTTTAATTATCTTCCATTTTAAATGTTGTTAAATACATAAATGTCTACAATTTGCTGCATGTATTTATATATCTATTTTTAAATGATTAACATTTGTATTAAATGTTTCTTATTTGAAAATTTGAATCATCCTTACCAATAGTATCCAAAACGACGCTAGCGCTCAAAGGCATGTTGGTGTAGGTAGAGACACAAGTGTAGTTTCCAGCCATGGCAGGAGTTATCGACGATATGTACAGTAACTGCAACTGCTTCGCTGTCATTGCCTCCGTGTAGATTTCAGGTCGAGTTCCAGCTCTGTATAATAATACATTTATGGGATTGCATTAAAAATTGCATTTATTATAACTGCCACTAAAACATTGTTTTAAACATTCAAATATTATAATAGAAATGATTGTTTACCTTCAACACTTATAATACGACAACAACTGATTTACATACAGTATTTTTAATTATCTACCTTAATTAATATAAGAATAATTCCAAAAAAAATCTACAACATAGGTACGCTACATGAACTTTGTGTTCCGAAACTAAACTCAAAAGTACTTACGCGGCTTCGTTAATGACTTGTCCCTTGGGGTCCTTCCACTGCGGTTGGCTGACCAGCGTCGGGTCAGGGGCGTCGGCCTGGCACGTAAGTACCACGGATTTACCGACAGCCACCGTCTGCTGCTTCTGGATCGGGAATATCTTCAGCGACTGGGCCGAGCATCCTGGGAGAAGAAACATCAGTATTACAAATAATTTTCTTTGTTTTTGCTTCATTGGTACATGACATAGCATTATTGTATCGAAATCTTGAAGTAAGGGTACACATTTTCTTGTTCCCGCGGGAGCGATTGAAGTAAGTCGAAAAGGTTTTATGATCGTAATAGTAACAGCATTTGTCCAGTACCAAAGGGAATTCCTTAAAATCTCTAAATTAATTCAAATTTTAAATAGCATAAGCCTAATGCACATAACAAATTCCAGCTGCATACAAAGGAAAAAAAAGATTATGTACACAAAACAAAACATTATAAGGCAAAATAAAATTACGCAGTAACATTACGTATTCAAACGGATAATGCACCTCGCATAATTACGTATACACTGAATAAGACTTGAATGAGAATGGGCCCGGCGCGGTCCTTGCAACTCTTTAATTAACTTCACCGCTATTTATTCCCGAGGACGTGACGAACCTAATTATTAATGTTTTCTGCACTAATTCACATTTTGTCTACAACTTTGTTCATTTCAACACTTAGAAAGTCATTATGAACTGTGTTAGAGGCTTTTATAATGTACGTGTTGTTACTGTTGTGCTACATTTGAAGAAGTTCCGAGATGTTAGGAATATAAATTAAATATTTGTATAAAATAAATTTTAAAATCATTACTATTACTTATAGTTAATACCAAAAGCAAAAGGCTCAAAAAAAATGTGCGTTCAAACCAATCTATAAAATTAAAAATGTTGGATTCACAAATGTTCATAAAAAATGTAATGTGTACAGGATTTTTCCAATATCACTTAGTGTCTTTTGTTCGTGAATGAACAAAAACTCCGAAGCGTCGATGTTTTCTGTCTTTTCTCTTGGAATTCCTCCCCCTGTTAATATTTCATGGAAACCTCCCACAGCTCGTTTTTAATTGTATCTATTTAATTCTTTAAAAATTCTTTACCGTATATCAGCTAAAGCATTCTTTATCGGCTATAAGGAATTATAATATGCCAACAATCTGTTGAGAAGAACTTACTCATATAATTAAAAACCAACTATTATACTATATAAAGACATATTTTTCAAACGTGAAATCAAATGTATGCGCGAAATAAAATAGAACAGAAACATTTTTTTTATTCAACATAATTGTCCTACATTTATATTCAAACATATTACAACTTATTTGACGGACAACCTTTATCCAACCTATAAATATAAATAATATTCTTTTAAACACGGAATATTGAATATTTTCAAGTATAAGTGAAGGAAAATGGCACCCTCAATATATTTACTTCAACATCATGGTTTGTGACGTGTAAATTGTGGCGCTTGAACGCGACACCCCTGTAGTTATCGGCTTCGACATCTCGTGTCATCTCGAGTATCGACAATTCTATTCATCCGATCACGTATACTTATTAGCAGAGAATAGGGCGCAATAATACATTGAAAATATAGATATTAATATTTGCTTTTATATTAAATCGTAAGTGAGAGTGTGTTGGTTTAGTTTCTAGATCCAGTTCGATTGTGTAGTACAGAAAATGATATTGAAAATGACCAGGCACATTTTGTATTATGCAAATAACAAAATTAGCTTGTTTAGACAAAGATAATATCTTTTACCTTTCTATTAAACTAATACTAGTCCGTATACCCTTGTCTTTGCTTCTGTATTGAGATTTTGTGTATTAATATAGAGCACATATTTATGCAAAATTGTGCTTAACTAAAGTACGTCCATATTATAAGTAGCGGCATAACCGCTGAGCTATCCGGAATGAAAAATAACTGCCCATGAATATTATAATGACCGAAGAAAGTTGACGAAGAAAAATTTGTCTGTTGTGAAACGACTTAATAATGAAGTTACCAAAACTCGCCAGTACGAAAATTATGAAGTTCAGTAATTGTTTCGTAATTAATATTGTTCTATAGACGGCTCATTTTCGAACATTTTTTGGAAAAAAAAAGTGAAAGAATTATAAACCACCTATTTGAGTGAATTATATAAATGTGGTATATCAAAATGTATAGACGTTCATTGTGATAAACCACATTTCAAGTTCAACATAAATTCAACTTTAATAACACTAATATAAAAAAAAATGTTTTAAATATTTATTATAATCAATATAATATTTTCATTCGTTTCAGCTTGGTCATCTGACTACACTGCAAATAATAGTAAGTACAATATTTATGTATTAATTAATACATTTGGCTTTATATTTTATGCACAATCACGTAGCGGCTATTTCTCTCGTCATTTCTGTCTTTATTCCTTGTACTGTACAGTCGCTTCCTTACCAAACAGTGAAGCTTCAATCTATTAATCCAATCAATATGGCTTGACGGTCGCTTCTGTCTAGTGGTCAGTCATGCCAGAATTAAAGCCGACTACAGCACTGACAAGGCTTAACTACTATTGCAGCTTCGCCATTGTTCCGGTATAAAGGACTCAAGTACTCTCCGTAGAATATTTTATTGAATAAGTCTGGTACAAAATTAATTATAATTAAGCAATTCGAGACAATTGATGGAGTGGTTTATTTTGTTTGGTTTTAAAGAGTTACATTATATATTTTTATTTATGCACTTGTATACACAAAAACGTAAGCAGCGATGACCTGACAAAAATATTTCTATAATAAAACATTTAGGGTACGTATTGTTTATCACCGTAGTATAAATTGAAGGAGATATTTCCCTTGGTACAATTTATGATGTCACGAGTTGGAGATCGAGATGATACAAAGATCGTAACATACAAAGCCATTCTCAAATAATGTCAAGGGCTTTATATTCTCTGAGGCACGAAGGACTCCGCTTGTTTGCCGTCAAACGTAGTCACTAGTCATTCTTCATGCTGAATATGATAAGTCTAGGTCATTTGGACGAAGTGGTTATATGTTTTATAAATGGTTGTGTAATTTCAACTGCAAACAACTTTTTGTTTCTGTATGTTTCTCCTGTGGCCTATGGCCGTCTCAATCCAAATCTTCTTTGTAAGAGAAATCCCTTGCTAAATATGAGCTGATTATGGGCTTATCTCTCTCTCTCTCTCTCTTCAGCCACAGGAAGTCGAGTACTGAACATAGACCTCCTCCAAGGATTTCCACATCGACCTGTTGGAAGCAGCCTGCAACCAGCGACTTGTCGCCCATCTACTTTGTAATGGGTTAATACCGTACAGTTTGTTTATCACTTCATATGTATATTTATACGAGCGTCACGCAAAAACTACTAAATTAAATTGGATGCGGTTTCACAGATAAAATGCGCGTTTCAGACAAATGCGGATAAATTTGCAAAAATGAATAATAAACAAGGTGATGATACGCTCATTTAATAATTAAGTATATTGCGAAACAACTAATTACAGTTCTTTCGCATGATTATGAAAGTTGGGGCTTCTATACCCCGAGGAAATGAGTACACATGTTAAGTATGCCAAATTTGAAATTAATTAAAAGTTTTCTTAATTAAATTTCATACATAACTTTTTGACTTTTGCATAATTAATAATGTGTTTAATTAGTTTTATCTTTACGTTCCATTCCCACGGGGCAGAAAAACAATGTTCGCATTTCTGTATGTAGCGGTTTGGGGTATTTTAAACGTTGTTTGTTTACATTTTATCAGATTATTTTGTTTTTAAATATAGAAAAGATACACCGAATTATTTTTGATACATTCTTGTCATTATTTGTCAATCCATCATAATAACCTCAATAATGAATGTTTTTTGTGATCAGTCTTACTTTGGTATACCTAATGTCACGAGAAACAGACGTCTCGTTTTAGTCCCAAAAGACATAGAAAATGTTTTTTACAAATAAAAATGGAACTTGCTTTGTTTACCTTTATATTAACTGTAACAATGGTCTAATGAACCCCTTACATACATAAACCCCACCATGCATAAACTTTTAAATAATTACTTCTGACTCTACCACAATCAAGGCAAAAAAGCCGTCTCCTTCCTCCAAGCTTATATATAGGTATACATATAGCGTCCCTTTACTAGCTCCGTCTATCAAGTCTACCTATATCTGTATATATAGGTCTATCTAGGTACGGCCTCTCTCAATCTTATGTGAGCAGACTGTAGAGTTAAGCTTTAATACACATGCTCTCTAGTCTGTTTGATGGACAAATGGATTCTATTGGAGTAATGGTTTCATCTATTGAAGCATAGTTTTAAACCGTCTTAACACTGTACTCATTCTCAATATGAACGTTAGATAGGAAAAAGTTCGATTCAACCAAAAAACGCAAAGTACATGATACTATACGACACAATATCCAAAATTGTATTTCATATCCAGTCTTATAAAAAGACACACGTGCACAATATTGCCAGATTATCAGGCGCATCAATAATAAAAAAAAAAACAGTGACGAAGGAAAAACTCCGTAAAGCCTTAGAAATACGCGGCAACCGTAGTCGGTGAACGCATAGAATTTTTTACAAAGTTTTTAGTTATGCAGCTCACGTCCACGGGACCCTTCGGTTATCCTTGAATTTTTCTCGACAAAGTGCGCTCCTTGCATTTTATACTGTTAAGGAAACTGAGCTCGGAAAACGTGCTGCGTGTCTCTATCTATAGATGTGTTTAGACAATAAAACAGTAAACAGGGCATGTATTTGTCCCTATGTTTATACTCTACTATGTCTACATACTCGTAAGTAGCTAAGTATTTAAAATAACTTCCAAAGGCGATCCAGGTACTTAAGATCTTTAGAGAAACTATATTATAATGATACATCTGTATAGTCATCATCCACTTGAGAGAAGTGGCGGAATACTAGCCTGTCATAAGAGACACAAATCATTTACATTTTTTTTAAATTCCTGCATAGATAACCTTTATACAAAATTGTTACGATGTGCTGCCTTTGCAAGGATATTGCGTATCTTGATTTTTCAACTCTAATAAGATCTAAATTCAATCCAAATTGCTCGAGGAATTTCACGAAACGTTCCTAGACGTTCGTTAGTCCGTCTATTCCTCAATTCGTGTATTTCAATGACTAGTATTGATCATACCGAGTCATGAGAGCCGGATTTAGCCTGAGGGCTTTTATTCCCCTATTCCTTAATTAGAGTCCAAGTAATCGAAAAACTCTCGCAATATAGGGATAGGATAATTCACGGTTCACAGCCTAACTATTGGACCAATGAACCCTCCTTATTATAATGAATAGTAATATTGGCCCATAGACATCCCACTTTGTACCTAAAGGTCACCTTGAATGTGAGAAGGAAAATGGCGTGTTCCGAGGTAGTCGGAGCATATCACATACTCGACACTCGTATCTATAAAATGTTTTGCATAAAATACTCAGGTATTCTCTGGATATAAAACATTATTATCCTAAACATATATGATTATAAATGACCGCGACGATGAAACTCTTCACAATAACCCATAAAAGCATGTCGTTTTAGGAGCGTTTTATTCGCAGGCCGGAATTATTGTGTCAATAATTCGAAGTAGCCAATTCGTCTGTGGATCAAAATTCAATATCCTAATACCGCACTCACAATCAGGTTCATGGTAGTTAATTCCAAGCTAATATAAAATATTAATAATAAAATCGCTTAAGTCCTTACAAAAACTCGTTCGCACCGTTAGAACGTAAGGATATTCCGACAATACCAGCACATGTGTTGCAAATGGGGATATGATTAGCGAATAAGCGTTAACTTTAGTTTCAGCACTAAACCGTCCCATTATCGAAGTGTGCCGCCAAGGTTCATTACATATTTATAACATTCACGTTTTATCGTGAGCACGAGTACCTACGCGAAGACGCGACGAGAATATACGAGTGTGAGGACGTTGATAGGCTGAGGTTTTTAAAGAATTCGTAGTAGCTATCACATGTATATCTATAAATAGACATATTGCCACATTCATAACAGGCGTAGGTACCTATGCTGGGTATCTGTGAAATTAGGGTGATATAATTTACTATATGAATGATCAAAACACGAAATTCCGATTATGAAAAATAGCCGTATTTCGAGCGCTAGCTTCTAAACCTTCTTTTATGAAATCTGGCAATTTTAATAAAAGTTGAAAAAATTGATCTATCATTTAAAGATTCGCTTGACGACTATTGTTTTGTAATTACTCAAACTTGGACGAAAGTATGAACGTCGCGAAATGGTCTAATACTTCAAATTGTATAGGTATATAGTATACAGTCTATGAGTTGATAACAATAACAATTTTCTGTGGACAATATATTGCCAATATACACAGACTTGTCAAAGAAAAGTTTATAATTATATTTTTATCCTGAGACTAAACTAGAATTGCAAACAACATAAGTCCCCTTTTTTCTGAACCTATATCTGTTTACGTTATTGCCTATTTCCGAAAAATTTTGACTTGTACAAGAGGTCCAGAAGCGACTAGATGCATAAAGTAGCAGACGGAGCTCTGTGGCGTACCTTGGGAGAGGCCTATGTCCAGCAGTACACTGCAACGGGCTTATAATGATGATGAGAATAATTTTAATGAAACCTAAATACTGTTATTTCTGCGAAAATATTCCCACGCATTATAAAAATGAAATTATCATCATAATTTTCCACACACAACGCGTGTATAAAACACAACAGTTGCACTACATTACCGAAAGCCTACGCGCGTTGTTTCAGAACTTCCAAAGAAAATTTGTAAGTTTCTACAAAATAAAGTTTCGTACAAAAATATCCATGGATATAATATGCGGAAGATTTATTCCCTTAAGGTCGCGAGTCTTGGTGAATTTATATTTAAAAATAACTTTTTCGACCTCCATGTGAATTGGTTCAGGGAGTTTGTATGGGATACCCTTGGGATTACATTAGGGATAGTACAGGAATACAAAAAAGGTTCGTTTGCATAGCATTTATGCTTTAAAACTTATTTTAATAAGGAAAAACTCTTAACTTCGTAAATATGGAACGACTGAAGATATATCTTTTAATAATTTCTTAATACAAGAATCTCTAAATGATTCCTTTAGTACTATGCGAACAATAGTTTTGCTTCTTATTAAAATCTCTTTAGATATTTATAACTTAAACTTAAACTTCTAAGGAGAAATTTAATGAAATTGTATTTGAAATGTTTGAAAGCATTATTGAATACAATTACCATGATGTCGCCCGGAAATAATTCCAAAACCTTCAAAATCATTTTGACGAAGGAATTACGTGTACAGATTCAATTTTGTAGGTCACAATTCAATTTCATGGGCATCTTGAGTCAGTTATCGTCAAAAATCTATTGGAACGACATGCCGTACCCGATCAAATAAACTTTATAGATACTAAAGAAATAGAACAAGTCTACGATCCTTTTATATTTATGACGGAAATAAAATACCTATTGTATAAAAAGTAACATAACGGTTTCCTTGAACCACACAAATCCCCAGTCATAAATATACTACACGAAGATATTGAAATTAAAATAGAACTATTACCCCATACTCCCCCGTGGGCCATTCTACAGAATAGCACTACACCTGCAATGTAAAATACTGAGCACATTCAAAGCTTTGAATGAATTTTACAAACAGTCTGTACCTCCGAGGCATCGCCGAAATTTCATCAACTGTAGGGGAGACGGGGCGAAATGCGCCAACGAGGGGACAAGTGAAATAAGCGAGCGGTGGATTAAAGGGTTTGCGGAAAATTTGTATGCTTCATAACGGGCCGCGTCCCCGTGCGGTTTTGTATTACCAATTATGTTCATTTAATACGTAACGAGCTGTTTCGGCGGATCCGTCCGTGTCGCAGAGCTCGTTAATAACAAAAGCGCACTAGTAATGCTTTTACAGCGCTTCATAAACATCTAGTTGCCAGTCGCGTATGCAAATGAATGTTCTGTTTGAAATCCTTTTCAATACTAATGTCATGGTTTCGGTTATTGCTTCCTTTGTTGGATAGTAATGCTATTACAATACGACGTTTGCAATTCGTTTTTCAATACTTAGTGAGTATTTTTCTAGCATCTCCTTAAAAATCAACATAGCATTGAGAAGTCACTAGTTGAGAAATAAGAATATTTTTATTATATGTTGTAACGATTAGAATACGGTATTAATGACGGTTCTTATACGAAAATCATTTGAGAAAAATAAACAATCTATTTTTACACGTACTTAAAATGCCCTATCGTTTAGAACAAAAAAAATGGACCCTGCTTAATTAAGCCTTGTTTAAAATAAATATTTTAATGGAAGTATTTCGTAGGCGGAAATAAATGTTATCCGAAAATTGACCTCGTTTTTGACTTTTACAATGAGCAAACAGCAATACGGTGATGTGAAACGAACCGGAACAGTTTCGGGTCTACCGGAGACGTCCCTTACTCACGTCCCATTGGAAATCAACGTTGAGGCTACACTGGGGTTACGATTTGAAACAAAAGACTGCCACTGTATATGTAGGGGTATTGTGATTAATCGCTTTGGCATTATTTCCTAATTAAGCCCACCTTCCCCTTGAGATGCGTCGCCCGGGGGAATGTCTGCGAACTTGAAACAAATACAAATGGGCTCACGGCTACCGGAGAAGAAAATCGGTGAGTCTGTCGAATTAACGATTCGCACAAATTAAGAAGAATTGAGCAAATTCATGTTCGATTTACGCAGAATTATTTACTTGGGGCTCATTTGCTGCGATGCAGATTGACAGGCTATTTTCTTTTGCTTTTTGGGAATAGAACAATGAGTACAAATTATGTAATATTACTCCAAATTGATCTCCGAAATGTAGGACTTATGTCGTATTTTGCTTAGAAGTAGATAATGCTGCTATAATAAACAATATTGAATGTCTAACGAAGATTGTTCATGATATGCCTATAGGTAGCATAGTTACAATCACGCGTAATGAAGATGATATTGTCCACTACGCATATATTACGACATTACACACTTGATCGATCAATAGCAACAAATTACATAGATAATGATATCTCAAATAAACCAAGTCACGTTAAGATTGCGTACGACGTGGTTAGAAATATTAAAACAATTATCTTTACGATCCCACCAGACGTGTAAACAAATGAACCAATTACAAACTTTGACGAAAATAACTAAATTACTCAGCGCTTGATCCACATAAAATACACACGCAGGTTCACCCCATTTGACATATGACACCAACTTCAATGAAAAGACCGTAATTGAGGGAAATGAGATAAATTACTCTTGTGGATTGTTAGATATGTGAAAGGGGAGCCTTGAAACAGGAAAAGCCTGCAGCCAAGGGAACGATGTGATATATTCTAACAAAATTGTGGTAGATTGTGCTTCGCTTAAGTGGCTGCTGACCCAGGTGCGGGTTCTTTAGATTACCATTAAAGATCCTATTACCAGCAAAGAAACAGCATTGCCGTTACAATAAATTTTCAATGTAAAGCCTTGCTAAACTCCTCGAAACATTCGCATTCCCCTAAAACGGACGCAGTCATTATCAGTTTAACGTGAGGGTTCTTGCTACAAAAAAAAAAGTCCGATCTCAAAAATTCAGCTAAACGTAGGGGCGTAACGAAGTGTAGCCCACTTAAAACAATAGCTAAATACGAGGGTCGGATGGTGGCACCTCCACTCGCTTCCCATACTTAAAGCAGTTCGAGACCACTCTATACGTGCTGAATTCGTAGAATTTTTATGGGATACGTTTTGGGCTCCTTTATTGCTTTGGATATTTACGACATCCCATGGGTGTTATAAATTGATGGTGGAATTTAAAATCTTCCACAACAGGCCTTGTGACTACTGTAAAATTAATTGCCAATGCTGTACGGAACACTTTGCTTAAACATTTGTTTTGTCAGTCACGGTTAAAACTTATGAATGGCTTGCAAATTGATCCAATTTCATCCTTCCTCCTCTATCAGACCATTAATTACTGGTCGATGCCTGCTGCGCTATCCCCCTGTAAGCCCGCTTCTTACTTTATAGCCCGCAAACACACCGTCATTTCACCCCGCGTTTGTTTATTGCCTTTTGCGTGAACTTTCATCTTGCTTTTAATTGACTCCGAAAGTTTTGAATACTTGGAATACTAGACGGTGTGTTGTCATGGCACGGGGGATTATTTATGAATGGGTAGATTTATCGTATTATTTTATGATTAAAGTTTTCTAGAGATAGTCATTCACATTTTATTGGCTGCTGTATGTGTATTCGTTGCATAAATTATAGAGGACATAAAAATATATCTGGTAGCTCGACTAGGATCAATGAAATGACAAGTGTTTTGCTAATCTTAAAATGGCCTGACAAGAATGAGCGAGTGTGACCTGTGACCGAGATACCGGTCACCTACGCTTCGTTTACGACCAATTGACGTCGCATACGGCTCGCTTCAGTGTCGAAATCAGTTCCACCGGCTTCCTTGCTTCGGTGTTCATTTTAATGACCCACTATCCTTTAACGTCTTCAGTTACGAAAAAATTATATGCAACTAAGTCAATTTGTCGATTTAATATTGGATATTATTTGACAAATGTAATATCCTTATTCAGCTTTTCAGCTAGAGTTGCTTTTGTATTTGTAGAAAGCATTTTCACAATTAGACCTGTAAATAAAAGGAGTCGCGACAGAAATAGTAATTAATAACGACAAATTAATTTTAGAAGTCGCAACGGTGACTCCAGATTATATTAATCTTTTCAAACTAGATCGTTAGCGAAATAAGATATTGAGTTGGGCTATTGTGCACATTTCACTAATATATTTCACAATGATGATCATCAGATATTAAAAAATTCATTACCTATATTTGTACAGCAATGCATTAGACCAATTTCATAAAACTCATTGCAAAACTGAATTTTCAACCACAAGATGACGAAGCATGAATTACTTCTATTCAGACTTCACATCGTCCTATCCAGAACAAAACCTTTTTGCTCTGAGCTGCTACCGTAAAATTTCTTTAAAATTTCATCTTACCTCAAACAAGGTAGCTAGAGTATGCTCACTATGAAAACTGGTTCGTATCACCTAAAGAGGCTCATGAATAACATATGCGCAAGAATTAGGTCAACCACGAAGAAAAGATTGCGTAGTTGCTCATGAAATATAAATACAATTCCAGTAGGCGAATGGAAGTAGTAAATCTGTTAATTGAGCCTTAATGTGTGTGGAAGAAAAGGGTCCGCTTACAGAGACCAGATTAATAGGGTAATCTCTAACACGAACCAGTCTATTGAGCAAAGTCAATAAGGATAAAAGTAAGGTGGAAATTTATTATTACATTGACCTCTTTTTACTCTAGGTGCAATATCCGCTCTTTTTAAACGAGCAGTGTGTATTCTTTTCCTAACGAAGCCTGGCAATTTTAATAAAATCTCCTTAGATTTTGAGATAAAAATTCGATTAGACTCAGCGACGTTTCTAGAATAAGACAAAAAGAAAACTATTAGAGTTGTTTAAGAAAAGTCCAACCTTAACACAGCAATATCTTGGCGCGTGCTCGGATTAGTTTTTGCTTCGTGTGAAGCTTAGTGAGCTGGGTGCTACATAGAAAATAAAACAACGTGCCTTTCTGTAGATTCATGACTTATATGGATTACATAAGACAACTTCGATTATTTTTTGTTGAAAGCTTAAAACATAAATCGTTGTAACAGTGAGAGCTATCGATAGAGCAAGAACATAGATCAATATAAAATTTAAAACCTAAACCAAGTTCGCGATGCGTAGTGTGCATGTAGGAGCGGGGAGGTGACAAAGAAGTAATTATTTTAGCCAACGTAACACTATAAAATATCCACCAAGCGAAAGAAATTTTATAAGTATCGGCAATCACAACTGACCGCCGAACATTCCTGCGGGCGACAGCTAAAGTATTACTGGAATTGGGTCCCTAGCACCGCCATAATCAAACGGCGTCTATTCACAAGGCCAGCCGGCTGAGCAGCTTCGATCCTTTCTATAAAACTTTTCAAAGCGGAACTGCTGAACCTAAAGGAATGCCAATTTTGTTTGTTAACTCGTTCGTTGTGCGATTTAATTTGCGGTGCAACCGTACGAATTCCTTGAGACGGTTCATTTGCTATGTACGCATTTAAATCATTTAATTCGGATAAAAGTTCAGTAAGTGAAGCAATTTTATTTTGTGGTTTATTGAGTTCAGAAGCACTTAATGTGTCCGTGTTTTTTACTCAGTTATTTATAAATTAAAGACTTATTCCGCTGTCAATTTGTTCTTCCATTATTCAAATAATAAAATGAACAAACATGTGTAGGTGTGCTGTTAATATTAATGCGTTGGAAGTAATAAAGTAATTTAAAACTTCTGGCATTGTATCGACAGTTCTAAAGGGCAAGTTAGTGACCTTTACAATATAATATAAATGGTTTTGTATCATCCTATATATAGAAAGTCATTTCATTTTTGTTATGTCATATTTGAAATACTCTGTTCAATTATTTTTAGCTTATTTTAGTATTAATATGTTTTTCTTCTCATACTGCGATGTAAAGTAAACATAACGTTTAAAGAAACCGTTTCATCGAATCATGGAACAGTATATTATCATATAACTACTTGTTCTCGATGGCTACAATACAGGCATTGCCTAGTATGGACATTACTGATATTTCTTATTGTAATTCTGACAAAGAAATACGAAGATTTTTTTTATTATTATAGTTGACATTGAAGATGAACACTTCATTTCAACATTTTACAGAAACTGTTTGTTTCCATAAATGTAATTGAAATAATGTCATAATGGGCCAGACATTAACTTGATGTTAATAAATTCCAAACAGTCTCAATATCAATAAAGAGCAGACTAAAACTGACAATGAATCCTTCCTTCACTTTAATCTCTAATGTCCATTAAACATCCGATCCGAAACTCTATGTATATACATCAGCATGTTTAATTCCGTATATACCGAATATAAGAGACGCAGCACAATTTGTATTCTGCACTTGCCGCGGACCATCCGTCTGGCCAGATTAATTATCACTCGCCACCCCTCATGTTTCCCAATAAGCCTTCGCGACTTTTCAACATAAATCTACCCACATTACAATTTGAGCCGCATAACTGATCAGGGTATATTTTCATTCCATGGATAGTCAAACTTTGACGAGACCAATCTAACTTCGATTAAAGTTTGAGAAATTTCGGAGGAACTCTTAATTTGCACGGTAGCGGTTACCGCTAAACGACGCTTGATTCTTAATATAACGTGGATATAGCTTTTAGTTTTAAGATCTTAAATATTTAACTTATTTTATTCTGGAATTACTGTATCTCTTTATTGTACTAGTAGTTGTATGTTTGCTTTTCCATAACAACATTTTAGATCTACTTACAAAATTAGACTTTGCGTCACTTTTAAAATGTCAAATAATATTTTTAATTTGGCGTTTATTTCTATCGTTTCATGAAACAAGTTATCAACTATAAGCAAATGTATTTACATTTGCTCATAAAAATATACAAAATACAAAACTCACATACAAAGTATGCATTTACATGATACTTTTGGTGCCTTAAGTTTAGCTGTTTACGATTCTAACCTAACAGAAACAAGAGCAAATATTCAAAGGAATGTTCCGCAACTGTGCACCGCTTACCAATATTATTAGAATTGATACTTACCAATAACATTCCTGACAGATCATAACCCATACTCTTAAACTCATATTTACCATCAAAACACAAGAATACACGAGCAATGTGAAGTTTATTTACGCCACCTCTCAACATTACTCTCTGATCTCAAATCAAACACGCTAAGTCTCAAAGCTGGCTACATAGTACTCCATCACGCATTATTTGCGGAACGTTGACAATCAGCAGGCGCGGAAATTTCACCAGAACGTGTGCCTCTTAAAATATACGTGATTTCTACTCCGAGATTTGAGCCTATGTGAATTAAAAGATAAACTGAGTAAAAACTTTATCTCGTCCTCTTTGAGACGTTTGTGTGTATTCGGAGACTTTTAAGACGGTGTTGATTGTATACTTTAGGTTTTGTTTGGCCTTCTTTAAGTTGTAAAGAAATATATGAACGTCGTACTTGAGTTGGCGTGTTGATTAAAATGTGGAGTGAAAATTAAAGACTGTTTTAATCTATGGATTGTAAGATTTTAATACATAGCCAACATAATGTTTCAATATACATAATATACAAAGTTTCTGTTTCAAAGTTAAGTTTTAGAGAAACAAATGTTCATAAAATCGTAACAGAAACGAACACTGACTCTAAATGCAAATGGAAAATGATGAAAGTAAAAATACGCCACGAATTGTAATTAGTTTTATAATTAAAAAAACATTCTTGCATAATATTTGAATACAAATAATTCTACTTTTTGCGAGAGCTTAATTAATATTTTCGTTTGAAAATGTAAATACTGTTTTATTTTTAAACACTAATGAATGCTTTGATAGCTTGTCATAGCCTGGATAAAAAGGCTAGAAATTAAAAATGTATTTAGCCTTTATATTTACAGAGTAGTATCTAATGATGTTACAATACTATTATACTACATTATAATTAATTATTTATCATTAAATAATCAGTATTAATACTGTATCGAATATAATGAAATCGAGAGTGTTATCAATATACGTAAGCATTAATATGATTGTGGCGCGTATATTGTGTTTCTATTTGGTCTCAAAAGCGTGAATTGCGGGCGGGATTAAATTTATTATTCAGCTGTCACAGCTTCCCAAACTGGCGGGAGCAAATGTTCACGCGAAAGATCTCCGCTCTAATTATAATTGAAATTCATACCATCGAACCGTGAATTCGTTGCTTAAACGAAATTTAATTAAGAAATCTTCCTCGTATCACACGTGTTTTTAAAGACTTCAGTTTAATTTCAGTGTGCCATCATTAGCTCATTCGGCAATGTGGGTCAACTGTTAATTATCAAGATCTGGGATATGAGACTCCATATATATATTATGTTTTTGTTTTTTGATATAAAAATAATATAAAAGCATAAATACTATTTAAGTTGCTAACTAAGGCATTTTTTGATATCGTGAAAATCTAATAAGGGAGTTAAAAATTGAGGTTTAAATTTTTGTCACCAGATTTAAGTATTAACTAGAAGTTATCTACGTATATACGCAAGGAGCCTTCTGAAGTATTCTGATTCTGATATAATCAAATTATTTAATTGCGAATAATTAGGCCGAAGCCAATAATGCTATTGTGATGCAGATTGGTATACTTCTCAAACTATTGAAACTCTTCCGAGAACTTATCACTAATAGCTAAAACTGAAAACCAGCAGCTAATGTAATGGAATCCACTTTAAGCAATTCAAAAAATCGTTTTCGTTCCATTATACTCGAGTTTTCTATCCAACACTCACTTTAAAGAAACAATGACAATGTTCAAGTTTAATTCGAGACAAGTTTGTACTGGCGGAAATATAAAAATGTAAGTTATCGTCGACGTAGCGGATAACAACGCTATCCGGCCGTATCTTTTCTGAAGCCGGGGATAAAAATACACTGGAATCAAATACACTGCAATCTAGGATATAAACTAAGCTCCGAGGTCTTGTAGCAATCAGAAACTTGTATTGTTCTTAGTTCGGTCGAAAGTCAGGACGATATAGCTCATATACTATATAATGTGTGAGATATGATATCTCTCTTTCATTTCTATTGTAATCTTTTGATATGTTTATCTCACGCATATGGGCTTGTTACATAATTTATTACTTTTGCAGAATGACGGATTATTTACGAACAGCGGCTTGCCTCACATCTAGAATATCGAAAATTTGTTTGGGTCGTAGAACCCTTGAGTCTAATAGCGATTGATTATATCCCAAATAAAAAAAATATTGCTCATATATTTTTTGTAATTTGGACACAAAATAAAACTTATAATTGGAATGACGTAGATAACTGTAATATGACATAGACTAAACTTTAATCGATATTTGACAAGGTAAATACTCCGTATACGCGTTTTCATAGAAGGTATTTTAGTTAATTGATCGAAATTCGAGAAACCTCTAATGAGTAACATAAATTCGGATCCAGAAGGAGCATTTAAGAAGAGTGTAAAAGTCGCAAATTCATTTATTCCTTCCAGAGCGGTAAAGTCGTTGGTCCCAACTGATTGCCAGTTCATATAGCCAATTAGAAACTATAGGTGATTTTAAACTTCTGATAAGCGTTACATTGTCCATATTGGGTCCACATAGTGAATTTATTCTTGATTTCCAGAAACTTGAAAAGCTGTGAATTTTTACGTCATCGCGTTATGATTTATTACTTATGTACGTGACCATAATTTTCTTTCCTATATTCAAACATTCAATGGTTTATAATTTTTTTTTTATCGCAAATGACTTATTTTTATTCATAAGAATATCTACTCACGTCTAAAATGGAAAGCAAAACTCGCTTAACAAACAATTCACTCGTAACTAAAAACACGTCCAAAAGGGATACTCAGTACCGAAATTTAAAAAAACAAAGAGCTATACAAGTAGACACTTAGCGCAGTGAGTTGTTACCGTCGTTCATTAGTCGGCTTCAATGAAAAATGGAAGGCCAATTGAGCCAAACTGGAGTTAACGTCGAACCGTTTACAAAACAAAAGATCTAAACACGTGAAAATACAGCTTGCATTTGGAATATATGGGGAAAGTAGTAGTCCGCCCCGTGACCACGAAAGCTGTAAAGTGATCGAAACGTCGGGAAGTTCAAAAAATTAAAAATTAAATCAAATTCGCGATAAAATCCGTAAGAATTAGTTTTATTTCAAAGTAGTAAACTCTACTTACGATGGTTAGATGTCGGAATTCATAGTAAAATTAGATGGATTGTGTTATAGGCGTTAACAAATTTACTTTCTGCAATCCTGAGGCCCAAATGGCTCAGCAGTAGGTACATAAATGTGCAATCGTTTCATGCACTTTATTATTTTTCGAAATCTAGTAAGCCCAATATTATATTACTTGACTAACATGACGTTAATCATCAAAATATAATTCAAGTCTCTACATTACCCTGCACGTCATGTTTTTCCACACTGGTACTCCAAATGTTAACAAGCAAATCCCTAAATCCCGCCACTTAGGAGATCCATTAAAGTTGTCAATAGATCCAAACTTTACTCACGATGTAAATGATTTGCTAAGTGACTTAACCCCCTGTGCGATCCACAAACGTGCTCTCGTATGTTTCGACAAACGATGTGATGTTTCTCTGGTTTTAGTATTAAGTTTTTCAGACTTCATTTAATAAAAACATGCATATACTCGTCTGACGTTAGCATAAAAAACAGCTTGTTAATTTTCTAAATTGGTTAGGTTGCATAAATAAACGTAAAAAAATGTAATAAGCATCATAAAGCAAAACACTATTTACCAATATTAAAATATAAAAAAATATTTTCTTTGTATTATTATAAACAAGAGGCAGGAGTACCAACGTAAAAATAAGACTCCAAGTTAATTCAAATAGTAATTGCATTTCGTTCCTATTTTAAATTCGGCCGCATCAAACGCTAGTGGGTTACAAAATGTAATTCGGCGCGATGACTGGTGCGCGTAGGAAGTGGCGAACCCCTTATAATTTTCCAATTATATTTCCCGTCCAATTTTCCGACGTGTCGCTTGCGGCACTCGTCAAACGCAGAACCCAGTTATAATGGTACCACGGAACCCCTCGGCAGCTCTATTTATTATAAAGCTGCAAAAGTCAGGTGATCACCGGTAGCTATTTTTGAGTGCAATCTATAATCCGGGATACTAAAAATTCACTGAGCGTGAGCCATAAAATTTTATATAATGCTGTATGGGTGATGTGGAGGCGCTGTAAGGAACCTCATAGGGGCATAAAACTAAAGTAAAAACTCTTGTTTCAGCATCATGTTATTTTTATGTTAACTTGTTTTTTACATAAGTTGCTATAACAAAATATGTTAATAAAAACTTGACACATTAAGAAAATATTTGAAAACAAAAGTGTTTAATATAGAGAAACATGCAACCAAAATTTATATTAATGAGATTAATCATAAATTAAAATCCATAAAGTAGCTTCCACTTTAAAAATATTGTCCCACCTATCAAGTTACAGATTTACAGCAAAATTGTCGCATTAGCCAAATGTAAATCACAAATATTTGAATTAGGAACGCTGCAAAATTCGAAACATAACTGAAACTGGTTACGAAGTACCAACATAATTAAACGTTACACGGAAATACGCAAGCAATCTGCGCGTATCACTGTTTTGCAAACAAGTGATGTTTGTGTGCACATCAGCAGGCGATAAATTGTGTGGGAGATATTAAGGCGCGGTTCTGTTTATTTAAATAACATACCGACGGTGTACATCTGCATGTCTTTTCACGCATCTGAAGCGTACGCAACGCCGATATATTTCCCATGCTTAAGTTTGTTTTAGTGTTTAACTTAGTAATGAACGTGCATCATAATGGAACGAGAAATTAAATAGGAAGACATTGTATTCAAATGACTTAATATTATATTTGGGAGATCGCCGTGAGCAATAAGGGCTCCGTTTGTACTGATATTTAGATCTAAGTGCCTTGTCTGTGTTACTCCTTTGTTTATGTTTAGTATACATTAAAGAATTATAAATAAAAGAATGAATGAATTTTTGCATCTATGAATTATAATTAGAAGAATCATAGAACTAATAATACAATGTTTATAAGCAAAACATTTATGGTTAATTATACTATATTACTATGTACTGACTAATAATTTTACCTGACTAATAATTTTATCCCTACATTTTATTGGTCGTCATTTTAAATTCCTAATTTTACTTCTCGTCAACACACTCCTACCTCTCCTCAATCATAAGCGCCTTTGAGCCATCTAATTATAACACACTAATAACATACATACATAAACTCACGCCTTTTTCCAAGAAGGTATTTGCAGAGATGCCACCATGACACCCACATTTAGCCTTGCATGTTCCGTCCTACGATCTGATAAGAGGCGAGCCTATCGCCATTATCGGGCACAAATTCCTGACTCCATGCAGAGAATGAATTGAAAAATCCATTATCACTTTGCCCGAGCCGGGATTCGAGTCCGAGACCTCAGCTTTGCAATCGTACCGTAGTACAACTACGCCACCGAGGCAGTCATAACATGTCTGTAACATAACACTAATAACAAAATGTATAAAATCATTACACATAGAGCAACAGCTGTTGAATGCGCTCTAATAATCCGGATAATCGTTGGTAATCCCGGATGCGTATTCCGCATTGCAACGTCTCGATCAGTTAAATTTTGACATGTGATTAAACAACGGTCAGAACGTTGAAACGTTTTGCCACATGTACAATATCCTTTCGTGCTTTCTTACGGTTTAATTTGTGGTTAGATTAGTTCGATTTGGAATTTCTCGTTATTAGCGATGATGTCTCTATATGTATATATCTTATTCTATTTATATATTATTCTGCCGTAATCTTGTTTCAATTTGTGTACATTTTTGCTCGAGTTTATTACATATTCATTAAGAATAAAACTATTTAAATATGCAAGTAAAAGCAATTTAAATATGCAATCCTTGCAATTGAGAATTTAGCAACAGTTATCGCTTGTCGATATTGCGGTTGCCTACAGAAATTTATGTATTTTCGACGGAAATACGGCTGTTCTGACCTATGTTTTATTAATCCTTTAACAAATAATAGAAGTTAACTTATTGTGGACTCCGGATCGGTCATATCAATTTGTCGATGTATCCAAAATTAATTCAATAAACAATACCTTATTGTTATCA
Source organism: Theretra japonica (assembly GCA_033459515.1). Lineage (NCBI taxonomy): Eukaryota > Metazoa > Arthropoda > Insecta > Lepidoptera > Sphingidae > Theretra > Theretra japonica. Next base: position 8,772,813 of record CM065944.1, read on the forward strand.
AGACAGCGGCTCCAACATCTCACGCCCCATATTGACAAAACAATTAATTTCAATTCAAGGTGGATCCAATTTCGACCCAGCTATTAATATCTCGTCGGCTGCACCCCGGTCCCTTAAGCGTATTTTCATAAGATCCGATGTGCACTTATCCGAAAATTTTCCAATTTGTATTAAGAACTTTGAAGGTTACGTCGGGAGCAAAAGGTTATTAAGATTTTTATTAGTTATTTAGTACCATATGCTACATGCCTACTTACTTTAATAAAGCTCATATATTTTATATAATTACATGAATCATGTCGTAACAAAGTATATTTGCAAATTTGGAAGATTAGGAACCTACTTTGTTACCTTTTACACTTAGGTTATTTCCCATAGGACCAATTCTAGTAAGGAGGAGTGGCGCTTGTCCGCCTGATTACACGTTCAGGAACTTACTCGAAGCCAAATTGAAATATTTTTTATTCAAAGGAAAAATAAATATCCAGAGCGACGTAAAATATTTGATAGTTGCAGGACAAAAAAACACCCTATTAGGTTTGATTTGTTTCAAAACTGTCCAAGAAGTCTAATAAAATAATTAATCAATTAAATAATTTAAAATTTAACCATTAAAGGCAGATGCCATCCGCTACGCTCTCGGCGTCTTCAAATACGAAAAATACGAATAAAAAATATTAATTACTGCACTGACCTATAAAAACCCAGACACGTTACAAAAAGACGACTGCGGTACTAAGAAATCTTCTTGTGTAACTGAAGTAAGCCATCTCAAGTAACTGCGGATGATATTGCTAACAATGATGACGTTGTTCTACTAAAAGTTAGTGTTTAAAAAAATAGAGCGGATTATATCAGTTTAAAAAACGAAATTAGAGGAGGTCTAACTAACAGGCAAAGACGAATGCTGATTGAAACTTACTGCAATTTAATCAATTATAATATAATTTCGACGCCTTGCAATAATATAAGGTAATAATATTTTTTTCCGATCGCTGGCCTTATGTTGAGTCTATAGGGAACATTTTCAGTCCTGAGAAAATCATGTGATTACAACTGAAAAAAAAAACATTATTCGAGCTGGGAAGTTAACTGCGGACGTCAACTAATTTCACGAGCAATTTAGTATTTCCTTAAAGCAAATATTTATTCCATAATTCCTGTCGATTTTAAGGTATAAAAATAAATTGTAAAATTACCACATTTTGTACATGTACTCATGGGAAGCAGTGATAATTGGTAATGCCGAGGCATCTTTCTTTCACTTCAATAATCAGGCAGCGAATCAGCGAGACAATAAAACAGCAATTATGTATGTGAAAAGTATAACATACTTTTTCCCACAAACATCGAAGAGGAAGTGAATTCAATCATTTGATAAAAAATATAAATTAAAGTTTATCGTTGCAAATGACTATCATCCGCCGATGTGAGCGAATCATTGCCGATAATTACTTTACTGCGCAGAATGCTCAGCCCTCGAAATAATACAATACATTTTGAAATGGCTGCCATTCAGTTTTACAGCAAGCTTTTGTTCAAAGGTTTTGTTGGATGATTTTTGTGCAATTACTTAAAATTGGGGGCCATGTTTACGTAATTAAATATTTGGTAATTTCCACATATTTTAAGTGTTTTACTAACGAAATATAAAAAGTGTTTGGGCTTGTTTTAATTGTCATTCGTTTTGTACATCAAGTTACTACGATCACATTAATGCCTATTTTTTTCCAAATACTTCGACATTTCAATCGCCTGGTATCTAAAATTAAAGTTTATGCAATGCCTCGCAATACTACAACGTTTTAAATTATGTGTCATTGTGCTTTAAAAATAGACAAACATTCCTTCGTTACATCATTCAAAGGACAATAAAGGAATTATCCGACAAAATAAATTGAAAACCGATTTTATATTATCCATTGCAATCCTAATAGTAATCGAACTATGATTTTGAACTTTTTCTAGATTATTAAATTCTCTAACAACAAAAACGCTTTTTCCCAAATAAATTTTAAATTAAACTTTAATAAATATTAGAGAATGTGCATTGTTTTTTTTTATCAGCCCATATACGTCCCACTGCTGGGCTCGGGCCTACTCTACAATCGAGAGAATCGATTGAGAGTGGTTAGGCCATATAGTCCACCACGCTGGCCTAGTGCGGGTTGGCGGACTTACATACCGTAGAAATTCCATTGTAAATGTGCATTGTATCGAGTCAGAAAATCTTTACGATGGTTTCGTCCCTACGTGTTGCGAATTTGTGATACACGTTAAAATAGGAATCGTTTATTCGAAGCCAGAAACTTATTCGACACGTTTTAGTAATGCACGTCAGTTACAATGGCGGCAAACGTTTATTTCAGTTTTAGCACAATGGAACTATTTTCAGCATTTGTTTAGTTCAAATAAAAATTGTACACATTTTTCCATATGAACTTATTTATCATTTATCGCGGATAAAATGCATTTCGAATTGTACGTTTTATGTGAAAACGATTAATTTAATCAAGATTATAATTGAACTAACTACGGAGGTACTAATTCCTATTATTACCATCTTGAAAGTTTTAATCACTAGTTTTAAAAACTTAGTGCCTAACTGCCATTCAATTTACCATCCCTTGTTTAAATTGGTTCCAGAATATATTGACTGCCTCGGTGGCGTAGTGGTACTACGGTACGATTGCAAAGTTGAGGTCTCGGGTTCGATTCCTGGGTCGGGCAGAGTGACATTGAATTTTTCTATTCATTATCAGCCCGGAGTCAGGAATTTGTGCCCGATATGGCGATAAGCTCGCCCCCTATCACATCATGGGACGGAATATACAAGGCGAAAAGTGGTTGTTCTGGTAGCACCTCTGCCTACCCCTTCTGGGAAAAAGGCGTGTGTTTATGTTAATCTTTATGTATGTATGTCAGAATATTTTGTCGACAGTTTTAGTCCTCACTTACACCTATACAGCAACAGATATATTTTGCTTTAAGGTCCTTTGTTTTAAGATCTGGAATGTCTTATAGTTGTACTAACTAGATTCTGAGTAGAGACATGGAATATTATATTAAATTGCATAAATCTATATTGTGTAATAAACACAGTGCGTTCAACGTCTTACATAAATTCACGTAACATTTTGCGGTTGGTCTTAGCTATGTTCGTGTACCGTACGTACTTGTCTACGCTGTAATACCGACTATATTAAGCACTCCGTCGCATCTAAGGCAGATTAGTGTACTTCCAGGGATTACCAACGCAAAATTGTTCTCTTTTTAAGAAGGGATGAACAACTCATTAACAAGGCTCGGACGTCGCTCCCAATGAATTCTAATAAAGTTAATCGCGATGGGCCTCCCCTCTGTTTTAATTTGCGAAATTCCGATCAAAAAGTCTTTCCTTTTTATTGCTTTCAAAAGTAGACCGAGTTTGCTTTCAAAAGCTTCGGTATGTTGCTTTGATTGGTGATGATGGATTTATTTATGTTAACGCTGATTGCTAATGGGTGAAGTTAATTTATTAGAGGTTAGCGGTAACGGCATTTACTTTTATAATTTATAGTAAAAGATGTATGAGCATATTTTATATTAATACCGTTTTGAGATCCGGTCGATTAATTAAATTTATAATTCTGAGAGTCTTCGAAGGTTATATAGTCTACTAAGATCTAATTCTCTAACAAAAAGGTCGAAAATCTTCTCTAATCTAATTTATGTCGTGGAATTCGTCTTCTTAACATAATGTCGCCCGACCTTCAACAGTCTCAAATAATAAACATTTATTTCTATAAATATTACATGAATACCAAATCAACCCATAATTTGAATAATCATGTTTTAGGTTTAATTCTCTGATACTAACCCCTTCTTGGCTAAATACTAAAACTACTAATTAGCATCAACCATATACGTTTTACAATTGTAATACCTAACTAACTAAGCCTATATACTCGTGCAAGCGTGTTCAGTCATATCACGTACCGATGTAACGAGGTGGCGAGACGATGCACTCCCGAAAACTGTGGGGGAAACGTTAATTGTTTCGCACGTGTCGACGTGTCGGGAAATATTACGTACATGCAGACAAATTTGTTAATTTATATTGGAGGATGTTACTCATTGAATCGCTGAATTTGAGTGTTTGATGTGCGTGAATCGTGATATCCTGTGATTTAGATATGGGAATTGATTTTTTTTTGGAAGTAGAAAGTTGATTTTGGATCGTTAGTTGCAACGTATATAATTTTAATCGTAATGATACTATGGGTGGTATTTATAAATCAGAAAATCATATAAATAGAATTTTAAATTCTAAAAACTCAAAAGTTTGACGTTAAGCGCCAGCCGGAGTTTGGTATAAATCAAATGTACCACCGATCCCATTTAGTTCATTGATAAGGGCAAATAGGAGAAGAGCCACTATTATATTTTACTCCAAATTTTACTTTTAAATAAAAAATGGAATTTTACTTCGGCCTTCACCTCAAATCGTTCAAACAAGAAGCGTTTAAAGCGTTCGATTAAGTCAATAATGTCAAATGTATACGCAAGGTCGGAATAGTTACCGCAATATACAAATCAATGTATGAACACCACCCAATTCTTTTTGATTGAAAAATTGAGCCTATCACAACTGTTTGACGTACGCGACGCTTCAAAACAAACGGCAATTTAAAACTGTAGGAAGATTTTCTGTGACTTTGAACTGTTTAACACGTAATTGGTTTTAATGATACAATAAATACATTTTGATTTTTTACCAGAAACGACGTGAATGGATAAGGAGTGTGATGGAAGTGGATGAAACCAAACAGGCAGGTCAAGAATAAGCAAAGTAGAGATCCATAGCCTCTGCTTAACCCCATGGCAGGCAGGTATAACGGTTCTATATACAAACTCGAGAGCACTATAACTGTACAATTTAAAAGTCTATATTCATAAAAACCTACGAAGAAGATTCAATGTATTTGTACAGCAGTGGGCGCTTCGCTGTCTCAATGTTCTATACAATGACATTTCTATGTCTACATATAGCTATAAAATGTGTTTATTCCACACAATAAGTCTGTAGCCTCGGGAGGCAATTAGCCAAGCCTTACGCCGTGGAGAGATGTTCTCCTTGTCTGTAATTTGTCGCCACTTTTTGACTGCGCTGTAAATAGCATTAACTCACGTACTCTCTACAGCCAAGTTCAGCAAATCTCGTCAGATCGACGTAAATATGGATTGATTCTACAGTTTTGCTTATATTGACAATCAGCTTGCCCACCTTCTTCTGTCCTTTTCCGTGCCTTTCCCTTGCTATTTTGAATGGCTAGCAACGCATTCACTATCTCAGTGTGATCCATTAAAAATACCCATCATCCATTCAACCATCAAATCCATTCATCCATTCAAAGTGAAAGAATTCAATATCCAACAGTGAATGAATTCAATCTTACAAGGTAGATCTATGTTACATCTTGTTGGAGTCAGCCGGCTAATTGGCGCAACGGTGAACTAGTTGACTGTGCAAAAATCTTATACGATGCTTCTAAGACAAATATTAGCTTTGACTACAAATGTTTGCTAGAAGCCATTGTAGAACAACAATTATGTAAAACAAATATTTATTTTAATGCAATTTTTCAATTAAAATAGCTGGGAGATAAATATATGAACCGGGCTGAACCCACAGTCTTGTCTCAATCGGCTAAAGCACGACTACACAATTATAAAACCCAAAACGCTTTCCTATGAATGTTCAAAAATCATGTCTACTAAATACATTTCTATGACACAAAACCCATTTTATCAGGAACCCCTATTGCATATTTTTAATCAAAATGTTACCCTTCGATTGTACCATCACAATATATTATGCCAACAAACGCTCATAGCGTACGGTCTAGTCTCAAACTAAAATATATACCTTCGCCGGGACGTAGAATTATGACAGAGCTTGTTAGCGCGGAATTGGAAACGTTCGCCGGTATCATGCTTCAGCAGGCGTTGAAAAATTTTCAATATGTCAGCTTAACTGAATACTCTTGGATATTGCTTTTATTTCCAACTAGGATCATGCGATATCAATTTTTATTCTATTCAGCGTGCATTTCTGCTAGTTTGCATATTAGCTTCCTATAGCTGTTGTGAGGAGATAATGGAATTGTGCTTGGAGCGAATGTAGTATAGATTACGTGCGGTAGGAATAATTGAAAAATTCATGTCATGCATTATATTATGGTGTCATGAAATACCGTATAGTTTTTATTTTAACAAATTGAACCAAATGGTTGAAGATGAATAATGTGCCTAGATAAATTATTATGGTCTTCTTTATTGGTCTGTACCAAGTAAGGTGGTGATGAGAAAAGTTTGTCCGAGATTTAATATATTTTGTAAAGGTTTTATACACGAAAATGTATATTGTGTATTTTTTGCCACATGCAGAAACACTAAATAAGTATACGAGTATAAGACTGACACGAATATATCAATTTATTTTACAATGTTTGAATTAATCACTATCAATACTTATACTCCAAATATCAAACTACTTACCACAATATCACGTAAGACGCAATTAGTAACATCCCCTACCCCTTTCCTTGTAGTTAACTGCATAGCCTGTCGTCTCGTTTGCCGTAATAATTTACAACGTCAGTGTTGTGCAGTAGGTTTTAAACATGATCCGACAGGGCGGTTGGGTGATCTGACAAGATAAATTAGACGAGGCATCGTGGCACCTGAGTACCACGCCGGCTACCGTTCGTGCGACGTGTGGCGCTCTCTAGGGAGACAGAACGTACGCTCTAGTAATTCATTACGAAAGATTACTGCAGCCCCTACATTGTTGTGCAAGTTTTTCGGGGAGTGATAGTTTTGTTTTTGGGTTTGTCGAGGATAATTTATGTTCTAAAAACTGACTGCCTCGGTGGCGTAGTGGTACTACGGTATGATTGCAAAGCTGAGGTCTCGGGTTCGAATCCCGGGTCGGGCAAAGTGATATTGGATTTTTCTATTCATTATGAGCCCGGAGTCAGGAATTTGTGCCCGATATGGCGATAGGCTCGCCCCCTATCACATCGTGGGACGGAATATACAAGGCGAAACGTGGGTGTTCTAGTAGCACCTCTGCCTACCCCTTCTGGGAAAAAGGCGTGTGGTTATGTATGTATGTATGTAAAAACTGATACGTTGCAAGTGTACATCAGCTATTTTTTGTAAAATGCATCAAAATCATCTGATTTACCTAAGTTGACAAATTACGCATGCTACATTTATGAACACTATCCGTTCCTGATTTGTATAACATTCGACGTAGTTTACCGTAATGAGGATCGAAATGCATTGACAAACACATAGTAGGGGCAATTAAATATTCTCCGGTACATGTCCGGTGGAACATTCGCGATTGCATTGTTTCAGCTCGGTTGTTAGGGAAGTACATAATCAACGCTTAATGTTAATGGGCAATGTATATTCAAAGCGTAATGGCCCTAATTTGTTGCCAATTAATCACATTTGAATACGTTTTACATTGTATATTGTTTGATAATCACGTTTGCTTTCGGCATGTTATTATTTTATAAATAATTGCGGATTTGTCAAACGTGTTTAATTACGCAATTGTTTGATTTTCTCTAATAACGTAACATTGTTGTTCTGTGTTGTATGTGAATTAAAACAAACAAACACTAATTAAATGTTCGGTGTGATTTTCATTAATTGTAATTGTAAAATAGAAAATATTTTTTGTATTTTCATATTTTCTCTGATGTATTAATTGAATAAGGCGACTATTAACGTATGATTTATTCAACCGTAACAACAAAAAGCAACAATAAATGACTACACCACACACCCGTGAAAACAGAAACACAAAAAGAGAAAAAATCTCGAAACCGTCACAATTATCTGCTGTTCCTACACAAAAACTCGCTGGTATACGAGAAACAAACATCAACAGCACAGGTGGCAACCTTAACATCCGCAACTAGATTCCATCTGCAACTTGTCAATGTGTTTGTCACACAACTGTTTCCGTTGTCCGATTTTTTAGAGCAAATATGAAAAGCTTTGTTTTTTGACGGTGAATGTAACTTTATATGTAGAATTCAATAAAGGGTAGGCATTGACGCAACGGCGAGGGTTTTCAAAAATGGAAACGATATTTTATATAAAGATTCTTAGTTGGTCGTAAAAATTACTTGATTTTAGAATTATCAACTGTGACGACATCGAAGAAATTCATACATTTACAAAAATCATTGATCAGAGCAAGTGACGAGTTGACAAGCGCAACATTTTATCTTACAACCCCCAACCAAATACCTATTTGTCAACCCTAAATATACCTTCGAAAGGCAGTTCAAAACAAATCAGTGTATTCTCAATTAATCGCCGCTTAAAACAACTCATCCTACTAACTGGAGCTGCACAAAGGCATCTCTACCCAGTTTATATGAAACAATACCACCTCATCCGTTTTAAAGGCGGGTGCACACTAGTAATCCAGATTAATTGGAGTTCACCGCCTAGGGATCTGGCGTCAGCGTGCGTTAACCTGCATAACCCGTATCGGTCGCAATTTATTATCACTGACAGCCAACAGGGAAACATTGTTCCGGAGCTATTTGCAAAAATAATGTTCTTTTATACGCTTTGGGTAGGGCTGCCACAATGTAATTGCTTTTTTAGTAAAATATTGTAAAATGAAAAAATATATAATGGTTAATAGGATAATTTTGTGAATGGAAATATGGTGACAAGTATTTTCCTGATACTAAATTAAATAGAAAAAATTGTTAATATGACTGCATTGTAATTGACAGAAAAGTAATTAATCATTAATAATCTACAATTATATTTATTCTAATTGATACCTTCACACTAACATAATACAATGTGCTAGTTTTTACAAATATAAATGGGCTTAAACAAGTATCGAAAAACTCCATTAAAATATTAAATTTTCCCAAAACCCTGCCGAGAGGTGATGAAAATATGGGTTCAAAATATTATTATAAACTCATCAAAGAATGTGTAAATATTTCACTTATAATGAAAAAACGTAAAATAAAAATAATTAGCGAATAGTTTTTCGTGAACGCGTTCGATTTCTCGGTATCAAAATTAATTATTATGAAATATTGCGCATTTCCACTTAGCTTCATACATAACTTAGGACTCATCACTCAAGAGGCTACTTAGCTCATTAAATTATAATATCAACGTAAATCATAGAAGCATTCGAAATTTGAAACTATTTTTTTTAATTTACTGCGTGGTATCTGGCTGGATACAATTTTATCGGTACAAAGTACAATGGTCGGACCACCTGGAGAGAAAAAAATTCAAGCTGTAAACGACCTTACTTGAGACAAACGCTTGAGGACCGAAAGCTGCTGAAGTGTACGAACAAAATCTACACCAGTCATTCTTCTTTTTGTAAGCACTGCAAGATGGGGAAGTATACGCCAAGATTCGCTTGTTGGAGTCCTTCACGCCATCTTGGGGCACTATTTGAGGTTTGAAAGATATTGTGATGTTAAAATTAATATTAGATTCGTTGAATTCAATATGAACTTGTAAACGTATGTTACTTGAGGACATTTCAAGTAACATAAAGTTCAACTAAAACTCAGTCTTAAACTATAACTCTTCTTTAAGTGGACGTTTTATGAGTATTTACTTAACGACTTCTTTCATGAATCATTTAATTTACAAACTATGTCGTATTTGCATCCTTATTTAGCAAAATTTTTATATGATTATTTTATATATTTAATGAAACCAAAAAGACCCGTGAACAGACGACCGTTGGTTCTACACGGGACTGCTGACCCTGCATCTTTATACGTAAAGGCTGTTGCAGAGCGCAAGTTTCTTCATTTATGGAATATGGCTTCGAGCGCGGATGAAATTCGTCAATATTTATTGCAACTATGTCTTAATGGCGAGTGCTCTGTAGACGAACTTGTTACTCGTGGCGATTATAAATCTTACAAGATTGGTGTTCCCATAGCCTACTTTAATACATGTTACTCAACTGATGTATGGCCAATTAATGCTAAAATAAAGCCTTGGATCAACTACAAGAAGTCATCGAATACCACAAAGCCTATGGTTCCTACAAGAGCCTCGTCGAACTTACATCCATTTCGTGAGTCCAACCAATAAAATCAGCCATATTGATGTTTTCTACCAAAATGTTCGTGGTCTGAAAACTAAACTTTCTATTTGGCGCAACAACCTCGCCTTATCCGAACATGATTTGGTAGCCGTGACAGAGACCTTCCTGGATTCATCTGTGTTAGATTCAGAACTCGAATGCGGCGACTGGAGTATAATTCGTCGTGACAGAATTACGCCCTGCGGGGGCGTGTCATTAGCATCTCGTGCACCCATCGTGCTCCAGCGTCAACGTGACCTTGAGACTGAGAATGGTGAGGACCTGTGTGCAAGTTTCTCGTGGCGTGGTAGGTGCTTTTTCACGTGTGTCGTTTATATAAAACCGACAGCCAGTGACGACGAATATATGCGTTGGTTCTCCAAAATTGAGTCTTTTGTTAATAGCCTCAATGGACCAGTTTTAATTCTTGGTGACATTAACCTAAAAAGTGCTTCGGCCAATGTACAGTATTACTATTGTTATTTTTTGTCTTTTTGTGGCCTAGTGGATACAAATGTTGTTAAAAATAAGCACGGCGGTATGTTAGATATTGTATTGGTGCGGGAAGGCTTCCAGAATGCAATAGTTAAAAACATCGATGGATTGGTGCCACTTGATGCTTATCATCCAGCTCTTGATATCGAGGTAAGAGCGAAATCAACTCATTGTTCGGAAAGCATCGAACCTAGCAATATAAATCATATCAAAGACTGGAACTTTAAAAAATGCGATTTTAAACTGCTCTATGATGTACTGTCAAAAGAATCATGGGTTTCCCTCTTAGAATGCAAAGATATTTCGAATGCAGTGAGTATTTTCTATGACATCATTTATAACGCATTTGATTTATGTATGCCTAAAAAGCGCCGAGGCAAATCTACTTGTAAGCGTTATCCAGTCTGGTTTACGCGTGACATTATCCTGGATACCAAACGTAAACTGAAACTACACAAAACATGGAAACGCACAAGTTCTCTTCAAGCTTATGCGCAGTTTTCTGAACTTAGGAAATGTTTAATGCACAGAGTGGCAGCGGCTTATAAATCGCATGTATCTCACATAGAGAATTCTATTTTAAGAAACCCTCGTGAGTTTTGGGGTCACATCTCTAACCTACGGTCGAAAGGTGGATTTGAGCCTAACGTAACCTATCAAGGACAGGAGCTTACTGGAACAGCTGCCGCGGAGGGGTTCGCAAGTTTCTTTTCTAGTGTATTCCAGGCTGAAGTGCCGCAATTAAATTCCTCACTTATTAACAGAAGTGATACGAGTTCCAATAGCAATTATGTCAATATTACAACGATCACAGAAGACGATGTATCATATGGCATAAAAAAGTTAAAGCCTAATAGCTCTTTGGGTCCCGACGGTGTTCCGCCTTATATTATTAAATATATGTGCGAACCACTTTCCCCAGCTCTCCATCACATTTTTAACTTGTCGATAAAATCAGGTTTCTATCCTACTACATGGAAAACTACTCGAGTCACACCCATACCTAAAAGTTCTAATAAATCTGCTGTCGAACAATATAGACCTATCGCCATACTATCAGCTCCTGCGAAGATTTTCGAAAATATCTTACATCAAAATTTATACTACCAAGTTGAAAAGCACATCACTGATTGTCAACATGGATTTAGACGTAAGAGGTCAGTCAACACCAATCTTTTAGTACTCGTTGATTATATTTCATCGCAGCTCGACCAAGGGTCTCAAGTTGATGTAATCTATTTTGATTTCTGTAAGGCATTCGATCGCATTAACAACGATATTCTGCTTTCGAAGCTCTGTGCTATCGGCTTCTCGCCCAATCTTCTTCGTCTTTTTGCCGACTACCTCCGGGACCGTCAGCAGTTTGTAAGACTCGGGATTTACGAATCCTCTCCTTATCACACTCGCTCTGGAGTTGGTCAAGGTTCAATCCTTGGACCTTTATTATTTCTGCTGATGATTAATGATTTACCAACTTTTATATGCCATGCATATTGTCTCTTGTACGCAGATGACATAAAATTATACAAAAACATCAACACAGAAGCAGACTGCATAGCTCTTCAAGCTGACATAGACGCAGTTTATAACTGGAGCGTAGTAAATAAGATGGAATTTAATCCAACAAAATGTTTTGTCGTGAGTTTTGGTCGCAAACGACATCCTATCATCTTTGATTACAACATCAATGGCAATTCTATTACTAGGTCCACGCTTATGAAAGATTTAGGAGTCACTTTCGACCAAAGTCTTACATTCCACAATCACATCATAACTGTTGCTAAGGAATCCTTTAAGCGCCTCGGTTTCGTCCTGCGCAATGCCCGTGACTTTCAGAACACCCACATCATTAAACTCTTATATAGCACATTAGTACGTAGTAAGCTTGAGGCAAGTTCATGTGTATGGAACCCGCACGAGAAAACCTATGCACTAGTATTAGAAAAGGTACAGAAGGCCTTTCTACGATTTCTTTTTAAATTTACCTCTGGTTACTGTCCATATTTGTATCCAACAAAATACCTGTCGGGTTGTCTAGGATATAATATGCTTGAGACAAGAAGAACTTACGACCAGTTGATCTGTATGATAAAAATATGCCGTAGTATGATCGATGCGCCCGAGATCCACAGTGAGTTGATCCGAATCTACACTCCCAACAACTATCTTCGAAATAGAAGACACAAGTTGTTTGCGACGCCTGCTTCTCGTACGGTGGCGCGAGCTATGTCGCCTGTCCCGCGAGTTCTCAATCAACTCAATGCTTTTGTGGAAGCTTACCCGCAACTCGATATCTTTACCGACGAATGGAAGCTGCTTATTCGCAATTGTCTAAATTTTAGCGAAAATCATTATATTTCTCAGTGAGTCGTTTATTTTTATTTATGTATAAATTGTGTTTTATTTTTAATTTTATTATTATTATTATTTTTTCTTTTATTGTAAAATTTGTTTCTATTAATTACATTATGTTTTGTTTGTGTTTAATGTTAGAATTTGTTATGTTTGTGTGTTCTTTATATTTAGAATACTAGTAATTGATTAGTGTAATTGATTTTGTATGATCGTACTATTCAAATAAATAAATAAATAAATATCTCACTTTTCCACGAGTATATAAAAATTAAACATAATTTATTGAATTACTGTATTATCGGACTTGTAGGGTGATATTTACATATTATATTACTTAATTGATTATATTATTATACACTGAACATTTTTTGAAAAAGAAAACGGAGATGATTTTTTGTCAAAAATCTTGATTTTAGTATTCACGATTTTTGGCCACCCCGTCTATAGATATGTCTATTTTTACCGCTTAGCTGAACTTCAGTTCGGTTCGGGAACTTACTTGAGTCGTAAAAAGAATCGTACCTATACGAGATGATCAAAGGCCTTAAAAACTAAAATCGGGATTTTGGGCTAAACTACCAGACAGTTTTTCTTTAAACTTGGTACAATGTTACCCGGACTGGTTAGGATCATGTGGTTTAAACTAAATACCTTACGTCAATATCACTCTGTAGAATTATTTCTAAGAAACACCTCTAATAACTCCAGCCTCACCTACGACATTTCAATAAAGGTCCGCGTACTGTATCAAAGCGAGTTTAGTAAGTAAACTGCAAGCTAGTGTCAAGTATAGCGTCTTAGTTTAAGTTACACAAAGGGTTTTAGACACCGCTTAACCACTGCTACCGTACAACTATCGAGATTGACAACGTAAACCTAACCGTACTTACAGTTAAACGGATAATTCTGCTACACGTCTATTCATTGTGAAAATTTATTATTATTAATACTCGTATAGCGACAACTTTTATAGTGAAGTGTACGAGTACTCAATACGCAGAAAACTTAAGCTGCGTAGTAGGTCATGTGTATATCTTAAAATAATTAATGGTTTCCGTTAGAATACTGATAAAATGCTTTAAAAAAAAGCCGCGTTTAAAGGTCTATTTATCATAATACCAAAATGCAATATTATATATTATGTAGTCACTGCTACTGAGAACAAACAACCTTAAATATTTATGGGAGAAGATTTAGGCCATAGTTCACAAGTCAGTATTCAAATATGTACATAAAATAATGATATCATTATCAGTTTAGAAGCCAATGCTTTATAAAAAAATACAGACAATTAACTTTCCGACGCAGTTTAACTGTAACAATAACGGGCGAAGCTAAAACACCATAAAATGTAATCTCCTTACCTAACAATGACGTAACAAATCTCAACAATTTTAACACTTCAAATAAAATTTTATTTAACGGTTTAAAACTTCGCTGTAAACACGTAATAGTAAAACTTCCGACTCCCGACCGCAAAGTTCGCGAAGCGTTCGTAAAATCAGCATACAAATAAAAAGAATGTGCATCCGATAGCATTTCTTAAACTTATTTAATTTAAACTTTAACTTCATCCAACTTACAACGTTTGGGATCCTAAAATCTGAGTGATTAATATTGATTTCCTTGTAATATTTACATACATACATAGGTCATACATAAACTCACGCCTCTTTCCCAGAAGGGACCTGCGACCACGTTGCGCCTTAATACGATAATAAATTTGAACACAAACACAAACACACACACACAGACACACGTTGTTGGATCTACACTAAGATACTAGTCTTGTGTCGTGGAAATCAGAAACTATGAGAGACTTTCCGATCTCTCGACACCCGGACTCGGAACAAATAATTGTAGGTCGCTTAAACATTTGTCTCGGTGCGGGTATCGAAGCCGAGGCATTCATTTCACAGTCGATTTTTACCAACTGCGCCACGGAAGCTGTCGTATATTGCACAGATTTGATATATTGTTGAGTATTCTACTCGTCAAATGTTTGGCAGAAGTCCAACGCCAAATGAAATAATGGAAGTAATAGGAGTGTCCACTGCCATAGTTGACATATATTCAAATGAATAGATATTCACACAAAGGGATAGTCTATGGGAAACCCACGGTAGCTTGTCGTTAACAGTGTATTCTATTTATTTATTTTATTTATTTATACTCTTTATTGTACTCTTTATTGGACTATATGGCCTAACCACTCTCAATAGATTCTTTTGATTGTAGAGTAGACCCGTGCTCAGCAGTGGGACGTATATGGGCTGATAAAAAAAATTACTCTCAAGTTACATAATTAAATATAAGAAATAAACTTAAAGTAGTACAATGGGCGGCCATATCGCACTGAGCGCTTTCTTCCTGGCAACCTATTATGTATATATTATGTATTCTAGATATAAAGTACTCTATATCTTTTTCTGTAACCATGACAACGTCTATGAAAATTTTCATAATGATTTGTTCAGAAGCCAAGGCGTGAAACCGTAACAAACATATGAATAAATTAATTTCCTGATTATTTTATTTATTTTTAACAGTTTATACAAATTGAGTAGAGGTGGACTTAATGTCTGAGGCATTCTCTACCAGTCGAACCTTGGGTGATGCATTTATGAAATGAGGTAATGAAAGTAAAAGAGAGGACTAATAATATTAAAGAACCATAAAAACAAATGAAGGTAACACACGTTTCAAAAACAAATGAACGTAGGCAGGTTCATCCAAAGCCAACACGCGGCGCTAAGTGTAGCCTGCTTAGAATAACAAAGGGTTAGGATTTGTTTGCTTAATCTCCAAGCAAATCTCGAGATCCGGTGTACTTTCTGAAGGGTGGATCGCGAGTGTTTGACTTGCCGCCCCTCGTGGGAATGTCGCGATAATCGAAGAAAGTTCCGAATCGCCAATGATATTGATTTTGAGTAAAGTGATAAAAAATTTAAAAGGTATTTTTGTTTCCGGTATGTATTATTTTATGTTAATGAGAATATGAAACAAACGTGATTATATAATATAATACGATGATTAAATTATTATAAGATATATATCTAATGCATGTAAAGTATTTTTCTTTGCAAGTTTCATTAATGAGTCGCCAGCTACTCGATTGTAGAAACATGGAATTGTTTTCCTAATATCACAAACCTTAAACTGGATCCACTCGGCAAACATTTTTTTTGGTCATGTTCCTGTCATAGAAATTACCTGCAGACAAAAAAAGAAGCACATTAATTTTCTCCCCTTAACACTTTCTTTTGCAAGATATTTATATCTACTAACCTACTAAAATATGGTGCAATTAAGTAGGTTAGGAAACGGAGAATAAAGGGAAAACCGTGTGCAGAATGCATAATGATGGTCAAATAATAGGGTTGTCAGGGGTAACAAACACAGGGTGTTCTGCGTTGAGCAGTGAGTAATGGAAGACGTTTGGCCTAGTGCAAACATGCCAGCCCTTACACGGCCACATTAAATCACGGCTTTTCTGGCTTTTATCCGCCACGAAGACTTTTGACCATTTCTACTAAGTTTGTGATATGTGTTGAATTAAACTATTAGATTGCTTTGTATTTCAACTCTGTCTTTCGTCTGTTAAAAAAATTATATCGTCTTGCTGTTCTCGTCGCTACAAACATATACTCGTATATGTGCTTTGAGCCTGTTTTATTTCGATTGCAAGCAATTCATAATATGGTATATCTTGTTTTGAGAAGCATAATTTGCCCAGGAATTAAACAAGCTCTCGCCATTGTTAATGGTGTAAGTTTGCCGGGCCGTAATGTATTTTTTTAAACAATAATTCCCAACAAAACATTTTTTTACATCAACAACCTTTTTAAACAAACTCGATATTACAACACCGCCATATTACTTTCAAAAATATTTGCAATAAACTTCAAGTGACTTCAACACAACACCTGGTATTTAATATACAGCGTGCTCGAGCCACGTGTCTCCTTTCCCAGGACCTTGACGCCCCGGAATTACGAGAACACATCCGGACGAAAAAACTCTGCTTACATCGTAAAGATCTATGATACGAACCGAATTTTGACGAATGAGATAAGAAAGACGAACACGGCAAGAATTTTTAACCGGGACTCGAGATAACAGAAAACATGCTGTAAAAGGGTAGGCTTTGACACAAAACAGGCCGAAGGTAAATATAGTTTTCTGGGTAATGTTTTGTTTTTTGCAATTTGTTTTGAATATATAAACGGAAGCAGATTTTGGTTTAATACTTTATTTGCAGAATTTCAAAGGGACGTTCAAGCTTATTCGGTAGATTAACATGATAATGTTAAATAATATCAAAACCTGTTTTAATTTAGACCTAACTACCGCGAAAGCCTGATTACCCACATTCAAAGTATTGTAACTATATTGAGACCGCAGAGATTCTGAAATATCCCGAAATAAAATCTCTAGAAAAGTTTATTTAGTAAAAAAGGAGATTTGGCCATTTGGGGTCCTATCAGCGCGGGATAAATGCCGAGAGCGTACACGTACCGCAAAATAAATTCTAATAAAGTTAATTAAGCGGTGTTTTAGTATTATCTCCGTCAAGTTTGAGCCCCGAATTAAAACAGAAAGTTTGCCGCGTGTTGACGTTAAATAAGATAAAGCATTCTTTTACGTGACGCCCGAATTGCAAATCCCGATATAAGGAATTCAGAAAGTATTTCATAGGAGACCATGTACAATAAATTCAATAGGTATGACATGCATGTGCGGGTTGAAAGTATATGAGATGATATATTTGTATATTAAATTAGCTTATTTTTATACAAGTAAATATTTTTCCCTATATTGTGACATAAATGTGTACGATTAAACAAAATGGAAAGTTGGTCAAACGAGTTTAATAATACGACCCAGATACTCCTACTTTGTAAAAAATAAAACGCCTTTATTTAGGTACGTTGCGAAAACTTACTCCAATTTCATTACTCAAGAATATTTTTGTACGTCTCAATTTAAAAAATTGGGCACAAATCAAATCCGACAATTTATAGCAGTGGCGAAGGCTCCATATAACTCGATTCCCTGCGGCTTACCTTTTGTAATTTATCATTACACTATAAACAAGCAAATTTTTCAAAATTATTTATGTAATATCTAAACTCATTTTATTCAACGACATCTGTCGGCCACATAGGTAAATATTACTGCGGAGGCGCATAGCAAACATGTAATTAGATTGCGCCGCGTTGCGACCTCTGGCGAATTACTGCCAAAATTGTTCGGCTTATTGAATAACAATGGCGCGGCCCGTGCGCCGACCGCCCGCGTCGGCTGCATGTTACGCATTGGTGTGACATGGTTGTGTAGTTTGCAACAAATCACGCAAAATTGTACCTTAAACTTATAACGATTTAAGGTTCAATTTCCGTTAAAAAAGCAGGAGGCATGCTGCGGCTCTTCAGCATTTTGTGTGTTTATGTGTGTATTTGTGTAGATATCACTGCATTTGTAAGTGTTGTATTAACATTTTGACAGTATACGAGTATTAGCTGGTTCACGCATTTAGTTTTTAATGTTTTAAATTACAAAATGTACATAAATATTAATAGTATTATTATGTTGTAATGGAAATTAATAATCGTGAGGGACGTACATGTTTAGATTGTCAATTTCGGAAATAACGTTACTGTTTAGATTTTAGGAAGTGCTCGACTACTAATAATACAACTAATTAAAGCGCGGCTAACGTACTTGTTAACATTGTATCTAGATCATTAATTTTTCTTATTCACGTGCGGTTTAAAAATATACTTTTTTAATTTTCTCATGATGACATTGCAACTTTTGTATATTGGAAATATTAAAATATAATTGACGACCGCAGTACGTAGATGCCATCATACGAAACGCAATCGTTTCGTTTGGTGAGTGAGATTGTCGGAGGAATAATTTGCTGGCGGTTGGATATTCGCAAACGTCCGGATATAAGGATACACGTACATATTATGTAAATGTGTCGCGTTTCGGGCTAATTCTCTGAAGCATCTCACGATAAGTTGATCTACTCAATCCGGACTGCACTATGTTTACTATCAAGTATCAGTCGCATTGTCTTCCCTATGTAGGACCAGTAGGTATAAACACACTTATTTCGCGTATTGAGCTTCGGCTTCCCTTTTTAAAAAAATCACCATTCGCCACTGATTTATAGCCTCATTACCGATTCCTTTGTCTTTTCACAAAAAGGTATAATTACCCCTAATAAATCACTAGGTCTCATTTCACGATTACTCCGTGAAATCAAAACCGTTCTATTAACCGCGATCGAAAAGGGTAGAGAGTAATCCAATCTGGCGCTTGAAGGGCTTCCTAAACGAGAGAAAAAAAAATACGCTTTTATTTTTTCCTCCTGTGATAATTTGTCAGCGAACATCTGTTAGACAGAGACGTAAATACATAATTTGGCTGAGAATGAACGAGACGGAACGAGGCGCAACATAATCCGCCACTAATGATAACCTGTGCACCTGATGTAATATTTGCTCCAAAATTATAGCCCCTAGAGATGAAACAAGATGTTACCTTAGTAATAAAATGAAGAGTGGCGTAAAACATTTGTTATAATAACTAATTTTGTGTTTTATGGCATGTGGGATCACAAAATGTGTAAAGTTATGTACTGGAAGAGCGGGCCAGTGTGTAGTGTTATTGTTTCCATGATATCATTGCTAATTATCTTTATATAGCTTTGTTATAGATGTAGTTATAGTGTTCCCAAGCCTAAGTCACCAAAATGACAATGATTACCATGCGAATTATCATAATCGGCTCACTGAATTGAAAATACAACGTCCACACTGCATTGCAATTGCAACAAATTTGCACTACACCAGAACTTTAATAATGTCAGCAATGGCACCACGAGGTCCTGTCATGCTCCTCCGTCATACCACAGTCATACTCAACATTAACTATTTAGAATATTATTGATATAAATTTATTCCTTGACGGCTCTTCATAACTAATAATATAATACCAAAGTAAAAATTAATCCTGAGGGCTTTTTCCTAGTAATAATGCATATCAAAGCAAAAACTACAATGATAACACCGACCTGATTAGGTCAAGACTCATCATAGTATTGAATGTACAAACCGCACTGATTTGTCTCGTCTTACTCAGTTGTAGAAATAAAATACCTGCGACCTTTGGTGTTTATCCTTAGCAAGTACTAAGTACCCATACGACCACAGTGCGGTCGATAACGAATGCTTTTGGAAATCAATTATATAAATCACCTTAGAAAATATGGAACACACAATAGCTAGGAATTAATTAGCCGTAACAAGTAAACTAAGGTCAATCAATTATGAATAATGGTATAAGAATCGGAAATGAAT
The DNA here is from genome assembly GCA_033459515.1 of Theretra japonica. Lineage (NCBI taxonomy): Eukaryota > Metazoa > Arthropoda > Insecta > Lepidoptera > Sphingidae > Theretra > Theretra japonica. Next base: position 8,793,189 of record CM065944.1, read on the forward strand.
GAAAGAAGTTTGGACAAATTAATCGGTACATTAAAAAAATGCTTTAATATCTCCATCACAGTTGTACTAAAACAATGACATTAGAAGCGTGGTCTTTGAAAAGAAATTTGTATGAACAGACGAGTCTTCTATTCGTTCGATACGACTGTCATAAGTTCTAATACAATTTTTATGGAGATAAAGGGTATGTATTCTAGTTTCGAACACCTACTTCTGCTAAAGATATATCATATTTTTGCCGTAGTTGACGTCAGTTGTGATGCAACGAGACAAATAGAATTGATCGGCCACTTATTCAATTGATACTGCCGGTGTTCCGTTAACTGCTGATGGGTGGGCAATCTCCATGAATTTCCTATACGCTATTTGACATATCACTATAGACATTGAGACAGAAGTCTTGTACATATTATGTCGCAATCTTAATATTGAAGAAAACTAATAAAAAAATATATATACTTTGCAAAAAACTTTTTTTTTGGAATCTAAAAGTTTAATAATTAGTTCTTCGGTTAGTGATTTAAAAATAAATATCTTGTCTTAGTTGATTTTCTTTTAGATAAAATAACCGAAGATAAAATAATGTCACAGATTATAATTTTTAAATATGTATTACAATTTACAATATAATTTTGAAAATGTTATGGTGATATCGGCTCTATCAAACATCTAAACTAAATATGTAGATCTGTTTATCGGTTCACTTACGTAATATCTATTCAAGCAAACATAAGCCTCATAATTTTAGAAGCCTAAAATTGCTTCATTCCACTAGTCAAAGCGATTTGATAGGCTTTGTTAGTGGCCAATCTAGTGTTAAAATTATTTAGACGTGCACAACCTTCCTGTTACGGCTTAACATATGCTGTTTCTGCCAAATAGCAATAATGGAACGTAACGCATAACATAATACAACTGAAATATCCGAAGCTAAAATAGATTCTCCCAGAATTGAGGAACATACAATAACAATTCATAGTTCAGGGAATCTCTTTGCCTCTATTGTAGCGAAATCACAAACAGCCATTTATCTATTAACAATGTGCACATGATAGAGGCCTAGGATTCGGAGTAGATTTCCCGTGGCTGAAGAGAGGAATAGAGAAAATGATGGAGATTGAAATTAAAATTCTTCTGCAAGCGATACTTGATGAAGAAAATATGTAACTTCGAAAAGTCAATGGTACGTGCTCTGGGTTTCAACACGTAACCTCCGTTTTGACATAAACATACATACATAACCACACGCCTTTTTCCCAGAAGGGGTAGGCAGAGGTGCTACTAGAACACCCACGTTTCGTCTTGTATATTCCGTACCACGATGTGATAGGGGGCGAGCCTATCGCCATATGGGGCACAAATTCCTGACTCCGGGCTGATAATGAATAGAAAAATCCAATATCACTTTGCCCGACAGGGGATTCGAACCCGAGACCTCAGCTTTGCAATAATACCGTAGTACCACTACGCCACCGAGGCAGTCCGTTTTGACTGTCCAGCTTTAAGCCAAATTCAGTTATCGCTCTCTATAATTAACTTCTAATTAGAAGTCAGCATTATATCAAATATGTAGGAAGTAAAACCGCTCCAATTTCAACAAGAATTCATTCAACAATTACTTTCGCACTGAACGTACAATTGGCGTGAAATATCTCACGAGTTTCGATACATTCGCGTTTGTTTATTGTAGATACCGTTTAATTTATGTACTTGTAACTTTTCGTACCTCGGTGAAGTTCGCGGTACGTACTTGGAGTTTGTTCGGGAGCCGCGAACAAACTGAGCGAAAACCGTGGGACTGTAGCGTGAATACATATAATGTTTGTTTTGCTACTGTAAATCTACTTTTTAGTGTAGTACAGGGTGTGAATAACAAGCGTTTTATTATTAACTAGCGGCCCCTCCCAGCTTCACCCGGGTATAGATGTTTTTCGATTCCATTGCACACCAGATACAAGTTCTATTTCGTACAAACTAGGACACCCGGTATATGTATTATACATATAGACCTTCCTCTTGAATCACTATAAATACTTAAAAAAACCGCATCAAAATCCGTTGTGTAGTTTTTAAGATCTAAGCATACGTAGGGACAGACAGACAGTGGGAAGCTACTTTGTTTTATACTATGTAGTTATGTGTAGGTACACACATCATTCTAATGACTCTATGGGTAGTGGAAGAAAAAATTGGTTATTTCATGATATGTCATATTATATTAAACTACGGACTGACTGATTAATTATCATTACCTCTAACGCATAATACTACTTACGCGATTGGAAATTTGTGCATAGCAATGTGTATTTATTTTTTTAGTTCACATAAATATCTGTAGAAATCAGATTATGTTGTGACTTACGACAGTCAACTTGTGTTTTAAAAAATGAAGTTCCCGATAGATATAAAATATAAAGAAAATTAACGTAGGTCCACACAAACGAATCCCAAATTAATAAATTCCAGAGATGGAGTCCAGACATCGGTCTCACATTCGGAAGCGTTGTAAATCGATATGTCCGCCGCTACCTCTTCTAACTTCCACAGCGCTAGACAACAAATGTGGGTGGACTTACGGACTTTTACAGTTATTGTTATTTAAACTGGCGATGTTTGCCAGGCTACTTGCCCACCAATATGGATTGCAAATGCACTTTCCTTGCCTCTGATGTTTGAGGGGATTTTAAAATAATTTTGCTCCTTGAGTTCGTAGACTGTTGGCTTGTACTTTATTTGGAGTTTTCTTGATTGTTCTAGAGTATTGGTTGGAGCAATTTTGTGTTCACTTGGTATTGATAGTAGGTCTACATAAGTTGGTAAAGTGATATACAAACTACTTTGAAATGACTTTGTCGGTGTTACATGTGTCTTACTTTAAATGTTTGTTGTTCAGAATGAAATCATTTTCTTTGACAGCCTCTATAGCGTGGTTAAGCTGATTCTGAATTAGGATGTTGTAGATTCGACCCTTATCTCAATGCAAATAATTTCGTGATCAACAATTGTACTTACCTGCGTTATTTACCATACAACAGTCAACATTATATAAATAGTATGAACAAACACTAATTAATGAACGTCCAATATTTACTGAATAGTATTAGCGTGTTTGAATTAATAAATACCCGGGAATGAAATGTGTTAAGTCTTTTCAACAATAGTGACCCCATTCATTCAATCGAATAAATAATTAATTGATCATTACAATTCGATTATATTATTTTCTGCAAAATAATTCTTTGTATAAAATATAATAAATATGACAAACAGTTATTGAGTTATTTAATAAATTATCAAGAAAAATCTAAAGGAGCACTAAAGCAAAAAAAAAAGAAAATTACCAAATTCTTACAATCAAAGAAACAGTCTCGAAAGTGAACTTCATTCCCCTATCATAACAGAAATCAAGAACCCAATTACAAGTTACGACACCATGATGAATATTCATAATCCATCTTCAGAGGACACGAAAAATATAATCTAACTCGTAAATGAGTGCGTAACAAGTTACTCACGACTCATAAACCGAGAGAGACGTCTAATCAAATGTAATCCATTTAAAACTTTCCCAATAATCTTTCCCCCAGATGCATCGCTTCGTGAGATGTCGTAAAACGTTGTGACGACAGACGGAATACCCCGAATACGTTTGGAAGAGGGTGGAAATGTAAACCGTGATGAGGAATTACTGACTTACAATTCTTGTGAAATGTTCCATATGACCGGAATTTTCGTTTAGACTTATTGACAAGAAAAAGTTGTTTATGCATCTTCACGTGCGTTTTTGCTTAATTTAACTGACTAATTAATTTTAACAATAATATGTTTAGTTCATTAAAATAGATATACCGACATTACTTATTTCATTCAATATATTCAAGTAAAGAAAAAAGATGCATCGAAAATAAAATTCAATATCAAAAACTATTTGGATTGATAATGAAAAAAGCAAGCTTCTGAAGGAAGTACGCAACTTTTTCTAGAAAAACAAAACATTATACATTAATTTCAATAAAATAAACAAGATATTAAACATGCAATTCACATTCAATTTTAAACATCTACTTTTACAATTATAAGGGTGCACTCACACACTCAAATTTAAATATCAAACCACAAATCTATATACTTTTGGTTTTATTGCAATATCGTGCCGTGTTATTGCTTCTGCGTGATCGTATTCACTAACATGATACTTTCACTGCCTTAATATCCATATTGTAATTGTACAATGAATATTTTATGTGAGCAAATTCACGCGAGTGACGAATCTTATTCGGTGAGAAATGAAGGGAATTACATTTTCTATTTTACGTGGAAAATTCTCGAAATTGTATATTAATATTGAGCACGAGGGTTGTAAAATATATAAATAGAACATAATATGTATTCTGTGATATATTACAGAACACTTGGAAAAGTGTTACTGTGAAAAAAACAGTTCCATTTTGATGTCAAGGTAATATTCCTTAGAGATTTCCTACGAAGTTTGGAGTTTGATTGTTCTTTTTTATGCTTAACATCAAAAAGGCGTTTAATATGACTTGTTTAAAAGTTTTAAATACCTAAAATATTGAGGAAATAAATAAATTATCTGTTACACTAATTTATAATCACTGGATAGGAAATTCACAGGAATTATTAATACTAAAGTGTAATTCATCATCAGCCTTTTATTTTCCATTGCTGGACATAGGCCTCCTCCAAATCGCGCCATTTCACCCTATCTTCGGCTTGTCGGATCCAGCATCTGCCAGCGACCTTTCGCAAATCGTCACTCCATCTAGCTAGAGGGCTAAAGTGTAATTACCAGAATCTAATGACTGATAGCCATATCAATAAGTATAGGATGATCTATGATCTCACTAGGATCAAACAATCCAACCATCATAACATAATACAAGATTTTGTTCATAACTATTATTGTAACATCAATTCCTACAAGATGGAACACGTTGTTTAGCGAATTGTAAACTTACGACTAATCTTCACTTTATGGATAATCTCATAAAATACAACAATAAAAGCAAGCGATATTTTTTTATTATCTTCTTCAAAATTATTAGCTTGTTAACACGTTTCAGCATCCGTTATATTCATGTCGGAACTTATAGAATAAAACGCTTCTTATGTCCATCAAATACCTCGTTGTTAATTAATTTATTCATCATTCAAAAGAAAAGCTGACGGAGTTAATTACGTCTAGTATACAAAAGTAACTAATAAAGACTGATTACTATTCAACTAACGCCTCGCATTTAGTGTCAAAAAGATCTAATTACCTTTCTAAAAAAGGTATCTGCTCTTAATTTTCTTTTTCACTTGCGTAAGTCGTCAGACTAAAAGGATTCCTTGAATGCCTAGCCTAAGCGACTCGCTAAACTGCGAAGAAGCTTGTCATAGAAAGTTTTATATTATTTTTATAAAGTTTTATATAATTTTTTATAGTTTTAGTTTTATATAACTATCGATTTTGTTGTCTTCTTCGCTCAAATTGAATTCAAAAGTCGTTCGAAAGGAACAAAGCATTCGATTACAAAAATAGTTTTTAAAACTGTCAATGAATGAGGCCGTTTGACTATTGAACGATTAAAACGACTGCAAATTAGGTGAGTTGTACCTAGTTATGTAGAACATTTTCTTGCTTCATTTAACTTTTTTATAGCCAAAGTCTTAAAAGGAGTAAAAGACGCAAGCTATGTTGTAATTTTCGATCGAACTCACAAATAAAATAAAATACATTAAAATATAAGCCGCAAGTAATAGAAGACAAAAATGGTGCTAAATAATTTAAAATGACTTGTTTTTGAACATCAAACTTATTCAAACAAAATCGTACTAAACCGTCAATCTAAGTTCCACTAAAATGAATGAAAACAGTGCCCCCATTGCCAATGACAAACCTCCGGCGCTTATTCATATTTTTAATTGCAAAGATTGTACAGGGGTGCTCTTAATTCCGCGACGTCTAGCTCAGCCGACGCACCATTTAACTGATGAGATAAATCTACTGCGAGGGAAATTTTTGCCCCCGAGAAGGCGAATAATCTTTCAATCTTTTAATGACGTAAGTTGCGCACCCAGAGGATGATTGCCGGATTTTTCGGTTCCTTCATAGGATTACCCGGCTCAATTTGTGTTGAAGACCTAATCAGGATTATGAAACCCGAAAAATTGTAATGAAAATGCGGATATTAAATAAGCTTTTATTAGCTTCGAGAAAAGATCCACTGAATTTTTTCTGAAGAGATAGTCATATGGCTGCACTTTGGCTTTGAGACTCCATATTTTGTTACATATTAATATTTAATTAAAATATTTGTTATTTTATTTATTAAGATTCCAATAACAATATTTAGTTATACTTGCGTTAAGATTTACTTTATTTAACAGTACTTTGCAGCTTTGTATAAATATGGAGAAAGATATAACACCCATTTGCTAATCTAAAATATGGATAGACGCAAAACTTTTCAGACCCTCGAATCCCCTACCACAATGCTTAATACAATGGAAACAATGGGAAACGTAATTCATTTCCGTGTCGTAATCGGCTTATGGGGGATTTTCTCAATTTTAATTCCACACACATTGTATACGACTCCCCACATATTAGACAAAATTTGCCAAATACTTTAATTGCTCTACACAATTCCTCAAATAATTTCAAAATATTTTCACGGAGATGTATTCATGGAATTGTATGTTAGTACAGGTGTTAATATTTATTCTTATTAATATGTGGAACAGTCAGACGACCTTCAAGAGTAAATCGTTGTCCTATGTTATTATCAGCACGGATAATGAATTTGCTTGTAGTCGCTGGATGCAGGCCGCTTCCAACACGTCTTTGTGGCGATTCATGGGGGAGGCCTATGTTCAGCAGTGGCTGAAGAGAGAGAGAGATAATTCATTTTGAAAGATTTCGTAATATTTTCCAAAAAAAAAAACATTTTATAGCACCCATAGAACATTCTCACAATGTCGTGTACAGTAGAATAAAATCTAACAACTCATTAAGGAAATAAATTACTGAGTTTATTATCACCATATTCCGCCTATTTGTTCATTGTAAAATGTGCCTTTTATCCTCCCCTTTGTGCTCAATAGCCCATTCTCTTAATACCGTAACGAAACAATAACGTAGTAAAATAATTTTGCAGAATACCCTTCGTTTTATTACAAAGCGATTGATGCAATAAAATAAAATATAATGTGCCTAAACAAGAATTAAATGTCTATATCAAAGATATAACAATTTTCACGGTTTAATTATTATATCCGTGAATATAGAAAATACAAGATGGCGGCCGCTGACATTTGTTCAATGAAAGATGTAATTGGTGAAACGATTTTATTACAGCCAGTAGTGATTATGGAGTGGAACAATAAAATATAGACACAAATAGGCGTCTGTGCCCTAATAACTAAAAGCATAACGAATGAATGCTTTTGATTACTATATTTTCTTCTTCAACCACATGAAGTTCACTACTAAAAGGCTTGCACCAGGATTTCCATAGCGACATTTCGGAAGATATCGGCAGCCAGCGACTTACGTACGGAATGAATTCGGTCATATAGTTAAAACGATTTTAGAATAATAATATTTTGTTTTAATCAATGTAATGTTCATGTGTTTTGCATTATAGTCTAAATGTATTTAGACGTAACCTACGAGATTGGTGATGTTTGGGATTAAATTATTGTCTTACCGTTTTTTCTCTGGACGGTAGTCTGAAAAAATAAATCATCAGTATTTTGTTCCCTGAAAGAACTGCAAATCCACAGAACATATGAATATGGGCAAACCAACAAACACACTTTCCCATTTGTAAAACTAGTACAATTCATAGTTTATCTAACATTGGTAGTATAAATACTGCACGAAATTTATGGTGAAATAACATTGATTTCCGAACGGCTTGTAACTAATTAGTAGCCTGTTTAATTGTGACAATTTTGGATAATGTTCTCGCGAACGAGCAATATGCTAATCAGACGAGGCTGTTTTGGTATTTTAGTTTATTTGCGGCTTAACATATGCGTCATTTTGTCGACAAATAGTAACTATACTCGTAATTCTAAACAAAACTTGTATTAAGTCAAGGGAATTAAAAATAACATACAAATTCAAATCAATTGTATAACATGTTGGTAATACGGTTGAAGAAATAGGCATCGAACCTGTGGCGTTACGTCACACAATCGGCTTTCCGACTATTTTACTGAAACCCCTGCCAGGAAATTCCATTTGTATGAATTAGTCTAATATATTTCGGTCTAACATATTTTTACAGGTTCAAAATGGCACAATGGATAATTATTTCCAACTCCTCCAATTTGTTTTTGTTTCTGACTAATTTCGATACGGGTTAAAGCTAAGCCAGAGCCCCTAGAGACTCGCCGAGTTCCGGAGCTCGGTGTCAATTTTTTGAATGCCACTGTTGATCCTGGCTGACAGGAGTTGCAGTGGTGGGCAGGAAAGTCTCTGTTGGTACAAAATGGCACTGTAAATATTAGAAATATACTAAACTAATTACCCCTATGGCCAGTTGACACAATTTCGACGTGTAAAAGGGTTACACTCATAAATCACCGGGCACGACATGTTGTATGACGTCATAATACGAACACTTCGTAACATGTGACGCACTAATACCGTTCGTAAAGCGGGCGGTATGAACGTAGCATAATGGACTACTGATATCGACTTCAAAGTTTCTAATCATAAATCACCTATTGCGTCGATTTAGTCTTGCTTTTACGGCATAGTCCATTCATGTGGGTTTAGCAATGAAAAATTGCACTGTATTACTTTATACGATGCAAAGTACAATATTATATCTTTATACAACGATCGATTGCCTCGATGGTGTAGTTACTACGGTATGATTACAAAACTGAGATCTCGGGTTTGAATCTTGGGTCGAGCAAAGGGATATTGGATTTTTATATTCATTATCAGTCCGGAGTCAGGAATTTGTGCCCGGTATGGCGATAGGCTCGCCCCCTATCACATGGAAGGACTGAACACACAAGATGAAACGTGGATGTCCTGGTAGCACCTCTGCCTACCCCTTTTGGGAGAAAGGCGTGAGTTTATGTATGTGTATGTATGTAAGTACAATAGCATACCTTTATACTACGAAGATGAGCTTAGTTTATAATTATTACTCATCGTCTAATGTGATGATAGAAGGTAAATTTAGTATGGTTGTTTGTATTGTTTGGACTTAAACATACAGAGCTGTATTGATTCAATCTAAATATAAATACTATAAAAAAATTGCACTGCCACAATTAACAATTCTTCTAAAATCACTAGTCACTTTATCATGGAATCGTCAAAGCATCATAAAACACTGTTTCTCAATGAATATTCCTTTTTAAATTTATAACACGAATTCACACAACTAAAGGCAATTAATAGCACACTACTTTATATGATTACCGTAATAACCCAGTTAACACTTATGCAAAGCGGATGCCACACTCACCTCAGACAAAGACACTAAATAATTTAAATTGAGCAATGCAAAAGAACTTTAATAAGGTAATTGAAACTTCCTGCGCTTACTCATCGCGTGCCATACAGACGCAACGATCTACCTAATAAAATGTGCTGAACTTACTTTTAATTGTACGTGAAAAAGTCAAAGGACGTGAGCTCATAATGCCTAATTCAGAAAGTTGATGAATAAGAACTTTTTGCTAGTCATGAATGTTGTGAGAAGTTTATTCTTGCAAAATCCCCCTTGCAATTAATTGAATAAATTTTTTTCAGTTTGTAGTATAAATGCATTATATTGCTTGGAACTAAAGAGATTTTGGAAACATGTTATTTATGTTCTCAGTTTAAATTTGTTGATATATTCTTGTCCATAAAACTCATAAAATCTTTGGGCGTCATAAGTAATGATATTGATGAATATTTTTTGCCTTTGAATTCCGTAACCTTTTCATATTCAAATCAAAATATTTTGATATCTGCTTCCCGCGACACCAACATCTCATAATTTCTTTGACAGAGCCATTATGAACCCACTCTTCGTTCTAATAAGTACTATATTCGTCCCACTCAAGAATGGACCCGCCACTTAAGATGTCTGGGTTCTATACAACCCGGCGAAACCTGATCCCTTTAGAGACACATGCCTATTCATCCCGACGGAATGTTCAACGCAACATCAAATAAAAAACTTCTTGGATGAATACAATGAGGTGATTAAATTATTAAAGCCTTATAACATTTTAAATCCTACAAAATATTGAAGGATAATTGTTCCAAATAGTTTACTGCTGCATCATCTCCACCATGGTTTTGAAATAGCGACATGTTGTAGCATAAAATTATTATCGTAAGTTTCAACCACACGAAAATTATTTTATTAAGATACATAATAGCAATACTTTGATAACTAACCAGGACAAAATAAACCCATGTAAACAAAGAATAATGTAAACCAGCTTCCGATAAAAAATAACAACTAGACACAACATTAAAATGCACTATTTATAAAAACGGCATACACAATCTTTTGTTAGATTTACGTGAAACACGTTGAAATAAAACGAATTCTTACGTATTTTATCGCGAATTTTAAATTTCCCGACTTTTAAAATCAAATTCGCGATAAAATCCGTAAGAATTCGTTTTATTTCAACGGTATACACAAATCACCCGTCAGAACTTTGCTATCAGTGATTATATAAACCGCAGCGCTTGGGATCGCCTTCAAATCCGTCAGTTTCACGCGAATGAAACGCGAATAGTATTACGAAGTCACATAACATGGGATTTTGGGAATGCCTCGCTAACATGCACTCGTTAACAAATGCGGTTGCTGTATTCCTGTTGCGTAATTGGTTAATGTTATTTGGGTAGAATGCTTTAGGAAATAATGTAGATAGCTACTAAATAGGTTATTATTTATCGTGTATATTTATTGTACCATATTTTTAAGTAGTTATGGATATTGGATATCACCAACAGAAAAATTGGACTACATTCAGTTTCAGATATTACCGGAAGAATATTCGATGTACTATGTAAACAATGACTTTGGTAATAATAAGTTAGCAGAGTACTGTCCTAAAGTAACTAAAATAATATCAAAAGTTGAAGCCTACTTCGATGGCTTTCACAAGAATTTGTCTGTAAAACGAGACACCGTCAATTTTTTTTTCAGATTATTACTCTTGCTTTTTTTTTGCAATGTCAGAAAACTTGTATCATCATATTAATTGAACTATCTTCCTATTCAACAGCTCAGTTTATTTATCATACATCAACACATCAGGAAACAAAGTCAACAAATAACTTTTATTTCAATTTAATTATTCCTATAATTATGTATCCATCGAGCCTGCATAATTAATTATTGATCGTAGAGACTTACTAGCGCAGTTGATCGCAAATACTGCCGTAACAGGTTGGGACGCCACAATTTGATCGAACCCATTAGTTGACCCGTGATTTAGCGAAATTAGTGAATGATTGATGAAACGTAATGCTCACAACAAATTGGATATTAAAGTTTGTTTAGAGATAGCGATTGTACATAGTTATTTGATTTAATTATATTCATGAAAGGGTTAATTTATGTTCTGGAGTAAAAGTGAATTCCTGATCTAAAAAGTGTTTATCTTTGTTTAATGCAACTTTTTGAAATATGCATACGACACTAAACGTTAACTTAACTAGCTAACTAAACTAAAAAAACCATTGACCATATTTTGAAAATAAAAATGAGCAAACTCTGCAAGATTTAGATATTGTGACAAAACAGAAAACCCAATCGTCATAGAAAATATTTCACAATTAAATTTTATTTTCGACTACCTCTAACTGATGATCGTCGAACGATGATCCCGATTCATCAGAGCTCAACTAGATGAAGCCGATATTTTATAGGAAATTGTTTTTATAAAAAATATCCGTGTCATGCCACACAAGACCGTTTTAAAATTGCACGAGATAACACTTTGTCACAATATATGATTTATAGTATGACACTACGAGTTTGATAAACATAACAATATTATAGTAACCATCGAAACCACATTACCGTAAGATACCTATATAGCTATTTATTGTGATTCTCACGAAGAATTTAAAAATACTTCGCAACAACGGCAAAGTATGCACAGTTGAATTCAGGTTCAATCGACAACCTTAGTAACAACTATAGTTCCTGGAGGACATTGATCAATTCTAGACTTAACACCCAATGACTCGGTAATTTTTAATGGCATGGTTCCGTTCATAAGATGGCGTGATGTTTACCAAAATGCAAAAATCGTGTCGTCATTCTCGCTAACAAAAATATCAGAATTTGAATTAATTAAAACTTCCACACTACAGACAAAAACTAAGCCCATTAAACCGACAGTTGTAAAAACGTAAACAAACGCTTTAAAACATACGAATGTAATCGTGAGTTTCACTAAACACGAGTTGCAGACATGTTTTATTTGGGAATGGCGAGTTGCAGAGGCTTTAGGGATGAAACACGAACAAATTCGGAGTGCCCCCGGTACGAACACCGAAACGGTTTGATAGAAGTTGTAAAACATTACAAATTTGCTTGTTTATTGAAATGGGTAGTGAAATGTTGTCCGTGGATGAACTGTAAATACTGCAGGGAGTTGCAGAAATGATGGACGGGAATGATTTGCTGTTTAAGATTTGCCAATAGATGTCAAATATTTTGACCAATATCTCAAATCCCATTTTTTAAATCTACGAATACCTTTGATTATTTACGAACTAACTTATGTTAATGTATCAAAAACATTAAGAAGAAAGTATCATACTAGTTTCTCATATTTATCTCATGTAAAGTTAATAAAACTCAACTAAACCGTACTAAACAAACTCCTAAATTATAATCTCTTAAATTTAATCCAGGATTATTTAACATTTTTAATCACAGCCCGATAGACTCACGAACATTGAAACGTGCATCACTATTCACTAGCATTACATTATACCCTGAGAATTGAGTGATCAAGGCGAAGGGATTCATTCCCTCAGCCGAGCCACAACGGGAATGTTAATTCACAAAGTGTTACTAATTCCGTACACGATATTGAAGATTGACTGCCGAGTGCTTTACACCGTCTTAATGCCTGCGCAAAAATAGCGCTCTGTTTCTCACATACAACTACGTGCATATTTAAATCAAGTTCAATGACACTTTGGCCTATAAAATTGTTTGATGTCTCTTTGTTATGGCCTCCTTCGCATGCACTACGACTGAGATTCACTAGGCCTCTATCTACAACGCTGGACTAGTTCAAATTGATTTACAAATTATTGTAGAGGGCTCTCAGGTAGGTCGACAGGTGTCCTTTACGGTTTATTATACTTTAATAAACAAAAATTAAATAAACACACCCAACAGTCACATACATAGTCCTGACCCCACAGTAAGATCAAGTCTTGTGTCGTATCAGAAACTACGAGAGAATTTTCGATCTCACAAACGCCCAAACCCGAAACAAATACCTGTGGTTCATACAAATATTTGTTTCGTTGCGCGGATCGAACCCGCGGCCTCTCGTTTCACAGCCGGCGTCTAACCAACTGCTTCACTGAGGCTGTGAAATTAATAATAATTTTCGAATTGTGATAATTTAAATTATTTTATACAATACCATAAAATTCAAATATTTTATATTTTACAGCATAGTATACAAATAGGTATATGGATTTAAACGTGCGATTCCCACCTCGACGAACCAGATTGTTTTCGACTAGTCTTTCGCACTCTTGTGTAAAAATAGATCTCTGTTTCCCTCAACGGAACTACTGAAACATTGCTATTGAAATCAAGTTCATTGACTCCTTGATCTAAAAAACGAATACGTGTCCTACTTAAAAAAGAAAAACATTATATATTTATAGTATTCATATACCTACTGTATAGAGAAGCGCAGTATCCAAACCGCAAATTGTTGCTGGTTTGGCATGTGTTGTTATTGTATTGGTAAAGTTCAACATTTTACTATAAAGATTTTAAGTATAAAATTATTAATTTTCAAATATCAACCTAAATACCGTATTTATAAACTTTATTTTTGTGTGTACAAGTTAAGATTACAGACACAAAATATGTATATACGGAATATATACGGAAGTATCATAAGTTTCGGTGAACTTAAAAGTGTAGTTCGTGGTAATAAAACTGGGGACATATATCGATTCTTAAAACACACCACATTATCGGGTCGTAAGTATTCAATTACGTCATTCAGGAAACAATATGCCTTACGAATGACCATTATCGTTATTGAACGTTCAACTATGTTTATCAGAAGTCGTGAGAAGTAGGCTTATCAATCGACTGAACAGTAGCACAAATTCACCAGAACTCATCATAATAAAAAAGTAAACGAGAAACCGCAAGAGAATTATTCAATAGGTTTATTATTTTATTCATTGAACAAATCCAAATAAATCAAGTAGACCTTCGCCTACCCGCCTTTATCCTATACTAGCCCGGGCCTTCACAATATTTATATGCATATCGCAGAAAGATATTTATGACTTTACGTCAACCCTTTCGTGAGCTTATCCTGGGCAAATTATGTTTTCTTTGAACGGACAATCGCACACAAAGCAGCCCAGCCAGTAGTAAGGAAAACGGTTTCATTGTTCAAAAACAGCAGTCAATGCGGATGTGAAAAAAAGTCCTAAATCTTAAACTTATTCTAACAATCGTTTCCCAAAATTTCAGATATCATACTGAACGATGATCAAATCGATTCATTACCACTAGAATCCGAAACGAATAAGTATTTACAACCAATTTCTAGCCCAAAACATCATCATTCCGTCTCATATTAACTTGATACTAAATAATTCACAAAAAAGAATTACGGAGAGCAACAACAAAAACATTTTAGCTCCCCCGTACACGAATGCTAATGCTTTAATCTGAAATTCAATAGATCACAGTAATCGCGCCAGAGGTAAACGATTCAAATCGTTACTTTGTTTGGCTCCTGTTCGACTTGTTAATGGCTTTGGCGAACGCACGCACAGTTTTCATTGCCTATTTGACTACTAATCATTGTTAACCTTGTGAGAATAGGTTTTGAGACGATTCCACGCGTTGACGTCAGTACTCATCATTAGTCAAGTAACCAGGTTTGTTGGAGAAATAAAGTATTTAACGAGGTTTGTTGGGTGGATGGATTTGCTAATTTTACTAAGTTGTAGACCGTTGTTCTTTTAAAAGCAGGGAAATCGTGTTTAATGCGTATAATTTAGAGTACTCTATGATTAAAAGCATAAAATTATTCTTAGCATGTCCGGAGTTACAGCAAAAGCCGTATGGGTACGGCTAAGTACTAACCCAATAAAGGTCTGACATCCATTTGTCCAATATGGTTGTAGACTTAAGTTAAAAACTCCTGTGGTTATATGAAGATCGAACTAAGCTATAAAAACATGAAGCCTAATAAAGAAGAGATCAAAATTGTAAATGAAATATTGTGTGTATAAAATGTCATTGTTATAAAGCGCGCATTGAAATAACAGTCCATACAAATGCACTCCATTACAATATTAAAAATTAAATTCATTAGCTTTGCCATTTAATTATCTTAATTCTTTATATCATTAATTTCATTATTCCAATTTACAATTATCAAATGTTTGCGTTAATTAATTATAAATAAATGAGTCAATGTTCCATCATCGATATTAATTCACCATTCATTAATGTGTATCATATTATCAGCACTCGTCGAACCATTTCTATATTTACGATGATCGAGTGTCCCCTTTACATCGCACCGGAGATTATTACTCCTTCAATCGGATTTGTGAGCCGGCGTCGATTTTTCTCGTTATAGACTATTCATCTTCCTAGCAAAACGTTGAGGCAAACGTTTTGACGTCTCCGTTTTGCGAGATTCCCAGAAATTCTGAATCGAGTTCGCCTCTATAACTCAATGGTTCACCTCCGTTTGATTTCGGGTTTGTGAAACGGTCGATCTATTTATAAATATTTGACTTTGTATTTTACTTCAGAGATTTATCTACTAATTATATTTAAGGGACATTACATAAAGAAAAATTTATTTGTTTTTAATCTAACAATAATACGATTTTTTTACGTCCCCACGGTCAAGGATTATTCAATGTTATCATTATAAAATAATTGAATAAGCATGTTTCAAAATTATATTTTAAAACCCAACCATATAACTCTTCAAAATACTTAAAAGATTCAGGATTGATCGATCCATGCCACGCCAGCACCAATACGAACTACCACTACACCAAAGCGATGAGTAATATAATTTCCTTGTATAGAACTCACTGAAATATTAAGCACTTTATTATCCTACGCACAAGTATTTATTATTGTTTTACTCTGTTGAATTGACAACAATATCGGTGTTCTGTGGAATAAGCTTCGTTATGAATTATGATACACAGGTGGTCAATAATGTTATTTGTTTTATCGGTTTCTATACTATACGCATGTGGAATAATTATTGGAGCTACGTGTAAAATTATAGAATTATTAAAGCTACAATGGAGACTAGAATCCGTAAATAAAATTTAATCTGAATGGACTACCTGATATAATTCGCGAGAGGTTTCGGATTCAGGCCGTTTGTAATACATCGCCGTGGAGACCTTTCGACAAAGCTTATATTTTTACTGTGGTTAAAGATTAAATTGAGGATTAATAAAAAATAAAATATAATATTTAATAATCCTCAAACACAAAGAACACCGTGAAATAAGTACGTGTTAATAGAGAATGTATTTAAAGATTAATCTCCACAATCTTCCGACCTCGAGCGCCTCTCAATAGGTATTTAAATCACAAAAGTAGGCGACATCCTTTACACAATGGCGCGGCCGTTCGATATTCCGTTTCGACATACAAAAGCCCTAGGAAGCCACTCGATATCGGTTCTAATAAAAACCGGATACGGCCCGGTACACCCGGATGCCGCAAGCCCGCGACGACAATACTTTTTGTCCGCAATAAAAAAGCGAGCACCCCGAAAATTTGAAGCGCACTCCGTCAAAAATGAACTAAGAGATTTAAACATTTCAACGGCACTTTTTACATTTGGAGTGTTGGTTCGTGACGGTTCCAAAAACCCTTTGAGAGGGTCGATAGGTTAACGTTCAGCTTTATTAACCACTTGTGTTTTTTTTTTTGATGTTGTAATTTAAAATGTCGCCAGCCTGTTTTAGTTTTGCGTGGATGTTTTGAGCGCAATTGAGTCGCTAATTGGGCTGTGCTTGTGCAGGTATCTCGCTTTTTCAATACAGTCATTGAGGAGTACATAACCGCAGAGCCAATGAGTGAAATGAAACCTACTCCAGCGAGGTCATCATAATCAGGTTTTCATTTCAGACAAAACCAGTAGCGGTGAGTCGTGGCTCGTCTGCTATTCAGTTTTACTAAATTTTACTTTACAATATTCTCACTGTAGCTTTTATACGTGCGCAACATGATTTTATGCACATTGCCTGAAGTTTGCATTTATAATTTTATAACAGTCAAATAGTCCTTGACAATTCATATTTCTCATACATTCCTACGAAGTAGATAAATATGATATTATTCATAAACGCCCAGACAGCGATCACCCTACAATTTGAAAGAAAATCAATCACAGGAATGCCAACAAGTGTTCAACCTGTGTACAACAAATGTCGAGAAAAAAAACTTATTTGTCCAATATAGGAAATTAGAAACAGAATATAACGTTCCAGTATTTACAGCAACAGGACTTTGTTTGACTGTCCAGTCTGCATATTAAATTTAAAAAAACTTCTAACAAAAGTCATCTTCTTTTGGATGCACATATTTCTTGATTTATATGGGTTGTTGTTTAAATCAAGTAAGTTGCGGTTTCAGCTACTTTTCACAATGATTTCACTTATAATATTTTAACCAACTGCCTGACATAAACCCATTTTATAGTAGACCTTTATATATACCCTTATTACGAGTGTAAAATACCACAACCAATACCTGCATTTGAAACACACAGAGACCACGTCATATTTGTATTACAAAGTAACTGTCAAATAATTTGAAAGCTTTAGGCTATGACGCTAAAAGCAAATTTCATTGAGGATTAATAGTTTCCATTTAGTTATTTACGAGACCCGAGGCCACGTTTCGGTTATTAACTAGTGGACACATGCCACTTGCGTTTGAGCTTATAATTACCTATTTAATACCGAGTAATTACTACAATTTTGTAGTATCCACTTGAAGCTAATATAACATAGTATTAATGTCATTTTATAACAACTATGACTAATCTTATATTTTTGCTTTTTACAGCAGATGCAAATACAAAAGTAATCAAAACTTATAAAACGGTACGACCTCCTTGAAACACTACCAAAGGACTGCATTTCGTAAGTAAAGTATCAGTAAATGAAAGTATATCAATAAAATCGGCGAAAAACCGAAAAATGATTACCAGAAGCCCACAATAGTGAGGCGATATGTCCCAGCGTTACCGTACAAACCAACCCCAATAGAAAACAAATTGACATTTCAATAGGACGCAACTGAGGGCAGCCTATTTGCAATTCTAAGAAGCAGTCCTCAATAACATGCCAACGTATGGAAATAACTCGGTTTTGAAAGGATATCATTTCTTGTGTGGGCTTCTTTCGAGTGTTTGCGGTAATATTCTGCGGAATATGGAACGTGAACCGATAATTTCAATGTTCAGCTTTGATATACATTGAACACATTGTATGGATGTAACAGATATGCTATTATAATGAATGGGACATCAACAGTTACTCATTTTAAGTATACTTTTTCCACCTACATATATCCTTAATTGGAAGATCTATGTAACGCCTAAAATAATTATGGTCCTTAAGATGAAAAATCCTAAGCTCCATAACAAAAACTCTATTAAATATCATTTAAATTTCAATAAAAATATAATATAATCCAAAAATAAATCTTTAATATTCAAATACCATAGCCCAGAACAAAAAAAAAAGTAATAATACATTACTGAAAATCCACACCAAAAATTACAATTATGCAACAAAAACAAGGACAGGATAAAGTTTGGAAAAACGTCGAACCCAATGAGGTGACATAAATTTCTCCTTCGTTAATTAAACTCCGCCACACGTAGATGGAGTTAATTTCGGCCCGAAGAGTTAATTAAAGCCACAAATATTTATACGGCTATTTCTATCGTATTTTGTTGGTTATTCTTCCCAAAATTTCAATCCTGGACACATAATAGCTACGGCTATTTTAATTCGGGCTTATGCGTACATATTATAACTAATTAAATGGAACACAGGAAATAAAACATGAACTGTTTAAGAGGCCATACAGTTTTACACTGAATATTTTGTATTTATATCATTTCCATCCTCATGAAGTCCACTATTGAACAAACCTTCACTAACAATTAAAACAAAAACCTGTTGTAATTACTAATATATAGACTTGCATTTAGGATGGCTACCATATTATGCCCTTTTGCCACGTTATGGGAGGACGTGCGACGTCACAAGACATGATACGAATAAATCAAAAGAGGTTATTAAAAATCCTAGAATGGCCTTAGTATCTTATAGGGTTGCGTCACTTCACAGTACAGAAATAATATTGATATTGTAGAAGCACTCGTTGCATCTCTAGCTACCCTCAAAGGAATATCAAATGAAGCTGATATTTTGCATTTTACACATAATTTCCATTTGGCTCGATTGTAATCCGAAATAACATTAATAAAAGGGAAAAACTTTTTATATGTGTATCAATAAAACAAAATGTGCGGGCGTAAAGTGCATTACGGAACACAAAATTGCGCACCCCCAAATGAGCAAGATTCCCTGGGGTAACGCCCCCGCTGTTTAATTTCACGACACATATATAATGTTATTTATTGGAGTTCGTATAGAAAATAACACGTACATTTACTGTGGGTAACCACAAGCATATTCAGTATTTAGTTAAATTATTTTGTTTCTCAAATCTTGTTCTAATGAGCAAGAAATTGTACGTTCTCTTAAATATTTAATTAAGGCTCGAGTCATGTTTTTGTTAAGTGAGTCAAACCTTGTAACTAAGTTACATATTCAAGAGACATTCAAAAGAGCGATAGGTTTCTTAGGAATAGCCAAGATAGAAGTCGTAAGGCCACAGGGCACAACTTTGACTTTTCAAAGGTACTTTTCTATTAGTAGTTAATTATCGCTCAGTTTAACTATCCGGGAAACATCGGGAGTAACTTTGCAAATCTTAGTTCCCCATACGGATTTCGAAGATTCGTTAAGTTCATTAATAACTAAACATCCATAATGGATTTTAGCACAAACCGTCCCTATCAAGGAAGTTGTTTGTACCACTAGTGATAAGTACATCGCTGATATGTTGCATAAATAAACCATGACCATCTAGATATTTCTGACTGTTCAACTATGGTCGAAAGTCAATGCTTTAAGAAAACATAATTACATGTCAAAATGTAAAAAAAAGTATTATAAAATAATAACATTTAAAATAATAATCCGCTGATCTATAATTTCTCCTGTCAAAAAATAATACCGATTTAATCATATCTTAATTGCTAAAGAATTAAATCTTGATTATGTCAACAAAGGTATTGATGGACGGCGATGACGATTGTTTTCTGCTTATTCATTTATTATTACATAATTAAATTCAGAATATCAGCAGACAATTCTTTACCCAAAATTTATTTAATCAAAGAATCGCAAAATGATTTTACGACTAATGTGATTAGCTACCTACTACGTAGTCACTGGCTCTTATAAACACTACAATTCGTAGAAATCATCGAAGTATAGGAATTTAGGATATGAAGGAATTGTTGTAGTTTTCTTTTCCGAACGAATTATTACTTCGTTGTTCTCTACTAGGCAGCATTT
The DNA here is from genome assembly GCA_033459515.1 of Theretra japonica. Classification (NCBI taxonomy): domain Eukaryota; kingdom Metazoa; phylum Arthropoda; class Insecta; order Lepidoptera; family Sphingidae; genus Theretra; species Theretra japonica. The sequence continues at coordinate 8,814,121 of CM065944.1, forward strand.
CATACAACTCCAATCGAATTAGGTTATTCATTGTGTAACCAAATTATTTATATAGCCCTGCGACTTTTTACATCACAATTTAAACCGCAATAAGGCCGCAGATTGTACTTATTTTAAATATAGTTACAGTCTGTGTTTTTTTCGGGTAAACAGTAAAGAATATAAATAAATTTATAATTTCTATTTTTTCTTAAATGCCAATGCATGCAGTGGCAACTTAAGGTAATACATTTAATTTATTGTTGGTGTATTTGTAACGTTAATTTTATGTAATGTAATTACCACTGATTGTCCTTAAATAATAAAATAAAATATAAATAAATAAATGGATTTAAAAAAGACGTCATTGTCCAAAGTATACGTAAATCGACATGCATCATCATTTCGGGGCAACGTCACGAATATTCTCAACAAAGAAACCTTAACAAATAAATTACTCAATATAAATCAAAGTTTGTGACTCGTCTCTTGCCATCGGTCACGACACACGGTACCGAAGCTATTTTTCATTTTTCTAACATAAAAAATATACTAAAAGCGAGTCGAGGTTGCGGTCAGAGGGTTCCGCTACATAATATTTACAAAACGATTTTAATTATTTAATATTATTATTTAGAATTTACATTAAAATATTCTAGACACTTAATTCTCAAAGTAATAGTTATTACCAACTTCACTATAAAGCAAGAAATATAGTAGTGACAAAATATAATATATTTCTTAAAATCAATAATTTTTAGTTATCTGTTGTAGTAAAAAAACAGCGTGAACACTTTAAATGGCCACTTCTTACAAATCAAAAGTCACGAGTCCTTTTATGGTGCGACAGAGACCATAAGCTTTATAGGGTTTTAGCTTTATAGGGAACCCCAAAAACACTGACGTAATGTACTCTTACTTTCACAAATAAAACAGATTGGTTTCCAAATGCGCCCCATGTGAGCACATTTAAGCTGTCATCGTTCTGTCAGAGGTATTCCGGTACTAGAATTATATGGGATGGTAATACACCAAATTATAGACGAGATACCGCGGATGAACGATATTTGAAGGGAAAATTAGAGGCAATGAATTGAAACGTTCGGATTGAACTCCTGTAATTTTTGTGGCAATAACTATTATTACTGGTGATTATTATAAGTGATGTGCGTGGTGGCCTGTTGATAACGGACCAGAAGCGGCTCCCTACATGTTCAAGGTCGGGGGTTCAAATCCCAGGGCACACCTCTGAGTTTTCATGTCATGTGTCATGTGTGTTTTGATAGTAACCAGCTTTGAAAGAATTAATAAAAAAAATAATCTTGAATAATATTTTTGACATACCTAATTAAAATCGCCTAAAAATCTGTCTAGGTTTTATACAATCTAAAATGCTTTAGTGTAGGAATATATACCTATATATTGACTAATCAATGAAAACAGGACGCTTGTACAACCTGTCTGTTGTGAACTACACGTACCCAATATAACGCTTGGTATAGTTATTGTATTACGTGCTTTGTATAGTATTACAAATGGTTACTAACACCCATTCATACGCGTTCACACGACCGTTGTTGATCCTTGTGAGGGCTGTCACTACAAACAAAAAATATTTTATGATATCTTACGGTTGAGTGATTCATTAGTCGTTCATTATTTTTGTTATTTGTAATCATAATCGTAAATCGTGTTAGCACTGTTAAATTGTTTCATGTTTTTTCAGCTAAATATGTGTCTCGAACGACATGTTTTTTCCTCAAACACAATTATCATCAATTGGTATTATTTCTTCACGTGAAAAACAACAAAAACGCCAAATATTGTGACTTTATAGAACTTAAATATATCAACGATTTAAACTATTGAATATAAAAAGTGTGAAAACACTCTCATACCTTCTCATGAATGTTCAACACTTTACCAAAAAAAAAACGCCTGTTTTTGATTTCCTGAAAATTAAGCGTTCAATTGATCGCATTTTTAATACTTGCTACGCAACATCAAAGTCATAATACATTTTAATCCCACATTTCAACAACCAGTTAACAAAAAAATTAAATCTGGAACGTACAAAGAGAACTTCACAGCCATAACTCCGGGAACGCGTCTTAATCCCATATTACGAAATCTTACATCTGCGCATTACGCAAGTCGCAAACGAAAAAACAACACACGTGTGTTATGATCAAAATCAATTTAACACACGCCTTTATTCATTTGTTACTGTTGGCATGTTAAACTTGAATCGATTAATCGGACAATCGATTCTTTGTAGTTATTTTTTATATCGATTACGATTATAAAAATTAAGATGCTTGGGACATTTAACATGAAATTAGTGGATGTTATGAGTAAATTAGTTTTTAAAATATAAATGGTAATATTGGATGTTTTTTTTTGCTACATCTTTTGTAACACGACACGACATATAAGTTCGAATATGTCCGATATATAATTCTTGTAACCAGAACATCACTATGCACTAAATTAAAATACTTAAGTTAGGTATAACTCTGTTTTTTGCTAATATTTTAAATTCAATTATTTTTGTCAAACTCGAAGAAATTTGATACGAAAGTTTTTTTTTCGAGAAGAATCGACATCCCTACCTACAAAATATTTCTCGGCGAACAACTTGAGAGCGTCGTAAACTCCGTGTGCTCACGTCGCGATTTATGACTCTATGACGTCATCGTAATATGGAAAAACGTGTGAGTAATTACTCCATATAATTAGTGAAGTTGAGATTTAGGTCACCATTTGCTATGCAAGTCATATTGAAATAATGAGACGCAAAAGGCGATACGCTCATTAAACAAAAACGCAATGAACTTAATTATTAGTTTTATTATCCTTTTTAAAACTGGCTTAATTATTTATTTGTCTTAGTAGATACTAATATTTGTGTTTATTCATTGCAATTTATTTCTAACCCGTTGGGGTTTAATTGTAATATTCCATTGTTCCAATGCGGGTAGTCAAGTAAAAACACGATCAATCATTTTAAATTACTTTTATTTACAGCAAAAGTGAGGCATGATATTGCCACTTCACACGACATCCTAACCCTTATTATTATTTTTAAATAAACACGTCAACTGCATTCGGAAGTATTAATTGCCCTTGAAACGCATAATAAAAATAAATAAATATGGCCGCGACGAATGCTTGTTCCTCAATCCTACCAAACAACGCGTTGTGTGACGCAATCAAATTTAGAAAATAGACCGTTTCTTTGTTCGTGGGACGGCGTTCCATTTTCAAATTTAAGTCGCCTCAATATGTCAATGCGTTGACGTTCCTTCTAACACAGAACTATGATAAGTGCCCCTTGTAGTTAATACCGAGTATGAACTTTTTCGAAAACAAGGCCCTTTGTCCCGATTTGTTTTGTCATACATCAAACGAAAATAAACAATACCCTTTATTGTGTGACTGCCTAAAATTTAAATCGTCGATGTAAAATTTGACATAAATTTTACCGACAAACGTGACCGTAGCAAAATTTTTATATTACCTTTGAGCCATAAAATTACCTTGCGGTATGTTAGTTTTCATTGTGAAGCCACAAATGCGGAATTATCATAAAATTAATACGTTCCATGCCGCCAATGCGGTATAAAGAACGCATTCATTAGGAAATATTAATTAAAACGGTCTGGGATCTCAATTCGGCATAAAAATTAGGGTGGGCTACATCATCTCAATCTGTAATTTCCGGTATGCGGTGAGCCGTACGGGTGGCAACACAAGTTGCATTTATCGACAACCGATCTAATACTTCAAGAGCGCGTGCTGTGAGGTCGTGTGTACTAGACATATTTATTACCAGCTATTTATTTTAGGCGTCAAGTGAGGTCGGAAGTTATCACTAGTGCGGCGGGCTTTAAGACTCGTTTGTAAGTTAAGAGTAGGTACATAATTCTTGGAGTAAATCTTATCTACCAGAAGGTTCCCGAGACTAATCGCTATAGATAAAACGTACTTACACAATATACTAACAATAGGTATTGAATTCAGCCTCACAATGATCCAAGATAATCTCTATCGCGTACCTGAAACGAAAGGAAAAACAGATTAATTATTTTAAACTAATTTATGCAAAGTGAATTATATACACTTACATAAAAATAAATGGATTTATTTTGTATCGTATTAATTGATTTCTCTCCGTGTAATGTTTATAAAGTTTTAATAATTTCACAACAACATAATTATGTAGCAAACAATTATAGTTGGTAATAATTAGATATGTATGTTTTTAATTTTAAGTGGGATTTTTAAGTATATGCAGTTTAGAAACGATAACTGGAATCATTATTATTGGTGGAAGCGAACTATCTCAATCGGGTTTTATCGCAAGAATACCTCATTAGAAATAACTCCTTACATTTCTTTTTCACTGGCTCAAGTACAATATTCTTAACATTTATTATCTCTTTTGATATTGATAAAATTATTAAATCCTAATGACGTATTGATGGAAAGTACACCTAGGGTAATAATATTTACTACAGTAAATTAAGTGCATCATAGAACTATTTCTAAGAAAGATGTATTTCTAAAGAATTATTATTACAGATGCTCTGGGTTTCCATAAAGTCAGAGATCTGACGATACTTTTTTTTTTATCAGAGGTGACAATATTGAAGTTAAGTAATCTACGCGGAACATAAACAAATATAAACTAATATATAAGCCTTTAATCAACAAGTACACAAAGAATAAACCAAAGAAATAATTGCTCATTTAAATACAGCCAACGACAGGGCTAGTCAAAGGTAAATCTAATCAAAAATAAATAAGCAAGCAAACATACGTGATGCAACACAAAATGCACAGACGTATCTGCGATTTGCACAGTTTTATTGCGATTGACGAGCGCGGATAAGTGCATCGTGCGCCCCAACCAATTACTTACTGTGCGTGAGCACGGATACTTATCTAAATTTGATCTAAGAAGTCGCAGCATCACTGCCCTATCGACCATCGGCCATCGATGTATCGCCATTGCAATCCTATTTTATCGTGAATCCATTTTGTAGGGTGTGCTTTTATGATATTTGGTATAGATATGACACGTAAGGATGGCTATAGATGTGATTTTTACAGTTAATTGAAATCAGCAAGGCATCGATTAAATTCCCGTAGTAAACAAGGGTTAACCTCGAAGTAAAGGCGTAATTGAAATTACTAATGCTAAACGGAATTTACTAAAATTATAGGTGCTTTGCAAAGTTCAACAAGTCTCTTAATTTTATGGCCAAATAATAATTTGTTTTGATTAAGTCTCTGACCATAACTCTCTGTCCAAATCTCATTAACTTAGAAGTCAATCAATTTCCTGGCAACTGTGGTCTAGTAAGAATCTAGTAAGAACCGCAATTAGATCAGGAGAAGCCTTCAAGCAGTGAAAGACATACGTCTGGCAATACCAGTCCCACTAAATTCAAAATAACAACGCCCCGTCTACTATCTGCAATTCAATTCAATTTTATACCGACACGTATAAAGATAAGATCTCCAATAGTTGATGGTATTGTGCGGGCTCTCAATGGAAAATACGTGTACATAAGAAAAAGAAGACGCTATTGTTGTATATTGGAAAACATTGATTCATGATTCCGTTTCGTATAAAGTCAATAAATCGTTTTTGAAGAGCTGGAATGCTTCTGAAATGTGTTGGAAGATTAAATAAATTGGGATATTTTTGCATAAATACGTGAATTCTTTCATATGTACTTTTCAGAGACAATAAATAGCCTACGTATGTGCCAGACAGGCTTTTCAATTCTCACTAATTTCTTCATTATGTCGTAATAGTGAAATACAGTTCGTGTTAGACTATTTATAGCATTACATATTTGATTATATTTGGCCTCATGCCTTAAAATAAATACCTAATTTGAGTTACGATTTCTTATAAACATTAATTCTTCTTCCAAAATACCTAAAACATCGAAACTCTTACCAAGTATTTGCAAATCACTCAAACACTCGTCCAAATACGACAAACAATTCGCAGCGAATATCCTTCACGATCAGCGAACAGCATTTACCAGAGAACAACATAGCAGATAATTTCCAACAATTCCTCATTTGTTCAACATCCTAGTCATTAACCGACCGGAATTAAAATACACAAAATACCGACTGAATTTCCCTCGGTGTAATTGCTTCGATGTACAAACGATCGCACGGAACAAAGCTACGCCAAAGGAATTTCTATTTGAAATGCCCACTCGAAATTTTAATCAGGTAAACAAATTTGGTTAATCAAAGTTTTCAGTATTGAGTTACCTCGACGCTTAGTCGGGGAGATGGGAGTTTCGGAAAAGTCCGCATGTAGTTTCAAATACTTCTGCTTAAAACAGACTATGCGGATCTCATTACCGGGCATAGCCCAGCTTTAAATTTCATGACGTAGTTTGACTAAGTTCATTACATAACCCTTAATTATTCCATTGATTGAAGAGTGCATAATAACCAATTTTTTGTAGCATTATATTTGTAGTATTATATTAAATTAAATACAAAATGTAAAATAAAATATTGAATACGAAAATAATAATTCGAACACCTTTTATTCCGAACGGTAAAAGATATTTCCCGTATCAAAATACTCGGGTATAAAATCCAGCTCAAAAATGAGTGAAAATTCAGAACGTTAATAAAGCACTTTCATGAAAACATAATATATTCCTGGAAACAATACAATATACTTTTACGTGCAGAATCAGCAATGTGTTTTAAAGCTGAAATATGAAAATAACGTACATGTTTGCGTAAACTCAAGCCCTTTTTCCTAGAACGGGTAGGCAGAGATGCTTCCAGTGCAGACATATTTCGCCTTGTGTGTTCCGTTTCAATATATTATAATAAATTGTCTGGTAATAGTTTACACTGGAGACCGGAACAACCAGCATGCACAACAATGACAAATCCGTCGTGCGTCGTTTTTTTTATTCACCCTGTGTACAGTCGGGTACAGTCTGGCGACATTTATCCGGCCGGCATAATTGTGGCGAAAGATAAACATCTCGCAAGGCCCTCTGACCAGATGTAGGGACGACTTGCACAAGAGAGCCGGCAGCGACTGGATGCATAAAGCAGCAGACCAGGGTCTTTGGCGTTCCTTCGAAGAGGCCTATATCCAGCAGTGGACTGCAACGGGCTGATGATGATGATGGGGTGGTGATAATAAACATCTCGCGACGATGAAAATTCTTCTAGTCTGCCATCAGGTGCAATGAAGTCAATTCCTCGTGCCAGTATAAAAATATGTTTACTAAAACATGGACACAACGAAGTCGGCACAATGTGTGTCTCCGCGCACCTCCGGATTTCAATTTTCCAGTTGATTTATTTGAGGATGTTTTAGATAAGCCTTGGGCGAGAGAGGGAGCGCCCTTGTATGTGTGATGGATGAATCTGGCCGTTTGTTTCAAAGCCTTTCGACTCGAAAACATTCTTTATTACCAACGCCTTTGTGACGCGCTTCGCTATTTTGACACTTTTGCTGGGTTATTTTGGGTTTGTTTGATGTAACTTGCCTGGTGTACTGTGTATGCTAAAGTGAGTTCCTGTTTCTTTTTAAGTTATTTTTCTCTCTTCCGCGTGGCTTAATGGAATGGAATATGGAATTCATACCATATTATATATCTTACATTTCCGGTCATTATTTATTGCCCGATTTTTGAATCAGGCCTAAGTAAATAATCAATGGCTGCGCATGATGCCAGTATTCATAATAGAATAAGTGTAGGTTAGTCTTAGGTAAGTACTTACCAGTACTTAAATAAATAGCAGAATAATTGAGTATAAACAAAAATCTTCCAATGTACTCTAAAATATACAAAAGCCAATTAATAAATATAAAATTTCACATTTCAATAACCACGTTCTCCTAGATTACAGATTCCATAAAATTGGACTTACAAAAATAAAATTCTCCAATTAAAATAAATATTGAGGAAAATATTTCTGAGCAACATTTTCGTAATGGTTGGAAGCTTACTCGTAATAGGGCCGTTTCATACGAGAAACAAAAACCCGCGCAAATATCAACACGAGGAAATAAGACAGTGAAAACACAGCTTAGTACTCCAACCGATGTAATCCAATTAAACGTTACCAGGTTTATAGACACTGGATACTTTAGCGGCATGGCTTCTTCCCCGTACATTCAAAACCATATGAAGATTTTATGACTAATTAATTCAACATTCAGATCATTTGGATCTGTAGAAACCTCCAGATTGTATCTTTGAAATCTTTGATACTTTAAGACCAGTAGTCGATAGAGCTTTGACTTCATACGGTATATCTATTCATATGTTTGTAAACGCGATGATAGTTAGTAGACTTGATCAATCTACTACATACTTATTGCCAATATTTTCAATCTACTCACAGGATTTCGCAGTAACAATAACACCACCAAAACATAAAGTAAGTTTTCCAAAATACTATAAAGAATATGAACACAAACAGATCCTAAGGAAATACTGTTTGCGATAACGCTACAAATGACAGTTAAACATTCAAAATTAATAAACCAATCGGAACTGCTACTGACCAAACAATACCTCGCATTGTGACGACGAACGGAGCTAACAAAAAACAAGGGATGAATGAGAAATATTCAAAAAATCCCCTCGGGCCGATAAAAATTATCCGAAAATGGTTTTCGCAATACCCAAAGACGAATCAAAGCCGGCATTCAGATATTTCGAATATTTAATCAGAAGAAGTCGAATTAATCAAGTCGCTTTTTGATTCGGAACAAATAACAGGGCAGGTAGCGGAATTAGATTTTCCATTTCAGTGATTTCAGACACATTAAATTCAACAAAGACTCTTTAATATTCTTGAAAATTTATGAGACCTCGCCAAGAGAATAATTTTCGTTGATGAGACATGCTAACAATGCGCATACATTGTTACCAGTGAAGCCAAGATGTCATCTGAGCTGACAAATGATAGACTGACGACAAATACAAATACGAGTATTACAATATTAATATAGTTATTGTTCAATTTGGAATTCGATCAGAAGCTTCCATGAAAGCAGCATTTATATATTTATAATTCTGAATTCGCATCGTATTAACTTATAAATATAAACTCACGCGTTTTTTTTCCAGTAGGGGTAACCAGGGCACCTACGCTTCGCCTTGTATTTTCCGTCGCACAATTTGATAGGGGGCAAGTCTATCGCCATATCGGATACAAATTTCTGACTACGGGCTAATAATGAATAAAAAAATCCAATATCACTTTGCCAGACCCAGGATTCGAACCCGATACCCCAGCTTTGCAATCATACCGTAGTTATATACCATGTATAACATACTGCGCTACCGAAGCAGTTATGAACTAAGGAAGACAAATGTGCGAATTATAAAGAATCGAACGTTAAAAATCCCAAGCCTATTGTATTATTCAAATGGCCTGGCAAGGCTTCAGTGCCTTTTTGTGTAAGGAAATGAAATCTTCATTCATTTCATCTCTCACCGTAGTACATTGCTAATTCAGTGTCCTAAATATATTTCTCCTTGAGTCGACGACGCTATCGGCCGAAGTCTTCCCCGGAGAATTCTACAATCTCAGATCTGCGTTGATACATTACAAAGCCTCCCTATCGTTTATTAAGTCATCGGTATTGAAATTGATGGGTTTTCAATCATAAAATTCTCTAAAGATTTTTTATACTATTAATCAAATTTGATTTTTAATACCCAGGCTTAGTGAGGTTATTGTAATGAGTCCTCCCCATTGACACTCAGTTTTTATTAGTTAATTATATTACATTGTGTAATATTATTTGATAAAACTCTATTTTAATTGGCTATTTAAAAGGTACTTTATTCACACGCCATAATTACTGTGTTAAACTGTATTTACAACTGTATTTATAAGTCATATAAAAATATATTTAGCTTAACATACATGAAAGTAGTTTCAAGTAATTATAACAGCAAGGCACAGTCTTGCCTCGACCAGTTTCCGCTTATTACATGGAATACCATAAAAAGCTGAAATATTTACTAACTAATCACCGCACGACAAATAGCAATTCAGTGACCTTATACACGAGCGTCGAACCAAGCAAGAAACACATACTTTCTCAAGTCTTCTGTAGATACCTCCTGTCTCGCACCAACATCAATCTTGTCGCACATTCCCCGATCCGGAATTCTTTTTGCTTCACTATTCGATATTATCATTCTTGTCGTGTTATCTGGACAAATTTGAAACGTGCAAGCTTGTATTTACTCTGTATACACAACTTTATTTGATTCAAACTGAAAATACACTTTAATATCCAAGAAATTGAAATAAACCGGCCATGTAAAGTCAATTCACAACCGCGTTCATGGAAAATATTTCACAATATTTAATTTAGAAGTGTTATAAAGTCAGTAACAAAGGGTTCAAATTCAATAACCTTAGTGAAATACAAGCAATGATAAAGCGAAAGCATTGTTGGCGAGGAGACGTCTGCGGACAATGCTGCGGAAGAACTGTATTGAACGAATGAAATTTATAGCGAAACAGATATTTATTTGAAAGAAGATAGTTTGTTATAATATTAGAAAAATATACAATTTGTAAACACTGTTTGGCTACCTAGGTCATGAAGATCAAACCACAAAGAAACAGTGATTAAATGTAAAAATATTAGTATAATAACACGCTTAATTTTGCACAAATGCATATAACATAACAATGTAAATGAATTATAATATTCTCAATAAAATCGATTAATTTCTCCACGCAACCGAATCTGAGAACAAAAGCTCACAAACAGCGCAGTCATAACCATTACCGAGCGTTTCCAAAACAATATTTTTTCTTCCAACCTTTTAGAAGACAATGCACTTATTGCAATACCGAAAATTCCGGTCGGGAAATTCCCCAAAATTGGGGAGCATTATCCTAGTGCGGCATCTCCGGAAGAATCTAAGTGAACCGACATGGCCGAATTAATTCGTTAAGAACTGCTTTCACTGAGGGAAACAAAAATAGACGGATCAATAATAGCTATTGTCCCATTCGACGTAATTCCGCTTTCACCGTTTGTTATTGCTTTCGATGTTCATTGAAAAATTTGCGGTTGATTTTTGTGACGTCCCACAGAGTCCGACTGTTTGAGTAATTACTTTATAGGGGTTCATTATTGTAATGGCACGGTTTCGTTTTTTGTAAACTGAGAGCTCTATTATTATAAGTTATTAGTTTTGCACAAATCATTCTTTTTGTACTAATAGTAGTAATTACGGTCTCGCTTTGAAATGGAGAATCGTAACTCACCTTTCTTATTCTTGATCCCATGGCTTTCTAGACGATTTTGTTTTATTCGATGATGGATGCAGATATTACAACTCTCAACTAAGTGCAAGCCTCAGTAAATTGTCTCAAACTAATTATTTGTTACATTCTTAACTTTGATTTGACTATTCCATAAGCGTAAACACAGACTAAAGGATGTTGTCACTATACCTTTGATCTATTTTTGACGAAAATAGTAGTTTAAAAAGATATTATCATAATTAGGATTGGAACTCCTATTAGTTTAAACACTGAATCACACATTCACCATCACCCTAAGCACTGTAAAGTAACACAAAAACACATTCAAAGTTAAATGTGCACTTCATTGGCTTAATATCGTTATTCACAATTCAATAGGAAAGGATAACAGGCTTATAGCAACAGCGATACGCTCGCAAAACAAACCTAATACAGACCACAAATGAATTTCAATTCCACCAACAAAAATAGAGCTCGCAATATCCGATATAAACTATGGTTACTAGCTCTGCAGGTTAAATGAAAAAGTTAATCAATATGCGAACGTGGTCATGCCAAAACAGTGCCAATATTACGCTCGATTGATATTACAAATAAGTGATTCAAATAAAATTTCGTTGTCAACTGTTATTTGCGGCCAATGAACCGTGAAATCACTCTGCAACGCTCATTCATTGTAGCTTCAACTTTGACATTAATTATTGAACAATGAGATTTATTTTGCGAAAATTTTCATGTTTAATTGATGTTTGTTTTGTTAATGTAAACAGAGGAGTACATAGGTACACAAAATATGAAATAATAACAATGGAATTCATCCATCCTTTGTATAATTTACTTGTAATTACGCGGTTCCATGATTGAACATGTTGCCCTAATTAACTTAATTTAAGTAGAAAACTAAATTATTTTGTGAAACTAAAAACGAATTAGTACAAAACAAGTACTGTAGTAGGATTACGTGCTACGAATAGCTTCTTGCGGTTTCGACCGAGTGACGAAGTGTATATGCTATCCTTGAAAATAAAGCATTTATTTGGAAAAATCTCATTTTACACCCTATATAGTATGATTGTTACTTCTCTTTAAACACATAACCACTTCAGCTATTCATAAACAGAATAAAACAGCCTCTTATATAAACGTTTTTAATTAGCAAGGAATTGCTAGTAAATATGTTTGTATATGGAACAAGATGCAAATTAGCTAAAAAAATATGCAATTTAATATTATTGTGATAATATCTATAACAAACATCAACTTTGGGCAAAGTTGATAATTCCATACATGAACATGTTTTTTAATAAAACCACCCCGGGTGATCCGAAGTGCAGTGCAGGCGGTCCAATAAATTTTGATAGAGCATCTCCGGTTGTTTTCGCGGCTTACTGTTTTCCCCATCCGGGAAATATAATAAGCCGGTTATAACATTTGCATATAGATCACCCTGTCCCCACTCGGATACAGGTGTGCATTCAGACGGATTTTTTGTGGGTTAAAACATAATTAATGGATCTGCGAGGTTTTGTTTTAATACGCGTAGATAAAAGTTTGTTTACGTCTATAAATAAATTTGATGACGTTTGAAGGTTAAAGGATGTACGTTACTTTAAAGTACGCAGATATATGTAATATAAACATTTGTAGTTATTCCTGTTACTGTATAATTTTATGATATATACTGATTCCTGAAAGAAGCCTTGTAATTGTTTTTCTATTTTAAGTGGAATATTTATTATGATACTACGAGTATATTCAGATACTAGGCATAAAGAATAATCGTAAATATTCCCGAACCTCGTTCCCAACCAACGTCATAATCAACATAGTCCACAACAAGTTAATACGCAACGTATAATTCATACTTCTACACGTCTACAGGGGCCAATGTCCCCCGCAGCCGGCGCCTCGTTGCCGCTCTGTCTGTATTGTTATTTACACACATTTCTTACGAAGAGCTTGTAAACAGTGGTTGCGCACATGCGTTCCCATTCGCACTAGATTTGTAGTTTGCATATTTGAAACCATGTTATTGGCGCCGCGAATGCTGTTTGATACTAAACAGTACAAACGCGTTTGTGGGTTAGTGTGGCGAAGGAATTACGTGGTTCCGATTTGAACGTAGAGAAAGATGTAGACTGTAGATAGACACAAGAATAAACTTGAAGTTTAGACCTACATTTCACTAGTAAATAATAGTTGCTAGGGCTTAAAAACAAGATAGGAATAAACATAATATTAATCATAATTTGAAGCTAAAGCGTAGATATTTTTAATTGTATTTGAACATTTTTTAAAATGTAATTTCTTAAACATAATCACATGCGCATTTCTTTATACCCCCAGTTTGAATTTATCTACAAAAAACATAACATTTAATGTAAAAAAACATTGATCTACATCATCCAAAAACACCATCTCATCTGGGACACTATGTGACATGATTTAAATATCGACCCGTCTGGCCCTCAGTATCAAAATTCTGCGTATGTCACTGCATCAGGGGGTTCGCTACGAACGGACAGGAAACACTCCGGTTATGGTAAACAGCTCGCCCGAAGATACCACCCACTGCGACTTAATAGATAGACGCATTATGTTTTTTGTTCCCAAGAATGTGTATCGGATGAATGATGGAAAGATTTTTTAATGGAACGATGTCGTGGTATCTGTTTCACGCTGTATTTTCATGCATAATTTATTTGTTACTCGTAACGCGGTGGCGGCAATTACGCGTAATGAAGTTTGGAATCTTGGAACGGAATATGCATTCACTGATTTAATTCATGTATCGGTTCTAGTTAGCTTTGCATGGCACAAAATATGAAACAAGAATTTTTCAAATGATACTCGTATAACGTTACACACTTAAAATTAAATTGCGAGCATTGTCACGCATGAATATTTTACAATTTGCAGTTAATTATGAAGGTACCTAATAGCTTTAAACAAGCATCAAAATAATGCAAAATATTAAAAACTTACAATTTGCAACGCTAAGATTCTAAAGAAATGATTCCTCCACAGCGAAATGACCTTGTTTCAAGCCATAAAAAATAGATTTATTATGTCGCTAGATGTTCATTCAAGCAAGGAGTTCTGATTACTTCATAACAGTAACCGGAAGACCTAGATAACTGATCAACTAAGCTGGCACATAATTAGTAGATTAAAATGGCTACATCGAAATTAACGAGTGACCTATCGGAATTTAAAGTACCATTTTCATTTAAGGTTTGGGAAGATTAATCATTTATCATAAAAAAGCAATAGTACTTTTCCATACTAATAGGCCTATTAACGAGTTAAATTTGATAATTATCTCGTCGCTAATTTTACCGACCATTAACGCGGGTAAGGTGCGTCAAGCATGTGAGTTAAAACAAATAGTAGCTCCTATACAAGTACGCTGTACAGATGTACAACATGAACAAATCCCAGAAACTGCTACTGATATTCGTACTAAAGCATTTAACAATTTACATACAGTTATTTTGATAATTGACGTAAATGTCATTGATATTCATGTAACTAATTGATTTTTAAACTGTATTCTAGTTCAAATCTATGAATGAAGAATAACAGAAATGCACCATCTAAATCGGGTTAAGGGATCGCCCGATCATAAAAGAGGCCATTTGACTTTATATTTCAAAAGTCACACAGATTGCCCAGAATCCCATAAACAGTTCTGACCGTATTGAAGTTGTTCAAAGCCCCTTTGGCAAATGAACTGGCGTAAGGCGATCGCGCGTAAACTTTACGTTGCATTCGAATAGGATTTGGAGATGCAATTTCCACAATTCCAACAAAGGCTGGCTTTTGTCAGTCTCACATGTAACGGAATCACGTAGTCCATTTTGACGAGAACAGCTAACAATGCACGGATCACGATGTCCCGGACGGATTCCAAGCAAGTTAAACGCGTTACCATATAAAATCAATGGCCAGTTTGCTGCCTTTTATTCCTTTCATTAAGGTTTTATTCGATTTCTATCAACTTTAATTTGGGAAACAATTTGCTTTCATTCTTGCGTTATTGGGTTTTATTGTTTTTTGTTATTGAGCACAATGGAACGGAAAAGCATTCTTGGAAAAAAGCAAAGCATAATTGCTGTGACTAATTTTGCTTACTTCATCTCTCTTTCATTATCATATACAAGAAAGTTAATTAAGTTATTTATTTCCGCATCAGCAATTATTTTCAAAGCAGGAATGATTGGCAGACTATTAAAAACTCTGAAGTAATTAAACTCGCCACTAACAAAGCTAATCAATTACTCTAACACTTTCGATTACCTTCCAAACCATGAATTAGAAATTGTTCATTAACATCACAATCTTAGGAATCTGTTAATTACTTTTCCACGTTAATACGAAACAAAGCTTCGGCGCCATTGACTTGGACAATTTTATCAATCCTGGCGAAAACAAAAGCCTTTACTTTCTAAGTTCAATAAATTCACTTATCTAGATGAACGGCGGCAGCTTTGGAACGGCGTGAGCTAGTACAGTTCCCTTTTCATTGTCTCAGTGATCGGTACAAATTGATTTTTTAAAGAGAAAGCGTTTTAAACCGTGTTTAGTGAAAGGTTATCATCTCGATAATTTGTGACGTTTATTATATCAGATTCCAATCTTATACATCGTATTGTTTATCTTGTAGCTTATATAGGCTGCGGGCAAAATGGTTCTGGATACGATTCGTGGAATCTCTTAGACATGACATTTGAATTCTCGACTCATTTAAAAACTTGTTCAGCCGGAGTAGCCTTTGTATTCGGGTAGGTAATTGGTAAAACTTGTAGAAAATAACGAAATGAAAATATGTATTATTAAAATTTGTAAAAAGTATGAGATTGTATACAAATTCAGTTACCTGTGTAGTGTGTTTCAAGTGTTTAAAAAAATCATGATTTTTTTGGGTAATTTATCCCTTTAATTTTATTCCAAAAATAAACATAGACACAAGAGGCCGTTTAATAATAAAAAATCCTGTCCGAATATTATTTCACAAAAGAAATCAACAAAAGGAAACCATAGAAAAGGTCACTCTCGCGCGGAACCGACTAGTGGGGCTTCCTGTACTGCTTAATTTAAATTACATTTCATATTTATAAAGAACATTGTTCATTTATAAAACAATGCCGTACCACCTATACCTACATCATTATAAGTGTTGCAATCGCGAATTAATATTTATTTTTCAGCCCATATACGTCTCACTGCAGGGTACAGGTCTCGTCTACAACCAAGAGTACGATTGAGAGGAGTTGAATTTAGGTTCAGTACTATATTATTAATAATTCGCATACCTGCAGTTTCACAATAACATAGTTTTCGTAGTTTTAGTATTCATTTAATTTTATCGCCAATATAATCCAGTGGAGGGTACTTTTTCATTGCTTGCCGCTCGCTAGCTACGTCGCGTCTTTTTTTATGGAGTCTCGTGTGCGTTCCGCAACGCATGGCGCGTGCTCCGCTGACGACTTGGAAATTTACCTGATTTTTTCGTGTATCGTGGACTATCTATAAGCGGTGTTTTGTGGGTCTATAGCCACCTTTGTCGTCGGCACTGACCACCTTCGCAAACGGGACTAGGGTGAGTTGATTTATGGTATTTACCTTTCGACTATATTATCGTTTTGTTAAATTTCATATTGCCCTTCCGTACGCGTTATGATTCGCGAATTATATACACCAATAGATATGTTAATCATAGGACATATGCTTGTATGAGACATTGAAATGGAACTAGAATACAAAAAAAATTAGTCGTTTTTGCAAAAACTTAAATTGCATTGTGTCTAGTCACTAAAACTACCACCTGGCTTCGTTTTCGGTAGCAGTCTTGACATACCCTGTATAAATATTCTGATTGCCTTTTTACTAGACACCGTATTAGCATAGGATGTGGGTCGTATCATCAATCCGGGCGTCCACATAATCCCAATTATCAGATAACAACAGATTGCATTGTCCGATCGGCTTGGTACTAACGATAATGTTTCGTAAACAGATAATATGGTAACAATGGATCGGTTATGTGATAGCCACAAATCCTATTGTAGTTCTATTGCATGTGGGAATTAGTGTTAATTGTGGTATTGATAAAAATCAATGAACTCCTAATTACGTCTAGACCAATTGGCGATTTGCATATAAATATGGCATTTGGTATGTTTAAATAAGAATGCGCTCACTACTGAGTATGAGACACATCTTCAAGCTAGATTCTAAAGTTTTATTGTGTATGGGACAACCACCGTGGCGCAGTTGGTTAGACACCGGCTGTGAAACGTGAGGCCGCTGGTTCGATCTCCGCATCGAGACAAATGTTTGTGTGAACCACAAACATTTGTTATTCACTTCACTTAAAAACACTCATAGTTTCTGATACCCATGACACAAGATTCGATCTTAGTGTGGGGTCAGGACTATGTATGTGACTGTTGGGTGTATTTATTTATTTATGTAGATAGTCAATTACCATCTACCACATACTTTAATGGCGAAGGAAACATTGTGAGGAAACTTCTATACCATTCATCTTAACAGAAAATTCAATGACATGTGACTGCCACTAACCTGCAATGTGCTTGCACTGTTAAAAGCTTAGTCTTATTTAAATCCATAATTTATATCTCAACTTAAATATATTTTCATTATCATTTATCTTCTCACATTAACAACCACAATAAATAAACAATTAACAGTTTAATTTTAAACAATTTCGCCAACATAACCTTTGATTTCGCTTTGTAAATTTTCCAGTATAATTACCTTACTGGAAAGTTTTTGTTATTTATCGTTATAGCCTCGCTGTGCTCGCAGATGCACCGTGGCAACAGTTGTGTCCAATGTTGCTGTTTTATTACCAAAATACATTAAATTATACAGCGTTCTAACTTTATTTTATTTCGTTATATGTGGATAGATGGAAACTACATTGAAGCACATGTAGCACTTACTGAAAAATATTTAGAATCGATTCAACTTAATTTAGAGTGAAACAAATTGCCTAAACCGAGTCTTTGGGGTCGAAATCACTGCACACATGTCTGACTTTTATTATAATTAATAATTGAAAGTAAGTAACCCAAACAATTTGGCAACGGGCTTGTAAACAGCGTTGAATCAACCCAACATACGCGAAAAATCGGTGCAGATAGAAGTAAGAGCTAAAAAAATCGTATACAAAGATTAAATTTGCGTCATAGAATACAAATATAATCTTACACTGTCGCCGCAAAATCCGAATTATAGATATATTTTGAAACTCAAAAATCAATCGATAGAAGCACCGCCTGAAGTGTACTTTATTTTCACTCACCAAAATGGGCGTATTAAAATTTCTTCCATCAATAAAGCAAACAAAAAACAGGATAAACAACTTTCGGGACGTTTTTGGTGATTGAAAGCGACGTTTCTGTTCGGAGTTCGTGCGGTTGTCTCACCAACTTTTTATTTATGCGCATTTTGATTGATCTCCGAATAACCGGTGGCAGTATATTTGTAAAACTTCTCAATCTTGTCTTGTAAATAAATAATCATACACATGTGTGACTATGTCGAGTAAATAGACAGAATTTTGTTGACAGCCCACAGCCTCCGTGGCGCAGCTGGTTAGACATCGCCTGTGAAACGAGAGGCCGCGGTTTCGATTCCCGCACCGACACGAATGTTTGTGAGGACCACGAGTATTTGTCTCGAGTCTGGGTGTATGTGCGAAAAAAAGTCTCTCGTAGCTTCTAATACCCACGACACAAGACTTAATTGATCCTAATGTGTATGTATATGACTGTAGGGTGTATTTATTTTATTACTTGGCAGATTTTAAAAATGTTTAGGACAGGATTTCAAACCTGCCATGAAATGAGGAAAGACAAAAAGTTTGTCTCGGCAATAAAAAAACATAAATACTGACGAATAAAATAAATCAAACAAAGTTATATTACGCTGACCTCATTTTAAGACTAACAAAGACAAAATCCAAAAACAGCTACGTGTCATGTGTCTGTATCTTAAATGCACGCATTAATAAACCGTTATCGACTTTCTTTGATACAAAATCCTTTCTTTCCGTTTCGTAATGTGCTACTTAACTCCCACATAGCAGCTCATAAACGCCTCTTAACTTCAATCCTAAAGTTTGGTCTTTACAACTGACAAACTTCCATAAACACGACTCAGTGCGCGTACGAAAGAGAGCATAAACGCTGAGTTGTGTAATGCGCGTAATAAACGATCAACTGCGCGTTCTTGCCGTAAAAACTTCAAGCGAAACTAAAGTTCAACGCGAAGGTCTTTGTTCTCAGCAGCCAAAACAAACGATGTTTGGGCATTTGTTACAATAACAAACATTGGAAAAGCATGCGACCGGCAAAAACGTGCCTAATCGAAAAGTATTTCGTATATATACGATTCCTGCGCCGTGGCCAGTTCCCAGCGTCGGGGATTAACAGCGTATTGTTGAATTCGCGGAACTTTACACTATTTAGGTGTTTGATTTACGAATCTGCGTCACAATGCATTACGAAGGTAATAAGTGCAAACTGCGCTCGAACAATTTGTCGTGATCATAAAGCAAATTATATTGAGAAATAAGAAATGCTGTGAAGTTACGATTTTTCCTTCGAACGGTTTGCGTTTAAATGAACCTCGTTGCAGTTTGCCTTTTTGTTCGTTCGGGATGGTGGAGTTTTTTTCTGTTCATTCCCGTATTGGCTTAACTTCGTCCATATATTACTAGCAAAACATGTTCTCCTAGTATGCAAATTATATGCAGAAACAAATACTTGTTACATGTTCTTCCATTGTGAAAGCATTGGCCTGGTAACGAATATGGGATACAAGTTATGAGACCCTATATTCTAACCCCATACAAAAATATTTTCCGGATGTTTTGTATAGTGCTTTTACTGCTATAACTTCTTATCAAACCAGCCATGCTTATAGTAAAGGTCTTGGTCAATTATTTTATATGTTCTTCACCATAAGGCTGACCAATTATGCCACACTATATTGTTGCCATTGTTATGCCGGCGCACACTTAATATAAGACTCTGGCATTTAAGGGTAGAAGAATATATCAAATTACCGTCTTTACCGATGCCGCCAGGCTTCAATTGCAGGATACGACTTATTTTTAACATTAATACCATTCTTCGTACCGGCTTAATATAAAAATGGGCTATTGTATATACTTGAAAAAGGCTTTCATTGGCCCGCTCTTATATTATTACAGTTTTGTAGGATCATACAAAGATGATCAGATCCATTGCGAAATAACATTAAATATGATTTAAAAACCAATAGCTTATTTGTTTCTATTCAACAATTTTAGATAACTGTTTTTATTGTATTTCTGTTCACACTATGTTTTATCACCGTATTTTAAGATATCCACATCATACGCTCTCTAATATTTTAAACAATCTTAAGACACATCCCATCCAAATAACCAGTAAAACTAGCCCCTACCTACCCCATTTCTACTACCATTCCCACCTGAAGCCGCACCGTCTGCCCGGAGCTAATTGAGCAAACAGACTCTGGCATTTATTTACAAACCGAACGGAAACTCCCGAGTTTCCATTGGTAAATTGATTCGCTCCATTCAGATTTTTAATGGAAACGTCTCCGATGGAGTAATGTTGGTTTTGTTGTTACTTCCTAGATGGATACTTTGTTTTTACATTAGTTAACGTTTTATTAATGTAAGAAATTGTATAGTTGAAGACTGGTATAAATGAATTGCTGTCAAAAATAATACGCATAGTTCCGATCTTATAAGCATGTATTTTTCTTAGCGTCAGTCTTCTTGACTTCATACCAGAGATTTGAAACAAACATTTGTGAAATTTACGAATGTTTGTACCAATGCAGGATCGATCGTACGGTCTTTCTCATCCGGCTTTTCTCAATTTTATCATCGTTAAAATTACTCTCAGAGGAAATTGCAAGATTGATGGCTGGAACTCCGACTTCATTCGGGCCCCAAGTTGAATTGTCAGTCCCTACGTAATCAACTTATCTTTGTGAGATTTTAGATTCATTTAAAGATAATTTCTGCGGCATTTGACTCTTAGTCGGCATAAGATCACCCTCTATCACTGATTACATCTAGGGTGATAAACGACTTTTGCTTTCTCTCATGACCGGCTAAAATTTTCGCTGTGTCCGACAGTATTCTCCCAAAGACACACTGCCACACATTACAGAAACAAAGACACTAACAAAAAGCACTAATGCATTTAAACACAAAATTCCTCGGCAACTGCACTCAGAGGCACATGTTTAAAATTCACAAGATAAGTCGACCACTAAATCGCAACCATATGTCGCGCGGACATTTTGCGAGCAAAAAACCGTTACCTGACGCCCAAGTGGCACACTCCGGGCCGCGTAAATAACATGTTTACTTTTTTCTAGTTTTTAGTATAAATTACCGAGTTTTGTCATGAAATAATTCTGAACAGTCGTTTTGAGACTGTCTCTTTTGGTTTGTGGTAAATTGTGAGTAAGAATTGCTGCAGTTTTATTTTTTGTTTTCTGTAGTTAGTATTAATTGTCTCAGTAAATAAAAAAGACTAGTGTTAATATCCTGGACGGTAACAATTAATATATCGTTAGTTTAAGTTAGCTAGTTATAACAGTGTAATATAATGTAAGAAATATTATTCAATTGTAGGTTGAAAATCGACATAACCTCGAAGGTTTCTGAGGCATCAAATCTATAACCTCGTGAATCATATTTTATAGGCCAATGGAAGAAAATCAGTACTGTGAAATAAAACATTTTAAATAACAAAGCGCACATAATATATTAATCAACACTTGTGCATTGTATGCTCAAAGTTCCAGATGATTTTGTTAAAACGCGCCATGTGTGTAAATACATTAAGTTTCCAAGAATTTAATGGCATATGGCGGAAACCTTGCTGGTTAGAAAGCGTGACTCATTTTATTTCGCAACTCAATTATTCAACAATTGAATAAAGACGACCTGGAAGAAAATAAAGGTTTACAACTGCTGCTGTTTTTTAACACCTTGGTTTGCTTTCAATGTAATCTAATAAGCCCTGATTGAGGCAATCACAATAGCTGCTTAACATAGTAAGAAAAGAAATCCTACTAAAATTTACTGGATTTTGCTGTGGGGGTCTGTATTCAGCAGGCATCATTTACCCTATGTCCAGCAGTGTACTGCAACGGGCTAATGATGATGATGATATAAACAATTGTTTTTATGTAAATTATTTAATGTTATGAATTTACTGTGAACGACAGACAACCGTGTCTTGAAAACATATTTTCCAATCGTACTATTTATTACAAAACACAAGACAAATACTGACCACTATAAGCGATTGAGTGAACTCGTACGTAACAAGAACGCTTATACCATATAAGAAAGCCTGAGTAACAAAATTACTTCCAACGATTACCGAGAAGCAAATACATCACAAAAAAGATCACTTAAATTGAAGTGGCCTCGGTGGACTGATGGTAGGGAATTAGCCGCTTCGAAGTAAATGGAATAAAATGGAAGTGGATGTCGAAAATTATCCCTACTAATGCAATAAATATTAATTTAATTAATATCAATAACTACTAGTATTAAGTTGGCTAGGTTTCTAAATTGCCCATGCGGGTAAAATAGGCCAAAGTTGGATATCAGCTGTATTCTGTATTATACCTTCACAACTAAGGGTTAGACCAGTTTAAGAGTCGAGCTGACAGGACCTTTGAATAATGGGCGCGAGACCGAAAATAAAGCGTCGAGTTCAATTCCCTTATCAAAACAAATATTTACGTGAAGAAAAAATACATATGATTCTGTTCTGGGTGTTGTTAGACCGAAAATCTTCTCATAGATTGATATTCATAGCACGAGGCACTTTAGTTACTGTAATGTCAAGATTATGCATATAATACACTTATTTTATTATACACTGTATGATTTCCAACTCTATCACAGAACACGTGAATACCCGTGGATCACACACACATTTGTTTCGGTGCTTGGATCGAACCCGAAGCCTCTTGTGCCACGGACGGCGTCAAACCTATTGCGCCACGGAGGCTGTCAAATAAAATAGTAATACACTTTTCCCCCACTATTAATAACCCACAAACGTCCATACTATACGAGTATTATCTACTACAATATCCAATTTATGCGTTGATCAAAAAGGCTAACGACAGACAGGGTGTTCCCACATCCATACGTGGTATTTAGTACGCGACAACTGTCCATATTCCAGGCACTATTAAAATATTCACAAAGCCATTTCAAAGCTATAGGGAAGGCTCGTTAACCGACTGGAAATTACTGGCTTCAGTTGATTAATTCAGCGACACTTGGTAGTGTAATAAAGAGGCTCTATTAGTGTCTTTGAATAGCGCTATAATTTGACGACTAATGGATAAAAGAAATACGAAAGTATTTTATGAAGTTAGACATCAAATTCTGTAATAGATGTCAAAAGTTACAGCAACTTTGTGTATCGTAATTATTGTATTTGACCACAGGATGTTTACTGTATAAAAAGTCGGAAACTACTTTCGTCGATATTTTAATGCAACTGTCATATTTAGGAAATCCACTAGTGAACATAAGAAGTTGTCACGATCACAACCAGTGAAAAATTTTGATAAAATATTCTGAAACCAACGTGCAGTTCTACGTCGTATTTATGTCCTGTCACTTCTAAATCTGTTTCTTTTGCATTTTCGATAGCTCCATATTTATAAATATTAATTTATCAACAAGCAATATTAATGGCGCATTGTTCACAACTACTGTAATAGTAAAGTAGGTTCTGATGAATCTCCAAGCAATACATCGAAGCCAAGCAACCGCTATCATCGCGTGCGGCACGACCGACGTTCTATAAATATTAACCCGATCTGGCATTTGACAATATCTACTTATGAGGTTTACCGAGAAAGTATATAAAGAAAAGATCTATAAAATGACACGTAATAATGACAATATAATAAAGATAATAAAGGTAACCTGATGGAGAGAAGCCAAATGCTAGTTGTTATAGTTATGACAATCTAATAGGTATATTCGGTTTCAAACTAGCTTTTCGTATTGCGGATAGGTCACACGGTGGACAATGATGGACACCACTTCATAGAGCCCCACGCAAATAATATGACGAATTTCGTGTTCAGACTGCATATTCTACTAAGTCTCGTTTTTGCACATTCTACTAAGTCCAGATCTCGATATTTGTATATAACCATATCTCCTTATAATATACAATTAATTTCTATTGCATGGAATTGATTATTACATTGTATGTTATAATTTTAATCCCTTCGTCGTGCCGGTGGATATAATGTGTGCTAAACCTGAAAGCATATTGTTTCGAAATAATAAACCCATCATTACAGTTAACCCGTAATCGCCTACATTTACAATTCTGGAATCCAGGCTTTAAAATTTTCTTCAACAACAAAGGTCCTTAACCCAATAATGTCATTATAACTTACCTAATTTACTGCTAAGTACACAACGCTGTTCTAATATCAAACGAATACGTTGCTTACCATCTACGCACAGTAAACACACATTAGACTAAATCTTGTACAGAATTAAGCTAAAACAAATACTGACGAAATGTTGTTCGTGGTAAATCTCACAGCTTGTAGCATTTCGATGGGATTCAACATATTTGCTGCAACACAATTTAGTTGTTGTGTAGTTGAACGTTCAACTTCAGTGAAGTTATTGAATTAACTTTTTTAGCATACATAATATAGTAAAAGAAATAATGAAATTAATAATTTAATGTGAAGAATATTATTTTTCCCGCTTTATTTTTTAATTAACGTCTAAATTTAAAACTACTTAAAAGTGCCAAATATTATTTTAGAGAATAACAGAAATTCAGACCCAAAGACTGCAAAATCTATTCTTCTTCCTATTCTTCTTCTTAAACTGAGGTTATGCATTCTACATAGAACCTATAATTTGACAGGGTAATATTCAACCTTGCTAGGCTAATAGCTAATCCATTTACTCTACCGTGTATAACGATACCGTGTAAGACAAAATCAGCATAATTTACAAAGGGGGCAAAAGACTCACGATCTCTTGCACAATTTAACGTGTTTAAGACAACGGAGTTTAAGCAGCATGCGCTAAACATCAGAGAACCGCTAACTATTGTTAAATGCTTTGAAAGTGCTATAAAAGTTATCTGCTGAGAATTCGAGACGAAAGTGCAAAGTGAAAACGTAGTCTAGATTGTTTTTATAGTGCAAGTAAGAGAAAAGGCTCTCGGTACGGCAAAGTACCGAGTGACACATACCTAGCCTATCATAAGTATTTTATTATTGTAATGGCTGGCTGTTTAATAATGGACGGAGAAAAGGAACAAAAAAATGAAGGAAGGTAATAACAGATATTGATTTTCAGGTAATCTAAGCATAAAGCATTTTGACAGCCTTCGTGGCGCAGTTGGTTAGACACCGGCTGTGAAACAAGGGTTCGCGGGTTCGATTCCCGCACCAAGAGAAATGTTTGTGCGGCCTACAAATATTTCTTTAAGGTCTGTGTGTTTTTGAGACCGAAAAGTCTCTCGTATTTTCTGATTCATACGACACAAAACGTAATCGATCTTAATGTGGGGTCAGGGCTATTTATATGACTGTTGCATGTGTTTATTTATTTTAAGATAATCCCTCTCTGTGTCTCCAAAGTCAGAAATGTCAATAGTGCCAACAGTACGCGGACAAAATTATGTTACTTCACATTATTATCCTAAGAACGGAGTAGTCTATTCATTCATACTGCAGTCTTAAAAAACTTCGACGCGACTAGATCTTAATGAGCTAAACCATAGACAAATACAAAGGCCATTGCCACACTTTCGTCCGCCATTCTCCACGCGTCACGCAAGTAATAGGCAGGGGTTAATGAAACTGAGCGTACTGCTAATTAACCTCACTTGACATCTCTAGCAGTTTTTATAATAAAAATGCTGAGTTCCCACAACGCTGCGCTAAGATTGTCATTAGTATAAGTTTTAGAAGTAATTTTAAATTATGTTTCTGTTTGCATATCAAAAAAAATGCTTATAACTATAAAGTCAATAAAAATATATCAACGACATTCTGTGATATCAGTATTTCTTCCATACCTTTTAAGTCTTTTGACAGTGAATATCACACTTCGATTGTCGTGTCAAAATCTTTGGTAAATATGTGTTTATGTCGTATATGTTATGAAAATACCGTGACATGTTTCTGGAACATAATACATACACCAACAGTCACATATGGACATAGCCCTGACCGCACACTAAGATCGAGTCTTGTGTCGTGGGTATCAGAAACTACAAGAGACTCTTCGGCCTCACAAACACCCAGACCCGACATAAATACCTGTGGATCACACGAATATTTATTTCAGTGCGAAGATCGAACGCTCGGCCTCTCGTGTCACAGCCAACGTCTAACCAACTACGCCACAAAGGCTGTCATAAAACAAGGAGGATGTCTATGCTTCATTCATTATTTTCAGTGATTTCAACCGACCAAAATTTTGCACGCAAGAAGTCACAGGATGTTACCAATTGTGAACCCTTATTCATTGTAACCGTCGCCCAGGTAATTATAAGTTAATTTTGGCAAAAACAATGACTCACGACCCCAACGTTGAGACGAAATGCGAAGTTAGCGCCCTCTGTCGAAATAATATTGTTTGGAATGATTAAGCAAAGTTTTTGCCTAATTAGCAAAGGGAGAGATTTAAGGGTGCCTTGTTAGAACACCGTAGAATAGATGCAAGCTAATTGAATTTACTTGTGTTTGCCTACCAAATTGGCTAAATAGAACTTGTTTTAGATTTGCATTTATTTAATTTGTTGCTTTGAATGACGAGCTTGCATATTACAGCCCATGTACAACGAAATATATATTATTGCCCATAGAATTTGCCAATTCCAACACAAAAGCCGAGGCACTACGTCAGCATTTTTTTTAACTAATAAATAATAATTATTTACTGCAATGGCGTATAAACGTACTAGCGAAATGCTTCTGCCTGTAGGATATTTTAAATTAATTAATTATTCAATGTATTCGATGAATTACATTAAAAACAGATACTACACTATAGTAAACAACAATTCATAAATATTTCAAACGATAGGCATGCTCATATTGCAACTAAATTACAAAAACATGAAGGTAAACAAACCCACCGCATCACGAATACCACTTTTCAATTAATCACATTCCGTTTTCCGATTGAAAACCGTAACAATGTTAATATCGGTAATAAACATGTTTATTGAAATAACTTTCATAATAAAGAGTTAATGAGTGCAGTTCAGCCAACCGCATGCGGTGTTGTTTCTCAGTGAAGTTCAAATGGCATGTTATTTGTGCTGACAAGTGGAAAATTATCAAGAATAACTCAGTTAGAGCACATTTTTGTTATACTCTAATCTAAGAAGAGAATTGACTATATTTACGTAACTAAGTAACTAGTATATAGTACGTTGCCATTGTAGCAAATAATTATCCAGAATCGATGGATTTAGAGCCGCAAATTTTGCAAGACATTTTTCAGGAGGGTCTTATCTCTTTTTTTAATAGCTTTGTCAAACCTTAATCACGAAAAATTTGCGACACCCCTGCAGTTCACCAGAATTTTTAAGTGTTTATTGGGGACGGCAAAATGCTTCCATCAAATGAGCTGCCAAATCGATTAGTACTCTAATACTGTATAAAAAGTGGTGACCATAAAATCCATTTTAACTTTCACTTTCAACTAAAGACTCTTTTCATAACATAGGGAATTTGTAAAAAGCGAGGTGATAATCTCTATCCATAGTACTCTCGATTATAGAGGAAGGTCGTGCCCTGCACTGGGAAGTATATGGGTTGATACAGTACAGTAAGGAGACCCATATGAGAGATTCTATCCATATGCCCCATTCGACATAATTAGGCGGCTAAGTCAATAGCTTAATTCAATTTTCAATTAGGAGCACGTGTACTGGCAAACTATTCCATACCCTACAGCCTGATGTTACGGAGATCAAAACTAGCGAGCTACCTTGTGATATATCTAGAAAAGTTTGAACGATGTTCATTAAACTACCGAATTTTATACTTGCAACTATTTAGAGTTACTGGCCGTTTATAAATGTTTGCATAACTGATCGTTTATCAAGCGAGTATGCAAATTGAGCGAAGTTTACGAGCACGCTTGCAACTTCACGTACGATATGTATGATAATGTGTATCTTTGAGTTTCCTCCTATAATTGGACGCTTTACTTCCTCCTCCTACTTCTATAATATATTGAACCGTGTTGTTGTCGATGCGACAAAAGTGATCATTATTTTCAATGTGACGCTGTTTGTGTCAGGAATAACTATATCAACCATGCGTAATGATAATGAGCCCTTAAAGGATATGAATTGGTACAGCATATTATAATAATGTATGAGAAATCAATTGGCTTTCTTACCTAATTGGTTAGCCTCTAAAATGAGGAGCCGCATATATATATCAGTGGTAAGTACAGAACATTCGTATCTATTCAAGTAGCTCCCATTAGACAAGATATAAAAATCGTCGCCGCGGGCCAAGTAAGTGTGTTTTATGCTGAGATCAGCCACCGTGCATCCGTATTCTGGAATGCGGATACGTCTGTTCGAGATTAACGGCTTTCTCCGGCTATTAGTACATCTGGACACCTCGATACTTTACATTGGATACAGTGCTGTCACTTCCCCATACTAGTACAAAAACAATAAAATAATTCTGTGAATTGTGCTCCCATTGCAACGTACACCCTCGCAGAGATAAACAAGATATATGAGAGGTTAGAGTCCAACAGTCCCTTGGAACTAACAAACATATCACAGAGAACATCCATAATACTCCCGGGAATTTCATAAACTCAAATTAATTAACAACGCATCAAGAACTGAAAGCGGACGTAGCAGAAACTACACTCAAAATAGAGTGCTTCAAATCGTAAACATCTATCTAGGCAACTGAAGCAAAGTTTCTCATATCAAATTGGAGTTTAATTAGTTTCTGCGAATACTAGACATGGAGCCGGTTAGAATTGGACTTTGACAACTTCCACTGGTACACATCCCGTGTAAATAGTATTGACAATATTCAATGCAGATTTTTCCTCGTACAAGAGCGACGGAACGAGATGCTGCGATTTCCATAAGAAAAGAAGTATTTGTAAGAAAAGACGGTTTCGCGTAATGTTATTTAGAACAACCGTACGACTTGACTTGAGAAAACTTTTTCCGCGATTTGCGTTCGTATAAAAATGTTCAAAGGAGTCCTTTATTTCTTTTTTGTGACTAGCGATCAAATTATATGAGAATGCGACTTATTTATAGCGTTTACTACAAATTTGTCTTGCGACAAAACATTTGCAATTTAACTTAACTATCAATACTAAATGGTGGTTAGTCTAAAATACTTATTTTATCCAGCGATAATAAAGTATACAAAAACAAGCTAACTAAAACACATCTTGACCCCACAAATGGAGAGAGCAGAGTCTAAGAAGATGGCTTTTCCCGTCTGACATTGCGGATTCGCTCCCCGATATATCAATATTTATAATTCCTACAAATATTTAAGCAGTTCTATGCCATTATATTAGTATAAAATGTTTCTGTAAAAGCATGCGATACAAAAATAGTTCGTGTAAAAAAACGTATGCTAAAAACCCTGTTAATTTACAAACTTTGCATAACACACTGTATTCTGTATTCCCAAAGGGCCAAAGCCACTTCGACAGCTAGTTCCTTTGCATGTAGTGATAGGACGCGTCTGTCGCCACATCGGACAAATCCAATCCCGAGCAAATCATCCTCGAATAAATCGAAATCTAGAAGAAAGGATTTCCTAATCTAAAAAAGGAAACAAACGACTTCACAATTTACAGTTGAGCAATCAGATAAACAGGCAGGATCTAGTAAAGGAATTATTCAAAAATATAGTTATTTCCCACTCAATTTACATTGTCCGCAAAGACCACATAGGTCGTTCACCAGTAACATTGTTTACTAATATTTAAGTCAATGTCATCTTACAGTAATTTATTTTATCTCCAATTGCTCCACAAGACCCAATACAATTCACAAAACAGAACCCATCCTTAACACAATTTCACACAACCTTTCCTCCCCATTTTCTTACAACAGGTAATGATTTATG
Organism: Theretra japonica; assembly: GCA_033459515.1. Classification (NCBI taxonomy): domain Eukaryota; kingdom Metazoa; phylum Arthropoda; class Insecta; order Lepidoptera; family Sphingidae; genus Theretra; species Theretra japonica. The sequence continues at coordinate 8,844,646 of CM065944.1, forward strand.
AACCGCGAACGAGTGATACAGGGAAACGTTAGACCGCATCAAAATAAGAAAGGGATCGGATCAAAGGCACCAAGGCACAAGGGAGGAGTTTTATTTATGGACCGTTCCATATAAATAGGTGCCGCTGAAATATCGCAAGGGTGTGATATTGTAGAAAATTAATGATCTGGTCAGTTACACCAGCGCTAAAAGGTTTGCGTGGCTTTGTAAAACATAAACCGTTAAGTGGATTGGGAAGAATGGATAGGGGAGATCGCTTGGGGCAGTTATGCAGATCCTAATTGTGTTTCGCTGTATAGTGGGTTAAAGTAATGTATTTTCTTTGTATTATATAGTGGTGAATTTAAATGATCTGTTTATATCATCTAGGAGATGCCTTCAAGACACAAGATTGTTGGGGTTATGAGGGAGTGTTTTGTTATTTGATCGTCTTAACCAAGTAGCAAATCTTGTACCTACCAAAAAGAGAAATTCGCTATTCAGTTTACACATGGCCTAATGCGAAGGTCAAACAAAACATAATATTTGAGGCAAAACGCAATAGAACTTCAAATTTGATATAACCTTTACGAGCAAAATTTATTATATTCTGAATAATCTAAATCAAATCGTAAAACAGAACGATTCTAATGCATGACGATAAAAGTTTTACAACGGCCGCCTGTGTACTAAATGTTTCCACGAACCCATAAATACAGCCCAAATACGGTGCGCTCAAGTGTTTTACATTCGTTTCTACGTATAAAATATATAATAAATTACTGTGTGAAGTTGGTGTGTAGGTCAGCAAGGCTTTTACTAGAGATTGCAATACACGTTACGATATTTCACGTTGGCAGTTTAGAAAAAAATAATAAAAATGAACGGATACGGCAAAGGTCTTGACAGGGACAAACGTTTCGCTGTGGATAATTTTTATTTGTTTTTCGCAATGGCACGTAATGCGCTTGTTCGTGCGTTCTTGCTGCAACTTATGTTTTTAGATAAAATATACCCAACAATCAATATTAACACAAATATAATCCCGATATCGCACTAAAATATTGCCTCCTAGAACAGTCTGGTTTTAGAATTGAAAGAGATTGATACTTTAATTGATTGATTAATTTCTGTGCGTTCCGTGTTGTGTCAATAAATCGTTTTTCTTTTCTTTTTTCTCTATTTCTTATACTTTTAACGTCTTCTAACAACATCAAATCACACCAAAATAGATAAATGTTAATATGCATGTTTTCGTAAACGCAATCATATTCAAGATTTTTGAAATTAGAAATAGTGATAACATGCGAGAAACCATGTTACTCTAGCAAAAAAGTATCAAAAATTACTTTCCTATTAATAAAGTGAGGATCTTAGTTTACCAACTGTTATAATCCACAAAATAAACCACAAACCAATAAATAAACCACATAAAATGTATATTACTCCTATTATAAAATTAGTTTAAATGCGTAACAAAATAAACTAGTTCACTATTGAAATAATATCTTCCGATGCAAACAAAAGCCTATTTATTTAGTCGGAATTGTGATCATTTGAATGCGGACTCGACCGCAAGCGTAACAAATACATTATATAACGGATAATCAATCGGACAATGTTAAACATTGAAATACAATACACTGATTAATAATTCTAATTAGCTATGTAGTTTTTAATACATCGCGATCGTGAATCATAGTAACTAGTACAAAATGACTCTAGATTTTTACTAATTAAATAAAGACAATGTGTATCTGAACGCAAAAATATTTAACTCATATTTAAGTTGCCTTTTTCTGTAACACTATGCTCATTGTGTAATTTTAGAATCGACAATCTGAAATTGCAATTGTCAAGACAAAAAGTAAATAATTAATATATCTGATGCATCGGAAGGATCGTGAGTTCGATATTGACTAAGTAAAAAAGTACCGACCATGCTGCGTTCTGTAAATGGTCCGTCGTGATACCAAGTGCATAGGGCGACACGCTCGTTGCACAAGACGTGAGAAAATGTTCCCCTGCGTTCGTATTTACTAAATTAAAACACACTTTGAAATGTATTTCAAATATTACGTCAGCAACTGCATGTATTTACATCCATTTAAAAAGAAATCAGTGAAAGGTTTTCTGTATCAGCCCATGTACGACCCTCTGCAGGGCACGGGCCTTCTCTACCACCGAAAATACGACTGAGAGAGGTTAGGCTGTATAGCCCACCACGCTGGCTTTGTGCGGGTAGTGCTAGTAAAGGGTATTAGAAGACTAATATGTCCAGCATTAGACCAATAGAACGATGAAGATGTACTAAGAAAGCGGTACTTCAAATTTCAGATTCTTCCGTACATCGACAATACGATAACCCATAACTAAATTATAATTAGTAATAAAAGAAAAACCACGAGTACCGTAGACAGTTACCGTGATTGCATGCTTTGATATAAATAAGAGCAAATAACTAAATATTTGAGATATCATATGCAGTTGCATTTTGATTACATTGTATATTCAGACATAATATTGAGATCCATTTAGGTATCAAATGCTTCCGATAAACACGTTGAAAAACCCGTAACAGTGGAATTCATATGCGTCACGTTTCAATATCGACCGCACTCAATCAATCCGCTGTTACTCATATTTCAAAAAACATAGTCATTTAAAAACAAATGAATGTAAAAATATCATTTATCAATCGTAAATCTCGAGATTTTAAAAAATTACCTCCAATTTTAGTTCCAATTTCAAACAGCAAAAACTGGCCACTCGATTTAATCGGTTAAAAAAGAAAACAAAAACGAAAGGCCATTATCTTTCCTATATCGAATTCTTTACACCAGGCAAAACTTAGACCTACAAGCATTTATCACTCCGGTGGAATTTCAGTTCGCATCGTATAAAAACTGTAGCCGAGGAAAGCGATGCGAAAGCAATTTGTCACTCCCCGCTCTTAGATTCGCGAATACTCAGTATGCCAACTGTTGGGCGCGATAAGGGTTAGCAGTAAGCCCCGCCGGGAATTACTTTAGTATTTCACTAGAGTTTCCTTATCGATTTATTTGATACACTTGGTGTTGTATTACGTCTTAATTACAATAAACCAATATATTGTATTGCGTGCCCTATTACATATAAGTTGAGCCTATATAAGGGTACCTAAGGTGTGTTTGCACAGATTGTTTTTAGGATTTACAAGTGGTATTTTAAAATTATTTATTATATAAATCCATACAAATAATAGATATTCAATATTTTCAATCTTTGATAGCTCCATAGCAATGCTTTGTTTCATTTCTAAGCAATTCTTTTTATTGCATTAAATGTAAAGACGGGCATGTCATTCGCTTAATAGTAAGCAATACGACTGCTAATAAACAGTCACAAAACCAAACTACACCATGAATTAAAAAGCAATGCTTGGCATTCCACTGCGATCGCCATCCTGAGACATAAGATGTTAAGTCTCAATAAGTCCAGTAGTTACTCTGGCTACAATGTCCTTCAAAACGGAACACAACATTGCAATTACACTGCTATTTGGCGGGAGAAATAGGCATTGTAGTGGTACCCACCCAAGCAGCATCTCACATATGAAAGACCTACCATCACCAGTAAAAAGTTACGCAAAATTCAAAAATTCCGTACTCAAAATACTTTATCTTATTTATGCTTAGTCTTCAATGTGCATTGCATCAATGATAAACCTTTCCCATACTCAATGTGGAATTTGAATTGTTGAAGACAGAAATACTCTTCTATTTACAGAAATGTTTGCTAACAGTCATTAATGAGCACTCGGAATATACAGCGCACCACTTTTTCTATTTTTGTTCGTCTTTTCCTTCTTACTATCAAAGACTACACCGCCTTGTATTTTATGTTTATAAAAATGTATATTTAAAACCCACGTCATTAGTCGTATTACAGGGCTTGGAATCTTTAAACCATAGAGTCTCATTCCTTTGTTAATATTCTTTGAAAGTCGATGATAGTACATACATACATATACACACGCCTTTTCCCAGGAGGGTGTAGGCAGAGGTGCTACCAGAACACCCACGTTTCGCCTTGTATATTCCGTCCCACGATGTGATAGGGGGCGAGCCTATCGCCATATCGAGCACAAATTTGAATAAGTAACAAGTTTAATAACAAGTCGATGATAGTAGTTTGCGTGAATTTGGATACGTAACCAAGCCCCTTGCTTGGTCACCAAGCGTGAGTATACGGATAAAGATCGACACAAAAACAGCTAATTACAGAATCAACGGTAAACGTAATTTGTTGCTAAAACGTTTAAGTTTTTGTTGAATGACTCGTCATTTGCAAACGGCAAATCATCCTTAGCCAAAGTGAAACCGCAAAAACCTGCCAAACCAAATCTAATTTTGCTAAATAAAAACCGCGTACGTGTCTCACGCTAAGGTATTTCTGGTCCATTGAAGTCTTAAAGTGTATGAATGAATGACCTTCCTACTTTATAGATCACATCCTTTCATCCCATTCATGTGGCGTTGAACCCATTCACAATAAGGCTGCAATATCGTATAATGTTTCATCACGTGCATAATTCATGTCGGGTGGCGCTTGTGATAAAAATTCCTTGCATTTCGACCGTTAGCGGCTGGCTTGGGAATTCAGTGGTGCATATTCTCGCGCACTCGCTAAAATCTCGAAGCTCGCCTTGACATTCGCTATTACAACCGGTTTTGCGGTGCGTACCTGTCTTAATACTCGACCTTCAACTTACGTACTCTTAGATATGTGAGTTATTCAACATTTCTACTCTCAGATGTCTTCACATTAGATTTTTTTGTTTCGATTTTCATAATGTTGTTGTTACTTATCACTGTTTTCTATGATATTACATCATAAGGCTGTCCGAAATCGGTGTTATAGACACGACTGCCAATTCTACCATCAGTTTTTATGACTCTTCCTGCTCTCCGATTTTATTTTTAAATTGTATGCAATAAAGTATACTAAATAAATAAAATAAAGGCAGAATATAAAGTTGAAATGGGGTATTAAAACTACACATAAATATTTACACACTGCGCCAAATAGACTGCTCTCACGATGTGAAGGAACGTTGCACTAAGATATTATATATTCTCTCCATAATATAATAACCATTTTACATTCTTTCTACGTCCGTCTTTTAAGTTTACTTGGTTTTATTGTGTTGTAACTTCGTATATTAAAGCAGAATGTCTGACTTATACAATATAACGTGAACGGATTATGTTAAAAAACACACTCAGCTATCACATGCACAAGGTTCACACAAATACTTCTCACGTTACGAGGATCAAAACCGCGACCTCTAATTTCACTTGTGACTCCTCAGCCAACTGCGCCACGAAGGCGATCAAGCCTGTATTCTGGTATTTGTATTCGGCTTTATTCATATTTTCTGATACCGAAATATCGAAATCGAGATAAAGTCACAGGATCCGGCATCGTTCTATATGTGCAAGTTATGATCATCTTATATCACCTCGGTCCAGCGACAATAACCATTGTCCGTGTCTCATGAATTTCTGACCAAACACGTAGCCCGGTGCAGTTGTATCAGGCTTCGTCTAAATTTATGACTCCCCATTGTCACGTGGAGACTAATGAAGATGATGTAGAGGATGGAGCTGTTTCCATTACTGGTGAAACTCACGCTGGTCTTATGGGCTGATCAGTAATATAACTATACCCAAGTAAATATGTTAATTTTCATTCGTAGTGCTTGACATCTAGCTTCTCCGCTTCTATATTTTAATTTCGGAGGACTTACATCTCTTGGCTTAATATTTGGTCTCCCGCTTTGCTATGGAAGGAAGTCGACAGTTATTTGTTTGCAACTCCTCCTGTTTGTTTTATTTTTGTATAATGGTTTCTAAGTTATACGCGAATGTTACTCATTAAAATAAATCATTTTTTTTACAGATATAAAAATCTGTAAAATTTGTTTTATTTCAATATTTTCTTTTTGGTTAAATTCATTGTGGGTAAGAGCTACTGTTCTTAAGAAACTTGCTGAGATTTGAAGCAAAAGAATTTTCTGTGTAACTCCTGCCTCTGTGCCTGTGTTACACAGAGAATTCACACACCCTACATCAAGAGGTCTTGATGAAAGCAGACTTATTGAATTACACTAGCTATACCAGAATTTTTAAGTCGACGACTTAATGTGTTCGACGAGGCACGTAGGCGCTCGGGATTTTTCAACCAAAGCGCAATGAAGTAATGAAAGTTTATTCTATAAGGTGAATAAATTTATTCACTTCTTGAATATTAAGCACATCAATACGATTCACTCTTATTTGTAATAAATGAAATTATTTTGAAAGTTCTCTGAAAGCTAAATATTGAAATTAGATTTATGCCAGTCAATATTTTGTTTAATAACGCTGTCAATATAATAATCTATGCAGCAATCTGTAAATCAATTAGGTAACTTTAACAACAGGTTGAAGTAAAAATCCTTAGGAGAAACTTAATTCCAGAACCAGAATAACCAGAATAAAAACACGTAAACTCGCAACTATTGGTATAATATTAAGAGAATGAGTGCAATTTGGAGGCCGTGTGACATGTCTTTGTCCTGGCGTTAAAGGACGTTCTTTGTCTGCGTTACTTTGTATGAGCCCCACGCTGAAATTGACGTCGTGTTGTAACACAAATATTTATAAATATTAGTATGTAAAGTTATTAGTAGTATTAGAGATCGTTATTGTTTTAATAGCTCTAGATTGACTGCCTCGGTGGCGTAGTTATACTAAGGTACGATTACAAAGCTGAGGTCTCAGGTTCGAATCACGGGTCGGACAGAGTGATATTGGATTTTTCTATTCATTATCAGCCCGGAGTCAGGAATTTGTGCCTAATAGGGCGATAGGCTCGCCCTTATCGCATCGTGGGACAAAGCTAGGTGAAATGTGAGTGTCCCGGTAGAACCTCTGCCTACCCGTTATGGGAAAAAGGCATCAATTTATGTAGATTGATTTAAAAATGTGGTTATATTTATTAAGTAACTAAGTTTTTTCATGCTTTACTTGTAATATTAAAACGCAATTGTGGTTTGTAAATAAACAAAAGATAGCAGAAACACTGCTAATGATATGCTGTAGTGCGTATTAGCTATACATAAACTTGAAAAATAATAGTTCGTAACAGATATTAAGCGTCTATAAGTATGTGTTCGCACAAACTGAGATGATAAATGTCTATTGCTTTAATATTATGTTGTTGAAACATCTGATACGAATGACTCATTTGTAACCTATACTCTATCCTATGATTCACCTTTAGTGAAACAACATTTGTTAAGAGTAACAAAAATCAACACGAAAAACAATATAAATATTGAACTAAGACCAAGCTTTATGTAGTGAAATTAGAACAGAGATTCAATTCAAATCAATTGATATAAGTTATAACGCACTTCTAAAAAACTACAAAGATTACATTTCACATCTAATACATTTTTAATCCGGAACTAACCGATCGAAAGGGATGCTGGTAACACACTATAATCCCTTCAAACAAGACAAGACTCGACAAACATCTTGGTTGTTCAAAGTACGGACCACCCGCTGGGACTCAGCATGGGTTCCCGAGGGACCCTGGGCATTCCCTACATCGAGAACTTTCCACCAATAAATATCCGTTGCGGCTCATTAAACTCCAACAATATTGGCCATAGTTTCGTACACCTGTGGAGAATTTTTGATAATGTATCCTTATTCACGTTTGGATTAAAACTGTAATGGTTGTTAGAGTTTGTGTGTTGAGTAAAAGTTGTGTATTAAGGCTTTGGAGGATAGATTTTATAGACCTAATTTTCGGCAGTTAAGTTTATATAGGGTAAGTTGTTGGTGTTTTGTTGGCAAAATTTTTAGGGGCTTAATAACTCAGTTTACGTCACAAAAAATTGTTAAAGGATGATTGATAATTTAATTTTCCACCTCCTTGAAAAACTTAAAACTTTTCAAAGTATTATATTTGGAATTCAAACTTGATTTAGCGGTCGTTTTAACGAATTCTGAAATATTCTCTGAAGCCACTTTTTTATAAACTTTATGAATCGAAAATTCCCACTAGCTATGTCGACTGTTATCCATTAATTTCAGGCCTTGATCTTGGAGGCTTTCAAAAATACTATAATGTGTTTGATGTTCCCAAAACTTTCGAACACCGCAATATAAAGCTGAACATAATCAGAACATGAAACGTGATTAAATAATTAAGTAGATGTTTTTACTAAGTATCTGAGTATCGAGATCGCTTCCTGTCATGTTACAAGCCAACGCGTCGGTTTGCCGGCGTACACGGACTTACACGTGGTCGAGCAACGGAAGCCATCAAACCAACTACTTAACTAATGTAATCGAAAGTAAACGTTTTATTTGTATCCTAATAAAACAAAACAGGATTCACACCGTCACAGTTATTTCACAGCCTCCTTGGTCCAGCCATCCGTCCGTTGGACGCCAGCTACTTAAGGAAAGATCGTAAGTTCGATGCTCGCACCAGGACAAATGTTTGTGTGATCCACGAGCACTAGTCAAGTTCGAAATTCTGTTTGCTTTTAAGTCCGAAAAGTCTCTCGTAATATCTGACAACACAAGACTTGATTAATTTAAATGTAATTTAAAATTATAATATGTGACTCTTAGGTGTATTTAAGTGTTACTTTAATCCTCAACTACAGGAATTCCACTTCTGTTCATTGGCGTCGTCCAAATTCGACATACTGTTATATCAAATCTAAAAGGTTGTTATGCGGGCTTACAAGGAAACACACGTGGTTGAACAACGGAAGCCATCAAACTCTCTTGGACCATCTACTTAACTAATGTAATCGAAATTGTTTTATTGTATCCTGATAAAAGAACATTCACGCTTAGTAGGAAACATACAGAGAATGCTTAATGGATCGCTTAAAGAAATGAAATTAAAAAGTATTAATGGCCCTATTTCTTCGAAGAAGTAATTATAGATAGAGTTACATTCAATTAAAGAGATAAATTATAATTGATTGTGAATTTAACTATGAGTGACTTTAAAATATAATAAACATATTAACGCTTCTGAAGGAAGCAACGTGAAGAGAATAAACAGCTACAATTTTTCTCGATATTTTTTCGTTGTGCCATTTTTAGATAAGACATAAAAGGGATTTAAATTAATCCAGCCCGTAGCGAATACCTTTTAGCGCAAAAATGCTGTCAATTTCAATGAAACTCGTGATAAAAAAGAAACGTCTTTTCAGCTTTAAGTACCTACTTATTTTACTTAAAGTTTTAACAAGAAAAGCTGATCGAAAAAGTCCAGTGATGTTTTTTGTAGGCTGAACGGCGTGAAAGTTTTATGAATGGACAAAGCTTATTATGGTTTCTTTGGACAGCTTATTAGATTAAGAGACAAGGCTTAAAGAAATGACATCGGCGCCACCGTTACAATAAAGATTTTATCAGAAACTTATCTACGAAAAAGTAATAACGTCAAATTAACGACGTTCTTAATGAAAAGTATGATGAAGAAATGAGAGAGAGGAATATTATTTTGTTCCATTCTCTTAATAATCTGAAAGTTATTTTATGTAAAAGCGATGAGACAGACTTACGGAGAGATTTCGACTATCAAACAAAACAATTAAAATAATGGTAGGCTGGACCGTGAAACAAATAACGAAGAGGTATTAAAGTTGATATTTTAGATAACAAGTATTATAAGAATATTGGTGTTTGTGACAATATTAAGTATAATAAGTTATGTAGGTATGATACAAAGATGTGGCAAATGTTCCATATAATCATTACAATTGCTATAGATTAGAAGACGTGTTGACGTGGTTCATTAATGGTAGCAAATAACTTCAGGTAATACTTGACTCAAGAGAAAAATACAATTTGCAAAAACAATACCTCACATAAGATACACATGCGTTGAAAACTCGCCGCTTCCAACAAAAGACGGAATATCTCATTTTTCATTCCAACACTGCATTGCGTACCTGGAACAAAAAGAGAATATCATTTCACCAACCATTATATTTTTAAGGCTATTGTAAAGAAAATAATGAATCCTCTCACAATATTTATCCTCTAATTTTATCTACATATTCGCAGAAAGAATTTGTTAAATCTGAAGGTTATTTCTGGGCTTTAGTATAATAGCGTAATGGGGTAAACATTTTCGTAATTCACATTCCAACGACGGGTCAGACCGAAATCCGAGCCTCCTAGAAATAACCTTGACTTAGTCGCAGCTAAATTTAATCTGGGTGGAGTACTAAAATGAAACGCAAATTTGTAAAATACAACTAGAAAAGCCGTCAAAGTGAAATCCATTTGACAACAACAAAATATTACAAATGTAATAAAGTGTGTTCAATTTAAAACAATTCACATCAAAACCACAAAGATTTGCTCAGAAGATATGCAAACGATTGCATATCAAATTAACAGCACACAGCAATTGTTCTAAAAATATCCAAACGTCCATCGTATCCATTAAAGTTAATTAAAGCTGTAAAGGATGCAATTGCACAATTTATGTCACAACTGAAGAATTTCTGTTATTAGCACCATGGAAGCCCTCACACTGTATTTTGGTATTAATAATCACAGTGTTAAGGAGCTTGGGGCAATTATATTGCCTCGAGTACTCCTACTTTCATAAGCTGTTAATTGTAATAATTTATGACCGCAATGGGTGGCTCTACAATTGATACTTGACTACTTTTAACCAGATAATTTAAACACATCTCGCTCGCATGCATCAAGCTAAGATGACTTTTGAAAAATAAAATAAATTGGTTTAATTAATTTTATTGCATGACATCGAAAGGACTGTTAACTATTGTAACATTAATTTACATTCATAATATTAATGATTTTATACGAAGAATTGACTACAAGATGTGCAGTAAACATAGTTAAATAATAAAGGAAATTGTATCAATATTTTTAATGTATAAAATGCGATACTAAGGCCCAAGTGCACTAACTAACTTTGCTCAAAACTTAGACTTTGAAAATGTCAATCGCATACATTAGCAATGTCAAAACTTCTCAAATGTATGGCGATGACATTATCAAAATTAAAGTTTTCGTCAAAGTTATTTTATGAAACTGGGCCTGATATTTTAAGGAGGATAGTTAAAGTCACCAAAGTACACATACATAAAACAATTCCTGAGAGAATACTTCATAAGAAAAATAGAGTATGCACTTTTTAAGAGAAGCAATATTTACAGATTCGAAACTATGTGAGCATTGGACGACATGACGGTAGATACGCGAAGCGTTTCTCTTCAAGAATTAAGTTAGTACAAGATATTATATGTATGCATGTTGCAATGTCGTGGCTGGTAGTTCGTCTTATGAATTTTGTAAGATATTGCTAATCTCGATACCTGTATATTGCTCTGCACTATTTATGATTTTTTTTTATTTAACCTCAATGTCGGTTTGAAGAACAGACTTTCTGCATATTGAATGCTTTTGGGTATTAAACTATATGTTTATCTTTACAAATATGAAAAATTATATTGCTTCATTTACCCCGTGCTCCTCAGTTATTTTAAGACTTATGACTTCATTCACTTAAAATCGTAAAAATATATTAATTTGCACATAAAACGAAGATGTTCTGTGTATTTTGAAAACTTTAGAGGTTATTGAAAGGAACGAGCGTAATAAATTCTTATAGCAGACAGTAAAACCTCTGTAAGGTTACGACCTAACAAAATGTGTGCGTTTCTTTACTTTTTAACGATTATCGGAATCTACCGTGAAACTATTTTTTTCAGGTATTTTTAATTTACCTAGATACCTACATATAGCTGTTGGTGGTAAAATATATAAGCTTTAAAGTGCACCTTATCCTAGATTGGATCTATTATAGAAAATTCATTCGGTAATGGAAGCTAATCCGGTTATATTTGAAGTTTTGACGTCAAACGAGCAGGCAGAGGTTAATTTATTTTATAACATGCGTAATATAGGAGTATAAATATTGAACATAGAAGACACTTAACCAAATAAGAACCTAAGTAAAAAACATTACGCTAGATTAGTGGCAGCTTGAGTAAGTTGTGAATCTAAAGATCCTGGGTTTGAATCACAGGTTAGGCAAATTACTTTAGGAGTGTATCGGTAAGACAGTCTCAAGTGAGTTTGTCGAGTTTCTACCAGGTCTCTATCACATTTTTTGTAGGATATATCGGGTGGTACTTCCGTTACCATTGGAAACAAACGTAAGCTTAAATAATATATCATGAATACAAAACCAAAGTAGTATTTTATACTTTTATTGGCCACAGAAAATACGAGCAACAACACTCGTACAAGCCAACCAAGTTCAGATTTACAACTGACAGAAAGATCCTTACAGGTCGTTTACCTAGGCATGGCCATAAAAAACGGGTCCCAAAATATAATAGGCAAGTGTTTTTTTTCGAAGCCTAATTTAGTTTGGCGGTTCATATCGGGGCATAAAGATTGTAACCGCGAAGCATACTCAAACTGTCATAAATCGTTGATGGCCGACATTATGAGCGCGCACTCGGAAAGAAGTTTATTGCGCCTTTAAGGTTAAGATGCAATAAATGTGTTTACTTTACACCGCATTTGATAAGATAGGCGTATTATAATTTAAGAACTGCTAATTGACTGGTTTTATTTTGTTTAATACATTTTGTAATAACTTTTGTTTGATCTAGTAACGGAAGGTGTCGACTAATAAGAATTTGTCCTCTCTTGGTTTTTAGAATTACATTTAAATTATTTGTAAATCGACATGTCGTACAAAATATTTACATCAAAATTATTTTAGTTACTCCAGTTCATCATTTACTCCAGTTAAAACCTAAAACAAGACAAAAAAATATTTCGAAGCAGCGTTTTTAAAGTTCAAGACCACACCACACTCGAAAACGCTTCAATCGTCGTGTATCGATAAATTTCTGCTGCAGACAAACAAAAAATCTTCAGGAGCACTTGACCGTCTCCGCTGGCTCCAATGTTGCGCAGAACCGTCGTAAGGTCATAAAAAACAAAGCACTTTGGACTGCAGCCAGTCCGCTCCTCATTCAGGCTCATTGAAAAGATGCATTTAAAACTAAAGTGAAAGAGCACTCAAATACATTCTATTAAGAATTTTAATCCGCCCCTGTGAAATTGTTGAAATTTTGTACTGGTTTTAACTTAGCGTCTTTTTCTTTTTTTTAATATTTTTGTCACCAATTACTGCAAAACTGAAATAATTGTTCTGGACGTTTTGTAAAAAAGAAGCGGTAGAGCCACGCTGTTGTCTGTAATGACTCAGCATGAATGGGCAAGCTCATCAAGAGCGGTACCACTGTCTCACAGCAAACCCATGTGAAGCGACTGCTTTGCTATCGGGTTTCGTTCGGTGAGTGAGATTGCCGGATGCCCAATACCCCTGTCATTTTCACATCCTTTTACTTCCCGCTCACCTCCCAATTGGACCGGCAACATATCCATGATCCAACGTTGTGGGTGTTCATGGGCGGCAGTGACCAGTCACCATCAGGTGACCTGTTTGCTCGTTTGCTGGACATATGCAATAAAAAAAAACTTGCGTAGCATTGCCAAATATATGAAAGTCGTCAACCATTGTCTATCCATAAAAGGATCGTGCACTGGAAGATTGAGTAAAAGCATACCACGACTTGCAACGCTGGTCCCGCCTGTTCATATATGCGGTTCCGCATACTTCAAGACCAGGTTTTTTATAGTGTGCGTAGGGTCGTCGAACGACCCTCCCGATCAAAAATTCCTTCGCGTCCGAATGTCTCGGTACATTCTTCCATTCGGAAATATCTTGATTTTTTGACGGCTCCATTCCTCTGACGGCGCATACCGACGCCATTTTTCTCACATTGTGACTATCGAAATCTCTCAAAGGATAAGTGTGAGTCATCGAAAAGAAAATCATAACTTTATTTTATCCCCCTAGACGAGTCGAGCAGAAATTTATTCAAATACGTAGCAAGATTTACTCAAGGAATTTCATAAAGGTTTTAATTTTATTTAGCTCAGCGCATAGCCGAGGTGGTCGAGATTGTCTGGTACTGAGAGATACCTGCGCTTAAAATAGAACAGCCTGGAGGAATAAAGGCTGCACATTTCACAGCGCCGCGGCCACGTCGAATATGCAATAATATTTGAAGTTTTTATACTAAATGGATCTCTCACGCAAGATAATTATAAAATCAAATGTAACAAAACCGTGTAAACGCTAGTTAGGCAGCGCTTGCACAAGAAAGATATAATCAACTCATTCTTCAACGGGACCCACGTTTGAGAACTCACATTGTAGTGGTTCCGATTACAAACATTCAAGATCTCAAGATGCACTTGAAATTTAATCGCCCGCCGGTTTTTGTTGTGCGCAATACGTAGTCAATGATTTATTGATACTTCATAATTGAATATGGATTTATTTGAGTAAACATTACGAACCAAATCGAAGTCACGTCAAAATTGATGCACATAATTCATAGTGCGGACGTAAAATAAAAGCGTGTTCGAAGGGCGACTGATCCAAAATTCGCCTGCTAAGAGCGATGGGGCCAGGACAATGGGCCGAGACGCCCCACGCGTCATGCGCTCTATTGTCTACCGTCTTTTGTTTTTTCTTTTGTGGCGTAATTCGCCGCCAGGGAAGCTGTGCGTGAGATTAGGCGTGAAACTAGTGCCCATTGTTAATAGAATGATTATAATGAGCTTCTGGTACTGGCATGTAAACATCTGCAATAGGTGCAGAGAACCCAAAAAATATTTAATGTTTTAAAGCAGCTTAGAGTCCCCTCGACGTCAAACACGGACAAAAGATTAAATAAGTCGAAACAAGTGGTATGGAGTTGAGAGCCCTCGTTCATAAAAACCGAGCCACGCGCCGACAAAGAGCCGGCAGGTATACGACGGCTGCGAGCAATGCAGTTTATGAACATCACTGTATTCCCTTCTTAAAACGTAGTGGAAACGTAAATTCAGTTGGACGCTTGCTCAAGCTTAGCGAGCGGAAAATCTTAAGGTATTTTTATAAGGAAACCTTCAGTTGTATGCACTGAGGTTAATATTTAACTTGAAGCTTTGCTTTTAATTATTATCTTGGTTGCATAGAGTTGTGATACGTGACAATGTAGTAGCTCTTTAATTTAGAATAACGGCCTTATTCATAGACACACTTGAAACCTATTTTAGTTATTGAATGTTTTGTCCTCTTCGCTCAAACTGAATTCGTAATTCGTTCGAAAGGGAAAATAACATCTATAACTAAAATAGGTGCTAAATCTATTTATGAGTAAGGCCTTAAGAGTGTATATTATAATTTAATTGTTTTTGATTATAAGTAACATACTAAATTACATGCGGAGATTTTCAATCGATTATTTAAAAATACATAATTAATACTTTCACGTATATGAGTATTGTGTAAAAAGCATAAATACACGAAGAACCAAACAAAACAACAACCGTACGTCATACTCATCTACACAATTTTGATATAAACATTCCTTTCGCAACCAACTTCCGGATTAGTAACCGACCCAATTGGGACAAACAAAAAACCAACAACATAATTTATGCTCTGTAAAGCAAGTGACAATCGTTGCAATAAAATAAAGCAGCAGTTGACAATGCTAAGCCTCGGAATGCGGTCGTGAGTCGTGACGCGCCGCCAATTGTCACAATTAACCAAATGTCTGTATTAATAAAAAATACGATAAACTTTAAGCCAGACTAGACTTGGACTAAATCCTAGAAATGATTAACGCTAATTAAGAACGATGGTCTCTTGCCGTTCGTTTGTACCGCGGTGTCGTGTGTCTGGAATTATCATAAATGCAATTTGTTCTAAAATGTGGAGCGGTCCCGCTGAGGGAAGATATGCGACATTAATACGGTGGTGGAACTTTAAATTTTGTTTTGCGGGAATTTTAACGTTGATGGTTTTAGTTCGTGCGACTAACTTCTCTTTTCGTTATGAATATACAAAGAGGGACCAAATGCGTAGTTCAGAGGAAACGGATTTACGAAACAAAGATTTAGTGTTGAATTTCAGGTTATATATAATTTCTTACTTTCTTACTATGTAATGTAATATGTATGTGATTCCGAAGATTCGTGAAATGCGTAAAGGTGCTCATAGGCAACATCATAAAGTGTGATCCCTCTAAATAGAAAAAAAAACTTTTCCAAAAATGACATTATTATTTCATAGTTCTAATTCCTAACCCTATATGAAAATATAGAATAATTCTGGTTCATTCCCAGCAGAAAATATAAACACTAAAACGTATTTCATAATAAAAGTCACAGCGTCCAAATTATCAACGCTCAAGAGTGGGAGCCGACCCATAATTTAAATACAACGGTCATAATGGCCACGAGGTGTCCGCTTTAATTATCCGCTGGCCGTAGCTTGAAACCCTAATTGTTGTCCCCTTTGTTTATTCGAAAGTAACGTGATACGAGACAGCTTCCTGTCCGGGTGTGTGTGTGTCAATATCTAAAGCTGACGACACGTTAAATGGTGACTCACGGGGACATTGGGGACCTACTTTCCAGGGTATTTGAGGCCAGGCTTATTGAATTTGGTTGAATTGGTCTGTTTTAGTGTTATGATATTGTTTCATCGAAGTACAGCAATGATGCATGCTACAATTACGAGTCACAAAGAGTGAGGACATGTGTTGGTAGCAATATTTTTTGTCAACCACTGAATTGTTGAAAATATTTTACAGTTTTTGGAAATATGTTTTTACGATGCAAATTTTGTGTTATCGCAATTATTCCTTTGCTGAAAGCGATATTGATAAATAAATCTGAGACATAGCCTAGCATTTACTATCTAATCAAGTAGCAAACTCTCCAGATTATTTTTCTGCTACTGTAAAATATTTTTAAGGACAAAGATAATTTCGACTCCAGAATCAATACAATAGAGTCTACTTCAGTAAAATAATCCAAGTATCAATGAATAAAAGATCATCTAGTACCTTTCATAGGTCAACCGAAAACCATACTAATACTCTGTACCAATTATCTATTCATATCTACTTGCACGAAACAATACGAACAAGGATACAGTGCCATCATAAAACTCTCAGCTCGTTGGCTCAGGATGTGTCTAATTGTGGGCTCTTGTTGAAACAAGCCGTAAACACCCGTCTGATGACACATTAAACTCACTTTTACTAAACACGTAACTTTTATTGCTTCCAATGGGAAACTGTTTACTCGATCACTCAAATAGACTAAGTACTTGACTTTATTACTGTCTTATTGCGAAGCAGACGTTCGTTTTTGAGAAAGGAATGCTTCGGTGGTTTGGCCATATTGAAAGGATGGATGCAAGGAGACTGACGAAAGAAATTTATGATGCGAAGATGGGCGATAGAGTTGGTCGAGGACGTCCCAGACGGTCCTATAAAAATCAAATAGAGGACCTATTAAAAAAAAGATAAATACCGAGTCCTCGAAACCGACGAGCGTGTATGAAGAGATTAATGACAGTTGATGAAGTGAAAGAGGTATGTATGGACCGTAGCACTTGGCGCTCAATAGTCTCTGCCTACCCCAATGGGACATAGGCGTGAGTTAGGTTGTTGGTGTTGGTTTTCAAAGCAATATGTAGGTGGAATACTCTGTAGCATTTATGATTAAAGGTGAATTTTAGTGGACTATTCTTATAATCATCACCATCAACCATAGAGAGTGAACTACATATTATAAGCTCAGCCTGTCGCCATCCACTGCTGGCCGTAGGCCTGCCTAAGTAAGCGCCAACCATCCTGGTCAGCCGTAAGAGAGTCAACTGCTGGAGACATTTTTTTGTTACATTGCGGGTTAATGAATATTTCAATGAGTGACTCTCAGCAAAATTATGAAATCCTGCACTAAAGAACATGCCATTTCTGATATTAGTAAAAATAGGAAGTTTGATTTGGATACCACACAAAACAATGTTTATTTTACTAAATTGTTAAGTTTCAATAGTAAAAATGTACACTTCGCGTAATAAAAGAGACTGTGGCTAAGATAGTATAAAGACCACTTTTTTACATAAACCGTCTTTCATAGCCAAGAACAATAGATAATTTTCTTTGAAAATTAATTCACCATTGCAAATGCTTCTTTTAGCGTTAATCCGAGATCGTCTTACCTCGATTTCACGCCCATTCATAACCTTATTACAACGTGTTCTGGACCATTTATCTAAATTAAAACTTCAGCGGACTACGGTAGTAATTTTCTATTACTTGTCTTTTATATTTTTAATCATAATTAAAATTAAAATGTTTAATGTTGGGTTCTCTGCTTTTACTAATGATGATGTTGAAGATCATTCGTACGAATAGTTCTATTATGTAACACAAGATGTCACTATAAATAAGCTAAAAAAATATTTAAACACTGTATGTAATCCTGGTGTTCAACACAAATAATACAACAAGATTTTATGACTCATTTTAACAAAGGTTTTATTAGTCTTGCTAGGTCTGATAGCCCATCCTAAATCATTAAAGACTCATAACTGATATTAACCATAAATGTTAAACATAACAAACTTGTACCTACTTAATATTCCACTATAAAACAAAGGTTAAAACTAGGACTGACTTGCAAAGCGCAAAAGATTTTAAGCTCAAAGATTTTGGATAAGATACACAGCGCAGACTCTTTACACGCACGTGAAATGGAAATGTGCCAGAAGATGAACTTGTAAATAAAAAATATACTGCAAACGAGACTCGGGGAGATGTCGACTCGAACAGCCGCGAAGTCATGAAAATAAAATTGAAAAGGACAGCGAAGCAACGAGAAAAATCTAGTACAAATGTAAATTTAAGTAACAGAACAATCAAGCTTAGTGGCAAAATCTAGACTAGCTCAGCGATTCAATGAGAGCACTAAGACGATTTTCGATTTTGGCTTATGATAGGATACATTTTCAATACCCTTGAAACCTTGTGAGTGGTTTAAAAGACTTACACTAAATTGGAAACAAATCAGTTTTGATTTACCGCAATTTGTAGTGTAGCGTGGTGAAATACTTGTGTGGCAACCTACGCAAACTATTGAGGTATTCAAAGACTGTTTAAATTTACAAATATAGTTAATATATGAGACAAGTTTAATATTAATATTCAAGTCAATGACCCGCATGATATAACTAACTAGTTTTTTATTATCAATGTTTACCGTTCATTACAACAAATTAAGTGCCTCGCATTCATTACATAATCTGAGTATGATTCACTTCCAGTCTTCGTTAAAGTGCATGCTGATGCTGTTCTTGAAGTCCCCTATCCATGCAATTAATTCCGATATCATGTTATGCAAATTCCCGTAATGCTTCATATATTTCTTAGTATTACTTTTCACCCAACTCTTTCTGCTGTGACTAATTCAATTTGAAATGTTACGAAATTAAATTTACATTATAGATCTAAGTATAAGGGAATGACAAGTGACTTTTTGCCACACGAAGCTTAGACCATCGTAAAGGGGTTCCCGGATGGCTTGTTACAAGCAATTGAGCACATTAATTTTAATATAAAGACAAGTTCGTTTCATTAATATTTATGAAATGTGACAACCCTAGACTGCAGTTGCGTTATCATAGCACCGTTCTGCGTTGAATAATTGTGAAGGAACAAAAGTATGTTTAAAAGTGGGACAGGTACAGATCGGAGGCTATTTGAAACACCGCATTGGCGGTATGCATTACCAAACAAGACTCGTTTAAGCTATTGAAAATGCATTTTAGTGTAGGTATTGATATATATAATATGATATAAATATATAAGCTTCAGTGTGTAATTAAATGCATGTTTCTGAGCGTAGATATTTTCTCTAAGTAAGATTAATTGTTAGTAATATCTAGAGCCTTGGTCACAATTAATTAACACAAAGTTAAACTTCAAAAAATCTTTCATGTTTTTTAAACGGAATTCGAAAATCGACAAACTTATTGATCATACGACTTCATCAACATGATAATCTATTGTAATTTATTTTATTTCATAGAAAAATGTTCTCGACATAATATTTGATTTAGATATTTCGCCCAAGTAGCGATGAGCCGTATATTTCCGTAAAATGAACAACCAAATAAACGATCTTTAGCCTTTTAGAATTCCTATCTGATAACAATATATCGCACCCACTCAATGCTACTGAGTTAAAGGTTAAGAAATTGACGCTCGCATTTATACTAAGGATAGAACATATCTATTACTGCCAAGAAGTCGATGGATGTAAAGATCAAAGATCAGGAAGGTGCTCTGAGTAATATCTTCATGAATTTGAATTATAACCTAACATTGATAAGTTAGCTACCATTAATACTTGTAGGTTCAATTACGTAATCAAAGAGTGCATTAGTTGAACGGTTTTCATTGAATTCTTCATCGTTTGTTTCGTTTCGTTTCGGCCATTATTATTTTAATTGGCAATGGAATCTTTGTTACATTTTGAATTTTGTTTATTGTCTAAATTAAGACTCAATACAATTCAATTATTGACCGTATTGAAGAATGTCTTAAAACCTTTCAACTTACTTAATTAAGCGATGAATAGTAAAATCAAATTACTTCAGCTAACAAATGGAATGAAAATTAATGTAAAATCATAAAGAAACAAAGTTAAACGTGAAGTAACAAATGAAGTAGGTACTGACTAAGATCATAAAATCTTTAGTAGCCATGTTGTAGAGTTGGCGAGTACAAGAATCTCCACAATCTTCATTATAACTGTACCGAGGGACTAGATACCGCGTCTTAACTAATGCTCGTAAAACTTCACACGTGTATGACGTGGAGATTTTAAAATGCTAACCACGTAGGAATAAGTTTTATATGTTTCTTTGCAATATTTAATGCCTTGTTCGGACTCTTTACGCGAGTAATTTTCGTGGGTAGTGCATTTTGAGCTATTAAAAATATTTTATTCATTTATTGAGACACGCCTTTACAGCTTAGGATGGAGCAGATAACATTCATACATAAACACACGCCTTTTTCCCAGAAGGGGTAGGCAGAGGTGCTACCAGAACACCCACGTTTCGCCTTGTATATTCCGTCCCACTATGTAATAGGGGGCGAGCCTATCGCCATATCGGGCACAAATTCCTGGCTCCGGGCTGATAACGAATAGAAAAATCCAATATCATTTTGCTCGACCCGGGATTCGAATCCGAGACCTCAGCTTTGCAATCATACCATAGTACCACTACACCACCGAGGCAGTGGAGCAGATAATAACTTTAGAATCGCTGTAGATATTTATACGCACACAAAAAGCATGTGAGATATAAATAAGCACCAAAAATCCCAGTAAAAAGATAGCCATATTATGCTAAGAAAATCTTCGTGAACCAAATATTCTAAATTCTAATACAGATTACAAAGTACCATCTAATCGGGCAACACATTTAATATTAAACACGTTAATTTATCTAACATGATCAAAACAGGTCGTAACACAATCATCCACACTATACATGATCTTAATTAAGATACAGCTGTTCCGCTTAGTTTAAACATCATATTTCACTAACACAAAGTTCCATTCAACTATGCGCATACCCAATAATTTGTAGAGTAACTTGACCAATCAACGAAACTTCTAGAACATAATGTAAACTGCGCAGGTCATTAACCGGGCATTAAACATCGGGGGTAAGCCGGGGTTGAGTGGTTATCAGTTGGCTTACAGCCAAAGTAGCTTCTATTCGATGACGTCATTACGCCAGGTCCTCCGGCTTGTGGATGGAGATGAAAATGGGCTGTTTGACCGCGCGGAAACTGAACTGCTAAACATTGCAGATTATAATAAAGATACAGACTTTTGTGCAAATTTAATTAGACGACTTAACTTGTTTAAACAGTTGGTAATTATTTATCAGGTTTTATACAAAAGCGTTAGTATTTTATTATGCCCAATATGTTATATCCAAAAACCTGATGCAATGAAAAGCTACGTCTGCATTTAAAAAAACAAATGAATATGATAACAATATTACTGACCTAGCACAAACCAGAATAAATAAAGTATTTTCCAAACAATCGCTAGTAGATATCAAAGTAACGCAGCTAATTTGATTAGCAGCCAAGCGTTGCCGCGATAATCGCAGAGACCGTGAACATGCTATTTATTAAAGTACGCTCTATTTAAAGAACGAGTACACTCGATTGTACAGCTTTAATAATAGGCTCGGGATGCAAAAATAGCAGGCGAGCTGAGCACTTATGGCTACTCAATCATATCGGTACAAGTGCTCCTTTAATGTTGCCAGGTAGGGACGGCTAATAATAGTGTAATTATATTTTTTCGTGGTACGAGTTGGACGAAATCGTTGCTTGTAAAAGCATCGGGCTGTATGTCTGGTACATTGCTTTTTTAATTTACATATTTACATCAGCCTCCACTGTCCCACTGCAAGGCAAAGGCCTGTCTACCCTCCTTCCATTGTTTTTTTAACTAAGCTAATGTTTTTATTAATGAATTAGAAATGTTACAGTAACCCGTTCTACCCTAATTAATTTCATTTAATTAAAAAATTTAGATTGTTCAATTAATTCGGACTTATTCGGCATGCTCAAATGCTATGCATACATATAGAACACAGCATGATTCTAGAAATCTCGTAAATAAATAATCGGTGATTTTTTTATGTTAAATCATATTATGATGGAGTTCACGGGATTACTCCATTTTTAATCAGAAATGTTGCTATTTCCATAATGACGCAAAACTTGATATAAGGAGGTGGAAAACTTGAATATATTTACTAATAGCTTTAAAATTTCGTCAACATTATAGTTTTCGGAACGGAAATCATTTTTATTTTTACCATCTCATGCTAATTTTGGGGTAATGCAGCAGTGACGCTTACACAAACACCTGTGTAATAAGGTTAACAGCAGATCGCGGGCGTCGTAAAATATCCTTTTGAAAACCTTGAACCCTTTCTTATTGAGCGGTCGCGTAGAAAACCTTTAGAGCTCTATGTAGCGTGGTTAATGCCCAACCCTTTTTATCACATTTTTATGAGATCGTTTTTTAAGAATCCAAACGGGTGTGTACGGATTTTTGTAGGTTGGCAACATTACTTGTACATAATTTACGGTGTATACTGATTGTGATAAGATGTGTTTTCATTTTAATAATCACATTAGCTACATCATGAAGTAAATGAACTACCTGAATTTACAACTTAATGAGAGGATAATTTCAAACTCATTAATGATGGTAAATAAACGGTTAATTTTTTGAGCGCGGGAAACATACATCACTTAGAGTCAAAGCTTTACAACTTAATTATTACGTTAAATACTCAACATATAGGACAGTAAATAAGAGAGGAGACCACTAAAATATCTACGTATATTTGTACATTATTAAAGGAAGTATATTATTCCCACGCCTGTTCAAAGAATGTCGTTTTTCTTTCGCGCTTAAAATGGTCATCATGGAAAAATAGTTTTAAGTCGTCCTGATTTTCTCATACCGCAATTAGTTGCTGAGGAGGCAATCTGCAAATGAAACTGCAAGGTATTGCACTATTAAAACATTAATTTAATAAGCTATAAAGGACAAGCTCCCGAATGACATAGGTTTAAGTAGAGTTCTATGTACTAAGATGCAAACAGACATAATTACAGACTATCTAACTAAGATTGCAGGAAGTCGCTGGATGCAGGTCACTTCCAAAAGGTCTCTATGGATATCTTTGCAGAAAGCCGACAAGCACGACCTAGCGAACTTCAAAAAACGAGCGTAATCCCACCTTAAACGCAGACAACGCATCTCCATGCCCTATGGTGTTACAAATGTTCATGGGCGGCGGTGATCACTTGCCATCAGATGAACCGTATGCTCGTTTGCCCGTATAATAAAAAAGCCCATTTTTGGGACTTGATTTCCTATAGCTGAAGAGAAAAAGAGATTAACGACTGATCATAAATGACATTATCTCTCTGTCGATATAACTTTGAAATATAAGAAAATGTTCAATCCAGTTCTCGTGTCAATACACCTCTAGAGCAGCCGTGCGCTTTGCTTGTCGCGCGAATAAATAGATCGTAAACATTTTTTTCATTTTTGCAACTGGTCATTTTGAGTTGTATTGTTTCTAATATGAATACGTGCGAAGCCTGTGGTGGACAATTCACGGACGGAGTTCAATGTGGAAATTGTAAGAAAAATCTTGATTTCTCATGTGGAGGTATTACCGAAGCCGGATGGAGAAAGTTGGGTGCTGATAGAAGATCACATTGGAAGTGCCCAAAGTGTAGACTTCTGTCACCCACCGCAACTAGCGCTAACGCTCCCGCATCCCTGGATACCATTCTCTTTGAACTTCGTGATGTTAAACGTCAACTCGCAAATTTACCTATAGTGGTCGACGATATAAGATCAATTAAAGATGAGTTATCTGGTTTGAAGGCAGCTTGCGATTTTTCTTGTAATAAGCTTGATGAATTCCACACTAGAATTACGGAAATTGAATCCAAAACTTCAGAACTGAGTAATCTTCATGGCGTTATTGACACACTTCAATCTGAATTGTCTAATACAAAGCATGAGTTGTTAGCGCAGGATCAGCGAAGCCGATTAAATAACATCGAAATCAAAGGAATTCCTGTCAAAAACGACGAAAACCTATTCACATTGATGGAATCAATCGGGCGGAAGATTAATTATGTCTGCCAAAGGACCCAGATCAATTATATTTCTCGTGTACCTATGAAAAACTCTCAAGAAAAGCTTATTATAGTTAGCTTTTTGAATCGATATGTGAAAGAGGATTTTATAGCTGCAGCACGTTCTGAAAAACATCTATCAACATCAGACTTAGGGTTCCAAGGATCCCCTCAGAAAATCTACGTCAATGATCATCTGACTGTGGAAGCCAAAATTCTATTAAGCAAAGTGAAAACAACTGCCAAAGAGAAAATTTTTTTGTATGTATGGGTCAACCATGGTAAAATTCATGTCAGGAAGAATGCAACATCAAAATCATTTATAATTAGAAAAGAGTCGGATTTAAACAAAATTGTGTAAAATGTTACCTATTAAGAAGATTGGTTTGTTATTTATATATTTTATATGCTCCAATAACTGATAATTTAAAATACTGTGGTGTTAGTAACATTTCTAAAATAATTGTTTGCATAAATATAAAAAATAATTATTTAAAAAATTGTAAAAGGTTCACAACATCTGCCTCACTAATGAGCCTCACACCGTTCTTTTGTTCTCCATATCGCGCTGTTTTCTTTAAAGTTTCATTACTATTACCTATACTTGTCTCGCTCACACTGATACGTATCACGCACTATTGCTATCTAGCTTATAAAGTTGTTTACAATTTTACTGATTCATATCTCAATATTACGTTGTTTGCTTACCTACATTTTTATAATGTTATATTTTTGTTACTTGAATTGTTGCGATGCATTTGGTACATATTAATTAATTATAATGTTACGTATGTCATTGTTGCTATGTGTGGAAATGACTTATAAAAACTGTAAACTTAATATATTTTACCAAAACGTGCGTGGACTTAGGACCAAGACAGACCATTTTTTACGCCAAGTTTCAGCAAATGATTATGATGTTATCGTGCTAACTGAAACATGGTTGGTGGATAGTATACTCGACTCTGAATTGTTTGATGACAGGTACGTGGTCTGGCGACGTGACCGTAATCTTGTTTTAACTGGGCAATCTCGTGGTGGAGGGGTTCTTATTGCAACACGAAGGGAACTGACAGTTACGCCAATACTTTTACACTCCTCTGCAGAAGACTTATGGATTAATCTACAACTTAAATCCCTCAAATCACGCGAGATAACAAACGTTTATCTCTGTGCTGTTTATTTGTGTCAACAAAATAATAGACTTACATTCTCCTCCCAACTTACTAACTTCTTATCAGTCTTAAATGACTTAATAAATAATAAAAACAATCATTGTGATATATTTGTTGTTATAGGAGATTTCAACATGAGTAATATACATTGGGTACAGTCTAATGAACAGTCATTTATTCCTACAAATCTTAAAGATAATGATGAATTTAAATTGTCCGATGATCTATCATTGCTAGATCTAAAACAATATAACGGAGTAACTAATCATCAGGGTAAGATCCTGGACTTAGTCATTACAAATATATCAACTCGAGTCCATGAATGTGTCGATCCCCTAGTGCCTATTGACCCCTACCACCCAGCCTTATTCATCGATTTGGACTTACACACTCCTCCAATATTAGACAGTGCGGCAAGAGTTAGATACATTTTCAATAAAGGCGACTATGAATCCCTGAACACCGATATTTCAACAACTGACTGGACATCTAAATTTTCGTTAAAGTCTGTCGATGACTCAGTGGACATATTTAATGAAACTATAATAAATTTACAAAATAAACACATACCACAAAAAAAGTATAAAAATAACAGATATCCTGTTTGGTATAATACATCGCTTGTAAAAATTATCAAAGAAAAATTTAAATATTTGAAACGGTTCAGAAAATATGGCAACAAATCTGACGAACTAACATTCAAATTATTACGTGACCGAGCCAAAACTATTGAAGCTACCAATTACTTAAATTATATTAATCTCACTGAGACTTTAATTACTTCGAAACCCAAAGCCTTTTGGTCCTTTGTAAAAAACAGGCATAACTGTAATGCAATACCCAGTAGTCTATTTTTCAATAACCAATTGTTTACTACAGGTGATACTATATGTGAGGCATTTTCGAAGTATTTTCACTCAACGTTTCTCAACTCGTCTAATACTAGTATTTCTAACCAAACATCAAACTACATAATATCAACACCATGTGCTTCTGATATCTGTCGTATCGAAATTAAAGTTAGTGAAATAGCCAATCTTCTTCGTAAGCTTGATACTTCTAAGGGAACAGGGCCTGATAACATCTCAGCGATTGTCCTTGTTCGATGTTCATCATCTATATCATGGCCAATTTCACTGCTTTTTAAAATGTCCCTAACAACGGGAGTAGTTCCACGTCTTTGGAAATCTGCATATATAACACCCGTTCATAAGAAAGGTCCAAAAACTGAAATAAAAAACTATAGGCCCATTTCAAAGCTGTGTGTCATTGCTAAATTATTCGAAAGAATAGTTTATGATCAGGTGTATTCTGCAATAGCTTTATCTCTTAGCCCGTTTCAACACGGCTTTCTAAGAGGACGTTCAACTGTCACTAACCTTGTCCTGTTTAACGATTACGTCACTGAAGCCTTGGACCTTGGCAAGCAGGTCGATGTTGTTTATACAGACTACAGTAAGGCATTTGATAGAATTGACCATGTGATTCTTCTACAAAAACTTTTCGACATTGGTGTAAGAGGAGATCTGCTAAGGTGGTTTTCCTCCTATATCCAAAATAGATCACAAGCGGTAGCAATCAATAATTACATTTCTAGTTGGGCCCCTGTGCCCAGCGGTGTTCCACAGGGTTCGCTATTAGGTCCGCTATTATTTGTAGTCTATATAAACGACATCGGCACCTGCCTGAAATCTTCTAAACTATTATGTTTTGCCGATGACATGAAAATATTTTCCTCTATATCTTCTTTTGATGATATCTCTGCACTTCAGACTGATTTAAATCACCTAGAAGATTACTGTATTCGTAATAAACTCGAACTTAATCCTTTAAAGTGCTCTGTCATGACATTCACAAGAAAGCGTGCGACTTTGGCCACGAACTATACATTGAGAGGTCAATCTCTGCCAAGATGTAACGATATAAGGGACTTAGGTGTAATCCAGGACAGTAAATTACTTTATGATAAACATATTGATAGTATTGTTAAAAAAGCTTGTAAATCACTTGGTTTCATAATGCGGATCTCAAAATGTTTTTCTGAAGCTAAAACTCTTAAAATACTTTATTGTACGTATGTAAGAAGTCATCTAGAATATGCATGTCCAATATGGAATCCGCAATATTTAAAGTATATAGATCGCATTGAAAATGTTCAAAAACGCTTCATTAAGTACCTTTGCTACCATCAAAGAATTCCATACGATTCGAAAAATTATCTAAAGTTATGTCAAAAATTTCATTTACTACCACTTGCAAATCGCAGAAATATAGCAGATATCCTACTATTTTTAAAAATAATCAATTGTGATATCGACTCCCCTGATCTCTTATCCAAAATAAACTTCAATGTCCCTTCTAAATTATATCGATTTAATCCACCCATATATGTACCACATGCGTCAACTAACTATAGACAAAATAGTTTTATTATACGAACGAGCAATAATTTCAATAGCATCTGTAAGCAACACAACTTTGATCTGTTTTCTACCACAGTGCATTCGGCAAGGAGATGTTTGAGCCTTACATTTTTTCAAAAGACTCTTTAATTAGTATTATTATTTTTTAGTATTATTTTGTTTTTCTTTTTCTACTTCTATATAATATTTCACAGATTTGTACCCAGCCCTGTATGGGTGTTATACTGTTGCTGCTCGTGCGAACAGTTGTAATATAATACTTTATTAATTTTGTAACCAGTATCTATACGTGAAGACTTGTAATTGGCTTTCAAATTGCTACACAACTGTTACATTATCATTTTAAAGCTGTTAGTCTTCCATGAAAATAAATTAAATAAAATAAATGTCAAGACTCACAGAACCCCACATGAACTACTTGAATATTCGCCTTTACAAGTGCATTACCCTCTGCTTAATGTTCTTAGTCGATTGATACTTCAATGGGATGCGTTTCGGGCCGCCTTATCGTTCCACTTACGATCCGAAATAGCACGAGATACACTGAATCATTAAATGTTACGATGCCAGATAACCGTGAAAGTGTTTCACGAATATGCACTTGACATTCACTCAAGTTAAATTGAATACGGAAGGTGATTTAGCAATACCTTATCATGTTTTAAGGGTTCTGCTTGATATCTGATGTATGTAAATATATAAGCCTGTATCCAAGAAGACGAAAGAGTTAAGCGAAGGTGCTACTAATTCATCCTATCCTCCGAGTTTGCATCTTAATTTTGTGAAATATTTTCGTTTTCCATTCTTACTACATTAATCTCACCAAAATTATTTATCAAAATTAATTTCTAAAACGCTACCAAATTAATATTAAAACATTAATTATTTACACACACGAACACGTACATATGTACGTCATGTTCACACAAATGTTCTTGTAAAGTGTAAACTGTAACACTTTACACCTAATTTATTCACGAATACTTTCCATTTAGGAACCTAGCCCGCATTGTCAGGGCCACATTCACACGAACACGTCATGAATAAGTGTTCAATTCAAAAGATATTATCTGTTAAAACAATAAACATATCAGCGAACTATTCGGTTTCTCTTTTCTCCCAGAGGAACATACTTTAGTCGTTGATACGTCTATAAATGCTGTGCATGTTACTTTTTCCGAATAATTTGAGATTCAACACCAACAAGGTATATATCGAGTCTCGATTGCCATTATATTTCATTATAATGACTATCATAGTCATTTAGCCAGGTTTAAAAAAAAAATGTTTTTAAAAATATCGGAAACCAAAAAATCGATTTTTTAACCGATATAGCAAATATAAAAAGGCTCTCGATTCCCTATGTCCTCCGTTTTATAAAAGGCATGGCGAACAGTAAGCTAGATGTCTCAAATCTAACCACAATATGATTAAAAAACCTCCGTACTTTATCCAATTAGAAACAGTACATACTGCAAAATAATTACAAAGATTCAAAGCCAGTAGATCCTGTGAGAATCCTTTGTAAATGCAACAATCGAACTAAGATTTTAAAGAACATTATTGATTAAAGCGTAGTGTTACGAAAATCACAGAGCAACAGTGTCCACCTCTCAGTTTAATGAAATAACGGACAATAAAGTTAAAAAGAAAGATGGCCGGCCAGATAGGATCGCATGGTTTCATTAACAAAGTACAATTATATGCGGCGACACAATACTGGGAACGAGCTTCGAGAACGAAATTCATCGCTGCCGTTGGGAAAAAACAATGCGAATTATTGCATTTCTCTTGTTTCAACTGTTTTTGCTAACGTGAATGCACCTTCCATTGTGAATACAGGTTTAACTGGATTAAATTAAATATTTTGTTACTTTCGACTTGTAGTAACTGCAAGTGATGTCTTTATAAAGAGGCTGCCAGTGTCAGTGGTTTCGCTCTTATAAGATTTTTGGTTATGATATTAAATTAAAAAGAGAATTCAGTAAATACGTCTTCGGTAGAGCCTTACATATTTCCGCAACATCAGTTTTCGTTTTACTCATTGCAACAGATATTTTTGACACTGAATTTAAAACATGTTATAATATGTTCTCTTCAAGATAGCTACTGGAACTGTCAACTGCCCTGAGCTCCTGAGTAGCATAGGACTACTTACGCGTTCCATAACCTTGCGCAAACCTACGTTATTGTATGTTCCTTGCGTTAACACGACATATAGGCAAAATAGCTTTCTTATACGAACGTGTAGACAATTTAATGATCTCTCGCGTGAATTTGACTTGGACATATTTAATACTAATGCTTCTCACCTTAAAAATATTCTGCAAAAAAAATTCTTTTGTAATGAGCTGACTTAAAGAAATATCACTCATTTGTTTTATAAATGAATTTAATTGTTGTTGTGCTCAAAATTCTAGATTTTTAGTTTGTAAGCACTGTCTTTTTGTTGAAAAATCTGCTCTAATGTGTTCGATCAAGATATTAATGTACTGTGCCAATAACTCGTTTTTTGACCTACTGACTCCTTTCTTTTGTACTGTTCTTTTTGTACTATTTGCGAAAACTTTTAAATGGCCCTTTTGTATTAGCTGTAAGTTTTCCGAAAATAATAAAATAAAATAAAATAAAATAAAAATAATTGCTTTTGATATGGGTGTTACGGAATCAAAAGATCCAAATAATTAAAAAAAACTCTTACATAAAAAAAAATACTGTCAAGTGACTTTAATAATATTTTGTGAATTCAACTAATAACTTATCACCCATCATATCGCTACTAACGCTGATTACAATAACTGAATAATACAAAAAAATAATAAACGAAAAATCATTCCTTTTACTTGCAATTTGAACACATAATAAATAGAAGTTGCTGGTTATATCCGAGAAATCTACACAGTCCATTAAAACAGTCCATTAAACTTACCAAGTAATACAAAAAACACAATATTCACCAGTACAAATACATTAATTTATTGAATAATAAATTTCAGTTGAAAGTTCATTGTCGGTTCGTAATGTAACTACAAAGTAGCGGTACTTTATAACAAATTGTATATTTGTGTTTTATTAAGTTTTTGTGGTGATCTTTCTTTATCCTACTACACCGAGGATGTGTCAATTATCGATGAATGAATTTAAAATGAAGCATAACTTCCCAGTAGATAATAAGACCGATAGTCAATACTACTTTTTATTTTGCATTGATACGGTAGATATTTGATACGCTCTGGTACAAAAAGAAAGCATCATAAGTTGTTATTGAATATCGATTTCTATTTTTATTCGCACCAATTTGATATTATATGCTTCGATGATTTTCGCGTTAAGTACGTCATTTTACACAAAGTAGTGTTTGGTTTTATTACTCGAACTAAAGTATCTATGATATGTCTTTATTCTATACTATTTATCTTTCACTTTAGAATCAAATGTAGGTATTCCAATGCATTTTAATTTATAGCGCATGAATATAATTATGGTTGTAATTTACATGCTAATCAACCGCCAACAAAAAATCGTCACGACAAAAAATCAAGACACTTAAAAAAACGAATGGCTATGCATATGATCCAAAACGTACGTTACTGCGGGCATAGAAAATACTACCCAATTTTACATCCACCATTTGTCATGCCGAAGGTCCGCTGACAAAAACACATTTGTATACTTCGAGAATGTTTTTGACTTTCCGCCATCCGTGAAATATTGTTAGATGAGAAATATGGATTATTATTCGGTGTGAAAACAGGAAACCTATTGTAATTATTCATATATATCATACTGATAATGATAAATACGGTGACGATAACTATAAAAATGAAATAGACGAATTATATTAGTTAAACAATGAACAGATCAGATGGCTAAACGTGCTCTCAAAAATACAAAAGATAAGACACTCGATTTGAAATACGAAACTAAGTCACGTTTACTGTTGCATAAATCAGATATCAGTTGAATTTTGAAAAATCCCAGAAGTGAATGCTCGCCTTCTCGGTCCATGTAGGTGGAAGATGAATTTTTAACATCCATGTTAGAAAATGGGGCGACCCTTTGGTCACAGGCGCTGTACAGGAGCACGGCTCCCTTCTGTAGTGTGATCACAGTTCGTGAATAGCGACAGTAACAAAATTTTACGTGTGTTGTCAACCTTTAACAACGTAGAGCGAGGAGCCAAGATTAACACTTGTAGAATCTTTGACTGTCAGTACCCGAACTGATAACCTAAATACTATTTTGAGTTAGAAGCTGTAACTACCACAGTACACAGAGGCGTCAGATTCAGATAACTTTGCGATACCTCATTATTACTAAGGATCGAGATGTTTATCAGGCTAGGTAGGTTTAGGTGTTTATTGTGATATGCGTAAAGCAAATCTTAGCAATTTCCTTAGTCTTCAAGGCTTCAATCTTCAGCCACGTTTGATGCCTTCAAAATAAATTCTATTGTTATACTCTTATACTTACTTAGGACTGTTATACTAACTCTACAAACTTTCGCTTGTAGAGGAGGCCCGTACTCTGCTAACGTTACAGAGAACGTTCTTACTTCACAGCGGGACGCATTTAGCCTAAATTTTTTATTACACTCAGGTAATCTAAAAGTCCCCGCAGTTTTTAATTTAGTAACGTTAGCTGCGGGTCCAGTGCGTGGCAAACAGAGTGTGTCGGCCCGGTTGCCCGACCGGAATGACGGGCAGGCGCCGCGGACCTTGACGGGGTTGCGCTGCTCATTATATGCCAGTTTTTCTTTCCGCGCTTGTGGCGGACATTTGCCGTGTTCTTTCTGGACTTTGAGTTGCTGTTTGTGGTGCTTTGGATTGTTTTTGAGAGGAGTTTCTTGATAGAGAGTTTCTTGATCGAGAATGTTCCCTGCTGAATGATTTAAACGTTTCTTGGTATCACAGCACTGGAGTGAAAATGATTCGTTTTAGATGTTCGGTGACTAGGTTTGCGTATGAAAATGTCATTTCACCACGTGGTAAGGAAGAAACGTTAAGTTGTATAATATCTTAACTACATAGGTATTTTGGCAAATGAATCAATTCATAGAATATCAAGTATCGCAGCCGTTGGTTAAAAAATCTCAAACTAGGCTGCCCATAATATCCAGACACATCCAAATTAGCTTAAATAAGATAAAGAGATTTGTCCTACAAACGAATACATCCGAAAACCACATATTTGCTAAGTATATTGGTATCCTTACTCACACTAACCTCGAAATCGGTTCGATGACTCAAGACTGACGAAATCGAAATTACTTTCAAATACATAATTACTGACAATACTAGGCACAAACAGGTTTTTTATTTCTGTTCATATCCACGACGTTGTTTTGCAAAAACCTCAAATAAAATGGACAGTGAACTGGAAAATTAAGTTGAATAATTTAATTACCGCATCCTCATTTTATAAATGAATTATTTATGAACATGTAAAGAATATTCTCGATTGATTAAAGCTACTCATTTACTCCGGTATTTTTTTTACGGTATTGTAAATATTCATTATAATCCAAAGACGCAATGTGGCGAGCTTATTTCTATTACAAGATTTTAATAAGAGATTCAGTCTTTCATCATGCTGGGTACAAATTACAGTCCCAGGCAACTTATGTAAGATATTCAAAATATTCACGTAAAATTTGTCTCTCAGTCTTTCTTTCTCTTTAACCACAGGAATTCCACAGTTAAATATTGGCCTCCCCTAAAATATATTCACATAAAATAAAGCGTCCAAATTGAAACCGAGACCTCACATTCCAAACCCACTGTCTCCCGACCATCATTCTATCAACAGCAATCAATAGACAACTGCAGCATTTTTCATCGAACCAATTGTTGTGCGTTTTACACGCGCTCGTGCTGGTCATTTTCGTCAATTTACTAAGTCATAACACAAAATGCGCGCGACATGTTTACGAGGCGCGAGCGTGCGACTCGCCGGGTCGCTGTCAATTGGTTAAGTTTCAATTTATTAGTCACAGAATTATTGTTTGTAAACCTGGCTTGTTGGCTAGGAATGTAAGCTGATCTGTGATTGAACGCTGAAAGGTTATGTTATGAGTTATTTAGTGGTAGTGAAAATAATCAAGAGATTGTCAAAGCACGGCATGGTAAATCAAATAATTGGCAGATGTCCCGCTTGGAAATACTCAATTTGGGTTGGGTATATGATATCTGAGATTTTTAACTACTTCTTTACACGAATTTTACAGTGTATTTAAAATTAACAGCTGCCGATAGAACAGAAATATCAGTATCAAACGGACCTACTACATTTTCTTAAATACAAGTCACTTAAACTATCTCATGAAAACTCAGGCCTATATCAGATTCCCAATAAGTGATGCATCTTGAACTTGAACTACGAGCCCACACAGAAGGCAATCAACGAAGCGCTGGTCAATCAACTCGTACCCCACGCATTACAACGACAAAAACCTTTAACATAATTCATGAAAGAATTGGTCAATATCTAAAAAACACTATTATGACATCAACACTAAACAATGCGGTTCGTCACACTCCAGCCATCAAAGGGAATCGTCAACCATGAAAAATGTATAAAAAACATAAAAATTGGTACATTAACGCCGCTTTTTCTATTACACAGTCAAATTGGAAAGCGGCACTGCTAACACGAATTGTGTTAGAATTAAGTCAGTTTACTTTGGTCGGGTTATGTAAGAATAACGAATTGTTTCTCGAAAACTAGTGTTACACAATACTAATAGATTTAGAATTTATTGACTGATAATAATTTAAACTGCTGAAAACTGGTGTCCATGACAGAGGTAATTAAAGTCTCCAAAATTAATATATTATATAAGTAATTTCAATAAGTCAAAGGTGTACTCAAAGATTAAGTAATTCAGTGACCCCCATGTTGGCATTTGATCCTCTCGCAACAAGACAATCGCGCCCTTGCCTATACCTGTACCAGCCTATATACGTCCCACTGCACGGTACGGGCCACGGAGACAGGTTAGGCCACATAGTCCCCCGCGTTGGCCTAGTGCAGATTGGCGGACTTTACATACCATAGAAATTATTAGAAATCGCTATAGTATGCAGGTTTCCTCATGATGTTTTCCCTCACCGTTATAGTGCGTGGTGGTGACTATCAATACACACATAACTCCGAAAAGTCAGAGGTGTGCCCTGGGATTTGAATTCGCAACCATCGTGAATATATTGGCAGTCGCGTGTAGTCCATTACCAACAGGCCACCATGCACTTATTATATTATACCCTTATACCTAAAAGAGTCATATTATAATATATAACAGCAAAACAACTGTAACAAAATCCTTTAGACAAAAAATCTTAATAAAATAAACACTATTCAATTAAAGTATAAAGATATGCATAAACAAGCCGCCGGTTGTAGCAGAAAACTAAATCTTCAAAGCGGTTATCGGCCAACAAT
Source organism: Theretra japonica (assembly GCA_033459515.1). Lineage (NCBI taxonomy): Eukaryota > Metazoa > Arthropoda > Insecta > Lepidoptera > Sphingidae > Theretra > Theretra japonica. The sequence goes on from CM065944.1 coordinate 8,880,411, forward strand.
AGCGCGACTGTCAATCGACATAATATAATAGCCCTTTATGACTAGAATGTAGACCGCCTTTTATAAGAAAAATATATAGAATGACACAAATGGAAAGCCTATAACCGGTCCTTTTTATTTTTATCATATCATGATTTGATGTAAGGGCAGGAGATTGTATTTTGTGTTATATCAATGGGCTCTGTTGTTATAATTAGTCAAATTATTGATACCTATTATGGACACAAAGAGCACTTGTTTCACAGAAAAAACCCCAGCAATGGTTTTACCGAAATGACGAAGATTGTCTCCACAACCTACTGAATGTAATACTTACATTCATAATCATCACGCCTTTTTCCCAGAAGGGATAGTCAGAGGTGTAACCAGGACACCCACATTTCGCCTTATGTGTTCCGACCCATGATGTGATAGGGGGCGAGCCTATCGCCTTATCGGGTACAAATTTCTGACTAATGTAATGCTTATAGGACCATAATCATAATCATCAGCCTTATTTAGACCACTGCGGAACATAGGCCTCCCCAAGAAATTTCATACCTATTTTAATTATTTCCAGCTACCAATTGCTTTATATAAGTTATTACTAGAAAGATAATGTAATTGCTATAAAAACATATTTATAAAATATTCATTTATTTCATTAACACATTTTATCGTAACCATAAGTGACCAGATGTTATCGGAGTGTCCAGCTGCTGAAATCAATATGAATCTTAATATAGCGACATCTTGAACTAGATTTTATTCCGAGCTCAGCGCGCTCAAGTGACGTATATTGTGACAATCTTGACTACATTGTCTTTAAGATCGTAAACCCATCTATAAAATCATTACGAGATTGAACGGCGATAAATTATCATACTTTATGTCCCGAAAGGTCTTCGCTTTATGGGCAATATAAATGTAATTTGACGATGTAAATTCCTCAATCAATGTCTGATAATATTTTACAAAACGTGATACTGTATCAGTCCGTATACATCCCACTGCAGGGCACGAGCCTCCTCTACAATCGAGAGTACGATTGAGAGGGGTTGGGGCGTATAGTCCACCACGTTGGCCTAGTGCGGTTTGGCGGACTTTACATCCCATAGAAATTATTACAAATCGCTATGGTATGCAGGTTTCCTCACCATATTGTCCTTCACCATTATAGTTCGTGACTCTGAAAAGTTAAAGGTGTGCCGTGGGATACTGAACTGGGATATTGAACCCGATACCACCGTGAACATGTTAGCAGCCACGTCTGCTCCGTTTACCAACAGGCCACCACGCAAAACATGGTGAATTTTAATTCTTACGTTACATCTTATCAGGTGCACTTTAATAAGTTCTCGTAGTAAGTGCAGTGATGTACAATGCGATACTGTTATCGTGCTAGCTGAGATCACTATGTTTCGCCAAAATTACATTAGCCTGCACGAAACCGCGAGAACATTGGCTAATCCCTAAGCGCAACATAGTTTCATGCCTCATAACGAGTTTTAACTTTTAAACAGTAACGTCACTATACCTGAGCAGGCAACGCTATGGGAACACTATTTTTACTTTTTATTTCTATAGAAGTCTCTGCCAGAAACTCTATGACTGTGCTAAAGGAAACATCCGATAACTTAACTTTGCTTTCAGTGATAAACTACATATATTATGTTGTATAACACTGATCAAAATAAGAATAATCGGTAAAATAAAGTGTGAAGATACATCTCAGCAGGCCGGCGTAAGGGCATTCATTCGATACACCGTCTGGACGACATTTGCGCTTACCATCAAACGCAGTGCAGTCACAATACCGCGCCAGATTTAAAAAAAACCTTCGAAAAACCGAATATGAAAAAAAAATTAACTATTCCTAAAGAAACACAACGAAATATCCCGACCTTATCAGTCTCAAATATAAACACTGAAACAGATTTAAAGTTTGATTTTATTATATTTTTAATATATGAAATGCAAAGTAATCGCTTATTCACGTCAAGCTGTTTGAGACGCTACTTTCTCAGGGGTTAATGTGAAAAGACTTGTAATATATTTTTATTTACTTAAGTTTATGCAGATTGTATATGAATTCAATGTTCTAAAAGCTCAAATTCAACCTCTCAGAAAATGGGCCGCGCGTGTCGCATTTCCTCTTCACATGTATATCGGGATATAATAAGGCCGGTGTAATTGTTTGTACGGGTAAAAGATAACCATCTCATTGTGGTTTCCAGCCAGCCCTGTTAGGGGCTGTACTACACTTATCATAAGATTCATTTAATTACATTGTCGTGCTAGGTAAGTAATTTTGTAGCGAAGAGCCATCTATCATCACTACATACTATAATATATACTGATGATAATTAAAATAATAATTGTAGGTACTTGGCTCGAGTAATATGAAATACTTTTGGGAGTTATAGAGCCATCCGGGGTGGTACCACTGTCTCACATCAAAACGACGTGAAGCGACAGCTTCGCTGTCGCCTATCGTTCGGTGAGTGAGATTCCCAGATGCCCATACCCCATTCCTCTTCCCATCCTTTTTCCTTTCCCCTCCCCTCCAAATTAGGCCGGCAACACATCCATGATCCAGCGTTGTGGATGTTCATGGACCCCAGTCATCACTTACCATCAGGTGGACGGCTCGTTTGCCGGACCTATACAATAAAAAAAATACTCCCAGCAACATTCTATTGCCTATTCTGTATCCATACCAGGTAGATACATTTCTTTATCCTTAAGTGTTTTTTCGTAGATGGCGTGAGAATAATAAAGTAAAAAGTGCTTGTCTACAGGACAAGTTAATAAACATCCACTGAATAGTTGGCGTTGTATTACCTAACTTTAGAGACTACTCCCTCCCTATTTCCTTTATGAAGTACGTAGTTCCACAAAAAAGTGTTTCACATTTTGTGCCGCAAATTGCGAGCGACGGCTTGAACAGGTTTCGTAAAAGAGGCAAATTATTTTTAAAATAAACATATCCTTGCCGAGATGAAGTCTATATTACGTGGCCGGCATTGTAATAAAACTTTGAGAGTAGCTACATTTCCAACCATAGCAATATCTAGATAGGTAACCGTTGATTTCAGGCCGCTTCGAACAAATTGTTGCGGCTTTAACAATATTATGAGGTGATCTGTGTTAGGCAGTTGATTTTTCTGGCTGAACGTGTTGATATTATTCACTGCTCGCTACTAGACTATTCATTTCCAAGAAAACGATCACCTCTATTCTACTTTTCTCACTACTTTCATTTGCCGTACTTAAAAAATAGCAATACTCCTAGGATGCCCACCTTATGGATAAAGAATGACGATTATTTGCCATCGGATGAGACCTTCTTTTGTTTCTCGTTCTTATTTATTTATTTAAATCTTTATTGTACCCAGAAAAATAACAACATACGTTCTTATTGGTGCATCAAAAAATAATAATCATCTGACGTCACGCAGCACATTTCAGTTACCACTATCACCATTGAGAGTGGAACAGTCACAACATTGTTAATAGTAAACAACATCCGACTTCCCGTGGAAGTCGATCGCTTATGGAAACCAGTAGTAGCTACAAGTCGTACGGCTATTAGCACGCGACACAAAAACTCTGGGGTAACGGAAACTCATATCCTGGAAAGTCTCCGATAACTTGATAGTAATCGGCGTATTCTTTGAGCCGACGTGAACATAAATATATTAATTAAAGTATAAATAATCCGACATTAAGATAAAGCGGCTTATATTATATTAATTGAACTATAAATTAAATGTGAAAAACAGTTATCGTATTCCCAGTCTTATAGTGGTCTGCATATTGTGTCGTGAGTATCGAAAACTTAAAGAGAATTTCAGTCATTACACTATTTAGAGCTGTAACAATTAATATTTCTTGATCACTTTAACGAACTAATTAAGGCTGTAAAAGGCTGACCATGGTAATATCGTTGGCAAAAACCGTAATTCAGCCATAGACCTTTAGCCATTGAGTCTTGGGGCCGCAAGAGACGACAATAACATTTCGTACTGCTTAAAATTTTACTTGCATTATTTCTTTTTTAACTACAATCCATTTCGCAACCACCGTAGCTTAGCGACCCAAAAGAGCTTATGTAAATAATGAGTATTTTTACTTTGAAGACTATAATGAGGCCGATCCATCGTTTTCGACTAAAGCTAAGCAACCTCAGTATTTTAAGCTAAAAGGAACGGAGCGGTTTTAATATTCTGACATGGCCTTTAGACTTCTAGCTAAAAAATTCAAGCCCCTAGAGGTATAAGCTACGTACATACAACTTGGTCATGTAATGGCAAAAGAACGTAATAATTAAACACTTTAGACTGTACATAGACTTAATAATGACTCAACTTGATAACAAAAATGTAACCTTTTGACCCAGTGGAACATAATGAATGACAGCTTAGTTCGTTAATTATACCTTTACTAAAATTGTTCATTATTTATTTATATCGGAGTTTATAATGAGTGAAACTATTAATCCACAATTTTCTTACAAAACGCTTCCTTTGCTTTATTTAATTTATCTGAGAAATTCGTGCATTACGACATTTATTTGTAAAAGTATTTTATTTTTAACTTCTCGTGAAAGTAACATTCATGTGAAAATAAGATTCTTATAAGAATTTCTTAATGATAATTTCTCTTGCGTGATGCAAAAACTATGAAAGTACTTGCAAAAGAACATTTGAAAGACTTCTAACCACATTTTACATTAGCAAGTAGGTAGCTAGTGCCACATAATTTTTATTAGCCACTTTTTTAAAGGCAAAGGAAACTCCTGCCTTGCAGACAACTTGACCATTTAACTTTATTAATTATGTTTGCACATTTTAAAATAAGAAAAAGTTTTTATTAAATAACTTGCATGAAAGCACCATGGACGTTAGCTAGCATAAAACTAGCTCTAAAGTGTAAATAAGACAAAGAGAACTTGCGACCAGTAATTATCTCAGAAAAATGACAGCGTGTCATTGTGTCTCATTGTACAGAATATAACATATTTTAACAAAGGTGAAATCCATGACCAATGCATGCAATCCATCTATAATTTGCACCATACCAGCATTTATCGTAGTGTGATATTTGTAATAAAAAAATAAAAGAGAAAAAAGGTTACCCATCATAAACGTCATGGAACGACTTAATTAAATTTAAAAATGGAAGCTGTCACTTTTCGCGCCAAATATGGCGCCTTATCGCTCATTACGTCGAACTGCACGATAGGGGACTACCTTTACCGGTTGCAGATTAGATAAATAGTTTTTATCTGTTGATGACATAGCCTAGTTTCGCTCCACCGGCTGAACGTTGTTTACTTTATCGGAAATATTTATTCTTGTTATTATAGTGGCTGTGTGAAAGAGTTAGTTTTCAGTTTCTGGAATGGGTTTGATTACAATAACGGTTATGTTCAACGGTCATTTGAGTCGGTCTGTTTACTTTTGTCTTTTTGTGGACTTTGCTGGAATAACGTACTTTTGGTAACTAATGGGAAGCAGCGTTTTACATGCATACATACATACGCTTCCGCATGTATCCCTGAATAGGGTATACAGAGTTGTCTCTGGTGGCACCCATATTTTGAAGTTTTGGTGTCCCTCCCAAAATGTAATAAGCAGCGAATTTATCCCCATACCCGGCACAGCGTCTAGTCTTGGATAGCTCATAGAAGAATTACAAAAACGTACTTAAGTTGTCTAAACGGCTGAACCTAGGTTCAGAGAATATCTAGATACTGAACTAGTAAAAAATCTATCAGATATTATGGGACAGCATACTGACCTGGCTATATTTATTTATAGGTCACTTATAGAGCCATACAATACATAAGAGCAATTTTACTAAAATATTTATGTGTTAATTATCTCAAACATAAATCTGCAAACGAAGCAGAGTTCACGCTCAAGAACTAATCTTAACAAAATTATTATTAAATTAGACAAGAGCTAAGTTGTTTCTAAAACAATTTCATAAGTCTTCAAGCAACTTTATACCTTAGTATCTCATTAATCGCTGTATAATATTCAAACCTGTTCATCAAGAATATATAACAATGATTTAATTTTTACGAGAAAATACTTATATTTCGTAATTAGAATGAGATGTAAGATATCGATGTAAAGATCCGAAATGGTAGGTCATAAACATTATTACGTATTTTTGGAAGACTAGCATCGACAGACGGTTATGATTGGTTTAAACCTAAGTCTCGGAATATCCAATAAGCTGCACAATACTCGTATATTATTCTTACACTTACTTTTGTAACACACTTATGTAATTTAAACTAATCCATGTAGGTAATAGGTAATAGAATTTTAATCGACAATTAAATTGAATTAGCATTTTTTAGTTTCAAAATTAAGACCTAACTATTCAAACACTATGGACCTTTATTATAAGTTACTTCAGATTTTTCCTAAAACGTTATTTTATGACACGCCTCTTGTTGTCCACATCTCTGTAACACAGTAGACAACGTTCTCAACATATCTATAAAATTTACATCAAAACAAAATTATCCACGTAAACCAAGTGTTAGTCTTCCAAGAAGCAAGCCTAAGCGTGGAACGTAGAAAATAAGAATACTTAACAACTTTATCGAAGCAATTTACCGAGAAATCTCTCCGACGATCTTCTTTAGTGGGGCATTACGACATCACGTATAGAGGCTAGACGTGTTACTTACATGATTCATCAAGAGTACAGTTACATGAAAAGTCTTTTGTTTACTTGCCTTTATAAAAATTGTCCAGATTTAAAAATAGAACTAGCATGATTCGAGATTATATAGTACGCGCAATTACGAGTGTGCCGATAAATCCAATAATCCTCTTTTTATTAATTTTATTGGAATTTGGCTTATGCACAAATTAATCGATTCGTTGTTTTTTATAAATATATAATAATATAATTGGTCTTATACCAGCTCGGAAAAACGTGAAATGGTCGATTGAAAAAGGTACTCTCAGGTAACCAATTATAAAATCAGATACATACATACATAAACTTACGTCTTAGGCAGGGGTAGGCAGAGGTGCTACCATGAGGACACACATTTCACCTTATACGTTCCGTCCCAATGTGATACGGGCGAGCCTATCGCCATATAGGGGACACAAATTCCTAACTCCGGGCTGATAATGAAAAATCCATTTTCACAGCCCGACCCCGGCTAATAAAATCACCTTGTACTAAAAATCATATTTCCAAGACTCGACATAAAAAATAAAGACAACTAGAATCATTCTTCGAAAGTTCCGTGTAATAAAATAAGCTTTATCACTTATAAACCAGTGTAAATAAATCACAACATTTCCACAGCTTGAACTAATTCGTCCTACTATGTAATTACAGTAAGTGCTTCAATTGCCATTTCTCTATAATTTTATACTTTACAACATACATTATATCTGATGAGCTAAGTGACATGTGCATGAAAGCTACAGAAAGTCGAACATCGTATACGTTTTCCTTCTAATGTAATATGGACCCGCGTCAACTAATATCCAAGTTTGTGACATCAAATGTTAGTAAAAGTTAAACAACTATGTTTAGTTGTGGCCGTGTTGGTTGCACGCGATTTCGGAAAGAAGTAGGGTAGAAGAATAGGGGCCCGAACTATCAAGAGGAATATATTTTTACTAACCATGTACGAAGTCCGAGAGCCAATGACCATCAAGAAAGAAATGGTAACAAACTAGACCTCTAAATGATTTTAAACAACTGTTGCTTGTTGACTACATTTTTCATGTAATCTTAGGATGTACCTTCAAAGATAAGCAGTAATATCACTAAACAACCATTGCAAAATAAGAGGCTAAGACTAATCTTTGCGTGACCATAAACTGTTTGTTTCGATTTTGCATGTTGTAGTACTAAAGTCTCGCGTATTTGTGATAACTACAAAATATATAATAAGCATCATCTATTATTACAAACATAGTGTAAATCCACGATTACGTGGCATTAAATATATTTATTTGACGTATTAATAGTCAGTAAATTTATTTTCGTCTGCTTAGACAAGCAATACACATTCCTATCAGACATTCCAAGACGCATTTCATCAAATCTGCACTTAAGCACAAATAAGCAACACATTGAGAGTTGCAATCGGGAGTGCATTAAATCCTGGCTATTTTGATCCAGGAAGCTTCAGGAACACTAACGCGGGCTCAATAACCACTATGCATCAGGATATAACAAGGGAATTGAAAGATCAAGGAATGATTGAGTCGCGAAAGTTATAACATAGCAGACAGGAAGGTATTTTAGGTATTGTTCGCGATTTGTATTTTATTTTAGATTTATTGTTTTATTTGTATTGATATTATACTGGCAGTATTTTTCTATTTTTTTGATCAGGTTGCATATTAAAATAGTGCTTATTAAGTAAATATTATATTCTTATAATTTATAAAAATATAAATATAATTTAAAAAGTATATATTGATGCCTATTACGAGTATAAACAAGACACGAGAGATCAATCTTGATTACAACTTTACCGAGAAACAAAAAATAGAGATGTAATATTTTACTAAATTAAAGGAGTCTAATAAACACCAGCTTAATATCCATTCTTTAAACACCGACACATTATAAAATTGTTTTTCATTTACTCAGTTTCTGTACTGAATTGTCATATTGCTGTTCGATTGCTTATAATATGATCAATTAATTAAATCATTTCAGTACTTAAGTTTTTTGGAATTCCTGACTGCATATTTTATTATACCCCTTTATAAATATTGATGGTGTAAGGTTCCCAGGATGCAAGGCTGAGATTCCTCACCTGCCTTTTTGCGAATTCCAATCTGACAGGTGATGGAATCAATCGGAATGTGAATCATTCATTCATTGAACGCAAATGCGAATCCAAAATGTCAGCCGATTCCGATTCCTTTTAGTTTTTGCATCTGCTTTAAAATTATGCTGAAATTATTTTTAAATTATGCGCAGTATTAAATGTCGGTGATTCAATAAATGCTCGGGATTTAATGTGATAATGGATGCATTTATTTATAGGAAGTAATTACTGTATTGTATTGCTGCATGTGCTGTAGTTATAGCAAAATATTAAAAAATAAGTTCCATGACAGTTTCATACTTCAGTAGTTGTAGAGGTTTTAAATTTCCCATTTATTAGTGGGATTATTGCAGTGAGTGTTTTTGTAAGAGAATTTTGATAAATTGCCAGGACGGAAGGTAACTCGTGCGAAGCATTGGTGTATGTTGTGCATCCTATAGAGCCATATCTAGTTTAAAGAATGCCGGCATAATTGTCTCAACCGCAAAATATTGCCTCTCTAGTGTATTCTCCATCCGCATTATGCTGCACTTGTTATTGGGTGTTTTTTTGTCACCACCTTTCCAGTATAAAAACTACTATACTTTTTATCCCAAAAAGGCACTGTTTCTAAGTAACAAATCGGATAGTACATATGGAGATCCAAAAACCACGACAGAAACTATGGGCATAAATAAACTTGTACGTAATCATAAGAAAAGAACAACCAGAGACCTGTCTAATGTCGCAAATGTTCGCAGCCTAATTCCGATTTCATGCCATTGCATTTGATATGCTCTTTCATAAGATAACAATCAGTGATAGCGCAAGCAACGATCAAACGGCCGTGGACGCGGAAAGTGCCGCATTACAATGGACTCGGAGTTAACAGGCTAAATTACCGAGGTTAATGACACGGCAGATGCTATTTTGTGTATGTAGATGGACTGTGTATAGTTAGAGGATCGAAGCATTGTTTTGTGACGGTTTTGAGACCAATTAATGTTGATAGCTTGGTAGGAATTGAGGTTTTAAAGCGTCCTTATGTTGGCCGTGGTTTTCTTTTACCAGCCCCTGTGCCTTGTCTTAATGCTATGCGAACTATTTCCTTACAAATGTATGCCTTTAGCAGAAAGGATTTAGTTGATAAAACTACATTTGACTTCACATCAACACACATCTCCAACTTCAGCCTTTAGGAAAGTTTAAACTTTTAACAGTCAGCATAGACCTCCAACAAACATTAATATAAAGATATAACAGAATAATACCCACAGTTCAATCTCGTAATCTTAGGAACTTAAGCCTACATGCTTGAAATTTGGCAAGTTAGCTCATAGGACGTAGGCATTCACTAAGATAGGAATTCACGAAACTTCTCCCCTAAAAGAGACATGGAATGTTCCATATATCCTGCGGCTTAGAGAATAGGATAGATAAATCGGCATTTAGTTCAATAAGATGAATGCCAAAGGCTATTGAAAGATAACAAAATTATAAGCACAAGAAGCTGCGTTGTGCTCTCACTAACTCGAGTATTGTGGCAAATATTGTCAAAATTCATGAACAACTTGCGTTCAACAATGGATATTGTGTGGCTCACGGTAACATACTTTCTCTCTCAAATTTAGAGAATATTATCCTTCATAAACTTTTACCCATGGGTTTACTGTTTTAAAATAACTAAGGCTCTACCTAAACTCTACCATAGGAAAACAAACTAGACCCATAAATTATCTCTCAGCAAAAACGATTGTCAACTTGTTCCACTTCATAAAATAAAATAAAATAGAACCCAACTCTCTGCCATACCTTCCGCATTTATGATATCCGTAGATATAAAGTGCATTTCAGCATACCTGTTCCATTAGCCAATTGAATGTTTTCTTTTAAAACACTGGAGCGGTTATAAAATTCAATGTAAAGAACAGTATCGGCTAAATCAATAGCTCTGTCGTATCCGTTTCAGCTGAAACTTTGTTTTTTTTATTTCCGCCAGCGACATTTTTAACTATATCGTCCATAGAGTTTTCATCAACTTATAATAAAAGCTGTAGTTGAAAGCGATGCAAATCCAAGTTATTTATTACTTTTATTTTATACTTATTATCGCCCTCGTCATTGGTTCTTTGAGTTAATTGACATTATATGTGTATAGTCTTTTTCTTTTTACTACAATATTCATACCCACTTTGTATACTAAACTCTGAAAAGTTACGAATCTTTCTTCATCATGATAACTTGAGTCATGTATGCATAACTAGCGAATAACATTCAAGTGGCAAAATAAGCGATTTTCGTGAAAAAAAAATATAAAAGGCCACATCAGTAGTACTCGTACCCAGTGTGTTTGCATAAGACGATTAATACCAATTGGAAAGTCTAAAGAAATTTGTTAAGAGTTTATAAGTATAATTTGGTATTTGATCACCGTCATGAACATAAAAAACCAAAATAGTTCCTATATTTTAAATTCGCAATCTCATATATCACTTCATCAAGAGTCTAGACCGGATCTGTTATACTTACGTCGAGGGTTGAGGACGTGCACCAACTACAAATTTAAATCTGATTCCAAGCTTGGTAGCTTCGTTGAATTAAGATTCTCATATCTGAGAATGATGGGACCGTCTCGCGCCGAGCCAATTTCCACCGGGTTAACGGCTAGATTACTTGCTAAAGACTTTACATCGCAATATTTCTAGCTACCTTGAATTTCTCATTACATGGGACATTGTCTGGTGGAATAGAGAATGTGGTAATACCTTCCCAATTATGAAAGATATTATGAAATAATTGTGCAATTTATTTTATAGCTTTGTTAAGTTTTTTTTTGGTTTTGAAGTTACGGAACTTCGTTAACTTAAATTCTAAATCATTACATACATAATTAAATTCCTTTCTGATGTTGAGTACTATTAGAAAGGTCGTCATGACTAATAGACAGACAGCCTCCGTGGCCCAGTTTATTAGACGCCGGCTGTGAAACGCGAGGCCGTGGGTTCAATCCCCGCACTGAGACAAATAAATGTGAGACCGAAAAGTCTCTCATAGCTTCTGATACCCATGACACAAGACTTAATTGATCTTAATGTGGGGTTAGGACTGTGTATGTGACTGTTGGGTTTATTTATTTAATTAACAATTTAAGTTTCATAAATTATGTGGTGATAACTCTTCACAAATCCGTGTTAAAAATATTACGAATTACTCCTAACGTTTCACAACTCGGTGGCACGAGGAATGCCGAGATAAAACAATGCAAAATAAAACCGGCAATCTTATCTGACGATAAAACGTTTTCAAGTCGAGTATTCGTGCAAAACCGCGCATAGATTTTCGATTGATTGATTCCGCTCGGATGAGAAACGCGTCGTTGAGTCCAGAACAAATGTGCCATTGTTGAAAAGCGAGTTTCCGCCGCATCTCGCACCTGTGCGGGTAACGGACGACAACGGTTTTTGCACAACTAGGCCTCCAGACGGCTACCGTGGCAAGTCTCGCTTGCAACACTCCAGTGCAGTTTCTAATTGTTCGCTGCTTGTTGGATCGGTTATCATGGCTCAGGGAAAACTTGTTGGATTTTATGACGAATAAAGTATTGCGGAATTTAGTATACTGGTCGAATTTTATGACCGATTCCTTAGTTACTAAAAAGGTTTTATTTTTATTGGTATAGGTTATAAAGCCTAATAAGTGTAAAATAGATTAACTTACTTGTAAAAAACAAGGAATAAAAAATAACATAAGCCTAAAATAGTACTACTTTAAATAACCACTACAAAACATGAATACTAATGCTGCATAAAATATGCGAAAACAAAATATAACCTAAACGCGGCCTTCGTGAATCATACTTATGTCACACGCGTTGCCAACATAAAAAAAAGATATTATCAACTTCACGTTGCAGGTTAACGACTTTATAATTCATATTAGCACCTTATTGGAACTCAAATAACAGTCCTCCAACCTGTAGAGCCCTTACAAAAAATATACGTTGTAAAAAAGAAGTTTCAAAGTTACCTGTTATCGTTGCCAACAGAATGACTAAAGCCGCCACACCTGTCGCTCCCGCTAGCTTGAATCTCATCTTGTCTCTTTTCAACGCGCTATGCGCCCGCACAAATAAGAAAAACAACAGAAAAATTCAAACTCTTCAACGGCAAGTCTTTAAACAATAAACAATTTCACTCGTGTTTTTGTTACTTATATCTCGCGATAAAGACACAATTTGCACAAAAAAACGTTTGGAAAGTCAGCAAATAACTTTATTAACAGTACTTTTTAGGTGTATGCACAAGTCCATGGTGATGTTTTTGTGTGATGTACAGTTTTGGGTGAATCCCTTTGGAGTTGTGTTGTAAAACTTTTTCGTGCGAGGGTTAGGCGCGACCGGCGTACGTCCGTCCTCCACGACGTCTCGGCAGTACTGGCGCGACGGAAGCGACGCGCGGCTATGACGGACCGATGCGGAACTACAGGACTCGCGGTGCGGAGCTCAGCGCGGCGCCATCGCTTGAGACGACGCCAGGATCAAGATTACTCATCCGTACTTTATTGCGTTGATTAGAATAAAAATGCACACTAACTATTGAGCTGATATGAACGCTATGGTAATTTACATTGACGGCACGTAAAATACGCAAAGAAAATGCTGCCATTCGTCTTCTAGTTGTTTTAAAGTTATGCAGGTATGTTAAAAGAATATTTCAATACAACCGACTCTAATTGGTATTAGGGGTGCTTTTCATTGACATAGTTTGATACAGTGCACTCTAGTCAAAATTAACCATTTACATAAATGTTTACCTAACTCTTTTAATCTTCTTTTTCTTTAGTCCATATTTTTTTACCTTAGCAACTGGCTCATAAATAAAAAAAACACCTAAAAAGTGTTTCAATATAGCAAGTATATGGTTAAATATGCATCTCTACATATGTAGAGTCTGCTCTACATTTGCTCTCCATACTCTACCATGCAACTTCATACTCTTTGTTCCCACAGAAAGGTGACGATTGTATCACAGCATCGCATACGTCACACATGCGTGAAAAGAAACGTTGACTTATTTCCACGCCATATTGTAGCCGTTATGTGGAAGTCATTATGTGCTTGAACCTAATTAAAACCAATTAAATGTAAAAATGATTGAATGTTTCCAGTTATTATGTGCTGTTATTTACATATGCTAGCATTACCTAATTGCTTTATTATAGTATTACATGGCAAAAAAATGTCCTTTTTAAATTAAAATATAGTTCTTCTTTGCGTTTAGTTTTCGTTTAGGTTTGTTCTGACATTAAGTAAGGTAAATAATCCATTATTGCGTAACAGAAGTATTCTATAATGATTTATCGTTACGTGATTTTAATTGAAAGTGGATTAATAAATTTAACAATAAGACTCTACCTTTAAAATGCAATAACAATATTTCGGTTTTATTTCTCTACATTTGATATATTTTAACAGAGTAGATATTAAGGATCATTATTAGATATGATTATTAGATATTACCTGGTTAAGGTCGCAGGAAGTCGCTGGATGCCGGTAACAAGCCGCTTCCAACAGGTGTATGTGGCGATCTATGGAGGAGTCCTACGTTAAGCAGTGGACTTCCTGTGGCTGAGAATTATGCCACCATTCAGCACAATTATGCCGACCTACTCGCAACCGAACATTAGCATGTCCAAGTTCACTTTCCTCCTTCTCCTTGAGTCGATTTCCTCGTTGCAGGTTCACTTTAGTAGGTTACTATAGCGGATTTCTCTCTGACGCTATCCGGCCGGATACAAATATCCTACCACAACTATCCAACGACTAATGAGCTCCAAAATATCCATCAATTAACTTAACGCATGAGTGACGTTGGCCTTTCACTGTCTCACGAACTAAGTGGTCTCCTACCTCTCGTTTTCAGTAAGTTTTCTTTAATTTACTAATTTTACTGGTGGTAGGTTTTACTCTTATACATATGTTAGAGGCCGCCTGGGTAGGTAACAGCGCAGTGTCTATTTCTCCCCTCAAAGGGCAGTGTAAATGAGCTGTAATGTGCCGTTTTAAAATACATTACAGCTAGGTTAACTGCTGGACATAGCGAGACTTAGCATGTCTTAGGCTGGCGAGCGCAGTAGAATACCAAGTATTGCTTTGTAATTCATGGTGTTATTTGGTTTGCTACTAACCATGAGCGATTGTATCGCTATCAGGCTAATGGCATGCTCGTCTCGCCATTCATCGCATTAAAAAATCACTTAGAAGAATAAATTAAGATAATTAAATCTGGTGGCTTGCAAAGCAGTGGGACACAGCACAAACAAGAAAAAACCGTAAAGAGCCTTGCAATAAAATAATAATAACAGTAAATCAACCCATTATAAGAGTACGTCGCACTGCAGAGCGCAGACCTTCTCTACGATTGAAAATTAATTTGCGGGATGGTTAAAATTACGTAAAGCCCACATCAAATTTGGGTCTTGCTCTGATTATTCCAAGAAGTTATTAGACTAACAGCTTAGTAATATACTGTTCTACGACAAATTATCTAATTAACCCACAAGGCGACCTTACTAAACTACAGGACCAACGAACCATTAAATTATAATTAATATGATTAAAATCCGATGACTCGTGACTAATGTCCATACGTCCATTCAGATGTGACTAATTATCTTTACATTACTGTATTAATTGATTAGCCTACTATTAGTAATCGACTGGAGTCGTCAATGGACTAGTAGTGCGTGTCTAATATGGCATATCAACGTGTATTTGTAGATTACTGTTACGTTAATCTATGGCAGTTAATTGGGAAACCAATTTAATAATGCGACTGATAAGAATTGTCGTTACAGTTTTACCTGAACAAAACATTCATATTCCATGTTTTTTATAATAGAACGACTGTAATACCCGTGATGAAAAGTGCAATTTTAGTAGAGCCAAAAAAATTCGAGTCAAATAATTGACTGGTATAAACCAGGCCGACACCAGATACGCACTATGCGAATTCTTTTGTCATAACGAAGTTTCCCATCTTCATATACCATGTTTGCTCTCTGGGTACGAATGTCCTAGGACGAGCTATTCGCTCTCCGGCTCTGTAGTTTTTATATTACTGTAGTACTAACCTGGAGGCTAGACGATACTACCTGTTATTACTGTAGTTGTAACTACATCATCATCATCAACTATACCACTTCTATACCAGCCCACGTTTCCTCTCCTTTTTTCCTTCCCACTCGCCTCCCGATTTGATGGCCTGGCAACACATCTCATCCAAGCGTTGCGGATATTCATTAGCAGCAGTGATCAGTTACCACCAGGTAAACTGTTTGCTCGTTTTTCGGACCTATGCAATAAAAAACAAAAATACGTCACCCCACTGCCAGGTATAGGCGTACTCTTACAAGTACAATATCATCTTCAAAAAAGCCATGTACTATACCATAAACTTCCAACGAACAAAATCTTAAGTGCACAAAATGTTCGCATCGGCCAATGGCATGAATATGTGTGGTGAGTGTACGAGACATAATTGACATGTAAATATAACATACGTTTGTTAACAGCATTCGGAATGTGACATAAATGTGTCAGCTCGTAAAATTATGATTGCTTTGGACAGAATTAGGGGATACATATTCATATGCCTTAAAGTTACAGGCCAATAATAAGAAATATGTTAAGAATTATGAATATTTCATGAAATGAACAAGTGCCTCGGTGGCTACAGTGTGATTGTAAAGCTGAGGTCTTGGGTTCGAATCCCGGGTCGGACAACGTATATTGGAGTTTTCTATTCATTGTCACTTTATCAGCCCGGAGTCGGAAATTTGTGCCCTATATCGCGATAGAAATCATTGGTTCAGCAGTGGACTTCCTTTGGCTGATGGATTGGATTGGATGGCGATAGGCTCGCCCTTTATCAGATCTTGGGACGGAACCCACATGATAAGACGAGAGTGTCCAGGTACCACCTCTGCCTACTCTTCTGAGACAAAGGCGTGAGTTTATATATGTATGAATAAGTGCAGTGTTGGACATCACGATGTAGAGTTGATTGCATAGTACTAGTACGAAGTCGCAGACCATTTCGCACAGGGTTTTATGTGGAGTACCTTGGGACCGAACTTCATGTAGCAGAAGATTTTTATGCACATGTTATATTATTACCGATATATTTAATAAAACAAAATCCTCTTCTTACACCATAAAAAAATGTGGTAGAGCCGAGGCTCTACACCGAGGTGTATCCAATCTTTACGACAGCATAGACAAAAAAATACGGGAAATAATAGTTTTCCACATCAGTTTCCTTATATAAATAGGATATTGTCAGATATCGAGCATTCGTGACTTACTCTCTGATACCACTCTCAATCGATTCTCTTGATTGTAGAGTAGGCCCGTGTCCTGCAGGGAGATGTATATGGGCTGATACAATACACCCTTTCCACCCAACATTTTAAATTATCAAATTGTGACAATACACTGAAATATAGCGAATTCTTACGGATTTTATCGCAAATTCGTGGTACGAAAACTGTAAACTGACCGAAACGTCGGGAAGTTAAAAAATGTAATCAAATTCGCGATAAAATCGTAAGAATTCATTTTATTTCAATGTGTAACATTCGCGTAAATCTAAGAAACCAGTCTGACAACACACTTGCATTTTCTCAGGTACTGTTCACCAGAGACTTTCATCACATTCCAAAGGTAAGTTTTTCTCATATTTCGACTTTAGAATAAGAAAACAAAATGGAATCGGCACATATTTCACGCTCTACCGCACTCATACCATGAAAGCGAATTCTTTAATAATGTACTGTACTGTATCAACCGATAATCGTCACCGCTGCAACCGATAGATCAATTGCGATGTGTTAGGCCATAGTCCCCACGCTGGCGTAATATGGGTTGACGAATTTATTTTGACATAGAAAATCTTGTTGTGGTTTCTGTGGTATACAGGATTCCTCACAATATTTTAATTTTGTAGTAATAATTCACTGCTATAACACAGTTCTTACAAATAACTATTTTATGTGAAGTCTCAACCCGCATTAGGCCAGTTTGATGGACTATGGCCTAACCCCTCTCAATCGCTCTCTGGCTTGTAGAGAAGGACCATGTCCGGCAGTGGGACGCATACGGGCTGCATTATTTACTAGGTATTATAATACAGCCTTCAAAGTTATATAGGTCATGAACTACAATATATCGAAGACGTTGGTGATTGCCGAACGGCGGCTGGTACCGACCGGTATAACCGATGCCATAAATTATTCATACAATAATCAGTGACAGGTGATACTGCACAACGGTACATAAAAATATAGTAATGAAGTGTTTTCCTATACTAGGAATCGATTTGAGACATTACATTATTGATAGAAATCATCGAATTATAATAATAATAATAAATAAATAAATACACCCAACAGTCACATACATAGTTCTGACCCCACATTAAGATCAATTAAGTCTTGTGTAGTGGGTATCTAAAACTACGAGAGACTCCTCGGTCTCACAAACACCCAGACCCAACACAAATGTTTGTGGGCCACACAAACATTTGTGTTGGTGCGGGGATCGAACACGCGGCCTCTCGTCTCACAGTCAGCGTCTAACCAACTACGCCACGGAGGCTGTCATAATAATTGTAGAGTTTGAAATTATGATTTATCCTGTCTTATAAGCTTCAAAATGAGTATGTCCCACTAACGTTGTAAAAGGTAAATTGTGTTTGTTGATTTCTCTTTACTTTAGAAGGAAGCAGAATACCGATGATATTTTTGGCATAGATTGTATGAATTGAAGAGTGATTTATGTTTCATTTTTTCTATATTAAAAGCGACGAAAATCACTAACTAACTTTAAACGCGTCTTTATTAAATTCTAAATAAAACTCTCATAATATAATATTTAGTTCTTATTGTATTTTTCCATACGGATGGAGTCGCATAATCCACCGTTTAATTAAGGCAATAAATCTTTTATGTTTAATTGCACAGAGGCACGTTTTCATTGCACTATCCACATTTAAGATGTAGTAATAGTTCTCGAGGGAAAAAGAGTAAATTGTTTAATCGTATTGAATTTAAAGTAATCACGAGTCTTATGGCCTAAAGTGGTTTTATCTCATAACTGCGTAAAATAAGAGAAACGCGTGAAAGTTGCAATTTATATCTCGCGCCCAATTTCATTTGTATCGAATACATTTTTCCAATCGCAAGAACCATAAAAACGTTCCATTTCACGCAACACAAATAAAAAAGAATGAAACGGTTGATAGCTCTGACATAGATATTCATAGACAAACACAGAGTTTAATCCTTTAGCAAAAATATTTAAAAAATGGAACGAAAACATTTATTCAATTAAGTTTATCGGAAGCCATATCCGGAATTATGTACATTTACTTTGTCATGTTACCGCAATATGTTCGAACGTTTTTCGATTTAGCTCCTATGTGAAATAAAGTAAAAAGCGGCCCTCAGGATATTCGGGACGGACGTAATCAAGGTTTGACGATTTGGCCACCCAATATTTAGTTTTTAATTCCGATATTTTCGAGAACGTATTATTACGTGGAATACTTTGTACTTTATACGTTTTTTTTGTATTTTATATAATGCCTAATGTTATATTATTAACAATTTAATTTTCAGGTAAATGGCATAAAGTTATTATTGTCATAGCTAACAATTATTTAACCGACAACTTGTATTAATCAATATTCATAATAATATTAGAGTTTTTTTTATCCAACACAAAATTAATTTATTCCATTCGACACGTGATTCGCAAACAAAAAACTCACACAAAAAAGTCGAAACCAAACAAAAGATAAAAGTCATGATTTGACAAAACGTCGGATCACTGTCTAAAAATCCAGTTACGTATCTGTTCGGATAAATTAATTGAAAGGGGATCAGGGCAAGCCCTTGTTTTGACTGCACAAATAGAATTAAAATACTCCCCACACTGCGATGTGAAGCGGGCTATTTAACCGAACAAATAAAATATGATATAGGGACAGACGAAACAGTTAATCGAATAACGTACACAAACGTTCAAAACGATATCACTAAATTGATTTCAGTATTAAAATGTTTTTGAAATAGCCTCCCAGAGGGCCGGAAACATGAGCTGTTGTTTATTTTGTCGTTGTACTAGAGTGACGTTAATTCGAAACCTATTTAGAGAATGACCATCATCTTCGTTTTCAGCTGCAGGAAGTTCACTACTGAATATAAGATAAAGAATTTCCATGACCACTTGTAGGAAGCAGCCTGTATCGAGAAATATCTTGTAATCTTCATTAGGAGTTATGGATCATGGTTAATAGAAAATCCCATAATTGTAGTTCTATTATTGAGTTTAATTAATAGTCAATTCCGATTGTACTATGCAAATTACAATAATTGTCAATTCACTTTAGAAAGCTTAGCTAATCACTGTATAAGTAGTTTGAAAGTTCAGACAAATATCTGTAAGTCTATTGAAGCCCCATTAGACCGTGGAGTCCTAAAACTATTCTACCTATACCTACACAGTAGGGGTTAATTCGTTTTTACGGTAATTTCTTAAGATATCACAAAATATACTATTACAGCAAAGTGATATTGGATTTTTCTATTCATTATCCGCCGACAGTCAGAAATTTGTACCTGATATGGTGATAGGCTCACCCCCTATCACATCATGGGACGGAACACATAAAACGATAGTGAGTGTCCTGGATGCACCTCTACCTACTCTTCTTGGAAAAAAGGCGTGATGTTTATGTATGTAACACAAACAAATAACTCTGTAAAAAGCTTTTAACTTATATATCGATCTACAATTACATTTTATTCCATTCCGATGTAAGGTTTTTGCATCAAAAACCTTAGTTTCAATATTTTTACTTTTCGTATAAACAAACAAAAACTGAAGAAGTTTAAAATATAATATTCGGTCGGGTCTGTGCGCAGGAAACAAACCCCGAGATACAGTAACGAATGCTTTGCGCAAAAACATTTTCAGCGAAATAAAAAGTTTCGATAGAGCTTCGAAGACGCGCGAAGTAAATCCGAAGATAACGAACTATGCATTTTGTTCAGCAATACTTGTGTATTTTCAACAACTTATTCACCTCTTTACTCGGTACCAAAGGCCGACATTACGACACTAAATTATTGCCACAATGTGTCATGATACAGCAATACGGCAATTTTAAGATCAAATGATTGACGTCAACCATCAATGATGAATGAAGATATTTTTATTGGCACATAATTATGGGTATACATATGCACACATATCTAGATGTGCATACAACAAAGAAGTTTCTTCATATTTTTTTGAGTCAAAGAGCAATTATGAAGCATTGCCATAGTTATTTAAGGTAAGAGACAAGTTAAAAATATCTGTAATAAATATCAATCAATAGTCTTGAAAATATTTTTTACCTTTTATATTAAAAAGTACTCTCACAATAATATTGTATTTCATAGTAAAAATCGTTTATACTTATAAAAACAAAACGCAATCGATTCCACTTTCAAAAATGCAATAATATTTCGACTAATAAAACGTAAGTGTATATCACAAAAGAGATAGCGCGGTCTCCATGACAGCTTGGTTGACAGCTAGGGTTGGCGCGCCCCACACACCGTCCCGACGGATT
This sequence comes from Theretra japonica, assembly GCA_033459515.1. Taxonomy (NCBI): domain Eukaryota; kingdom Metazoa; phylum Arthropoda; class Insecta; order Lepidoptera; family Sphingidae; genus Theretra; species Theretra japonica. The sequence continues at coordinate 8,901,885 of CM065944.1, forward strand.
ACTGCCACTCCACTGGCTTCTCCAACCAATATCGTTAAGGTGAGGCACGAAATATAGCGAAATTCTAAATATAGCAATATGGTGCGGCGATCAAGCATGAAATTAAAGGGATGACATTGTTGCCGTTCGACCCAACTAGATAATGATGCTTTTTACAAAAAATTATCTTGGATATTTGCATTTCCTGGAAACTAGTCTTTTGGGACATTAGGGGTGATTTTATGTTATAAAATGTACCAAGCTTGTCATTCAAGAATATATTGGTCCTTTGGTCCTATCATGGCATTAAAATTATAAAGATATTAGACTATGTTACAATATTTTTGCAAATTGTTACACTGTTACGGTGGAGCCTAGTGTAAAGGAAACTAAATATAGATAAACAATGATTCCACTACTTACTATACCAAAAAAACTTCATGGGGTCGCGTTACATTCTTTTAAAATCACTATTTTAAATCAAGTAACATGGATATAATGTTTTTTTATTAACCTATCGGCTAACGAAAATGACTGAATTTTGGCAAGCATTAATCTCCAATGAACATCGAGCCCCAGTATGTGCGGAAATGAACAATTATTTTACGACTGACCGCTCGCCTCCCCATCCTTTCCGAGATAATCTAACCCAGCGATAATTATGAATTTCAATGTGACCTGCATAACTAGAAATTATACCCAAGATCTCATCGACTCAATCGAAATACATTTCACACCGATAAAGCTTTAGTTATGATTGTATAAATGAAAATGGCTATTTAGGAATACTTACCATATAACGATTCGGCAGAGTGTCTACATTAAATGGGGACAGAGGACTAACTCAACACCATTCAATAGAACTAAGCCAATCTGCTCAAAAGTTTTTCACGCTTAGTTAGGATCCGGGGTTATAGAAAATCTATGCCAATTACCATCCCTTAAAAGTCATGTCTATTTGGATTTCAATACTTTTAGAGGGGAGAAAATATGACTAATAATGAGTCATGGATGAAACACAGCTTCCTATTTTCCCAGACAAATTTATTGGAGTATAATGTGTCAGGAGGGTTTTACCCAAAATTTGTTTTGGCCAGTGTCCAATAAATGTACAATTCGAGCATTCTTAGTCATCCTAGTGAGTAAAATTTTAGTTAAGAGAAGAAAATTTTAACAAAGATATAGGGATCCATGACAATGCACACACGGTCTTTTTGTAGTTACGAGTTCAGTTGTAGTAAATTTTCAGTTAAAAGGTCTAACTGGAATTCCACTATTGTGAGGTATCCTTGCATTTTTATACAAAACAGGATACGAAATAGTAGAGATTTTGAACTGCTAATATTTTAGTCGTTATTTTGCACACAACTGATAGTACTCGTTATTTCAACTTAGTGATGGGGCAATGTGCGTTTCGACTTCCTGGTCTTAAGTTTCAACAAACTACCAACTCCGCTGCATAAATATACTTCTTTTTTTTATTTTAATGATAACTATCCTTAACCGCATTTAGCCAGTGATATCATTAACCGTTTTAATTAATTGAAATAAATAAGTATATCAGTGTGATGGGCTATACAACCTGACCCCTCTTAATCGGACTCTAGATTGTAGAGGAGGTCCATGCCCAGCAGAGCTGATACAGGTACAGAATGACGAGTATGGGTAGAAATTCGCGTTTAAAAACTTAAAAATCTAAGTGATGTATATGGCAAGTACATTTTTATTAAGTTCAAGGCTTCACCACATGTGGACAAGCGCATTTGTATCGACGCCCCTCACCATTCACAAGAGTGCATTAAGAGGCTACGTTATGAGTTGGAAAATGCGACACTTCTTACCCTCGCGGGGAGTTGGTATTTATGACGTCACTTGATTTATTGCCGCCGCCCCCGCTACGTTTGTTATTCTTTGTCTCAGGGGCGTCGCCCTCTGACTCACCAGTTTTAGAAACGCTTTGCATAGGCAACAATTATCCCGGTTTAGAGGTCAAATGGAATAGAGGTCTTGAATGAAGCTGTTTGTGTAATGATGTGGAAGCGCGTCTTTTATCGATTATATAATTTAAATTCCCTTGGTGGCGTAGTTGTACCACGATAAGATTATAAAGCTGAGGTCTCGGGTTCCAATACCGGGTCGGTTAAATTGATATTAGATTTTTCTATTCATTTACAGCCCGGAGTCAGGAATATGTGCCTGATATGGCGATAGGCTCGCCCCCTATCATGTCATGGCAAAACATACAGCGAAACGTGGGTATCATGGTTGCACCTATGCCTACCCCTACTGAAAAAAAGGCGTGATGTTTTATGATGATATATATATCATTTAAATTGAGACATCTTTTTTGCATAACTAGTTTGTAATGGGTTTATTTGATTAGAGTAAATTAGTAAAGACGCCTTTAGTACATGACGATCCCCATGATGGTTGCTTAAGGCCGGGATGATTCGTGTAATTTTTCTCAGCATTACTATACTAGCTTTATAACCCTTCTTGCGCGTAAATATGAAGGCACAAAGAGGGAAAAAAGACCACTTTGGTGGATACGAAATATAGGAAAATGGCTCTTCTATTATTACTACAATAACAAATCCAGTGAAAAATAGCAGAACAACCCAACCGCTTGTATACAAGAAGTTTCTTTATACTTCTTTCGTATCCAATATCTAGTCGGGAATCGATCGCCTCTGAAGTGTTCGTTGGAGAGCTCTCCGCAACAGTACGGGCTGAGGTAAACAACAATACTGTTCTGAGATTGTGTTGTCCGGAGGTACTTTTAACTCATTGTATTGTTTAATTTATTATTCTTATTGATGCGTAAGAAAATAGATTCTAGATGATTGGAAAATTCATGCTTATGAATGGTCCTTGAAGATAGTTGAATGCGCCGCGGATCGAGAGGATAAAATAAATATAGGTTGACAAAAAAGCACAATTCTAAATATACGGGCGAGCCTATCGCTATGCAGCATGCAAATACCAAGGAAAATCAAATCCTGATTTAAAACCCACACACTTTTAAATCGGGACTAAAACCTCGTGATCATACCTCATACATATTTGCATTAGACCAATGGGACGATCTAAACCTCTCTAATACAAAATACATAATCCGTACCGCAATGTATATTTCAAATTGATATGAACCATAACGCCAACATTGGCTCTAAAGTCCAAACGCATGTAATTAAATTAATTGGCCAGTATAGCCAATGTAGTCAGTGCCACCCGTCTGTACAATTTTGAATTCCTACTGCGTATCGTTCCATTATTCACATTTCATTGGTTCGTGACAACACAGTCGCGAGGCCCGGGGCGCGCTTCAAATTGCAATGATGTGCCTTTTGTCACACGTTTTGCTCATTACAATGAATATTTTGCGTTAATATTAAGTGTTTGTTTACGTTAAGTTATTTATAAATTATATTTTCGCAGTTAAAAGGTTGTAATATGAATGCGGAACAAAATTGTGATTCGTTTAACGATTCATATGTTTATACTTTTGATTGTAGTACATACATAACATAAATACATAAACACACGCCTTTTTTCCCAGAAGGGGTAGGCAGAGGTGCTACTAGAACACCCACGTTTCGCCTTGTATATTCCGTCCCACGATGTGATAGGGGGCGAGCCTATCGCCATATCGGGCACAAATTCCTGACTCCGGGCTGATAATGAATAGAAAAATCCAATATCACATTGCCCGACCCGGGATTCGAACCCGAGACCTCAGCTTTGCAATCATACCGTAGTACCACTACGCCACCGAGGCAGTTATTGTAGTCATCTTTAAAATTTAAATTAATGGATAATTTTAGAACGTATGTTTATGTTTTTTTTGCAAAAGGTTTATTTCAATAGCGATTGCATTTTGCCACAAAATAGTGTTAAAAGAAACTAGTTATTACTGAAGACAAATTATGACGTAATAGATATTATATAATGTCATTCTAATGTAGGCAGTGATTATGATGTGACAAAGCAACATCCAGCTCAAAGCTTAGCTAATGACGCTTGAACTGACCAAGTTCCTACGACGTGGGACGCGAACTTAATTATAAACGACCGCGGCAAATATACTTACGAGGGCAATCAACAGACAAATGACGTCACCGAATGATACAGCGAATCAGAACATTATAAAAAAAAGTTAACTGCCAACTAATTAAAGTTGTCTTTTAAGTCAGTTATTACACGTGTTTTAGGTTAATAGTATTATAATAAGGTGCATACTAATTAGCTGAATTAGGAAAATTTTTGTCTACTCGTATTTTCTCGTAAATAGCCCTAGCTTGAAGTCGTCAAAGAAGATATGCGAGTCAACAATCTAAGAACCGCGAAGAACCGCGATTCCGATATCTTGTGAAGTGGAGAAGATTATGTAAGAAGTCAAACCTTAAAACTGGCCAGTATCGTTCGCTACAAAAAAGAAAAAGAATATAGTTCTTTTTTTACTGCCAGCAATTGCTTATCCTTTTCTTTTACTTCCTGAACCGTGCTGTAAGTTCATTATATATGTCCATGATCCACAAAACATTCCCGCACGTAATATAATATTGCATTCATTCAAGCAATATTATACGCATATCTCCAAGGCTTCATTCATAACACACTCCTTATTATGACGCGTTACAGGACTCACTATATTATGAATGAGTGAATTATGAATATTACTAATGTTTTCTTATTATGAAATAATTATAATCGTTTGATTCCCTTCTAGATTATTACATGCTGACCACAAATGACAGTTCCGAATTACGAGATATACGGGAATTTTAAAAACCGAATAAATGGCACAAATTGGATGGCCTGTTGGTCGAACTCACGACCGACGGGTATATACCATGCCGCAATTCACAAGTGACTAGTCCAAAGAGGCGACTAGAGCACCATTTACACGGAGAGAGTTTCTCGTCTCGTAGATACGATTATCGTAAGAATATAAAAAAGTTGCGTCGTGTAAACATTGTCAAATACGATAATCTTATGGCGGTTATAACGATAATAGCATGCGATTCTCGCCGCGAAAACCTCTCCCCGTGTAAAGGTTTTATCAAGGTTTTGTATTTACTCGTCGCTATTGTCTAATCAACTAGTTTACAGTAAACTTCATAAAATGTGGTAAAAATCGTAGAAAGTGGTTGTACACGCTACATATGTAGGCTCAAGGCCGCTATCAAAATGTCACGATGAAAACTTTGGAGGCATTTGTTTACTAATTGATGCCCAGTGAGTACAGGTGTTACCTGATAGTACACATAAATATTTTTTGCCTTTCACCTCATGTCATTGACTATCAATACACACATGACTCCGAAACGTCAGAGGTGTGCCCTGGGAGTTGAACCCGCGACCACCGTGAACATGTAGACAGCCGCGTCTGGTCTGTTTACCAACAGGCCACCACGCACTTTAGGGCACACCTCTGACGTTTCGGAGTCATGTGTGTATTGATAGTCAATCACCACGCACTATAACGGTGAAGGAAAACATCGTGAGGAAACCTGCATACCATAGCGATTTGTATAAATTTCTATGGTATGTAAAAGTCCGCCAACCCGCATTAGGCCAGCGTGGTGGACTATATGGCCTAACCACTCTCAATCGTACTCTCGATTGTAGAGGAGGCCCGTGCCCTGCAGTGGGTCGTATATGGGCTGATACAATACAATACAATACCTCATGTCATAAATTCACGCCTGGGTTCCTTCAGCGTAGGTAGAGACTATACACGAATTGGTACGATCCAGAAACACTTATTGCTTCAATAATTATAATTTATCTGTACATGCAAGCTCTTCGGTTGTAAATATTTCTTAGTAATGTTTTCATAGTGTCAATTTTCACAATTCCTGGGTTGCGAACATAGAGAAAAGTTCTTTAGTCCAAAGCAAATATTTACATACATAAATTCGCAAAAACATAGTTTTTTCTGTGGAAATTGGAGTCATAATATTATTTTAAACGTATGTTTTTATTGTTTAAACTCGTTTTATAAACATACAAATATTTCTCATATTAAACTACAAGCATACATTTTGAAAGGGGTGTTGTGTGTAATTGCTAACGTGAAATATGTAGGCGTCGTGTTAGAACACACGTCACTCACTTTATCATATGTAATAAGCGAGCCAAATATTTATAAGAATTCTTACATTCAGCTAGCCACTAGTATTAAATTATAATGCATTTACTATACGATCATAATAAAAAAAATAATCTTTACAAATCAGGACTTTTAGGAATTTATGACTTATTTACAATAAGTAACATACATTCAGCCAAAGATTATTATTTCACAGAAAAACGTCCTTCGCAAAAACGAACTTCGTGACTTATTTATTCGTTCTTCCACCCAACTATACAAAACCGCACTGTTTGATAGCATGCTTAGCTAAAAGGTGTAAAATAAAAAACGTTGGAAAACAGCCAGAACGGCAATACAAACTTTAGCAGTTAAGACTTGTTCGACAAAGAATTTAATTAACATTGTAATTACCATTTACCATGCAGTAAAGTGAAAAGTACGTGTTAGGACTAATTATACTATACATTTATTTTAAATGTAAATGGGAGAGTGGGTAAAAGTCGACTTTATTTATTTAAATAAATCATGAAAAAATATCTCTTTATATTCTTCGTCGTCTTTATCGGACCTGTATCAGCCCATATCGTCCCACTGCTGGGCACGGGCCTACAGAAGACCTACAGAAAGCCTACAGAATCGGTTGAGAGTGGTTAGGCCTTATAGTCCTCCACGCTGGTCTAATGCGGGTTGGCGGACTTACATACCGTAGAAATTCTTTAAAATCGCTACGGTATGCAGGTTTCCTCACGATGTTTTCCTTCACCGTTAAAGTGCGTGGTGATTGACTATCAATACACACATAACTCCGAAAAGTCAGAGGTGTGCCCTGGGATTTGAACCCGCGACCACCGTGAAAATGTAAGCAGCCGCGTCTGGTTCGTTACCAACAGGCCACCACGCACTTATTTTATCGGATATATTATCGGTATATACAATAATATACAACAAAATCGGTGATACCTACCTCAAACAAGGGCTAGTTTACAAGTATCCTGAACCTATAAAATACATGAAGAGATTGATAAAAATGGATTAAGTGCGAATGATTCAGGATTGAGCAAAATAGAGATCCACAGTTGTTGCTTATCCTATTTCATACAAGCGTGATGACTACTTATGTATCTATTTTAAATAAGGAATAAATATAAGCATAAGCTAAATTATCCAGCAGTCAAATATTCCCATTTACTTAATAAAACATTTAATCGTATGCCGAAACATCTCACTCGAAATCTCCTCACTTTAAAGCATTTAAAAACAAATTGTTGGCAACACTGCAAATACCTCACCGTACAAAAAGGTTCTTTAAAAACTGACTTCACCCGCTTAGCTGCATAAATCAGAGCGACATTCGTCAGTCTTCTATTATATGAAGTAATTGGGTCGTTGTTTTGAAGTGGATGTTTATTGTGGGGCATCACGCGAGGGCGACCTACCGCAAGGGGATCAATGAATAATCAGGTCATTACCGGCGATGTAGGACAGTTCCACTGGCGAACTTGCTTCATAACTACTAAGTATTTAATGGGTCAGTGTCTGAATTTTTCGTTTCCAATGCATACACGGAACCAAGGAAGAGTAGGCGTATGTGCGGAACACGCTATTATTTATCTAACTATATATAATATACATATATACCTGATTGGGATAGCCAAAGTTATTACCTGTCTAGTTGACTGACCAATTTCCGCCCTAAAAACCCAAATTATAAGTACAGGCAACGCATGTGAGATTTTTTCCAGCTGAAAAACTAGCACAAAATGTTTTGCTTTGCTTGGGATTCGAATTCAGGACCTCACGCAGCTTTTACACGCTGTCACTTGACCAATGAATACCGACGTCTAAAGAAACAGCCCATATACGTGTCATTTCTGTGCACAACAGGCTTTCTCCATAATCGAAAACCATTTCTTAGACCTTAGCATATTATTTTAATTTGGATTATACTTCAAAATAGGGAACGCGTTACTAACTAAATGATTTATATTGTTTTCATTAATATCATTCGTTTAGTAAGTAAATTGTACCACAAATCAATAGTCTCTAAAAATTATACGGTTACTATAGCATATATGTCAATTTCTCCCGACAAACAGCAGTGTAAATACATGCATAATGCAATGACATTGTAGCCAGAGTAACTCCTGGACATATTGAGACTTAACATCTGTTGTCTCAGAATGGCGAGCGCAGTGAAATGCCAAGAATTGATTTAAACTCCATGATGTTGTTTGGCTTTGCTACTGTCCATGGGCGGTCGTATCGCTTACCATCAGGCGAATGGCATGCTCGCCTCGCCATTCACTGCACTAAAAAAATACATTATATCATCTGCGCTACACTTACAATCAAGTTCAATAAAGTCATTTATTTGCGCCAGTACATAAAACTGCAAGCGTTCACTGCCTTTGGCTTCAATATTAAGCACATTAATTAAATTACCGTGAGCTGTGCACACTTTATATGCAGGTCGATCAATCGGACGGCGCGTGATGAACCATGCAACGGAATGAATCAATTCTACAACTGCGAAATCCTTTGCGAAATCATTTGAGCGATCCTTTGTCTAACGCCCTTTCACAGTGGCTTTGTATTCATTTATTTAAATTTAATATGATGCTGTACATTTGTAGAAAAATTGTGAAATGAATTCCAAAACAATAAAAATAACTGAAGAAGAACTGATTGGAGGTCTGCAAGTGAAAAAGTTTGGTTAAACTTTTTCTTTAAGACTTCTAATCAAAACTGGGTGTTTACCTAACAATTTTTTTTTAATTGCGTGAAATTTTTGGCCACACAATACCCAAACCTAAAACAAATATCCGTGGGTCACACAAACATTATATCTCGTTTGACGTTCAATGTTTAGCCAAGTCCGACACGAAGGCTGTGTACAAAACCTATGCGCACTGCGCAAGTAACAACCAGGTCCTCGGGAACCCAACGATACAAAAGGGTAGGTAGCGAAGAGTTACAGCCTAGAAATAGCTATAAGTTTTGCCAATTAGTTTTTTATCGCACTCTTAAGCTGTGGAATGGTTTGCGGTCACACGTGATCCCTTCTGGCTCCTTCCTATAATCCTGGGTCCTTCCACCGCAGTATGACGAAATACCTAAGTAGGCCAAGATAATTGTGTCAATTGGCATGAAACCATCATTTGATGCCATTCAATACACTATCTATTGAAGTGCGTTGTGGCCTATTGGTAAACGGACCACACCCGGCTGCCTACATGTTCACGGTGGTCGCGGGTTCAAATCCCAGGGCACACCTTTGACTTTTCGGAGTCATGTGTGTATCGATAGTCAATCACCACGCACTATAACGGTGAAGGAAAACATCGTGAGGAAACCTGCATACCATAGCGATTTGTATAAATTTATATTGTATGTAAAAGTCCGCCAACCCGCATTAGGCCAGCGTGGTGGACTAACCAGTCTCAATCGTAGTCTCGATTGTAGCTCCTCCTGCCCGTGCCCTGCAGTGGGTCGTATATGGGCTGATACAATACAATACAATACAATACTCTATCTGGATGGCATTGTGGTTACCACCAGGTGCAGTTCGGTCACTTTGTCGTGTCCTCTTGTTTATTTTATTGGTGTATAATAATTAATTGATGTCCAATAAATATGAATGCAGGATGGTCAATCGGACGTAGCCAGCGTGGTGTGGAGAAATGGAGTGAGCCGGGAGTCGGGACGCGCGTGAACGCTCCGGTGGACGCGTCTAGCTTTGCAATTAATACGACTCCCTTCATACGCGTTTTGAATAATCATTCGTTCCCGCGAATGCTTTGATTGACCGCTGACGTAATTGTATTGGGAACACTAACCTCTATAGACCGCTGAATTGGAGGTAAACATGGCCGTAGTATGTTCGATTATCGCCATTTAGGTGTTGTTATAAGCAGTAAGGTCTTTGAGCGTCCAAAGAAACAATGAGACAGATTTTAACTATGTCGGATACACGTGGAGCAAACTACAAAAATTATCGAGATCTCTTTGATATTAGCAATGTTTGATACACACTTTGTATGAATTCATCCTTTAAAATAAAGTTCGAATTAACTTTATGTTAAAGGACTAATTCTATCACTTTTATTGATTAATTCATGCCAACTGGTTTTATAAAGAATATTACGTTTGATAGAAAAATAAGATGTGGTAAATTAAAACTCCTCGCATCCCATAAATACCCTCGTAGAATATGATGCCAAATCCATATTTCAACTAGGTAACGATAAAACAATGCTCAAAATCGTCCTAAAGTCGGACAAATCAAATTCACCCAACCAACACTATTGGAAACGTCGCACGTCACTTCGCATGCATACAAATCTCACAATACAGCATCATTTCACCGTCCCCAGCCTTGTCCCGAGTCCCCCCTCCCCCTCCATTCATGTCACTGTGACAGACAGCACGTGGTGTTGTCATATGGGCTTTACTTTTAATAAAAACTCCACGTTGAAAGCATTGTTAACTCATTGTCGTATCGATAGATAAAACAATGAGAGGTATTGTTATTTTAATTTAATTGGAATAAAATAATATAATTTCCTTTTGAGTGATGGTCATGGTTCTGCATGGAGAGGTATATGAAAAATTATGATAAATTGTCAATCAATAAATATATGTAATATATTTTTAAACAGAATATAGTGTAGGTACAAGTTGGCAAAAGAGTACGGTTTTAATGAGGGCGCTTATAGATCTAATTTATTATTTATATGGCAACCCAAAACAACGACGTAAAATGTTCAAATATTTGTTATTTTTATTCATTGTTGATAATGGGCCCTTTGTTTATTTTAAAACACAAAACAAGCAAAAACTGTACTAGAATTCACAGAAATCCGTGTTAAAATTTATCTGCGCACAGAGCAATGGCGTTTTAAAAGTATTGCCACATTTTTTTTATTAGTACCTACTGTCACCACGCCAGGCTCTATTTTGCCAAAGTTATACACAAGCATACTTATCGATTCAGTTGAACATAGTAACGTTTGGAGTACACAAGGTCTTGTTTGTCTAATCGCAGCTATTACTTTATGCTAGCTATTTGTTTTCGATCCGTATTCCGTAGATCAATCATGGTATGCATATCTGAAAATGGTTACTAGGCTAAACTTGCAATTCACGAAATACACATAGAGCGAAATTTCCTAACACGAACAAATGTTTACATAAAAGGAGATTACAAACTTTGGACTTTAAAATTTCTAAATTATTGCAATAAACAAATTTTATTATTAATACATGGATGACGATGAACGATTGGAGTTGTAACTCGTAAAATATGTGTGAACGCTATCCTGCGTCTTAGATTCTCGAAGTGACACATATTAATATTATTTATCTTACCAATTAGTTTACTAAGATTGTTTTCGGTTTTCAGCTTATGTACCAATATTATTTTTTGTTACGCACCCACGATAGGAGAAATATAAATTTAGCCAAATCTCCTTGCCTCATATAAATCCTCATATATGTGTTCTTTTAATTGATTACTTTGCATTAAAAGCAAATTTACTGGTGTCTTAAAAGATTCGCCGAGCTTCTGTGTTCGCTGTCAATTCTCTGCATGCGGCATGCTCCTGTCGATCCTGGCTGACTGGAGTAACATCGGTTGATAAGTGGGCTGTATAATTTCTAGCTGACTTTAAAAAAATCCCAATTTATTTTAACCACAAACCTATTCCCAGTCCATGGCTTTAATAATTCCGAACGAACCCATCACGATAGTCCAATTTTAAACCGATTAAAATGTTCGTTTCTCGCGAACTACAGTTACTCAACTTTTCCATTTCAAAGCCAAGTTAAAATTGTACGAACGTTACCGCAGTTCAAATTTTTAACGATGCGTGTCAGTTTGAACCGATCGGAATTAGAACTTCAGGTGTTATCTGAATCATCTAAATTGAATGGCCTTTTAGTGCTTTGACCTGAAATTTCATTTTAAGGGTTCAAAAATATACATTTTATTTTATATACAGAAAAATTTAATTAATTATCTTTTCGTGTTTTATTATTGAGTTATATAATTTAAAGTGTCTCTACATTGTATTACAAGATTATAATGCACTTAGACCGAACATGATGTGCATATACTATGCACAAAACTATATAAAGCTGACACACAAACCTTTCAACTCTTATGTTCGTATAAGTTAACTCATAATCGTATCAATCAGTGAGCTCTGCGTGGTACCAATTACTTACGAACTTTATAAATGTGTCACCTTCGTTGTTTAGGCAATCAATATAATTAACGAAAACATCAATCTCCAAAGATTCGATCTCAAGTATTCCCACATTTTCCATCGCTTTATCCAACATCTTTAATAATTCAGTGTCTACAATTCTTAAAGCTCTAAACGTACTGTGATAATTCGCAATCAAATATTCTTGCACTTTAACTAAGCTTATAAAAATTAATAAAAATTAAAACTCATACATACATAAACATCTCGCCTTTTTCCCAGAAGGGGTAGGCAGAGGTGCAACCAGGACACCCACTTTTCGCCGTATGTGTTCCGTCGCATGATGTGATGGGGGGCGAGCCTATTGCCATATCGAGCACAAATTCCTGACTCCGGACCGATAATGAATAGAAAAATCCAATATCACTGCCCGACCCGGGATCCGAACCCGAGACCTCCGCTTTGAAATCATACCGTAGTACAACTACGCCAGCGAAGCAGTCCAAAAATTAAAACTCATAATAATTATACAACAATAAAAAGATACAGCACGTCAATAACCCTCTGTGATCCGTTAACAATGGTGAACGAAGCCCCTTAGCAGTTACAACGGCAGTTAAATCGAATATTAAACACGTGTCACACATCACATCGCTTTTAACTTATCAACAACTGTAATAAGTTTAATCACAATAGGGATTCTAACAGGCATGACAACAATGAACAGTCGAATAGGGTGAGTATATGGTAACCCGACTTTGTACGATTTTGTTGAGGCTTGGATGTCTTATTGATGTATTTTTGGGTGAAAGTTCTTTACATTATACACGTATAGAAGTCAACTTAATATATGTACCGGGAAAACATTTAATCTATGATTTAAAACCTGGCGGTTCGCCACCTAGTATAAGTTCGACTAAATTCAGTAATTTCGGGAAATTATTCGCTATGTTGAAAACTAGTTTTTAGTGTATTTTAGGTGTATTTCGACAGCTCGTCTGAGAGACATTGCTACAGAGGGAGGTCACGACCCTCAATACTGAGGAATACGACGCAAGGAGATGGTGGACGAGGTGTGTCAGTCTATTAAATACACGCATTAAAGTCAACATATTATATTGAAGATCCCATGATTTTACACCCGGCGGTTTGCTTATCTGGTCCACGTACCACTAAATTCAGTAATTTCGGAAAATTATTCGATTTGCCGAAATTAGGTCACCGAACTGATCAAGCTTAGAATATATTTACTCTGCCACAAGACCACTGCAGAATAGCTATTTTATACAAGGTATTTGAAATTAATTAAAAGGTATCGGCTTACAACCTATCCTAATGGTATTTTATCTTTGATTAAACAATGGCTTGATAAGATCAACGATAACCTTCACCTGTTGATAATATCTATCTAATGAATTAAAAGCGACCAAAATAAATTAGTTTTAGAAATTATACAACGACTTAAATTTAAGGCAACTAGATATCTTAACACAAATAAACGGTTTATGTAAGTAATTCCTATTTTTTTAAACTCTTTCATTAAAGTCTGACCACCCTAAATTAATTAAAATAGATCAAAACAATCAGTGCGCCTTCTGTTTCAAATATTCCCCCAAAGTCTGTTTCCTGCACCATTCTGCTGCCCCCAACTTAAATGCCCCAAAATACGTCAGAGCACCCTGTATCATAGCAATGTGTCCAATAGCGTAAAAAATCGAATTAAGGCCCGTGACAATCGTAGCGTGAAATATAGGAATATTGTTAAATCCTTGTCGGGCTCGGATTTGCCTCGTAATGCGATTAGGCGTTTGTGCGTCGTTTATTTTGCCTCTGTTAAGAATATACTGATAACATGTTATTTTTGTAGGCACTTTTTGGGATTCTTGAGGAAGGTGAACTATATTTTGATATTGTATATTTGGAGACTGAGAAAATAGTATTGTATATTTATTTGCGACAAAAATAGAATACATATTTTTTGGGAATGTAGTAACTAGTAATACAATCTAATTACAACTTGCTGACATGTAATCCAACATTGTTATTTCACTCATACAAAGTTGGGAAAAATTGAGCTTTGTGTAAACAAAAGGACTCATAAACGTAAGAGGCATTTTCTTCTGGGATATAAAATATTAATGCGCCTTTTACGACATTTCTATATGCTTTTACATCCAAAGAGCAATATTAGTCTTACACACATCGATTCATTTTATATTCGGGGTACGCCGCATTTGCACCTACTTATGGTAGAAGGGGACTTAGTTGGCAACACTCGTGAAAATTTACCCTTCATGTGGGGAACTGTCATTTTGAATTCCATTTTTTTAATAGCAACAGAGATGAATAAGCCAACGACGCCTTTATTGTGGTTAGTCGTTTACCTGCGCCTTTAGGTTTATTCAATAACAAAAGCATAGCCAAACAATTGTTTATCATTGAGAACTTTATGTACAAAGGGCCGGCATAATTGTGTTAAATGGCGAGAGATTAGTGTGTCGTCAATCGATACTTTTATCTGCACGGTACTTTCCTCATTCAGGCCCAATGAAGTGACTTTCCTCAGCCAAACTAAGAAAACGATTTATGCTCCTTAAGGTGAAGAAATTAATTCCAGAGTTTTCTTATGCAGGGAAAAACTCTAAAAGCAAACTGTACCGTGATATTGTAAAGTATTTTTTTTTATCCTCTCGCCTTAAATATAAAAAGACCATTCATCAACATAATTAGAGCGATTAATACCGAGCGACATATGTCCAGTCTAATTCGAATCTATACAGATAATAAGATCCCAATTCTAGGTACAAATGTCGGAACACGTGCTCCCTATACAATTAACACACCAATATGTCTTTCGAACGATTTCAATCGGCATTCAACTTGAATAATTAGTTTGACAGCGACCATTTTGGTTACAAATGTATCTAATTGGCGGAATAATTAATGTTCGCGTAATGTACTCAGTGTAAATTGTGATGAGGTTTGAAACAACGGTTCATTTAGATAGGTATTGTACTACATTTACTCATTTAAAGGCCTATGACATTGTATATGTTGGACTTCATTCAAAATTTCGAACACACTACTATTTTTTCGGATAAGAGTTTATAAAGCTCCCCTTCCAGTACCCCGGATGTGCACGTGGTTCCAGCCCGGCACGCTTGCGGATATTGTGGTAAAGCTGGTTAAAAACCCTCGGTAGTTGTCACGTGTATCACAGGCAGCACCGAATGTCCTAGATCCAAAAGTGGCCCGTTCGTCTTTTGTATGACCGTCCGGCGCATTACCACTACCGATCTTTGTTTGGATGAAGTGATGTTGAGGTGTTAGGTGTGCCCACGACATACGAGTATACAAGGTGACGCGTTTTGACGCCCAGCTCCGTGTCTCTGTCGGTAAGGGTGTAGCGCCTGGCCAGTGTCACGTCACAGTTTACGTCTCACAATCGGAATTCATATACTGGAATTCGTGGTGGAATTCTTACGCCTTTTAACCACAGCATGGGTAAATTTTAAAACCTACTGCGCATCATTGTCGAAATCAAAAGCTAACAAGAATTCACTGACTATCATTTCACCCAGTTTATCCAATCCGGATCTCACCGCTGAACCAACATGTCCCTTCGTATAATAGTCAATAATAATCACATTTGATAGTATGTTAGTGCTTCATCAACATATTTTCAATAACCAATAACCGTATACTCCTCTAACATCAAACCATCCACGAGACAAATTTAATTTTTGCCTCAAAATGTCAGTAAAGCAATCATTTGCATAGAGCGATTATCGTGTCCCTGTCGACGCATCTAATATAAGTTTACGTGGTCCAAGTCCAGTATTGCTTGTAGAAGCTTGAATATTCATGAGCGTTGAAGTTGGCGGAACCGATGAGATCTCAAACTTGACACTTGACAAATCAGTTTACAGCGGAGACAAACATTTATATAATTTATTTCAATTACGCGTTCGGTTTGGTGCAAATTGTTGTTTGTAAATCGAAGTTAAGGATTTTATAAAGGATCCGGAAATAAATTGAACCTGTAACATATCGATAATTACAGAAGAACGAATTCCGTCGCCAACTGTTTTTGAGTCATAGTGTTTTCATTACAATATGATCCGGCGTGGTAGGGTTTGTCCTCATAATATTTCGCCAGGACTTACAAAAAATATCATTAGACTTTCTTCACTTCGCTACTAATGACAAAGGCTCAAGTTCTAAAATAATATCTTTATTGCTTCGGATCGGCCTTGATATTGAAACACGGCAACGCAGTCAACTACAAAGGGAAAGAAAACTTAATAAAAGTCGTACGACGTCGATAAAGACCGCTCCAAATAGGTCGCTTTATAAATAGAAAAGGTTATATTCAATAATAGCGTCATGTATAATTTCGATGCCTTCAAAAATTGCTATATCACACTCCCCCTTAAACTCCTTATGAAGTTGCAATTTAAGTCACATAAGTAATAAAATTAAAACATCAGGAAATTCTTTTCCTTAATCCACATGGTAGTTCTTTATTCTAATAATAAAGAAAAAAGAACCACCAATCAACACTTAATTCCCACCTCAAGCAGCAAAAAGCATACGCAAGCGATGCAATACTACCACAGCCAGAGCTCAGGTCAGTCGGAAATCCGTCGAGCAGTTTCGCGCCTCATGAAATATTCAACAGACAAACAGATGTCACAGCTAGGCGACACGTGGCTCAGCCCGGTGATCGATTAAGCCTGATCTAAGGCAGGTTTAGCTGAGCAAGCAACAAAGGTAACCCAAAGCAAACTACTCTATTTGCATAGTTTAGTTTAATTGGTACAATGTTCTGTGAGCCAGTTGCTAATATTGTGTCTATATGATTAATTCAACTGGGTAATGTGTGTCAATTAATTTGATGGGTGTTTGGTTAAGTAGGAGTATTATCGAGCGCTATCTTGGTTAAATGAATCAGACTGCTGAATTAGAGAAAGCGGGTTTGACCCCAAGATGCCAGACAGTAGATTATTCAGATTATGTAAATACATGTGTATTTTACCCTTCTGTATAATAATCATGGTTATCTGAAGAATCATTGTTTTTACATAAAACATGTTTGCCACCACCTATTTTATAACAAACAAAATCCCGCAGACTCCTTGTCATGCATATCACCAAAAACTTTTCTTCCTTTTTCCATTCAAAACCTAAATTTATACAAAAATATACCGAAAGTAACGTAAATAAATCAGAAACAACTTTAGATTTTCTATTTCTACATATGTCAAATTGATTTCCTACTACGAGTTCTCGAACGAGTATGTTTTCTATTGTGATCTCGATTGCGACTCGGCGGCCGCACCCGAAGCGTCGAAGTGGAATTAAGTGAAAAAAATAACATTCCATCAAAATTGGAAATGGGACATTGTTAAATGGCGAAATGAAATAAAGGGACAGAAGGTTAAAGGTTAATTTGCGGAACATTCGTATAGGAAAATACATTTCGTATTTATTTTATCTTTTCTGGATAATGGCTCGAGGCGTTAAGATATATTTTTTTTCTACACTAATTGGTTGTTTTCAACCTTTTTCTTTGCCCCTTAATTATACAGGGTCGTTACAAATGAATCTTTTTATATTATATTACAACCGACTGTTTGGCTGTTGTATATAATTTTGAAAAATTATTTTATATCCGGATAAATCAAATTTTCCAGCAAATTCAAACTTAAGTAGATTATCTCTTCATCGAATCCAAAATAACTTAATCTATATGTCAAATCAACACATATTTATGGAAACAAAGCAATCAACCTCCTAAAATAATCTCTTCAAAAAGGACGTTTCTACTCGTAATCACAATTTAATAACGGATTTCTTCAAACACATGACACCTTCACAGTAGGATTAAAAAATACGACAATATCAATTTAACCGCATTAGTATATAGAACACAATAAAACTGTGACACAATAATATGTGACGTGACGTCTAAACAGGCTAAAATACTAAGGTACGTCATCTTCAGATTCGAGTGTCTTCCCATGTGTATTTCAGCTCCAAAATTACAAAAAATATTGTATACTATTCGCAATAAAGAACTTTAAAGCACTAGCAACATTTGCAAACTATTCGACTTTTCAAACGTAATTCATATGAGTTCCGCACCCATAGTACTGGCGTATTGGGCCATTGTGCACTTGTAGAAAAGGGGGAGCGTAGACATTTGTATCCATTATTGTCGTCAAATTAAATCTGCATGGTGACTGCTCGCCGCCGGCGCACGCTCACACTCTATTTGCTAATGGATTGCACTAACTCGGATTGATGTTGCCAATCTGTGTAACTGCATGGAGATGATTGACTTCCGCCAATATAATTGTAAAAAGGTACAACACAAGATATTTATTTCAGCTTATTTGTTTTATCAGTGGTTAGTAGCTACGATGGTACGACATAAAAATGTTGTCGTTTTGTAGGATAAAGCGATCACTAAAAGCCCTGAATCAAATCTTGATAATTATAATAAATAGCTACAGAGCTCGAGTGGTGTGGCTGCTTCATGGAAAACTAAATTGAAGTAACAACTGTTGTAGTTTTTCGTTTCAATGGTAAGATTTATGATAGCACATCTACCAACCTTCTTTTCAATAAAAATAAATCAAGAAATATAATAAAGTATTTGGAATTGAGTGATTACATTTTTAAGGTCGTCTTTTTCACTTCATAGTTGCCAAAGGTTTGCTAAATTTAACAAAAACAAATAACAAACATCCAATACCAAGTTACCTAATCCTAGCTGATCCTATCTCTCCATTAGTCCAACAAACTACTAAGCAGAGAAAACCTTCTCCATATATTCAAATACCCACTAATGCATTCCCGTAGATACCAAGCCCCGAGTATGCACAAAGGTAAGAAGATTAACTTTAATATTTCAGTATGAAATCCTCCCCAGCATGTCTCATCGGATTTCCATATTATTGCAAAAAGCGCGGCGTCTTTAAATCGAAAGTAGTTTAAAACCAAACTTGTCAGTATTTTCACGAGTGCGTCGGTATTTGGATTATTCCCATAGGTTTTCCGCTTGTTGGTGTACTTTATTTGGTAAATCTTAAGGCGCTTTTTTTATAGATTTGCAATTAAATTGATAGTTTATTAGTTTGTTTTGAGGCTTTGTAGAAGTAGTCTAGTTGTAGCTATTACTTTTATTGCATATTGTTTTGTTATACATGTAACTAATGCCTTACCTTATCATTATTAATAACTACTTTGCTACGCTGTCCTTATCGTTGCTATGTCCATTTAGCAACTGTAAAAGTCTTTAAGTCCGCAAACACAGTTTTGGGCTCATATTGTTGGCAATGACATGAGTCACATGTAGTTAATACAAACTACACGCCCAATGCTGCGTTCGAAATCTTATGGTCGATCTAAGCCACAACAATGGTAAAATTACGTATTTAATCAATAGCATTCGTACATGACAGCCTTCGTGGCGTAGTGTGGCGTAGCGTTGAGGCTGAAACGAGAGGCTGCGGGTTCGATCCCCGCACCAACACAAATTATGTGGCCCACATATATTTGTATCGGGTCTGGGTGTTTGTGAGGCCGAAAAGTCTCTCGTAGTTTCTGATACCCACGACACAAGACTTAATTGATCTTAATGAGAGGTCAGAACTATGTATGTGACTGTTGGGTGTATTTATTTATTATTATGAAACCGTTTTCAATAAAGATGGTGAACTATTGCTGAAGCCTTCTGACGGAAAGTTAAAAAGGGTTCTGTAAATAGCACCATTGAATATGTAATACCCGCGTAGGAGTTTACTTGATCGTACGTAAATAATAAATAAAATCTTTGCGATTACGATTTCTCACGTGCCTAATCTTTATTCTCGGATTTTTTAAACCCAAAAATACGCCAACAAATAGGACATCACATTATCCGCCTCTCATAATCCCTTAAAAAATAATTTAACAGAATGGAGGGTTATCGTAAAAAGTGTCACGTTTTTAATAAAAATGCAAATAAACAATACGCGAGTATTGTGTTGTCGCTCACATCATAAAACTTTTTGTGATGTCATCCACCCCATCACAGCGCAATAGACGAGAGCCTATCCCGAGTCGTAAACGAGTAATAAATTACTCGGGAAGCATTGAATAACTCCTGTATTTAGAGGTCAATTACAACAGCGGGGCGTAAATAAATTGTAACTACGTCAGGCTGAAGAGTGTCAGACGCCTTTAAATAATTATTGCCTAATAAAAGGCAAAATAGTGAACATATTTTAGGAAATTTCGTAGTTACAATCCCCGCAAGTTTAAACAAAATTAAATATGAAATCAAAGCCACGATATATTGACAGCCTCCATAGTTGGAATCCGGCTATGAAATTAGAGGCCGCGAGTTCGATTTTCGCTCCGAAACAAATTTTTGTTTGTACCACAAGTATTTGTTTCAGGTCTGGATGTTTGTGAGACTAAAAAGTATCTCGTAGTTCGTGATACTCACGTCACAAGACTCGATCTTAGTGTGCGATCAGGACTATGTATGTAACTGTTGGGGGTATTTATTAATTTTATTTTTAAAGAGACAGTACTTACAAAATAAGTAACGGATTACGTACTCAAAACGAAGCTTGCAATATCTAGACATTACTATAACTAGCAAAATGTCTCCGACCCTACTCAAACTAAGGGTCAATACTCTCAGTTATATTTTAATACCAAGAAGACGATCTCGCAGTTTTAATGGAAGCCAAAACGAGTTGTTTGTTGATGGCAAGATATTCTTAGTTGAGTCCAAGCAATTAACTTTCACAGAAGTCACAAATCAACTTTAGCACCAACTACGAGTACTCCATCGAAATAATTTAAACTACAATTCAAAGTTAAAGTGCTTATGGGGCTATGCATCTTAAATGGTAAATTTCTACGAAATAAGATTTTATGGCTATGGGCTTGAAAACAGATTTTAAGCAGTGTTCCAAAATAATTAAAGCGTTTAACCTGAACCTTTTTTTTTAAACTTTGATCGCCTATCATAGGACAATTTTATGTATTATGGCAGTGCTATTATTTTTAACGAACAATTTTAACTATAATTTACTTATAAGTACTAAGAAACAAACTTGCGCCGGCTTGTCGTTAGGGAGAAAATGAAAAACAATGTTCTTACTATGTATAAACTATAAAGGTTGCATAATATCGAGCAAAATGGACTAGATGAGCAAGCAGGAAGGAAGAATCTTAATGACATTATTTACAAACAAAGATTCAAATTAAGACCCAAATCGATACTTACAGGTAATTCTATTAACTAACAACATACAAAATCCGAAGAACTTACGTTTGTATACAAACACATAAACATTATTGCCGAAATACTGAAATGCGGTGGTAATGTGCCGCGCGGCAAGCGGTGCCCTATCACATTTTCCAACTCATAAAACTAAGTGGATTTGGCGACGTTTCAATAACTTTGGCGGGAAATCGCGCCGATGTGTGGTGCAGGGTTTGAAACGACACCTTCGTATAGTAAGCACGGCTTGTTGTACGTTTCTTCTTTATTACACCTATTATTTTTTGTTACAACTTTGGTTATAGTAAAAACAAAGACACGTATGTAGATACCAAAGGTTCTCGATTTCCACAGTATAACTTTCGGCAGGCAGCAGCTCGACTCTTAACAGCCACTATTATTTTTTATATTTATATTAATAAAAATTAATTACCCAAAGTCTTATATTCGCCCTTAGTATCAATCAACTGATTAGCAGCACTGTAAATTTGGACATACTAAAATACTACAAACCAAGAAGTCGGGTATACTGTCCGACAATATGCGATTTATTTCCTTATGTTCCAAAAATAAAATTACAATTGGCTTTAATAAAAACTTTTACTCAGACAACAAAAAAGTCCCACCAATCTTTCAAGTACCCAATTTATGTGACAATAACCAATACAAAAATAGCACAAAATGGCTAATAATCTGCATATAACCATACGATCCGTTCCATTGACCCCTCCATCGGTTAATACATTACTGGCCAGCTGAGTGAAAATCTATGTAGACTTTTTGCTCGTCCGATATAAGCTGCCGCCTAATGTTTTGCAAATCACATTTCAGCCGTCCCCACAAAAACTACAGTGAAATGGACACATTCGGTAACCGCACATTTGCAGTATTGGAACTTTTTGGTCGCGTCCGGTGAAGTTAGCGCCGGATTTAAATGAGAGAATATGATTTTCGTCGCATGATGCTAATTGGATTAAGTGCGCCGATATTTGAGGCAGAGTTTCAACAGCTTTTTATATTTCATGTAAATTAATAATTGGTTTGAAAGCACGTCATAAAGCTTATAAGTTATAATCATCTACTTATGTTTAATGTAATATACGGAAAGCAATAGAAAAATAATGATTTTACCCGCAGAAAACCCACTGCTAAACAAAGAAATTCCCCAAAGGATTTTTATTGTAACTTGTGGACATCATTATATTTTTTCTTATTTTATACACATTCAAACCTTTACATACAAGTAACCTAAGAGTATAATAGTAAAATACAACTACCAAAAACATTTAAAGCAATTACACCACATTCAGCACAGCGTAATAAAAACAGTGTTTGCTTGGGAATCGGCAGGTGGTAGTTTAAATTTGTTCTCAGTGTTAGTGGAGTTCATAAACAATGCACGTAGGTTTGTTGTTACAACGCTGTTACAATCTAGATTGGCAAATATGTCCCGATACTGGATACTGACTCATCCCACTTTACGTTGGAGCTTCAGTCTAATTCCATGTTGGATCAATGCTGATTGTACGATGGATTTTGTGGATTATGTTTTGCTTTACATCAGGAATTGGAAAGCGCAGCGTGGGACGTCCACCCACTAGGTGGTCAGACGACCTGGTAAAGGTCGCGGGACGTCGCTGGATGCAGGCTGCCTCCAACAGGTCACTATGGAAATCATTAGAAGAGGCCTATGTTCAGCAGTGGACTTCCTTTGGCTGATGGATGGATGGATGGATTACATCAGGAATTATTATTATTGTACGTAATATTGCTGCGCATTTTTTGAGTATCAGGCCTCCTGCAATTTGACTCAAGGTTCGTGTGTGAGGTGAGTCAGATTGCAGGTCATGACTACAAGACTGTCGCTTTACATCAGTTTTCAGCAATAAGAAACGTTATTGGAACCGTTAAAAAAGTTTTTCCGTATCTTCTACGACAAGAATTGGAAAACATTTTATATACAGGGTGATATTGACATACGGTATTTATTTTAAATAATATGTTTCTAACCACTCCATTAGGGTAATTCACGTAATTAAATAAGTTTAGTTGCAGTGCAGTTGCAGTTAAGTTTCGATCAAAACAGACCTTTTTGTATTCTCGTAATTTTGACAACCGCTGTCAGATACGCTCGCGTCAAGTTTGCGTCACGCGAGCGGTTTAGTGTATTCTACTGCTGCGTGTTTTATGTGCGTGATTCAGATCGCAACTTGATCGGTATTCACGTATAAGCTTTTTGCATACGACTGACGTACAGTTGACACGCAGCACACGCGCAGTTTACGCATAGCTTAGGTGCAGTTCACGCGCAGCTAAACAATTACAAGAATACCATTTTGCACTAAGACGTAAACTTCATTGCAACTGCACCGTAACTTGATCGGCGCGTCAAAAAATTACGTGAATTAGCCAGCATGTTTTTATCAAGTTTAACAAGAAACTGCCTTCTAGTATTGTTAAAAATCGCGAATTTAGTTTTCAACGCTTTAAGTCAACCCTAATGGGTACGACTCTTTTTACCGCTCATGTAAGTTCCCGAACCAAACTGAAATGCAGCTAAAGGGTAAAACACTCGTATGTATACGGGGTGGCCAAAAATCATGAAACCTAAATTCACGATTTTTGACAAAACTTCATCTCGGAAATTTTTCAAATTTAGTTTCGGTAAAAGTACTACTCACAATGGAGGTCGTCAATAACTAAAGTCTCAAGAAAGTTTTCTCCTTACTATTTATTTACACAAACTTTACTAGTTTTATGTAAGGCTAGCGTTTCTTTCAACTCTAAAATGTGTCTAGAGCAGAAACCGTGAGCCAGAGCGCTTTCCGCCAACATTATTCCGTGAAATTGAATAAAAAATACAACAAAGGAAACTACTTGAAAAGAACTGCGAATGTCAAAACTTTGAAATTAAACTTTCATGCGTCAACTTCGAGTTATCGCAGTTTGCACCGAAAACTTGTAACATTCCGCTGGCGTTTTTATTCCACCGTCAATGGGGGTTGACTAAGTCATAACTAGCGGTGTAGTTTTATGACCGTCAGTCTTTAAAACTGTGTCACAGTTTAGTTTTTTAATTGGCAGTCTTAAAACTGCGAATATCAATGTAGCAAGAGTAAAGTTTTGCGATGAAAAATAAAAGAGATTATAATAAATTCAGCCGAGAGCTGCGCCTTCTACTGTGGCTTTAGGTCGTCGTACAGTAAAATGTTATGTAGTGATCCAACAAATTTCAATATTGTTTGTTTATACCGACTTATAAATAAATTTTAAACAAAATAAATTAGGAATTTAGCCGTTTCTAGTTGGAGTTGCTTATATCACGAATCATTTTGGTATTGTGAAAATTGAAAATTAAATGAATAGTGTGCCTAAATTATTCAGCATTTTTTCAACTCTAATTTATAGCGTAGGGAAAAGGAAAATTATTATGCTTAAATCATGTCAGCCATTATTTAGAAGCAATAATAATATTTATACACACAATTCTAAATGTTTAACAAACGATTTACTCTTTCGCCAACAGTTATATTACAAATTCAATGGATTTCTTTGTTATATAGACATAGTTAATTATCTTTAACTAAAACTAAGCATAAATTTATCAAAACCAACACGAACACGACTCACTGTCGCAACGTTTACTGTGTACCAACCGTCTTCTCAAATTATAACAAATGGCTCCATGAATCACGATGTCTTGGTAAGCCGAAACACGAGGCCCGACGTCGCGGCCGGTGGAAACATCAGTAAAATACCTACGGATTTCATTACTGGCCTTATTTATTAGGAATTTGTCCTTTATTAAACAAACTATTTAACATAAAACATAAACACACGCCGTTTTCCCAGAAGGGGTAGGCAGAGGTGCTACCAGAACATCCACGTTTCGCCGTGTATATTCCGTCCCACGATGTGATAGGATGCGAGCCTATCGCCATATCGGGCACAAATTCCTGACTCCGGGCTGATAATGAATAGAAAAATCCAATATCCCTTTGCCCGACCCGGGATTCGAACCCGAGACCTCAGCTTTGCAATCGTACCGTAGTACCACTACGCCACTGAGGCAGTCGAAGAAACTATTTAACTTTGGTACTTATTTCCTAAGGCACACCTCACACTTTACCATGTCGTGGGATCACTGCTGGAGTAAACAATACATCTTCGTAGGACGTAGATCGTCTTTACCGTCATTATGAAGTTTTTATTCCACGTAAATGATAATATAGCTGGGTCAAAATTAATGAAGAAGTTTCGGATATCCGAATAAATCGCGACGATAATTTGTTTGCATCCCTAGTCTTCGAAACTCGTGAACCACCACCATGTAACTACTGTCAACTTATTGCGCTATAAAAACAAATCAATCAGGAAACATTGCCTCTCAACACACTCAATACTTCCGATGTAACATAACAAACAAATTGAATGCAAATATAAAATATGCGATATTTTTACACAAAACCCATCCCCAACCCTGTTTACTCACCGTGGTGACGAGAAGAAAGTAATCGCGAAGGGAAATGTCCTTTATTGACAAAACGTGCCATTTGCCCCGGGAAAATATTAAAAATAATCCCCGCCGACCTGCGGGTCACAGCGCAGCGGAATCAAGGATTAAAAATGTAAAGTGAAAAGCGAATCTTGTACATTTTCTCTTGGGTTTTTTTTAAACTGAAGTATTTAAAATAATATTCAACGAAGAAACGCAAGGTCCTACTCGTTATTACAATCCTGTACGTTGTTTCTTGTAGGTAACCTTATTTACGGTGGCAATAATTACAGCAAAATAATCACACATACAACAATATTAAGGCAAGCGCAGCATCGGAAATCGATCCACAATATGTCGATAAATGCAGGCTTCCAATAGATACAAATCTTGGGCAAGAAATTTGTTCATCAGAATCTATGATAAGATAAAGATGTTGAAGAATACCATCCATAATAATTAAACATATACATACAACCACGAGGTACAGTCTTGATACCGGCCCCATTCAGATAAGAGTCCGTGTGGCAATAGACGAAAACTTAACCAAAACCATATGATCCTTGCACCAAGCCAATATTTGTGTGGTCCATATGCGTTTGTTTTGGATCTGAATTTATCCCAAAATCCCTCGCAGTTGATACAAGACACGTACGGTATTGTCGGATCGGAACTGAATGTCTCTATGTATCTATCCCCAAAGACAAATTGATTCCACCCTGACTCAGACTACCAATTGCCGCCTACATATCCCTAAATATATCCTTATGTAAATGTGTCCTTAAATTCATTAATAGTTATTTGAATTATTAACACCGTTTGTGAAACGAAATTCCGGAGGTTTAATCCCAGTACGGAGATAAATCTTTACGTGAACCACAAGTGAGACAAATTCTCAGGTCTGGGTGTCAGTGAACCTAAAAGTTTGAAAAAACTCGTTCTTTCTGACATGCACAAAAAAGACTTATTTCTGATCACAATATAGGACCAGAATGTTGTATGAATTGCGTATCTTTATAATATCAGGTTTAATACTTTATACTGTTAATCACAGATCCGCTTTACGACTGAGATGGCCTAGAGTTAGTGGACTTCACAAACCAATGAAATAGTTGTGGAAATCGCTGAGGTATTCAGAATTTCTCATGATGTTCTCCGGCTCCAATTCTGAGGTATGCTTTGAGCTCAAACTATATCTTTGATCTGTAAGTCCAGTTAGTCAACTAAGTTATGACTCACTTGAGTTACGTAAGCGTTTCAAATATGGACATTTAAGGTCGCCTGTTTGATACAGTAATCACTGACTAATATATTCAAACTCTCTCTCTCTCTCTCTCTCTCTCTTCAGCCACAGGAAGTCCACAGCTAAACAAAAACCTCTCCCTTGAATAGCCATATAGACCTGTTAGTAGCGACGTTCATGCAGCGACTTCCTGCAACCTTAACTAGGCCGTCCGTCAAAACTAAAGTCTTCCTTATTTTAAGTGGCACATTTGGTAAAGTTTTATTTTTTATCCATCCTATTTCAAATATCATTGCACCAATTTAAGCACTTACGGCCTTATCAATATACAGATTTAAAACCAATTTTGGTTATCGAATGTTTTGTCCCTCTCGAATGACTTTAGTATTCAGTTTGAGCGAAGAAGACAAAACATTCGATAACTAAAATAGGTTTTAAATCTGTCCATGAATAAGGCCACCATACATTATGCTAATGTATTTGATAACTTAATCCACTTGTAATGGTACTCTATCTGCACTGCACCCTTATAAAAACATTAACTCCATTACAATTCTTCCACTTTGTTACATTCCTGGCGGAGCTGTCGTGGTCACTATGTTTTATTATGATGATATTACTCGCCGCACGATATCATTACTCTCACATTAAACTCATTTACCATCGACTTACTCATGTATTACATATGTTATCCAATCAAAGTACATGCAGTATTGAAACAAATCGAATTCTTACGGATTTTATCGCCAATTTGATTTAATTTTTATATTTTTTAGCTTCACTAAAGCTGTGAAGTGATCAAAACGTCGGGGAGTTTATAAATGTAAAAATAAAAAAATAAATCAAATTCGCGATAAAATCCTTAAGAATTCGATTTATTTCTATGTGTAACATTTGCGTTAATCTAAGAAACCATTATACATGCAGTATGCAATATGAAGTGCCCTATAGACGAGGCAGTCCAGTGCGGCGCTGTGCGTGCACTCCGTCGCCGCCGCAGCGCCCTCTAATGACGAGAGGCGCCGCGACCCGCAGCCTCCCTTAATATCTTGTTTACAACATGCTCTCACACCAAATGTTTATTATATTGTTTAGATTGCCGGATGCCCAATACGCATTTCCACTTCCGATCCTATTTCTTCCCTCTCCCTTCCCAATTTGATCGGCGGCAACACATCTATGATCCAAGCGTTGTGGATGTTCATGGGCGGTATTAATCAATTAAGGACCTGTAGGGTAATTCACGTAATTAAATAAGTTCATTTGCAGTGCAGTCGCAGTTAAGTTTCGATCAAAACAGACCTTTTCGTATTCTCGTAATTTTGACAACCGCTGTCAGATACGCTCGCGTCAAGTCCGCGTCACGCGAGCGGCTTAGCGTATTCTACTGCTGCGTGTTTTATATGCGTGATTCAGATCGCAACTTGATCGGTATTCACGTGTAAACTTCTTGCATACGACTGACGTATAGTTGACGCGCAGCACCCGCGCAGTTTACGCATAGCTTAGGTGCAGTTTACGCGCAGCTAAACAATTACAAGAATACCATTTTGCACTAAAACGTAAACTTAATTGCAACTGCACCGCAACTTGATCGGCGCGTCAAAAAATTACGTGAATTACCCTACTGTGTAGGGTACTTTACTTTATAATACCTCTGAGATATTCATTGAAATAAATATATCCATATTTTATAAGTTACTTAAATGAACAAATATATTATAAGAATCACGTCATAGTATAAAATTGTATAGTAAATATATTAAGAAAACTCGTATTTACGTAATTCTTTTAACGATAGAAAGACGACGAGGAAACTGAAAGTAAAAATATTACACAATTACTACTACCTACTGTTTGCTCAAAAAAATCTTAATCCTGCATGTATTTCTACCTATATACAACAAGGACGATAAAAAGGTTATATATTATTGACTATTTCATAGTTGTGTTTTTAAAGGATATATGCGAATGACTTTCCTGTATAATAAAAAATAAAATTACTTCTGCCATTCTTGAATGGTTACCCTTTCAGTAATCATCATATTATATGATGTATATGATTCATATACAATGATAATAATGATATCATGTTAAAAACAAATATAAACACGTAAATTTTAAAGAGCAGAAAAAACTTATTACGTAGAACCAAAAATAAAGATACATTTGTAAAAAATGTTACGAAATATCAGTAATACGACGAATGTGCTCAGTTCTTTCATACAACGAGCAGTCGTTTGGTTACATAGAGCGGTAAATGAGTGCCGATAACTCCAAGAAAATCGATGGAAACTCACTTATAGAGTGCGGCGAACGGCAATTTGGAGAAGTCCCACAATAGCTGCGTGTGAAAAATATGGTTTGGTAAAAAAGTATATCAAGGCAGTAAAATAATCTATATACTCATATTTATTATAATCTAAGTAGAAGAAGAGGAGTTTTACTATATCGCGAAATAATTTTATGAAATTATTTAAAAGTAAATTAATAAGTCTACATAATAAATGAATTTATGAATATTTGTAACTAAATGTAATCGAAATAGAATTGCTGTAGCTCGTTAAAGCAACGGTACAAATGGGTTCGCTAGGGATGTCAACCGCCTTATCGAAAACAGACTTGAAGAAATAGCTTGACTGTTGTGTTTCATGAGTGAGATTTCCGGAGACTTAAAAACTGACGGCAGGATAATTATTCGTATCCGCTAGATAGCGAGGACCGTGGACAGTGCAGGAATCTTGTCACTGTAACCTACATTCATCATGTTTTAGTTTCAACCTGTGCATATCCGCATTTAGCCGGACTATGAGCCATTGTGTCGGTAAACGAATGTTTTGCATTTTTCATCAAACCGATACTATTTAGATACCACACCAAAAATCACATTATTATCATTTTATCATGTCCGTATAAAAAGGACAAAAATGCCCAACTTTAATACTGTCAAAAGCAATAAAATAGGATTTTTAATAAAGCCTAAGGGCAGTTCGGTGTGAGCGAGGGCGTTTTTAAAAGAGCCTGCTGTGTCACTGCTCGCTTAATAATCATCCAACTTGTTTATCCGCTCTGACTCATATGTAGGCCCTTCCTGACGTAACTCTTTAATTTTTGGCCGATACTTTTATTAATTTCAGTTGTATGTATAATAAATCGGGAAATATATATACTTTTAGTAAAGGCGATTTAGTAATTAGCAAACTTTGTATACATACATACTTAAAGCAGTATCCCTTGAGGAAAAGCAGAGGCACCAATATTTGTGTGATCCACAGGTTTTTGTTTTGGGTCTAGGTGTTTGTGAGACCAAAATGTCTCACGTAGTTGCTGATACCCACGACACAAGACTTAATCTTGTCAGTACTGTGTATGTGACTGTTGTGTATATCTATTTATGAAATTAGATAGAGGAAGAGTTCGGTATTCTTACAACTGAAAATGAATAACTGGATGCAATGTTTCGCCCGCGGCTACGTGGCGAAGCGACGTCGCCAACCGATGTCCTTTATTATTCCACGTTTATTTACTTTTCTACCTCATCCGTTTAGTCTGCGAGTTTCTTTATAAAAAAAATATATTTTAGAATATAACGAACTAAACTGTATTATATAAAAAACTATTCATGTATATATCATCGTTTCCAAGCATAGGAAGTCATCTGCTGAACATGGACTTCTAAATTAATTCCACAGTGACAAAATATGCACGTACATATAAACAAATATGTAATATATTAAGAACAGTCGCCTTCTTGACCTAGTGTTAGCGTGTATTATATAATCATGAACCTTGAACCCACAGACTTCTTGTCAAACATCTTTACAACCACGCACTTGTAATACTCACACATTATACATACACACATGCAGCCACCCTTAGAAAAACATTCAACTCACAGAACTTACATTACAGATACAATCGACTCAGTTGTGAAATCAACTGAGAATTAATCCTAAAAAAAATGCGGCACACGAATAACGTAACGTAAAATGTTACTGATGGTAGGTCTCTCATAAAATGTGAGAAGCTGCCTGGGTAGGTACCACCGCAATGTCTATTTCTTCTGCTAAACAGCATTGTAAATGCACTGTGGACTGCCTCGGTGGCGTAGTGGTACTACGGTATGATTGCAAAGCTGAGGTCTCGGGTTCGCATCCCGTGTCGGGCAAAGTGATATTGTATTTTTCTATTCATTATCAGCCCGGAGTCAGGAATTTGTGCCCGATATGGCGATAGGCTCGCCCCCTATCACATCGCGGGACGGAATAAACAAGGCGAAACGTGGGTGTTCTGTTAACACCTCTGCCTACCCCTTCTGGGAAAAAGGCGTGTGTTTATGTTTATGTATGTAAATGCACTGTTGTGTTCCGGTTTGAAGAACCTTGTAGCCAGAATAACTACTGGACATAACGAGACTTAACACCTTATATGTCGGGATGGCGAGTGCAATGAAGTGTGAAGCATTGCCTTGTAATGTACCGTACATTACCTATACCGATTTTGATTATTCTACTATTTATGAGCGGTCATATCGCTTACCATCAGGCGAATGGCATGCCTGTCTCACCTTTCATCGCAATAAAAAAATCATCCATAACAGTCACTTCACAATATTACTCCACCTGCCATGCTAAAATCAAGATAACCATCAAGCTATAATTAACTCCATGAAGCCGTCTGCGTTAACTAAAACCGTAACTCGGTATCTTTACTGCTGTGCTTTGTTATCCCCATTGTATTGAGCACGATCTTATATACCAAGACCCAGGGCATTGTGTGGAGCAACATAGTGTGCTAACTGCCCTATACACTGAGTTAAACAACGCGCGGGAATTTACGAGATCCAAATTCTCTCTTATCTGTTTTTTTAGTAGATGACAATAAATAAATAATTAATAAATACACCCAACAGTCACATACATGGTCCTGACCCCACATTAAGATCAGTTAAGTCTTGTGTTGTGGGTATCAGAAGCTACGAGAGACTTTTCGGTCTCACAAACACCCAGACCCAAGACAAATACTTGTGGACCTCACAAACATTTGTCTCGGTGCAGGAATCGAACCCGCGACCTCTCGCTTCACAGGCGACGTCTAACCAACTACGCCACGGAGGCTGGCCTTGCAATGCCTTGTTTACGATCACTTGTGTTGGTAAAATAGTTGTCTGTGAATATAATTCCAGGTAAAATATCATACAATGTTACATGAGCTCTTTAGTAAGGCTTAGTTAAAAAAGTTCATTCCAGTTAACTAAATGTTTTGACGTGATCACAGTTTGTACTTGGTAAACAATGCAGTGGTTATGTGAAGTATTGAGATTGCACCCGATATTGATATAGTGTACTGTACTGTACTGTATCAGCCCATACACGACCCACTGCAGGGCACGAGCCTCCTCTACAATCGAGAGTACGATTGAGAGTGGTTAGGCCATATAGTCCACCACGCTGGCCCAGTGCAGGTTGGCGGACTTTTACATACCGTAGAAATTTATACAAATCGCTATGGTATGCAGGTTTCCGCACGATGTTTTCCTTCACCGTTATAGTGCGTGGTGATTGACTATCAATACACACATGACTCCGAAAAGTCAGAGGTGTGCCCTGGGATTTGAACCCGCGACCACCGTGAACATCTAGGCAGCCGCGTCTGGTCCGTTACCAATAGGCCACCACGCACTTCGATATAGTGTGGAATATATAAAATAGCAATAAAGTATTTAATCATTAAATAAGTACTTGTTTCCTAAAATCCATTTTTCCGAACAATTATATGTACGGGAGAACTCTTACAATCATACGCCAAATTTTTATAGTTCACAAGAATATTCTTTACTGATATCACGTGAACGTGGAAAAAAGGTCAGTTATAGATAAATGTATGATATAATGTACCTCATGTCAGATTCTCGTGCTACTATAGAGTACGGGTCTTTGACGGGGCCAAGGTCTAAGTCAACGCTGACCATGTTCAGGTTCGAGGTTTGATTTTATTAGACTGTTTACGACTATGTGATATCAAAAAGTTCTAGTAATTGTGGCTAAAAGCCTTTCTTGCGGATTTCGTACTAAAGCAGTAATAAATCATGAATTATTTAATGATTAAATACTTTGTAACAACTCACAAACCATTATTTCGATTATTTATTAACGTAATTCTAAAAGCTCTTAAACTCTCGCCCGTTTCTCCCAAACAAATAAAATGAAAATTTCTTCACCTCAATGAGTTATGAAATTCCTTCATATCACTAATGTAGCGAAACAGGTTATTAAGAAATACCCTACATTTTTCAGCGAACGCGACTCGATGGTGGCATGTGGCGCCCCCTATTAAGACGGGATGAACTTGAGCGAAACAATTCATAGCACCCGTCGCCACTCGTTGTCCATTAACCGTTGCCTGCAGTCTGCAGCGGTCCGTTCACAATGGCCGGGGATTCTTTGAAAAATGTCTGAAAGAGATTTTATGTTGGAAATCTTGGCTTACCATTGTTCGTTTGACTTGCAAACACGCAGATAGTGTTTGGAGATAATGTTTCTGCTTGTCACTTTTTGTGTTTAGATGAATGGTCGTTTTAAGTTAAGAGTTTTAAATAATATTCATTTTGAGACAAGTGTTCATAAAGATTGAGCAATTTGTTTAAAGACTTTACCTACTAGGTTTTTTTATGTGCCAACTTACATCAATTACTTTTAAAAAA
This sequence comes from Theretra japonica, assembly GCA_033459515.1. Taxonomy (NCBI): domain Eukaryota; kingdom Metazoa; phylum Arthropoda; class Insecta; order Lepidoptera; family Sphingidae; genus Theretra; species Theretra japonica. The sequence goes on from CM065944.1 coordinate 8,935,894, forward strand.
ATAATTCTTTCTTTCATCTTTTTGCAAATGAGTACAATAATGGAATAGGAATTAAATAAGAAATAATATTATATACTATTATTTCATTTTAAACATTTTAAGCAATTTTGTATTTATCCGTGTCGCAGTAAGAAGTGAGTCGCGAATTTACAAGCAGCAGCCTTTATGTCGAGCATTTATGATTCATTCTCGGGCAAAACATGTTTTTTCACTTCACTTTCACTCAAAACCTCATACCTTACAGGCCGTAAACGCTCTCCCTAGACCAATAACCTAATATTTTTTTTTATATAGCCAATTACATCCACATAAAATGAAATGTTTAAAAATTAGTGAGAACATTAAGGGTGCATTAAACGACCGACTCAAATAAAGACAGAACTGCAACGTGCCATAATTACAGGGGTGTTTTAATGGACATTAAAAACGTGACGCCTCGCTCTTATCTTTAAGTTTAAATTGAATCGTGTTCTTAATTTCTTCACTAAACATCTTAATTAAAATTTAAAGTCTAAAACGAATGGAATGAATACGAAAATGTGTCCTAGATTATTTGTTGTTTTAAAATTTAAGTGTTTAGTTATCATCACTTCACTGATGAAAAGTTAATAACTTTCTACATGTTTAGTGCATGTAAAACAATCGTCTATATGAATATATTGCTAAATAATTTACGACTGGCCACCTGCCTTTTTTTATAAGCTTTTTTATAGCATAGAGCATTTTATCTCGGTGTATACGAGGTACAGGCGACCTAGATATAACACGAGATTTTTTAAGCTGACAAGTTCATTTTATTTGACTAATAGCAAGCCTATCCATTCGAAAGTTTTCTGACATGGTTCAACTTTGATGCTTGAGTTTTTATTCATTATTTTAGACATGTATTTGTATGAGACGTCCAAATATTCCAAGTTACAATCCATAGAAATTAAATTTTCCGCGCAAATTCTTAGTAACATCCCCAAATGAAAACTAAAAGTCGGAGGTCCGTGAATGCCGCATACAAGCGGTTCTAAGCGTAATTACTCTACAAGAGTTCTCTAGTATTTTTTAATTAATTCTCCATTTCAAGAGGAAACTAATAACGTTCTTTGTTGAACTGGGCGGATCAATGCCCCTGCCTTCCTTCGATTCCAACTTCCAGATAAGATTTCGTAGGCGTCCGTTGCGGCGGGAATTGTTTTTCCCGTTCTCAATTATTTTGTAAAGTATTTTGTTTCTTTTATAAAGGAGTACGTCACCTAATAATGGTTTTATATTTACTATCAAAAGAAGTGCGTGGTGGCCTGTTGGTAAACGGACCAGACGCGACTGCCTACATGTTCACGGTGGTCGCGGGTTCAAATCCCAGGGCACACCTCTGACTTTTCGGAGTCATGTGTGTATTGATAGTCAATCACCACGCACTATAACGGTGAAGGAAAACACCGTAAGGAAACCTGCATACCATAGCGATTTGTATACATTTCTATGGTATGTAAAAGTCCGCCAACCCGCATTAGGCCAGCGTGGTGGACTATATGGCCTAACCACTCTCAATCGTACTCTCGATTGTAGAGGAGGCCCGTGCCCTGCAGTGGTTCGTATATGGGCTGATACAATACAATACAAAAAAATCAAAAGTGTTGGTGTCTTAATTTTAAAAGGTTTGATTTCAGGCAGCTTGGTCGTTAATTCATAAGCCATATCATTCTGTGACTTGATAAGTCATGGTGCCCCGATCTCATGAAAGTATGGGATAGGTGGAACCATAAGAAGAGTTTACTGATGATGTGAACACACGTGTACAAAAGGCTTAAGAGCGTCATCCGCAATAGACTGTTGCGTTCGGGGGTTATCATGTGTGCATCAGGTTTAAAAAAACTGGGTATAATTGTCTAAGATACTACTTCACAATACCACTATTAAAAATCATGGAATATAATATAAGTTTCTGTATATATCATAATACATATCATAATAAAGATCTCTGCCGCTACGCCGTAGCATGCTACAACCATGCTACAAAGAAACGGGAAAATATTAATAGGTCATTGTAACAATTGACCTTTGTCCAGTGGACTGTAGGCAGCTGATAATGTGAGTTCTATGAAAGAAGATGTTTGTGTAACATTATAATACTATTTTTTTTTTTTGTTTAATTGTGTAATATTTTTACTTTCAGTTTCCTCGTCGTCTTTCCATACTTAAAAGAATTACGTAAATACGAGTTTTCTTAATACATTTATTATACAATTTTATACTATGACGTGATTCTTATAATATATTAGTTCATTTAAGTATCTTATAACATATGGATATATTTATTTTAATGAATATCTCAGATGTCTTATAAAGTAAAGTACCCTACACAGTAGGGTAATTCACGTAATTTTTTGACGCGCCGATCAAGTTGCGGTGCAGTTGCAATTAAGTTTACGTTTTAAAATGGTATTCTTGTAATTGTTTAGCTGCGCGTGAACTGCATCTAAGCTATGCGTAAACTGCGCGGGTGCTGCGCGTCAACTATACGTCAGTCGTATGCAAAAAGCTTACACGTGAATACCGATCAAGTTGCGATCTGAATCACGCACATAAAACACGCAGCAGTAGAATACGCTAAACCGCTCGCGTGACGCGGACTTGACGCGAGCGTATCTGACAACGGTTGTCAAAATTACGAGAATACGAAAAGGTCTGTTTGATCGAAACTTAACTGCAACTGCAATGCAACTGAACTTATTTAATTACGTGAATTACCCTGCAGGTTTTAATAACCGTTATCGTAGCATAAAAGCTACAAATGTTCAAACTTGCATAATGCAGTTTGACCAGCGCAACCCTTAAGCAGAAAATTGAATTTCGGTCTCACAAACACCCAAACTACATAAACTTATAATAAATCTACTCCACATTACAGACGGTCAAGACCTCACCCGCTTACCCCGAAAAAATACATTAGAACAGCTGAAAAATTACTCGGCATCGTTGGCTCAATTTTTTTAACCACAAAATGCATGCGGGAATTTAAAGCGATGCTCCCGAACGCCCGTTGTTCGTACAAAGGAGTCGCGCTTTCTTTTCACGAGCTTTTAAAATTGTCTGGCTCATTTTCCTTTGTAAGGCCACAAACAACACGAATAGAGAAGACTTGCGAAGATAAGTGTCGTTTGTTTTGTCCATGTGTAGTGATATTTCTGACGAGAAGTCGCGACTGGTTTAATTTCTGTTGTTTTGTGAGTTTGACGTTGGACTCTGTAGAAGTGTTATTGGATCTAATTTAAAAATACCTTATTTTATTAATTGTCTAATATATTAATGATACTGTTTTCTAATTACTCTCATATGGTTTTAAATTAAATCTATTTTGGATTTCACCATATCTACGCCATGGCTTTGAGGTCGCCTAAATAGGCGCTGAAACGTTATCGTTAAGGGAAGTAACCCAATGGTCGCTTGGTAAAAAGAAAGAAATATAATTGAAAATGATGCGTTGTACATTACACATTAACCTACCGTTACATAAGTCTCTTTCATTCCTTCGACAGCCTACGTGACGCAGTTGGTTAGACGCTGGCTGCGAAACGTGAGGCTGCGGGTTCGATATCCGCACCGAAACAAATATTTGTGTGATCCACAGGTATTTGTTTCGGGTCTGGGTGTTTGTGAGACCGAAAAGTCTCTTGTAATACCTGATACTTACGACACAAGACTTAATTGATCTTATTGTGGGGTCAGGACTACAAGTATTATGTGACTGTTGGGTATTCATGCATTAAAAAAACTAAAATGTTATTTTACCTCGTGAATGTCTTAATTGATCGCCGATACTTCTAAAATCTTGTGACGCCACGAGCAGCGGTGTCTATACTACCAAGCAGAAGCGATGCTTTGATCCACGCGACACGCGCCGCACTCGCCAGACTTGACGCGTCAGCGATACCTCTTATCGTGTATCGCAACGATAGTCAAAGTGTAATACCATCGGCGTAAAAAAAATTGTAGGAAAAAATTGTTCTCATGAATTACACATTTACACATTACCGTTACATGGCTTCCCTGTACATATATTTGTCAATTTCATGCATTAAAATAACCGAAAACGTTGAATTTCTTGTAGTCCATGAAAATCCGGGAGCTATACGTGTCGTTGAAAAATATAATAATTCAGATTTCATTTTTGTCGATTTAATTTAAAAAATCCATGTGTTTTATAGTTGCTTCCAAAATTATCTTTAATCTTTCATTGGTTATTGGTGGTAGGATTTTCTTAACTGCCCCAGAGCGATCACCGTACACAGTGGTTAAGAACCGTCATAACATCCCACTTGAGTGTATAGATAGATACAGTATGAGTACTTGATGTCGAAACCACTTTAGAAGTTAAAGAATATCCAGAAATGCAATAATAAGTAAGCAGAGGCTAGCGGGAGCCGCCCTCACACCCACCACTGCAACTCCTGTAAGCCAGGATCAACAGTGGCACGCATTGTAATGACACCGAGCATTAAAACTCAGCTAGTCTCCGGGAATGTCCAACTTGTCTTTAACCCGCAACGAAGTCAATCATGAAGTTAAATTAATAGGAGTTGGAAATAAATTATTGCCCTTATTGGCTTGCAGGGCCATCTAAAACTAAAAGAAACAGATCAGGGTTTACGAGGATAAAGTTTGGGAACCCCTGATGTTTCGTGTCGTATCACGAGGACCACCTACATAAATAAAAAACTTTAGATCGGTTTAGTGGCGTCGAGGCTTCTGTACTCAGTATCTTAGAAATACATTGTCGGTAATGCTCTTACGTGTTGCGATGATTTTGGAACGTATATTGTGAGTTTTCGTGTTGTACTAGCATTATAATATTAGAAACGTTATTTTATATAAGCTACAGGCAATCTTTTCTGGGATTAATTTATATGAATCTAAAACCTTTGCAAGGATGAATACAAGAAGTTGACGGCCAACCTTTAACACTGAAAAGGAACTCTAAGAAGAAGAAAACCTTTCCCAGCATGTTAAATGTGATGATTAAAACCCAACATCCGAGTTTTGAAAGACCAATAAAACGATGCTCATACAAAAATAAATAAAATATCATACATATCATATCATTGCCTTGAGCGATGAGATATATTTATTTAGCCATATATTTTTGTTATGTATCTGTTATTAAATATACAAAGTCTCTATATAAAATAAACTTTTGAATACATAATTCGTTTTCAGGGATTTTAAACATATAATATACTCAATAAACACAGAAATTAAAATGAGTCAGGTGCATTACTGCACAGCTTCAGGCATCTGTCTCTAACATAAATAACATATGGCTAAATATTCCCAGTTTTGGTGATATTATATGTTAGGAACATTATTTTAATTATAACAGACATGCTTACAATTTTATGCAATAATATTTTGATAAACTAATATTATGTAAATCAAAATTGGTTGGACGCCGGCTGTGAAACGAAAGGCTACGGGTTCAATCCCCGCGATGAGACAAATGTTTGTGTGATCCACAGGTATTTACTTCGGGTATGTGTTTATGAGACCGAAAAGTCTCACGTAATTTCCAATACCCACGACACAAGATCCAATTTTCATGTGAAATGAAAATGAAAATGAAATGAAAATAATTTATTGAATCCATTAAAATGTTCAACATTATTTAGATTCAGTCATTTTTTTTTTCTACCACCCGGTTCGGAAAGCGGTTTTCACTAGAGAAGAACGGGCAAGAAACTCTAGTGTTGCTCTTTTCAAAACCAGTTTACAATATCGTGATTATTACAAAAATTACAATTTGGTCCAAATCAGAGCAGTTCATTAATAATTTGTTATAATTTGCAAGTGAAATATATTTTTAATACAATATTGTTTATATTCTGTTTAATATGGCTGAGTGAAGTGAAGTAGGCCAGAACGAAGAATCAGTATGCCCTGTTTCACCAACGCAGTGAATACTCGTGAAAACCTTATGTAATCTATAAATCAGTTACAATGTAAGCAAATCGGACAGACCAGTCCACACAAGCAGCACCCGTTCACGAGTATGACGCATGTGCCAGCCATCGGCCTCCTCAACCATGCTACAGGGAAGTGACCGACCCGGCACACGACGCCGCCGCAAGCACAGACTTTTAAGCGAGCATGACATACCCAATCGCTTACAAAGTAAAATACAATGTGTAAAGTTACTTAATATAAATTACAATATACAGAGCACACCGATACCTCCGCTCCGAAATACTATCTATATGTTTAATTTTATTCTATTCCCAAGCCTTATCATCATCTAGATATTCAGAAATTTTATAATAAGCTTTATTGCATAATTGTTTCTTGATAGTAGCTTTGAATTTTTTAATAGTTAAGGCTCTCATATGAGTGGGAACTTTGTTATAAAAGTGTATACAGTAACCCTTAAAAGATTTGCTGATCCTGTGGAGTCTGGTCTTATGACTAGCTAGATTGTTCTTATTCCTAGTATTTTTGTCGTGAATATCGCTAATCTTTCGAAAATTTTCTTTATTCTTATGGACATACATTAAATTTTCATAAATGTATTGTGACGCTACTGTCATTATATTTATTTCTTTAAATTTATCTCTAAGAGAACTTCTGGACCCTAGCGAATAAATTGATCTTATAGCTCTCTTTTGGAGAACAAAGATAGTATTAATGTCAGCTGCGCCACCCCACATTAAAATTCCATAACTCATCAGACTATGAAAGTAGGCAAAATAAACCAATCGAGCTGTATCTATATCAGTCAATTGGCGAATTTTACCCACCGCAAAGACTGCGGCGCTCAGCTTTTTAGCTAGAGCGACTAAATGAGGACCCCATTGAAGTTTGGGATCTAATGTAATTCCCAAGAACTTAGTTGAATCCACAAGGCTCAACTGATCCCCATTCAAAGAAATGTTAGCGTTAACTTTTTTTACATTGGGTGTCACAAATCTTATACATTTAGTTTTTTGGCTATTTAATAGCAAATTGTTAACGCTAAACCAATACACTATTTTTGAGAGGGTGTGGTTTACATCGTCAATATCTGGTTGGCGTCGATTTAATTTAAATACTAATGAAGTATCATCAGCAAACAACACTACCTCACAGTTGTCCCTTATAAAAAAAGGTAAGTCATTAATGTATATTAAGAAGAGAAAGGGTCCAAGAATTGAGCCCTGCGGCACTCCCATAGTAACAACAGACCCAGGAGATATTTTTCCGTTGATGTCAACGCTTTGGATTCTATTATTTAAATATGACCTACATAATTCAAGAGCAACACCATTAATTCCATAGTGGCTCAATTTCCTGATAAGAATATCATGGTGAACACAATCAAATGCTTTGGATAGATCACAGAATACACCTAAGGCATCCTGAGACTTCTCCCAAGCATAAAATATGTTACTTATAAGCTCCACACCAGCATCAGTGGTAGAGCGACCCCGCGTGAAACAAACAACAAATTGTTTACCATGAAGTATTTTATTTTTTGAAAAATAAGTTTGTAGCTGTAAGAGCATTAATTTTTCAAAAATTTTGCTTAATGAAGGTAGTACTGAGATAGGTCTATAATTAGAGGGGTCATCTGTACTACCAGATTTAAAAAGAGGTATAATTTTACTTAACTTCATTTTATCAGGAAATATACCACGGTTTATACAAGCATTAAAAATTACTGCTAGTTGGGGAGCTAAGATTGGTATTACAGAATTTAATATTTTTGTCGAGATTCCCCAAAGGTCACATGTATTTTTAATATTAATTAATTTAAATGTTTTTATAATATCCATACTATCAACACAATGGAATGCAAATGAACTTCTGCCCCCAGTCACACTTTCTTTTAGCAACTTTTCTGCTATGTTAGGGGATGAATTTAAACTTTTTGTTACAGAAACTGGTACATCTGAGAAGAATTTCTCAAAGACTCTAGCTACTTCAATATTAGATGTAATTATATTATTTTTAACATTTAAGCTAAACTCTGTGTCTCGAGGTTTAGCTCTACCAGTTTCTTTATTAATCACACTCCAAGTCATTTTAATTTTGTTTTTGGAGTTTTTTATTTTATTACTTAAATACATTGATTTTGCTTTAAGACAAATTTGTTTGAACATATTTGAATAGTTTTTGACATATGTTTTAAATTCTTCACTGTGATTATATGTTCTTTCATGATAAAGATCATATAATTTTTCCCTACTTCTATGTATACCAATAGAAGCCCAACTGCTAAAACATGTTTTTTTGCGAGTGGAAATGGACCTGGATGCAAAAATTGACTTAAACTCCTTACAAAATGTGTTGAATACAGAATTATATAATTTATTAGGGTCATTACCCTCTACAATAGTAGTAAATTTATCTGATAATTTTTTTTCCTAACTTTTCTAACCGAGCCTTTGTTACTGGAACAACAGTAAGTTTCTCAATGGATTGTTTTTGGAACTCACTGCTAAATGTGACAAGTTGTCCACAATGATCAGAGTCCAGTTTATTAATAATATAACTATTAATTGGAACTATATCAGTGAACACATTATCTATGCATGTGGAGTCAGGACTATGTACATACATACGTGACTGTTGGGTTTATTTATTGATTTACTTATTTACTTATGCGAGCTTAAATATACGTAAATAAAAAGAACGTCATAATAATATTTACTCATATTCGGCCACGACAGCTACCAGTTATTTTTACACGTGTAAATCAAAACAAACAGTATTTGCAATGTTCATTTTTGTATCTCATCCAACTACACAAAAAACATGCTTTCAACTTGCACCCCTGATGCATTTCCAGCCATTAAAACGAGTACGTACTTAAGGATCTGGGGGTTTCGACCACGCGATTCTGTTTACTAGAAAACTTTTGTTTTAAGTAAGGAAGTAGGTAATTTAAGGCTAATGCCCCTCGGTTTAGATTCAATCTGCATGGGATCGCATGAGCGTCAAATGACCTGTGTAATTTAGTTTAACACAATATAGAATACCTATTTACAATAGTCGACATTCTATCTAAGCCTCACAATTATGTTATTATTTAAAAATCAGAAATACATTACATAATTTTAGACAATACGACATTATTCTTTTTGTTTATCAAATTTTATTAGTTCTACCCACTTTATTGTTTTTGTTTGTATTCAACTTTGTTTTGTAATTAGAATTAACAAATACGTTTATAGTTTGATTAATGTTCTGATGTTAGCTTTAGTTATTATATTGTACATTACTCATGAAGTGAAATATTAATTTCTTTTGAGTAAATAAAGATCTTTAACCGCAATAAGTTCTTCAAATATGTACATAGTGCTACGTAACACGACGTCGGTACAGAAAAATATATAATTGTTTTTTTATAGTTACAAAAAGATCAATAAAATAAATGTCGACCACTGAAAGACGAACATGTTTTACCAGTCTGCCTATTCTGAAAAACGCTTCAAATACGAGAAAGTTCCAAATGTTTACACTATCATAAAAAATAGATAATATATATTAAATTCTGAGTACGCACCCGTCGTTTGCCGATAGTATCATGGTTTTTATTGAGTTATTATCAGGGGTTGGTGGATTTATTTTACGAGCTATGGTAACTGTTTTACAGCAGAAAAATATTTGACGTATAGCTTGCATTTATTTTATTGTGCTCGGAACAAGCCGCGGGATTGCAATGGAGTTTAAACTTTTATTATCAAAGTGGCTTTGTTTTATGTAGTGCGTTGTCAAGTGTTCCAGGCTTTCGTGTAAAATATTTATATTGTCATTTTTATGAAACATTCTATGAGGACTGTGAGTGTGTAAAATAAAACAGTTCTGGTGGAATTGTTATATGATAGTCGGAATGGATACTGAAAATATAAAGTTTTTACAATTGTGAGTGAATTCAGACTAAGTTAGATGTAAGAAATAATTCTGTATGAGCTCATATACGTCCCACTGCAGGGCACGGGCCTGCTCTACAATTGAGAGTACGATTGAGAGGGGTTAGGCCATGTAGTCCACCATGGTGAAAAAACAATTAAATCAATTAAATTCGATGTCGTGACATCATACGACGGAAGCTAGTGAGAGGACGTCACGACCGTCAGAATTGAGTAGAAAGACGCAAGGAGGAGGGAGAGTTAAAAAACAATTGTCGGAATTTGTCTTTCAGACAGATGTTCTCCTACAGATGTGTGATGGGTAATTTTAAGACCAATGTGTTAAAGTCGAGCTGTCTTACTGGACACGCAGTAGACACTGTGTTGTCATAATTGAATATTACAATAATATAATGACCTTAAAAGGCATAAAGTATATCTTCTACAAAAAAAGAAACAAATGCTTTATGAGTAAAATAACTTCCGACCCTTGCGGCATTTTACAAACAAGATAATTAATATAGTTCCCCGTATCTTTATACTGTTGAAATAAAACACTATATTTATTGGAATCACGTAAAGATAAGGCGAGAGTTGCTATCAGATGTAATTTCATCTTAAGTGAAGGGTGGCCAAAGCCGTAGAAGAAATAAATTGAGTAGGGAGAGACCCCAGCGTAACGCAGGTTTATATACATCCTATGTGCTTATTAAATTACTGCAAACGCTTATATGGAAGCCGTATTTTAGAAAATTTAATAAAAAAAATGTTACAAGTGTTTTGTAAGGATGCACTGTTTTGAACCTACCACAATAGAAGTAAGAGGACGCGAAGGAATGGAATGCCTTACCAAAATTAGTGTTTCCTAAGAGTTATATTTTAGGGATTTTCAAGGTTAGAGTGAATAGCCACCTTCTAGACGTGTAACAACGTAGACTATATCGTCACTTTCCATCAGGTGAGATTATGGTCAAACGCCTAACCTACAAACGTTAAAACAAGAGGCAGTCAGGTTCCACTATTCAGTAAAGCCCTTATTACTTTCATTGCAAAATAATTAATGCCTAGACCTAGGAATCGCTGATTTCGAGTCTGTAGAGAAGTTTCACACTGTAGCCATAGCATCGGAGAGTTGGCCATGTCTCATTGGTTGACACATACTGCACATTTAAAAACCATAGGTAAACTAGCCGAGTTGAAATGCTTTGGAACGATTTTATATCATTTTACTGGGGTTGGCTGGACACGATTCTGTATCAGCCCGTATACGTCCCACTGCAGGGCAGGGGCCTCCTCTACAATCGAGAGTACGATTGAGAGTGGTTAGGCCATATAGACCACCACGCTGGCCTAGTGCGGGTCGGCGGACTTTTACATATCATACAAATTTATACAAATCGCTAGGTATGCAGGTTTCCTCACGATGTTTTCCTTCACCGTTAAAGTGGACACGATTAACCAATAAAAACTCCTATACTACAGGGATAAGCTAAAATAAAATAGGCAATTAGATTTTGTATCTTTCAAAACCTATCTGCGGTAGCTCGTAATTGGCTATCTTTCGTATACAATAAAACAAAATAAGTAGAAAATAACACATGACGTGATGACATAATATACTCCAGCGAATATTATCCCGCACCAAAGCGTACATAGCAAAAACAAGGGTCCCAAAGAGTGAACGTTTAAAACCGGAGTTTTAATTTTAAAAGTAGGGAAAAGATAACCGTGTTCTGTAATTTATGACGTCATTATGGTGCGAATTAAATGAAAAACGCGCTGTCGACGGACAATGTCGCCGCGCGCCCAAATACGTTTCAATAATGAAAATTAACAGTCAGCTTACATTTCGAAATATGTGCTGGGAATATTGCGTCAGTCCGTTGTTTTAAGTTCGATCATTCAATAGCTTTTAATATCAATAACAATAAGTTCGACGTAAATCATTCAATAGCTTTTATTATCAATAATAATATTTTTATGGAAGAACCAAAATAATCAATTTATAGTGGGATTTCCGTAGTAACGTTTACTTTCATAGTACAGAAAAGCGTTGGTAATAGTTATCTGCAAATATTTTGGAGGTTTGAGAAATCTATAAATATGCATTACGTAAATCATTGTGCAGGAAAGATGGTTAATTAAACTTATAAATCATAATTAAAATAATAATAAATAAATAAATACACCCATCAGTCACATACATAGCCTTGATCTCACGTTAAAAATCTCTAGTCTCTTAGAGAAATATTGTATCGTGGGTATCAGAAGCTACGGGATACTTTTCGGTCTCACAAACACCCAAACCCGAGACAAATACTTTTGGGCCTCACAAACATTTGTTTAAGTGCAGGGTTCGAGCCCGCGGCCTCTCGTTTCACCGCCGGCGTCGAACCAACTGCGCCAGGGAGGAGATTAAATAACACCATAAAAACCAGAGCATTCATTCACAATTACATTTACGTATTTCACTTGAAGATAACATGAAATTACCGCAACAGACACTAAGACACATCCCACATAGGATCTTCAGAATGAAATATTAATTTCTCAGCGGATCGTGAACTATTCGCCATTATACTACTAAATACATAAATTTGAATGACGAAGGTTCGAGACCGTGAACTCACTCGCAAAACGAGCAGTATATTTTCAACTTCGGCCATTATTAGGATATTATTTAGGCGCAACACGCATTACGGGGATTTAATACAAATCCAGTACATAACTCGCGAACTTGCTCTCCATGACGATAAATATTATGAAGTTACACAATTTGTGATGGCTCTATATACGTACGGCTATCTTAGTATTTGCTTAATTTATGTAAAGAAATAGGATGAATTAAATAATCGGAAAATATAATTTTGCCAATTAGTTATCTGATGATTATTAGTAATGAAAGCATTCACTAGAAATCCGTTAAAACGAACTACATTAAATTTTATTTCAAACCATTATTTTATTAGACTCTATTATTAGACTCTGTTATTAGACGCTATTGAGTATAATTTTAGGTTTCTCCTCTGCAGAAATCGTATCTATTATAATATTAAATTTTTCTGTCTTATCACATCATGCACAACGTTTTGAGAGCAATACTCTTCGCTCAAGATTTATATCAATTATGGTAGGTATAAGTTGTTCTTTAACCATAAGAGTTGGTGACTAGCATAGGAAAACCACTCTTGAACATAATCCCCCCCCCCCCCGCAAAGATATCACAGAAACCTGTTGAAAGAATCCTGAATTCAATAATTTCCCACAACTTTTAATTTATTAATATTTTGACGAATAACACCTCCATTTATCACTAATTTATTTAATTAAACTCCTTAACCTTTAACCAAAATTCCCATTACAATTCTCGCAAACACTTAATACAATTGCATTTCTCACCTTGTTCGCGGATAACGTATATCCTCCATACAGTAACATTGTTATAAAGATTCATCTACGTCTGCACAAACAACAAATTGGCCGCGCGTATTTCACATGCGGAATATGCAAATATGCAAAACGTTTATGCATAAACAAAACTGAACATCAGCTCGCATTATACAACATGCATGTATTTGAATACGCGCGTTACAGCTGATATGTTTGATGAATTTATTTTAACGCGCTTCGCTGTTATAACGGGACTCCGCTATAATCGAGTTTTATCGAACTTTATTTTATTGTCGAGTAAACTTAGGCAGAGTACACAACGCGCGCCTTTTGCGATTTTGCGGCTAATAGGTAACAAGCATTTATATTTGATTGGATATTCTGATTCCTACTGTTATACAAGGTATATCAAGACTGCTACCGAAAACCAAGTAGTTTTAATGACTACAGACACGATGAAATTAAAAATTTAGCAAAATAACGCGAAGATTTTTTTTGTAATGTTTTAAATATCATTGTGTTTCGGTTTTTTGTTGCATTGTGACTAAACTCACTAAAACTACCGCCTGGCTTCGTTTTCGGTAGCAGTGTTGATATACCCTGTATAGCTACAATTAGATCCAACAACAAATCATGTTATCGGACGCACGAAGTGGCCACAAAGCATGAACTGTATCATACAAACACAGTGGCTATCAGTCCTACATAAGTACATACGAAGTATTTTCATAATTTTAGAGCAGTGACATTAAAATAATCTAATTACCTAAGCTATCAGTCCCACTACAAAAATAAAGCCAACCAACTCATACAACCTCGTATGTATAGTGACATAAAAATCCATCCCTTTTTACTAAAAGTATGTTACAAAACTGTCGATGGTGCTCATAATATTAAAATCCAGCCGGCAGGAAACATCGCGACAGCTTCCCACTTGCATTTACCTCGAAGCACATAATCTCAAGAAATGAGGGCGGCGCTAACCTTCTCATTCGCGCGGATCGCTGCCAACGCCATCAAATTGTACTTCCACTTCAAGTGACGTCATAGAAAACTAGCAACTCAATCTACATTATAATCATATGAGGTAAGTTCGATTGGAAAAGTCTAGGCGTGGATGTGGATATTATGTTTGCGGAGAACTCGTAATCACGGCTTCAATATTTAGGGCATACGCTGCTTTCTGTAGAGTGTAGAGCATAGATGAAATATTCCATTTCTAAGTATACTGACAAAAATCGCCGGTTTAGTACATACATAAGCTCACGCCTTTTCCCAGAAGGGGTAGGCGGAGGTGCTACCAGGACACCCACATTTCGCCTTGTATGTTCCGTCCCACAATGTGATAGGGGGCGAGCCTATCGCCATATCGGGCACAAATTCCTGACTCCGGGCTGACAATGCATAGAAAAATCCAATATTACTTTGCCCGACCCGGGATTCGAACCTGGGACCTCAGCTTTGCAATCATACCGTAATACAGCTACGCCACCGAGGCCGGTTTAGTAATATTAATCAAGATTTAAATATATCGCCTCACTGGTATATTGCACACTTGTATGATCTGTGAAGTATGCGGGCCTGGATAAGTTCTCCTGCTGTGCTAATCCAATGTACGCCCGTTTTCGGTTTACAAAATTCAGATTGCCGCGACTGCAAATTGTGGGCAGCGCGGTGATAGCCCGCACGCTATCAGAGGTCGGAGCGGAAATAAGCGTGCGGACGTGCGGTTCATTTTTCTTTCAATCGAGGATGCCAAATATCAGATGAAATGGAGAAGTTTGAGCATGTAGGCGGACTCTAGCTCCAGCCGGGATAGCTTAGCTACACTCGGTAAAAAGGACAAAAAGAACTTGTTTTCATTGCCGTTAATATTATCATGAAATCATTTATAACACATTTGATTTATGTATGCCTATAAATTATCGTGACAAGTCTACTTGTTAGCGTTGTACCATCTAGTTTACGCGGAAAAATATCCTAAAAACTAGATTCTTCTCAAGTCTGTAAAACTCAATAGTTCCTCTAATGTTTATAAGCAGTTCTCTAAACTCAAGAAGTTAAAACCCCGAGCGGCATATTAATTGAATGTGTCCTATAGAGAATCGATAATTGCATAAATTTCAGCTCCAAAAATAACTTCCGCTAAAACCTAATTGAAATTGATTAAGTAAAATCGCTGACGTCACACGTCTACGGTAGCTGCTCTGTGACGCGATGTTAATTGCTTCCTCAGCCGAGTGACGCATTGAACCGCACGAGATAGACTGCCGTGCCTCAAGATTTCCGTGACTTAAATTACTTCACGTGAAACTACGGCTTAAACTATAACCGAGTTATACATCTCGAAAACTGGCTGCAACGCTCACAGCGCAGGTTGATTACTGGTTCTAGTGATGTGGTCTGTTTGACCCGTATTTCATGGAGTTTATTACGTCACACGTCAAGATCGGGGCTGGTGAATGTATCGTTGCAGCGCTGAAATGTTTTCGAATCTTGAATATGAGTAATGTTTAGTGACAATTTGCAACCTTTGCTAAGAGTATTTTAGGTCATTGAGTAGTTCCTTGGAGGCACTTCGGCGTGTTCAATTTGAGGTCCCAAAGTGCCTCTAAAGTGCAGATGGAGACATGGGGTTTTTTAGCCGGTAGGAGTCTGGCATGTCCGGTCTATTCCGGATAATCGGGTATCCATTGAGGATTATCTCCCATAAGAAAAACAAGTAGGTCATCGGGTAGTTAAGTGGTTGGGTTTGTAATTAGTCCACGTCAGTCTGCACGCCACTTCCAATTATTGGCCTTGATAGTTTCAACAACAATTCTATTGTATCATATGCCTATTCATTGACGCTGGGAGGACAGTATCCGTCCGAATAGTGACCATGGTAAACTGACATGTAAAACCTGTCTTAAAAACCCACACAAATATGTTGCGTTTTCGGTTCAGTCTGTGTAATGTATTCTCTTTTCGTCCAGTCTGACCTGATAAGGGGTGATTATTCCATACCCTTAAATACCCTATTTGTATTGCTCCTCCTGGCATTAGGAGCAATGAGGGACTTATTCTGAATAGACAGCCTCTGTGACGCAGTTGGTTAGACGCCGGCTGTGAAACGTGAGGCTGCGGGTTCGATCCTCGCACCGAAACAAATATTTGTGTGATCCACAGGTATTTTTTTCTGGTCTGGGTGTTTGTGAGACCTTAAAGTCCCTCGTAGTTGCTGATACCCACGACACAAGACTCGATCTTAGTGTGGGGTCAGGACTAGGTATGTGACCTGTTGGGTGTGCTTATTATTATTGTTTTAAGAGTATAACAAAACAATGAATTGGCCCACTGTGGTAGGCTAAGATCTAAAGCGGCTTGCTGAATATGGCGGAAGTCATGTCACCGTATATAGATATCAGTAAGTAACGCTTCTTATTACCATACGTCGTTACTCAGAGAATCTTCTGGGAAATCAAGAGCTTAGCCCAGTGCAGTCGAAATTATAATCACGCTATGAAATACATCTGCAGAATATTAAGTTTTGCCCTAAAATGTATCTACTAGACATTTTGCACCATATAATAATATGTACTATTTGCATTACAGTAATAGTTGTTTCATACATAAACAACGAAAACTAAATCTTCGACTTAAATGAAAATCTTACATTTAATAAAATAAAACAATTATAGGACTGCCTGGATGGCGTAGTTGTACTACAGTACGATTGCAAAACTGAGGTTTGGGGTTCAAATCCCAGACAGGCAAAGTGGTATTTGGTGGTTCTATTTATGTATGTATGATTTCGATATTGGCCACCATTCCGTCGAAACTTACATAAAATCACACCTTTTTCCCAGAAGGGGTAGACAGAGGTGTACCAGGACAGCCACATTCCGCCTTGTATATTCCGTACCACGATATGACAGGGAGCGAGCCCATCGCCATATCGGGTAAAAATTCCTAACTCCGGGCTGATAATGAATAGAAAAATCCAATATCACTTTGCCCGACCCGGGATTCGAACCCGAGACCTCCGTTTTGCAATGATACCGTAGTACCACTACGCCACCGAGGCAGTCGAAATCATTTACTATTTATTACGATTTAAAATAACAGACAGTTCATTAATTATGCTCATTCATGTGTTTATATATTTACAGTAGTAAAACTAACCGTGAACGTCTAACATTACTTGAACTATCCAGAACATTAAATTATATAGCACATGAGTGTCTTTTTAAATTTGACAAAGTAGGTAATTTAATTAAGACCCCTTCGTCGCTGCACTTCCGAAGTATATAATTGGATTCGACTCGGATCGTAAAAACTTAATTCGATTAGCGTCAAAGAGAACTTTTTAATTATCACAAATATTTGCTTGATCAAAGTAGATCTTATATCCTCTAATTATGAGCAAGTTGTGCTGCGTATAAAAAGGCTAAAACGCATTTGAATTAACTTAAACTTGTTCAGTTTCTACATGATACGCAGAATTTAAGATAGAAATGTCTTCAGACTGCCTCGGCGGCGTAGTTGTACTACGGTCCGATAGCAAAACTGAGGTCTCGGGTTTGAATCCCGGTCGGGTAAAGTGATAATGGATTTTTCAATTCCTTATTAGCCATGAGTCAGGAATTTGTGCCTTATAGGGCACAAATTCCGATCACATCCATCCATCAATTCCTATCACATTGTGGGGCGGACATACAAGGCGAAATGTGGGTGTCATGGTGGCGCCTCTGCCTATTCCTTCTGGGAAAAAGGCGTGAGTTTATATATGTATGTATGTATATATGTATGTATGTATGTAAATGTTGTATGCCATTTGTCGAAAAACGATGTGGATGAATAAAAATACTAACAACAGAAACACGTCATTTGGGCTCTACAACAAGATACTGTGTTTCATCGGGTGGTGATGGGTTTAAAATACAATGTATTTGTTGTCCCGTAGTGTGTGTAAAAATAGGTATGTTATAGTTTGAAAATATTTTTCTTAATTTTCGTTTTGTAACTGGCCACTTACCCACAGAATTTTGGTTGTAAAACAGCTTTTATATCAGCTTTTCCTTAAATAACCGACAATTACGATCATTTATTTATTTATTATTTGTCGGAATTTTCATTCGCATTTATAATTTTTTATCCGAAGATCTCGACTTAACAAAAAAATATCTAATCCCTTTCAATATTTTTTTATTGTAGGCAACAAAATTCAAAATAAAAAACCAAGTGCGTCCATTATAAAATAATTTTATTTACAGCACACAAATCCTAAATATACCTCGCCACGTCAACGGAATGCAAGTAGCTGTTAACAACCACTGCAAAGTATATGAAAATCGCTGAAACAAAAATGAAACGGCTAAGTAAAATACCGTGTTTATGTTTCGTATTGTTCTCGCGCTTTTCACATCAGAACAGGCACACTTCACACAGAGCTTACATATATTATTCATTTATAACACGTTACTGAACTATTCTGTGAATAAATGGAGATAATTTAATACTTTTATGCGGTCTATGGGGGAGGCCTGTGTTCAGCAGTAGACTTCTTGTGGCTGAAGAGATATATACAGGGTATATCCAGACTGCGACCGAAATCAAAGTCAGGTGCTAGTGTTAGTGACTTCAAACACAATGCAAGTACAAATTTCGCAAAATTATTTTGTTGTAATTTTTTTACTTATCGTCGTATTTGGGTAGTAAAACACGATGATATTAAAAAAAAACTGTCGCTTTTTTTAAGAAATTGTGTCTGTAATCACTAAAACTACCTTTGGTCGCAGTCTTGATATCATCATCATCATCATCCATCAGCCGAAGGAAGTCCACTGCTGAACATAGGCCCCTCCCAATGATTTCCACAGTGACCTGTTGGAGGCAGCCTGCATCCAGCGACGTCCCGCGACCTTTACCAGGTCGTCTGACTACCTA
Source organism: Theretra japonica (assembly GCA_033459515.1). Lineage (NCBI taxonomy): Eukaryota > Metazoa > Arthropoda > Insecta > Lepidoptera > Sphingidae > Theretra > Theretra japonica. Next base: position 8,955,084 of record CM065944.1, read on the forward strand.
GTGGGTGGACGTCCTACGCTGCGCTTTCCGCTTCGTGGCCCCATTCGAGAACTTTTTGGCCCCATCGGCCATCAGTTCTCCGTGCTATGTGCCCCGCCCATTGCCACTTCAACTTGCTAATCCACTGGGCTTTGTCTTGATATACCCTGTACCTATATATTCTAAAAGATTCCCTTGTGGACTTAGAATATCATCACACCATATAAATTAATATCGCAAGATAACTTGCTTTGATACCAACATTTGATCCATACAGCGTTTTTACCTCTAAACAAAACAAAGCCAGAATAACATTGGCCAAGCTTAAAATACCCGTGTCAATTACACGTCCGTTAGTTTGGCCCATCCACCAAAACCTATTTAGAAAGTGGCCTATTTAAAACAGGTTACGAATTTCAATACTTTAAAATAGTAAAGATCAATAGCGGAATTAATGTGAATTCTAATATAAATGACCGATAACATTTACCTTATTTGGCTGTATAATATAGATTAATATCATGTCATTCACAATTATCAGCAATACTTTTATAATTTGTTACATTGGGAGAAACAATGTGATAGTGAGAAACCATCGCTAATAACGTATGTATAATTAAACAATGTAGCTATAACAATATCTACAATATATATTAACAAACAAGGATAAATAATGCACCAAATATAAAATATATCAAAATAAAAATATATTAATGAGATTGACACCTATTTCTATGAAAAGTCCTCAATACGTCAGCACCATTTTCGTTTCAAAATTATCAATACAGTTCTTAATTATCTTTGTTTACAATACCAACATGCAACTGCTGAACACGATCTTCTAACAATACCTCTTCATCAAACTTCTGCTCATGAACTTCGCTTATTCCACCATACAATATATCAACGTATTACTTTTAAAAATACACAAAATCAAAACCGAACATACCTTTATAAACACACCCTCCCATCAATGTGAAGAACGCAGCTAAATATTCCCTTCTAATTAACGTAATAATAGTTCTTGCACTAAATAAAAGACAGTAGAGCACCAGGATAGACAGGTGTGACACGTACCACAACGAACAGTAGTATATGCTGCCCTCTGTACGCTGCAAAAAATCATACCGTTACGTCTACTTAGGCTAATTTCGTAACCGTTAATAAAAAAAATGTTGAGAGAATATGATGACTAAATTGAACAACACAGACAAATTTTAATTGACAGTTTTAGTAATAGAACATCTTTAATATAAGTAAATAAATAAATACACCCATCAGTCACATACACAGTCGTGACCCCACACTAAGATCAATTAAGTCTTGTGTCGTGGGTATCAGAATCTATGAGAGACTTTTCGGTCTCAAACACCCAGACCTGAGACAAATACTTGTGGGCCTCAAACATTTGTCTCAGTGCGGAAATTGAACCCGCGGCCTCTCGTTTCACAAGCGTCTAATCAACTGCGCCACGGAGGCGATATGATATGCAAGTTTTGTCAAGATTTTTCTTTCACTGTTAAATTGCGTGGTGATTTACTTTGAACACATAGCTCCAAAAAGTTATAGGTGTGCCCTGGAATTTAAATTTACGACCACCGTCTGTCCAGTCTATTATCACTAGGCCCTACACATTTAGCAGTAGGCGTATTTAATCATTTAATCATATAAGTTTTTTTTATTGCATAGGTCCGGCAAACGAGCAAACAGGTCACCTGATGGTAAATGATCACTGCCGCCCATGAACATCCACAACGCTGGATCATGGATGCGTTGCCGGCCTAATTGGGAGGGGAGCGGGAAGGAAAAAGGATGGGAAGAGGAAAGGGGTATTGGGCATCCAGCAATTTCACTCATGGAAACGAAACGCGAGTTTAGAATTATACCCTTTTGACGCAGCATTGTTTCGACTCCACCAGCTTGTAGACAAACACAAAAAATCCAAAGAAGTTAAATTATATAATTAAAAAATGCACCTTATTACCCTTGAAACACCCCAGAGCAGCACTGCCGATATAACGATCTGGTACGAAGCAATACATACGGAAACCAAGACCAACAACATGTTGACAGCCAACACTGGGTCTTTATTGTAAGGGCCCTTCGATAGGGTGGTCCGCCATATTGCAGTAGACGTCAGTATCACAATTACTCCACATACCACCTGAAAGGGCTTTTATTTTATAGATTTTACAAAGGAGCAAACTTGTTATTATTTTATGCCTTGCATCCAGCGACTTCTTGATAGGCTGATGTGGAAATCTTTTAAAACAGTCAATGTGGCATCAGCCACATGTCTAGTTATTTGACTTGTTATCATAATCTGATGATTACAGGGAAGCTTAGTGGAAAATAAATGTCGACATCGAGCTATAACGTATAGTAATGTATATCATATTATAGAATAGTTTATGCGTTCTATTCTTTATTATACAATTTGATGAACCTGATCATAAACCTTGTTATATGTTCTTATTATTGGATCCCACGCAACAGACTATTTCTCCAAATAAAATCTACAGGCGTTAATACTCTATATTAAAAGTGATCGTAAGAAACACTTACGTACAATTGTAGTTATTGCCACTACAATAACGCCTTGCCAAAGGGACAAACCGCACATATTTTTAAGCTCGCAACACGTGTTTTTATTTTCCATCTTTATTTCCCACAAAATATCTCATACGCAAACAAATTAACCTATATCTTTGACATCTGACAATTTCCTATTTACCGCCTAAGAAAGTAGTAATGCATACTCCTTTTTGATAATTATGTCAATATATTATGTATTGCATCGAAAACCATTAAGCCGTTTTCAGAAACGAATTGAACTCAGGTTTATCGCGCACTATCGCACAGACAAACAGACAATATTTCTAAAAATAATTGTTTCAGGTTCTATTTCGTTAATGTAGTCCCCCCATATTCCTTTTTCTCATTTATCATCCATGTACAGACATCGACCGGTTACAAATTTATTATAATATGTACAGATAATTTATTTATCCGCCCAGACTTGAGACAAAGACCACCAAAATCAAAATCTGTATCAACCCATATACGTCCCACTGCAGAACACGGGCTTTCTCTACAATCGAGAGTTCGATAGAGACGAGTTAGGCCATAGCCCACCACGCTGGCCTATTATGGGTTAGCGGACTTTACATATCATAGAAATTCTTTTAATTTGGCCTGTTGGTAACGGGCCACACGCGGCTGCCATGTCCACCGTGATCTTCAAACGTACTCTCCATCGTAGCCCCATGACCTGCAGTGGGGCTTGTATGGACTCAAACACGTCTCAACATTCTCAAAATTAATAAGTAAAGAAATTGAATCTCTTTAATTAAATTCCCTTCTATAAGTCCTTATCTTACAACTGTAAAACAAATGAATCGCAACTTTTTGTAATCTAAACTCTTTTGGCAGCGGCAGGAAACACATGCAGTTTGGAACAGAGCCATCGCGTGCTGACTCTCGACTCGAGTAAATTCATAAGCGGGATCCGTGACTTTGGAATTTAACCTCAATTTTCAGTAGATATTTGTATTCTATTATAGAAGTTAATTACAATTCTTTTGTATTTAGCTAATGTTGATATGATGCCAAATGGATGATTGTGAAACAAAAGGCCAGATGCTGAGTTCGGACAATTACTGTAAAGATTACTTACTGGTTATCTTTATAGCGTTTCTTCTATTTATTGACTACTATCTTTCACTAGCGACATAAGATGGATAGTGGGCTGATGCAAATTATGACAAGGCGTTAAGAAAATAACGTCTTATGTCTCTGGGTAACGAACGCAGTGCAGGGGCAATCAAAACTTAATAAATAAAATTTTCGAATGGTGGTATTCCTGTTTATCCGTAACTATGACTTACGAACATGCGTTCGACATTATTATCTACTTATTCGCACTAATAAACAATAAAATAGACACAATGATATCCAAAATTCAGTTCACATGTACGTAAATTCAAACGGCTACATCGCAGCAGTTGCGTTTCCGTTTTACCAAATGCGCAGCGCACAGTGCTGGGCTAATAAGCAAGCTCGATGGTGAACCGTAAACTAGGGCAAACGAATCAAATACACAACCCGAACCCGGGAAAGCAGCCATATGTCTCATATGTTATGTAGTAAAGGTGCGGAAGTAAAGATGAGACGTATTTACGATACCAGGTTTTAAAACCAGGTATTCACTTCGAAGTACGGCGCCCTGGTACGAGCAGAAAATACTTACAAGTATGAAAGTATTTCCATACGTCGATGCGCAGATAGCTCTGGAGACTACACATGAAAATACTTGCATAGGAAAACGATCCATAAACTAATATAAATAAGAACCATAATCGTATCTGTCAATAACAAATACATTTGAACTTCAAAGTATTTCTTTATTCATACTATTTTGCTCTTTATAGCCATCACATACGGGTTGAATTCCTATGCAAGTATTTTCAAATTTAGACGGCGCTGCACGTCGATGCGCGAAAAACTTGGAACACTTTACGTAAAAATACTTTGAACTTCAAAGTATTTTTTTATTCATACTATTTTGTTCCTAATATGTCATAAAATACGGGTTGAATTCCTATGAAAGTATTTTCGAATTTAGACGCCGCTATAAGTCGGTACGCGACGAACTCGGAACACTATATATAAAAATACTTCCATAGAAAAACTATCCTTGACTTCATATAAATAAGAAACTCAATCGTATTTGTGAATAGAAAATACTTTGAAATTCAAAGTATTTTTTATTTATGCTTTTTTGCTCCTTATTAGTTACGGAATACGTATTGGATTCCTATGTAAGTATTTTATAGACGCCGCGCCGCGGTTGGGACGCGAAGGGTTGCCGACTCATACTTACAAAATACTTTCAAGTATTTTAGAACCTGGTTTTGAACCCTAGTATTTTTACGTACTCATACTTAGAAGCCCTGGTACTTAATTATGCAAGTATATCTCATCCCTATGCGGAAGAACCTAAGATGTTTTTATAGCATAGATGCGTTGTCCGCGCTCTATAATGGCAAGACGATTGCAAGGCAGTTGCCTGCCAATCAATCAGTCACGCTTTAATCAGTTTCGCGGCTGCTCGTCTCTCTGACTATTTGTATTTTGGAAAACAAATGCCATTGCGCCATTTTTTTATGCAATTAAGTTAGTGTATGACGTGTCTATTTGTACAACGTCACTGGGAAAAACTAGAGAATTTAACTAAATACATAATACTAAACAAAAAATAATTTAATTAATTTTATATTGTAGCATTTGGATTGACAAAACTTTCCCATTTGTGGCCGTGGAGAGGCGTAATACTATACAAGTATTCACAAAAAATATACTCGATTGGACATCGTTATGTCAGAAGTCAAACACCAAATTCTACCACAAACTTTCAACTCTGTGAGGGAAAAGTTAGGAAATATGAATTTTTCAAAATCTCTCTTTTGTAATATGTATTCCGTGAGTTTAAAACTACCAGTATAGACTAATCGTAGATATAAATATGCCCTAAGCTTCGTTCAAGTAGCCGTAAGAGTTTTATTGAGTGGATTCATGAGACAACCGGCCGGTAATAAATTGTACTTGATGACTTAAAAACCAACATTCAAATTATACGCTTTATTCAATATGATACTAAGTATGGCACACCCTGTGGTCCAACCTACCATTAATCACCCAAAACATATTAAATTAAGTCCCGTGTCATAGAAACTGTTATGATTTATTTGCTTATGAATACAATAAGGTTTTGGCCCTAATTCTACATCCTTACATATTAAACATACATAGACTCACGCCTGTGATGCGAACCCTTTGGGGCACGCAAAGAAAATAGAGCCAAAAGCTACGGTCCACACAAACTTCTATCGCGTCATCAACTGTCATGAATAATATTTTTTCTTTTGTATTGTATTGTATTGTATCAGACGACCATATACGACCCACTGCAGGGCACGGGCCTCCTCTACAATCGAGAGTACGATTGAGAGTGGTTAGGCCATATAGTCCACCACGCTGGCCTAGTGCGGGTTGGCGGACTTTTACATACCATAGAAATTTATACAAATCGCTATGGTATGCAGGTTTCCTCACGATGTTTTCCTTCACAGTTATAGTGTTATATTAGTTATATTTTTTCTTTTACCAAAAAAATATTTACAATGAAATATTAACATAATACAACATTTTTGAAGTGGGTATATATAATAAATACACTGCGGTACTGCACTAGGCTCGTGGCCTGTATCACAGGTATCAAAAATAGAATTAACAAAATATTCTTATTTCTAAAAGGCCAATTAGTTAGGTTAACGTCGATAATAAAAGAAAATGTAATCAATAATAGGAATTAATAATTAATTTTAAACATAAAACTTATTGTAAGGTATTGAGACCAAAATTTATTCTAAGTTTCAACTAAGGTAGTGGATTCAAATTTTTTAATAAAGTTAATAAAATAGGTGTTTGCCTGTATAAATGAGTCTGTTTACATAGAATTGGACTCTCTCCATACACGCGTTGCGGTTTCGAGGGTCCGTATTTTGCCTTTCATCATCAGCTTCCTAAATTAAAGTATTGGTAAATCTAAAGAGTATTTAACTCGTCTTCTTTATTATCTACACTACCCTCTCTATTTCCTTATCTTCTATCTATCTCATGGTTGCCTGGTAGAAATCGCCTAGAGAGATAAGACCGCCACTTGTACTATTGATTGTTTATTATTTTCGTATATTGTTGTTTCTTTGTTTGTGTACAATAAATAATAAATAAATTATTATTATTATTATTATCAGCCCTTATACGTCCCACTGCTGGGCACGGGCCTACTCTACAATCGAGAGAATCGATTGAGAGTGATTAAGCCATATAGTCCACCACGCTGGCCTAGTGCGGGTTGGCGGACTTACATGCCGTAGAAATTCTTTAAAATCCCTACGGTATGCAGGTTTCCCCACGATGTTTTCCTTCACCGTTAAAGTGCGTGGTGATTGACTATCAGTACACACATAACTCCGAAAAGTCAGAGGTGTGCCCTGGGATTTGAACCCGCGACCACCGTGAACATGTAGGCAGCCGAGTCTGGTCCGTTACCAACAGGCCATATGGGCTGATACAATACAATACAATACAGTATTTAAAAAATCTCATACTCATTAATTTCCAAGTAATATCGCAAATGCAAAACACAATAGTGAACAAATAAAACATTTCCGAATTTCAAAACAACGTTACAATTTCAGACACGGAAAGTCATTACAGTGTATTTGTATGGCGGAATATTTCCATAGAAATTAGTCCATTATTCCCCTGGCGTGTGACATAATAAAATGCAAAACGACATAGCTCCCGAAGCTTTTCGAGAATTTTAAAACCACACAGTCCGTAGGTTAGTAGGTAGTCACGTAGGTTTGGTCGGGAGTTTGCCGCGAACTCGGGAGTCGGTCGCACTTGGCAACACTGGCGTGTTAACCACGTTTATACTTTGGTGAAAAATTTCATTCTATTTACATTGCACTTATTACGGGGAATTTTTAATGCAGGTATCCTTTTAGCGTAACCGTTTTTAAAGCACACTTGGATTTTACCTCCAAAACTTGCCACAGTTTTTGCATTATAACGATGATTTTTTTAGTGTTTTTATTGCCAGCGTTTGTTTTTCGTTTCAATTCGTTCTTCCGATATCCGAGACGATATTTGGTCCACCATTAAATACGACAATCCCTTCTTCTAACATACTTAAGTCAATATACTGGCCTTACGCTGACTAATGGATGGATTTTATTCAACATTTACCAAGTCTAGATTTAGCAAATGTTAAATTGCTTAGGCGGCTCATAGTACTTTTCTGCTAGATCGAGAATTATTTGGCCCAGGGTTATCTTACGAAAATATTCCATCACTACTGCCTTAATATTCCTCTATACATACAAAGCATTAAACATCCCTAACAAAACGTAAACGCACTCCAAACGCGTCATAAAGGTAAGGCCCAACAAACACCAAATAATTCAGGAACTAAAAACCTTTGCAGACATTCACAAAGAGATCAAACGGCACTTTATTACGTTTGTCAGAAGCACCACACATTTGGGTCAGTCATTATTCTCGACCGGGGTGGAGTCCATATTTTAGGAACATCTTGGGACACTGGGCCGGCGTAAATAATGTTCCCGCGGGAGGAGTTAGTAAAGGCACGCTCTTAGACCCTTTTATGGCCCTCTGTGATGCCCACTCGTTATGTGAATTTTGGCCACTTATTTTCACTGTTTGGTTGGGTATTACTATTGTATGGGCTGTTGGGTATGTGGAAGTTTGGTAATCAAGTATAAATTACAAAGTACTGATATTTATGTGCAATTTGTCATTATATTGTGACCATTGATGTATCAGGACACAATAGCCTCACACGGGCTATGAGCGTGAAGTTCAGGTTTTGTTTGATCGGGGAATTAAACCAAAATAAAAATTGACTCAGATACATATTGATACACAACGCTTTATTGAACACCACAGAGTACAGGAAAAATAAAACCTTACCAATAAGTGTACAATTGGCGGTCTTATCGTTATGGGTGATATCTTCCAGACAACCAAAATCAACCTAAGATCTACCAAGCAATATCCTAATTATCGAAACTAAAGTAACAAATCTACAACCACCATTCAAAAGATTTTTTGCCACTCCAAGCCAATTTTATTGAAGTCCAGCACAAAGTACGATCCATAGAAAACCAGAATAATTTGAAATGTATCGTACGGTGTCCTTCCAGTTGAAATCGTACTAAGCCAAGGCGAAACACGTAAAAACAGCTCCCTATTCGCGACACCTACAATACACTACAAGTGTTTACGAATTCGAATCGTTTCTACGTGGAAGCAATCTGAGCGAGGACGGAACGTACCCTCTATACACTACAAATCTAATCTACAATCCAGGAGTACAAATACAATTTCAATAAACATTATTTTTAAATCCATAAATACATACACTCGCGCCTTTTTCCCAGAGGGACTAGGCAGAAGTGCTACCAGGACACCCACGTTTCGCCTTTGTGTTCTGTCCCATGATGTGATAGGGTGCGAGTTTGTAGCCATATTAAGCACTAAAAATCACTTACATACTGTATATAAATACATAAATAAACTCACGCCTTTTTCCCAGAAGAGGTATGCAGAGGTTCTCCTGGTAATAACCAGGTCACCCGCATGTTGCCTTGTTTGTTCTGTCCCATGATGTGATAGGAAGCGAGCCTGTAGCCACATCAAGCAAAAATTTCTGACTCCGGGGTAATAATGAATAGAAAAATCCAATATCACTTTACCCGACTCGGGATCCAAACCCGAGACCTCAGCTTTGTAATCGTACCGTAGTACAGCTGCGTCACCGAGACAGTCAGGCAGTTATATATTAAACCCAATATAATGTGATTATTGCCTTTTTTATAGCAGTCCATAATTGCCAACTTTGGCGCGGGAGTCCTCCACAAATTGCAATCCAATTTCAGTACTGTTGTTAATTTTTATTGTAGTTTAATAATCATTACCAAGTTGTATATACCGCATAAGCAAAAACCTGTCTAGATAAATAGCACCACATATTTCTTTGTTAGCAATTTGGAAAGTACATGACATTGATTTTTTATTATTTTTATTTAAGTATATCACAAAATTACACCTTACAGTAGATAGTCAAATTGTCCAAACTTCATGCACAGTTTGTTGGCAAAAAAAGCGCTCTAAATAAGGCGCTGTTTTCACGTTTAAAGAACATTTCAGTTAGAAATTAATTACTAACCCAAAGAATAAAACACTACCCATGAAACGCCATTAAGAAACTAGTACTAGCCATTAAGAAACTACACAAAGACATTGTAGTCATTAGCCAGTGATTACTCGACATTTTAGCCTAATGTCTAGTAGTGATGAGAATAGCGCAGTGCTATACGAGTACAGTAATACTTGTAAGTTCTGAGTTGAGTTGCTTCTGATTAAGGGCAGGGATGACACTATCGTACACCTGCCCGTGTCGACGTCCTAGCTAAAAAAAATATCTTTATATATTGATAAGTAGGTTGATTTATTAATAATGGTCTTATAAAAATACGGTGATGATAAAACATTGTTTAATTAGCCTCTAACTCACACCGCCATTATAGACACATTTAAAACCAATTTTAGCTATCAAATGTATTGTCTTCTTCGCTCAAACTGAAATCTAAAGTCGATCGAAAGGGACAAAAAATTCGATAACTAAAATAGGTTTTAAATCTGTCTATGAATAATGCGGACAATCTAAGTAATACACACTAAACTACATATTATTATTTCACTAATTGAAGATCTCTTGCCAAAATGACGCCGTTACAGATCAGCTTTAACTTTACATTTTCTTTTATTCTGTATACCTACCAACTTGCATTGGAGCTGTTTCGACGGGGCCACAGTGTAACATTTTGGTACACGTGTATTCATGACACGGGGACTTTGAAAAGCAAATTCCGTGTTGAAAGCTTATATTTGCTTGGGGACAACGAGTGGATTCGCGCACACTTTCATGGGACTAGACCGTAGTTACAAAAACGATACGATATATCGTGTACTTAAAGTTTTTAAATATGCAAATGTGGATATTATCGAGTGATTGACGGACTTCGAAGACCAATGTCTATAGCAGAATTTGCGATCTTCATGCCCGTTTGGATAATTATTTTTAAAACAGGAGTGCTTTCTTGCCTGACTTTTTAACACGCTTTTATTAGCTTTGCCCGTATGTATGTATGCAACGGAATCTTTAAAGTCGATTTCCGAGCACTACAAAACGTCGAATTGATCTGAAATGTTGCAGACTGACCAATGACAATAATATCATTTAAAAAGTTTATGACATTATCTTTACCAGGACATTCAAGATTAAAGATTAAAGCGTGAGGTGTTTACAACATTTACTTAATATCATCAAGCACTATGGATTTTTAACAATAAAATGAATGTATATCTGTCCAATTTCTAATCTTAAACTCATCAACAATTATTTTTACTTTTTTAGTTGGGTCTTTTACTAAAGCGTATTTTTTAGTTTTTAAACTATTATTTATTATTATTTCAATTTATGCTGCATAATAAATTAAATACATATTGGTAACAATTCATACAATATTAATTACACCTTTATTAACACACGAAAAATATCATAAAATACATAATATTTTCTATAATTTTACGTAAAATTTGACAAATTACAAAAGCACCTCTTTACATGTCATAATTTTTCTTTAAAATATAACACAAGCTGTCCGACATATCGTACCGTGTCCTCACTACGCAGCGTAACCCCAAGGGCGTTATTTCATAATTTTACAGTCAGATCACGTTTGTCATTTCACACCGATCCGCTGAGACAGAATTTTCACACTCTATAAATTCTCGCCGATACCGGATAAGGAAATCCGGGATGGTTCGCATCCTGATATCACAACTGAACTTGTAATAAAGGCTTACAAACAAATCCCTTGATTTAGTTCGTTTTTAAATATTTATTAAGATGAAAATATTTGTTAACTTTCAATTTCCAATAATCGCGCCAGCCGGTATTATACATATAGTTTGAAGTGTTTTTTCACTATGTATTGTTGTATTCGATTTTTATCGGCATAATAAATACCTATTTTAATGAAGTATCGCTCTAAATATATTTAAAAAATTTAACATCCAAAATGCAGCGCAAAATTTTGTGACTGGACTAAGATTTATGTGAAAATAGACTAAAATTTTGTTTCGAAAAGATATTTCCTATCCGCAGAAAAGAACGTTTATCCGGAATTACGTAGTGATTCCCACAGGCTGTCCCGCGCATAATGAATGCAATAAACAATCCCTTAATTTCAAACGTTTCGGCAAACTTGCACATAAAACTTCATTGCCGTCACAATTCATATTTGTATACCGTTGTTGGAGTAAGGATGCTAAAGACTAAAAATTAACTTTATAACTATATTTATTATAAAAACTATTATAAAAAATGATCTTACAGAGCGATCTCATGGTGATAAAACATTGTTATATTACCCTCTAAACTCACAACGCCTTATTCTTGGACAGTTTCAAAACCTACTATAGGTATCGTATGTTTTGTCTTCTTCGCTCAAACTGAATTCAAAAGTCGTTCGAAAGGGAAAAAACATTCGATAACTAAAATATGTTTTAAAACCGTATATGAATAAGGCCGTGTCTCTAAAATATTTATTTAACTGCTAAGCACATAATTTGAAGAAAATTGAGCCTACGCACTAGTAATCAAAACGATAGACGAATTGTAAAGACTACCTACTATGTAACATGTACTGTACTGTACCAGCCCATATACGTCCCACTGCAGGGCACGGGCCTACTCAATCTAGAGTACGATTTAGAGTGGTTAGGCCATGTTATTCCACCACGCTAGCTTGCGGGCTGGCGGACTTTACAAAGAGTTCTTGATCGAATACCCCCTTGTCTTTAAGCTAATTTGATGTCAATAACAGCTTCCGTGGCGCAGTTGTTTAGACGCCGGCTGTGAAACGAGAGGTCGCGGGTTTGATCCCCGCACCGAGACATATGTATATTTGTGAGACCCATAAGTATTTGTTTTGAGTCTGGGTGTTTGTGAGACCGCAGAGTCTCTCGTAGTTTCTGATACCTACAACACAAGACTTAATTGATCTTAACGTGGCGTCAGGACTATGTATGTGACTGTTGGGTGTATTTATTATTATTTATTTATTAAATAATGTATTTTAATGAAATACGATGCTTATGAATATTTCGACCTACTCAATACTTCCACAAACACACGTTATAATTAGAAGAATTACAATATTATGGAATAATATTTTAAAATACACGCAGATGTAATGTCTGGTTTAATAATGTTCAAGCGAATGAAACCATTACTGAATAAAATATTCGGGTAATTCCCAGATCTTAGTCACAAATCCCGTTATACATTATAATATTAATTGGATTTACATAATGAAAACGCGAGAACAGTTCGTTATTTCATCCAGACGCTGTTTAGTATTAATTTCATTACAGCTGTACTGAAAAGTTTATTTTATTTTATAAACGTATACGTATAGTGACTTATTAATGCAGTGAAATACTTTATTCATATTTCGCGCAGACGAACTTATTCGAAAAATTTAAGAGCATACACTGCGAGATTAAACCAAATGATATTGAAACTATGAATAACAGGACCTTCTTAAACAAGATTTTTCAGACTGTTTGGAAACGACCTCAAGTCAATAAGTAAATTAATCAACGATTACAAATACAATGAAATAGATATTATTATTTGTTTATTTTAGTGCTTTTTTAAGTTGTTGTTTTTTTAATTTTATTTATTTGTATTTTTTTAGTGTTATGTTTCTAATTCTTTCATCATACTACTATAATACGATGGTTACTAGCCCTCTATGCAATTCCGTGTTTATTAATAAAGTCGTGATTACCTAGAAATTCGAAATAATCCTGTCAACTGTAAAGCCTTAGACTAAAGTTAATTCTACGCTCATCCGAGTTTATTAATAAGGCCCAGTGTCTTATGGCGGGAATATGAATGGTGATTGAGGGCGAAGCGGCTACTAAAGGGAATTTATGAATCGACGAATTCCTGCTTATTTATAAATAACAATATGTCCATTATTAAAGCATCACATATTTTATATAATTCGAATTAAACATTGTTATTCATATTGCTTAATGAAGTAGAATTTTCCCATTACTAACAAGGTTATTCTGATTATTAGTTACCTATTTATTGTGTGTTCAGTGTTTACAATAATTCATAATCAATATGTATTTTCATTACTATATTTGCGATGTCAAACATAATCCGTATTTACATTATAAAACAATAAATCACGTCTATGGTATAATAAATATTTTCATAAAGAAACAAAGTTACAACTCACAAACAAACACTGAAGAAATTCTTAATCTCCTATTGCACCTTTCAAACTAAATTAATTAAGAACTAGACGTTCACTAAATTTATAAAATCACAGTCGCAATCATTAGCCCCTTAATCCTTTAATTAAATTAAACGCTATTTAGTTGATCAGCGTCGGGAATTGCACTTACATTGCGCGCATTGTTAGTATAAAGTGCGTCGTTTCCCTCGAAAAGCAAACAAAGTACGCCACACTCCGCTAAAGAGCCACTAACCGGCTCAATGCTACGCTGGTTTGCAGTTTACATAATCCCTGAACTGCACGCTACCTAGTACCTACAGATAAATGCACAATGCGTTTGCCGCGCCCTCATTCTCATTACGCGGTACACGTTAGACTCTAGCGAATTTGCTTTCAGGGGCATTAGCGGGTTTAGAATTGACGACGCCCTGGGCGAGATTTCTTCGGCGCCCATCCATGTATCTAAATCCAAGCGAAAACTGACTGTTCAAATTTGCAGTTAGGTATTGTAATAAGCACTATGTACACCCGGATATAAATGAAATGGCTTAACCTATGGGCTTAGTTGTGTCGATCGGCGAAGATAGTATAAGGAAAGGGACTACAGATAGACTACACTGCAGTCAGCATGAGGTGCTCTATAGTCACTTTGTAGTGTCACTATGAGAAAAGACTATATTATTGCAACAAATAAATTACAATTGACGTAACAATTATCAGCGTGTTATTCGCCATTAGCGGTTTAATAAACATAGATTACAACGTTTTTCCCCACATTCCTACTCTATTTGCGACCAAAACCAATAAATTGCTTAACAGTAAACACTATGTTATGTGTTCCTGGGTGAGGTAATTATTATATTTGTTTGTGTAGGTAAATAGTTTTAGGTATTTCATACGCCCGTTTTTACTCAGCTATTAAAAATAAATCGAAACTATCTAGGTACAACTACACTTAGTATTAATCACAAAGAAAGAACACTGAAATGAAAAGAATATATTTTATTATTATTCTTCCGTCAACTATTTTTAGAAATCAATATATCTACTGATCCTTCTTTTTTTTATCAGCCCATATACGTCCCACTGCTGGGCACAGGCCTACTCCACAATCGAGAGAATCGATTGAGAGTGGTTAGGCCATATAGTCCACCACGCTGGCCTGGTGCGGGTTTGCGGACTTACATACCGTAGAAATTCTCTAAAATCGCTACGGTATGCAGGTTTCCTCACGATGTTTTCCTTCACCGTTAAAGTGCGTGGTGATTGACTATCAATACACACATAACTTCGAAAAGTCAGAGGGGTGCCCTGGGATTTGAACCCGCGACCACCGTGAACATGTAGGCAGCCGAGTCTGGTCCGTTACCAACAGGCCACCACGCACTTACTGATCCTAATTTGACATATTCAAAATAGCGTACATCGGAAAGAAAAAAATTATATTCCGGAATTACTAGATATTGTTTCATTTAAAAATTATCCTGCAAAACAGATGAAGGCGTAGTAATAAAACAAATCTTAGAATAATGGAAGATAAAGTTTTGCGGGCACTAGAGCCATTACAGTTGTTACCAAGAGAAACAACACTGAGTGTGCCGGTATTTTAAACTTGAATCAAAGATGGATAGCTCCCTATAAACTTCTTGCGACGCGAGGTTGCAGATCTTTATGGAAAATTGATTGTATTGTATTGTATCAGCCCATATACGACCCACTGCAGGGCACGGGCCTCCTCTACAATCGAGAGTACGATTGAGAGTGGTTAGGCCATATAGTCCACCACGCTGGCCTAGTGCGGGTTGGCGGACTTACATACCGTAGAAATTCTTTAAAATCGCTACGGTATGCAGGTTTCCTCACGATGTTTTCCTTCACCGTTAAAGTGCGTGGTGATTGACTATCAATACACACATAACTCCGAAAAGTCAGAGGTGTGCCCTGGGATTTGAACCCGCGACCACCGTGAACATGTAGGCAGCCGAGTCTGGTCCGATACCACGAGGCCACCACGCACTTCACGCAAAATTGATTGAAAATTGATAAATCTCTTTAACCATAAACCATTAGGGCATGAAGTTTATTCATTATCTTTAACTATACTTGTTATAATTTCATTCCATTCAAAAACTTTTTTATTGTTTAAATTCACAGGAATATGCCATCATTTACTTTGTAAACAGTCGGTTGTTAACAAATAACCAACTTCGCCAAAAATTAATACAATCATAATCGCTATCTATGAATTGATTCTGAATAAAAACCAAAGACAAGTAAAATAGCTTCAAAGTAATAAATCGTCGATAAATCTTTGACCTAATTGATCCATTGTCGATCCATACTTCAATTGAAATCACTTATTAATTTCAGCCATGAGGCTAATGTCATAAAATATTAGCAGGAAAATAATAATCAAACATCTAAATTTTCAAGTATTCGAATAAAACATATTCTTTCTTCAAACATCCCAACACAATTCATGGTATTCCAGGTGTTATGTACGAGAACGCGGGCTTAGAAAAATCAACCAACTTTTGTTTGCCTAGATAAACAAAGGAATACAAAGCAATTGTTGCAGCGAGTTATTCGTGTTATTGTTATTTTATTTACCACAATATAAAAATACGATTTATATTTCAAAGAAAGTACCTACTTCGTTTTGTATGTATTTTCTTTATTTAAACTGATTGTAGAATAAAATATAAAGGACAGGAGTACTCGTATATAGAAGATATCTTTAGCAACAAGCAGAGTATGTAAATATAAACTTAGACAAACTTGAATTTTTGAAATAATGAAAGAGAAAAACATCATAGATCTTTTTGACTTTAACTACAGTGTTGTGAAATACGTTTTGTAACATATTCAAATACAATATGAAGATACTAAAATATATACTATGTCGCTAACGTAGATATTTAATTGCAGTTTATAATTACAAGTATTTGTCTCGGGTCTGGGTGTTTGTGAGACCGAAAAGTCTCTCGTAATTTCTGATACCCACGACACAAGACTTAATCGATCTTAATGTGGGTTCAGGACTATGTATGTGACTGTTGGGTGTATTTATTCTATAATTAAATACGATGTTAGTTTTACGCTTCATTGAGTAAATACGCAAGCATTCATTGATTCATTGTATTCTTTATAAGGATGTAGGAAAACGTATGCAATATACCGATACGATGCAACTTACTACGTCATTGACCTGAAACCACAACTCAATAGTTTCCAACCTACACGACAACTACTTGCGTATTTTATGTATATTCTTTACATCCTAATTTCTACTATACATGGTTTACAGAATTGTAACTGTTTGTATAATGAGCCACAAATGTCAGGAAAAAGGTATTGGTTTGATGTCAAGGACATCCTTGAGTCATACCTGATCCTTAGTACATACTAATGATGTGACAATCGAGGATTGGGTTGGGCGGAATGGCGAAGATCTAGTAGAAAATCATTCCCTGAAACCAGTAGGGTCAACGCTAGGAACATATTACATTTTGGGATACTTAAACGATTCCATCATTTGAGTACCGCTATTTGAATATTCACAATCAACCATACAGTCCATACATTGATGTCGCTCAGTTTAATTACCTTCCCTATCATGTAAGAACATTATGACGTCATTTGAAACCTATACAGGGTATATCAAGACTGCTGCCGACAACGAAGCCAGGTGGTAGTTTTAGTGACTACAGACACGATGCAGCTAAAAATTTTGCAATAAAACGCGACGATTTTTTTTGTAATGTTTTAAATATCATTGTGTTTGGGTGGTAAATCAATCATTTTTGCATAAATTAATTTAAAGCCTTGCATACTATAGCGTCTTTAAAAAAGGGTATACATATTTTTATAGGATAATGTATGTATTAACCACAAAAATGATTATAGGAAAACAATTCAAAAAAAAATCGTCTTTTCTTGCAAAAAATTTAATTGCAATATGTCTTAAGTCACTAAAAGTACCACCTGGCTTCGTTTTCGGTAGCAGTCTTGATATACCCTGTATATAGAAGTGTCGAATGTATCGTCAGCACCGCGAACATAGACACTCGCCTTACACCACCGCAGTAATCCTTGTCGGTCGAATACATCTGAATGGACTTCCGAGCTTTAGCATTCTGTTTTCTTTTTGCCAACACGATTCTATCACTAGTTGTATTCAATAAATCCATTAGTGCATCCATTAATGGATTTACGCAATGCAGTATTAAAGGACCCGTCGGAATGCAGTTTAAAAATAAATTTAGCTCTATTTTTATTCATCTGTTTCTGTGTAGTGTAAAGGATTGCATTTTCAGAAGTTTTATAATGCTTTGTTTGCTCGAGTTTTTTATTAGGTCTTAAGGATTTAACAGGCGCTTTAATGACATTGCTTCTTTTTTTGCCACGCCAGCACCTACGTCAATGTACCAGACAGTCAATGCTATGCAGTCCAAACAGAATAAGTAGTCGACAAGCGGTCTTGGAAAGCGATATAAACAAGTTGATCACTAAAGGCAAACATTATGACAGATTTCCCACCATCGGGTACACGGTTGTCACTATGCTGACAGATAATAATATTCTACCGTAGGAACCTAACCCTTTTTTTATCCGCCATACTGAAACGTACTCCATCGGGTATTATGGTATTGTCCCTTGCTGAAATTATGTAATTTGCCTATGTAGTTACATAAATCAATAGTTATTTACCTCCTATGCAAATCATACATAAGGAAGATATTTTTAAGGAAATAACATATCCCTATGCCTTTGTCTCGCGTCTGATCACGTCCTGTGTTTGTGACTGTCAGGGAAAATTGAAACAATGGCCGCAAATCTAAGTACATGAAACATAAAATACAGGATAATATTCATCAATTGGCAATATTTGAACTTTCAAAGTCCAGTTATGACATGTCTAGGCATAGAGACACAATGCTTACGTTCCTGAATCATAAATCCTGTTTTTTGTCAGGTTTTTTATATAATATTTTAATTTAATAAATTGATTTAATAGTAAAAGAATAAAATAAATAAATCAATACACCCAACAGTCATATACATATATTATAGTTCTGACCCCACATTAACATCAATTAAGTCTTGTGTCTTGGGTATCAGAAACTACGCAATACATGTCGGTCTCATAGACACCCAGACCCGACACAAATATTTGTGGGCCACACAAACATTTGTGTTGGTCCAGGGATCGAACCCGCGACCTCTCGTTACACAGTCGGCGTCTAACCAACTGCGCCACGGTTACTGTCATTATTTCATAACAAGTATCTACTAACAAGAAATTTCTCACTAATCGTAAATACTCGTAATTAGAACTAGCTCCAAATCAAATTTTCAGGATACCCGGAATAATTCAAAAACACAATTCACAAAAAGCTTTATTAATAAACAATTTTAAAACCTAATATCGTTTTGCCCTTTCTAACGACTTTTGAATTCAGTTTGAGCGAAGAAGACAAAACTTTCGATACCTAAAATAGGTTTTAAAACTGTCTATAAATAGGGTCGAAAGAGTACGTGGATCATGATGTATAGTTTGACACAATGTGTTCAAAAAGCGTTCTCCGTGTTCAAAAATATATTTTACCACCATTCACTTGGTTTTTTATGTGAATTCCAATAATTCAGGAAATTCTCTTTGTGTGACCCTTTGTTTTGGAAAATCATACGAGTTGCATGAGCTAACATTTGTCGCAGTGGCCACAAGCTCACTCTTATTATATCGTGGGGTGAGGGTAACCATGATAAATTGTGAATAGAACTAATCTCATACCTGCTTAACTCTTCAGGAACTAATTCGTGTGCTATGGTCTTATTATAACAGCCTCCGTGGCGCAGTTGGTTAGACGTCGGCTGTGAAACTAGAGGACGCGGGTTCGATCCCAGCACCGAGACAAATGTTTGTAAGGCCCACAAGTATTTGTCTCAGGTCTGGGCGTTAGTGAAACTGAGAAGTCTATCGTAGCTTCTGATACCCACAACACAAGAGTTCATTGATCTTAATGCGGGGTCAGGACTCTATGTATGTAACTTTTGGGTGTATTTATTGATTACTATTTACTTATTTTTTATAATTTAATAACTCGTCAGATTTTTAAATTTCTAAATGTTTTTCGTTTGATGCCCCACGTCTTCTCTTCAGCTTTATGACGTTCTGAACTGCTGGTTACTTGACGATTCAAATATCTTGTTCATTTGAATACAGAATATATCCATTTGATTTATAAACTTCGCATGTCTGAAAAATATTGTATATTTTGAAATATTTATGAGACGCTTTTGCGACTTTACCAAGTTTTTGATTGATATACTCCAATACATATGTATGGATTTTATTATAGAGTCATGCATATGACGTGAATAAATATGTTTAAACTAAATAAATAGTATTAGCGTATAAATAATAACGTATAAAACACATAACGATCCATATTATTTTACTACTCGTATATATACAAAAAACAGCCAAATGCCAATGTGCTAATATGCTGCCCTTATACAAATATATAAAATAGCTATGTATCTACTTGATTATTACATATTTTTTTAAATTTAGCATTATAATCAACAAAAACAATTCTATCGAAACATTACCACGTAATACGTAAAGTGCTTGACCTTGCAATAATGTTTAGAAATGATAAGCTCAGTTCAAATCACGGAGTCGAATCATTTACTTATAATTTTTTTGTCGCTAAATCTATAAAAACAAAACATTTATACCGAGCATCCATTGGAAATATTCCTAAATAGATTTTGCACGCGGCTTCGCTTGTGTATTTAAGATTACTCGGGAACTTTTTTTTTTAGTTAACAATTTTCCGTCCAAGATTCCACATATACCTACTGACATAAACACATACTATGTTCCAATATATTTATGTCAGTAGGTCGACTTATTAAGCCGGATTGTCTTCTTTTTCGGTAGACCATTTTTCCATCCCATAGAAATTTTGTTTTTTAGATGAATAGTCATTTGTAATGAGGATGCATATGAAAGTTGTTACCAATCTACTTCACTTTAAAATTTATAGTATTAGTAAGAATAAATATAATATATTAAACCTACGTTTCACGAACATATTATTCCGACAATTGGGTTATAAATAAGTATTTAATAAATGTCTGTTTAAAAAACCCTTCATGACTATTCAGGTTAGAGTGAAATAATATATGTTCATAAATATATTTAGAACTGTATGGCGTACACCGCTTTTGAGGAAGTGTAGGATCATTCGTTATACATATGAAAAAGTGAATAAACTGAGGTCTAATGTAGAATCAGATCATAGTCACAGTGACGTGATGGACTTATAAGGACATAAACTTAGAAATGCTCAAGATTGCTTATTAACACTTGCCTTTGGTTTTCAAATGAATACAACTATTGCATTTAAAGTCATTTACTTGTACTTACAGTTCATAGGCGCCAGTTATCGATTTCAAATCAAATTATTAAAATAGATAACATTAGGAATTTCAACTTAGGGTTTATTAACACAAATGTATTATTTTATAAGAATACCAACCGCTCCAAAGCGTGGAGGGTCTGAAGAAGATCGAAGCCAATTTAAATCGCACTCCATCCTATATTTCACATTACATCACCAAAGCAGCTGTGTTACTAAAAGTCTTCACAGTTCACACCAACTCAGCCTAAAACCACATTCCTCCTCGGCCATAGGAAGTCCACTGCATAGGCCTCCTCCAAGGATTTCCACAACTACTTTAATCACTTTGTGCCCGAAATGACATTGTGGGACGGAACATACAGGCCAATCGTGAGTGTCCTGGTAGCTCCTCTGCCTACCCCTTCTGGGAAAAAGGGCGTGTGTTTATGTAAATTTATGTGTACTAAATATCTAATCAAACAAAAACAAAACCGGAATATTAATTCTAATAAACTATTCCCCTGAGGAGACACAAAACGCATATAAACGGGATTTTACGTGAATAACACTTCGCAATTATTGAGGAAAATATTATGTAAAATAAAGACAATTTAATTATTTAGTGTCAAACAGTCGGATGGGTAGGACGCATCATTGCGTGTAATTCAAAGTTAATAAAAATGGATACAATGAATTCTAGTAGGCCAGTTATTAAAGGCTTAGAAGATTATGTATCAGATGAGGAATTAAGATCTGTGGAATTGTTCGTTGGCTACCCTGATCCGTTGTTGAAGTTTGCGTCAGTGTGTTGTGTTATTTTCGTATTAATCGGAGTTCCCGGCAACCTCATCACTATTATTTCACTGGCGCGGTTTAAAAAGGTAAATAGTATATACTCGTATGTGTTATTTTTGTCAAACCCTATTTCATAGAAATGTGTGTAAATTATAAGAGAATATAGTTTTATTGGCTGAAAAGGAACGAATAACTATTTCATTATTCTTCACGATTAGGTTACATTTAAAATAATTCAGATAATTCTTTAATGATATTTTAATGAAAATATTTGTAAGTTGTTTATCACTACAAATGTTTTTATTCTGGATCTTTTTTCCTTTGTTATGTTTGTTTAAGACTTCCGTTTAAATATTTGAATAGATTTGTGTCAAAAACGCAGCTTCAAATATTATAATAGCATTACAATTATTATCGTCTTCGTAATTACTGTATTTCTTTTATCATTCATTTCCTTTTACTAATATTGTCAAGCAACAAATCCGGCAATTTTGATTTATCTGGTCCGGCAATATATTGCGCAGACTAATAGTGCGGCATAATTTTAGACTTAGGGACCGCTTGATTCAGTCTAAGATAGATCAGACCAACCAGATAATGTTTGTGTGCAATCACAAGTATTTGTTTCGAGTCTGGGTGTTTGTGAGACCGAAAAGTCTTTCGTAGCTCCTGATACCCACGATACAAGACTCGGTCTTAGTGTGGGGTCAGGACTATGTATGTGGCTGTTGGGTGTATTTAATTATTATTTATTTAACTCGTGACTTCTTAAGCTAGCATGCAAATATTTAAGATTAAAAGGAAAAGAGAAGATAAAATCGAAGAATTATTCATGATACAGTTCGTAGAAAGCATAATGACGCTAACGTTGTACTAACAAGTAAAGTTAAGCACACGATCGCACGTAAATTGTATATTCAGATTTTCTTCGGGCTTCTGGCGCCCGACCGCGTTCTTGTCAAAAACATAAGAATCGTTTATCTCTCTTCACATTTTATGACATTATATATATTAATATTATATCATTACAAGTATAAATGCTTGTTGTTTATATTCTAAAAATATATCTCAGTTAATAAGTTACATGGATATTTTTAAAATTTTATTTGTAGTTCCATTTTTCGCCACATCCCAATAAAATTTAGATGACGTCTATTAAACAATTAGTAATGTATATGCATTATTAATTGATTAAATCATACATACACATGCGCCTGGATTACTTCCCCTCCCCCCCATCAATGTCTATTTCATCCCCCATACAGCAGTGTAAATACACTGTTGTGTTCCGGTTTCAAGGACATTGTAGCCAGAGTAAATACTGGACATAACGACTTACATCTCAGGATGGCGAGCGCAGTGGGATGCCAAGCATTGCTTTGTAATTCATGGTGTTGTTTGGTTTTGCAACCGTCCATGAGCAGTAGTATCGCTTACCATCAGTGCATCATGCCATTCGGGCATGCTCGTGTCGCCACTCATCGAAATAACAAACAATACGTCATTTTATAACAAAAGCATTCGTAACCTGAGATTTGTGGTCAATGACAGTATTTTCCGAACAGAATATTTCAATATATTCTCACTTTGGGAAAGTCTTGTCTTTGTAAATATTTTCTTTAATAAACACAAAAGCATTAAAATAATATTTAATTTCCGCTCGGTTTTTCTGGCCACGTGGGCTAAAGACCCAAAAATTCTGGGTAAAGACCTTAGTTTTACGTCTTCTTCTATGACTATTGCCGGTGTGCCAGTCAACTCGCGGTCTATTGAATCTATAGTGTCTATATATTAAGTCTGTAGATCGAATAACCCTCACAACCACCTCTAAATTCCTCATCATTATCATCAACATCATCACTTTTAAAATGCCCACAACTGAACATAGACTTTTCCTAAACATTCCTATGCTACTTCTGTTGAATCTGGCCTGTATCAAAAGACCGGGCTCATTAGTTCAAGTTACCTCATTGATCGACATTACTATAAAGTTCTTAAAATCCACATACATACATAGATAAACTCACGCCTTTTTCCCAGAAGAGGTAGGCAGAGGTGCTACCAGGACACCCACGTTTCGCCTTGTGTGTTCGGTGCCACGATGTGATATGGAGCGAGCCTATAGCCATATCGGGCATAAATTCTTGACTCCGGGCTGATAATCTATAGAATAATCCAATATCACTTTACCCGACCCGGGATTCGAACCCAAGACCTAAGCACTGCAATCGTACCGTAGTATACTGCGCCACCGAGGCAGTCTTCGAGTCTCAAAACCCATAACCTCAAAACCAGATGAATACTTTAATTCCAGATCCTAAACGCAACAGCGATATTTATAATCAATCTATCCGTGGTGGACCTTCTGTTCTGCGCGCTGGTGCTGCCGATGGTGGTGTTCTCGTACTGGACTCAACACTGGGTGCACGGGAAGGTTTTGTGTCGGATCTTCCCTCTGTTGAACTACGTGTTCGTCATAGTCTCACTATACACGGCAGTCGCCATCGCCATCAATAGATATGTGTTGATCTGCCACCCTGTGTACTACTGCACGTAAGTTTTGTTAATTCATTATTTTATTACTTTTATTGTCCAATTTGCATATAATAATATCAACCATCATTAGAATCCTTTCATTGGCATTGTTTGCATTGGATTGCTATGACATTGTTTAACTGTGGGTCGTAAACTAGATCATACTGTTTTATAGCTAGGCTGCCATTTCCTGAATGATAAACACTTACCAAACACAGGGTCGCGAAAATACAAATGATTTTGTGATCCCACAACACCTAAACTCCTAGTTATTTACATGTTAATAATCATATTTTGAACTTAAGACATATATTTCTATATTTTCAAATTACACAATTATTTTTCCAGCATATACACAAGAAGAAACATCTACATAATGATTTCAATACTATGGATCTTCGCGACGGGAGCACTACTGCTGCCATTCTTCGAGATTTGGGGACGTATGAGTCTGGACCCAAAAACTGGCTCGTGCACCATGGTCCCCGACAAAAATAACAGAAACCCAAAGAAAACCGTCTACATGGTAGTACTCTTTCTAGCTCTGACTGTTATATTAGCGTGTTACATTCGCATCTTGATGGTCGTGAGGAAATCCGTGAAGAGATCGAATGCTAGAGTACCTGGGGCCATTGAAGTAGACTGTACCACAGATTACCACACCAACACTGTAGCAGAATACGGCCAGGGTGAAACTTCATCGTCTTCGGATAATACAGATGAATACGAAGTTCAGGAAATGAGGAATTCTAACGCACAGCATGACGGTGAAAGTCAAATGCCTGTTCAACAGGGAAATAAGACGGTGAAGAAAAAGTTACCCTCTAAGAAAGACAAGAAGCTGCGCACGATGGTGTACGCTATAATGATATGTTTATTCTTCTGTTACGTGCCTATAACAGTGACGAAACTGCTTTACAAACATATTGAAACATCGCCGGCGATCAACATTATCGGGTACATCTTTGTATATTCCGCGCCTTGTATTAATCCTGTTCTCTATGTATTTATATCAAAAGAGTACAGGCAAGCATATAAATCTCTACTTAGATTGAAACCATAAACTGTTTTGAAATTATAATAGATTAACATTATTCATATACGACATTGTAAATGCCAACGCCTAGCTTTATTAAACTTATTTAAAAGTAAAGAATGAAGTTTTCTTTTTGTTTTTATTTTGAAACTAGCTTCTGCCCACAAACTTCATCTGCGCTGTTGACTTTATTTGAAAATCCCGTCCCATCCCATTATATCCCGCCCCGACCCGTCCCACTCTCAATCAAGGCATGCAATCAAGTCCCATCCCTTGAGTATAAAAAACTAACAAATAAAAACACTCCATTTTCCGGGATAAACAAAAGCCTTAGTGTTAATCCAAGGTTTTAGCTACCTTCCTACAAAATTTCATCAAAATCCGTTAAGCTGTTTCTGAGTAGCCATAGGATGTCCACAGTGCATAGGATTCCTCCAAGGTTTTCCACCACTACTTTCTCGAGGCGGCTTCTATGCAGTGACTTCCTGCAATCTTAATTAGGTCGTCTTTTCATCGTATAAGTGGATGTCCAATGATTTGCCTACCGGTGCGTGGCCTCCATTCAAAAAACTTTCACCCCAACAGCCATCAGTTTCCGTGCTATATTCCTTTCCCAACACCACAAGTCGCTAATCGAATGGGCCATTCCAAAAACTTATTTTATCTTTTTTACACATAATTATTAAATAACCAAACAAAAACAAAACCGGAATATTAATTCTAATAAACTATTCCCCTGAGGAGACACAAAACGCATATCAAGGGGATTTTACGTGAATAACACTACGCAATTATCATTGAGGAAAATATTATTTAAAATAGAGACAATTTAATTATTTAGTGTCAAACAGTCGGATGGGTAGGACGCATCATTACGTGTAATTTAAAGTTAATAAAAATGGATACAATGAATTCTAGTAGGCCAGTTATTAAAGGCTTAGAAGAGTATGTATCAGATGAGGAGTTAAGATCTGTGGAATTGTTTGTTGGCTACCCTGATCCGATGTTGAAGTTTGTGTCAGTGTGTTGTGTTATTTTCATATTGATCGGAGTTCCCGGCAACCTCATCACTATTGTTTCATTGGCGCGGTTTAAAAAGGTAAATTGTATACTTGTGTTATTTTTATCAAATCCTGTTTCAGAGTAATGTGTGAATTATAAGGGAAAATAGTTTCAATTGTTTGAAATGGACCGAATAACTATTTAATTATTTCTTCACTATTATTTTAATTAAAACCAAATTCAAAACATTCTATAAGCATATTATAAAAGTATTTCAAAATTGTATCACCAGAAGTGTTTTACGATAATTACCGTCTCTGTAATCACTGTGATTACTTTATTGTTCCCTTCCTTGTCTACTACTACCTTTTACTAATATGATGTATGATGAAGTACATCTTAATGTCGTTTCTTAGACATCACGCTAAACGTTAAAACCGTCATTTGTGATACACGTGTCTAGCAATATATTCCACAGCTTAATAGTGCGGCCTCATTTTTAATTTAAGTACCGCTTGATTCGAGCTAAGATAGATCAGCCCAAGTTGTGACTTCGTAAGCAAGCATGCATGGCTCTAAGATAAAAGGAACGGAGAAGAGAAAATTGAAAGATTCTAGTGGTTCAATTCTAGTGGCATTAATTATGGTTCAAGTCCTAGAAAGGACAATGACGCTAACATTGAACTAACAACGAAAATTAAGCTTACGATCTGAAGTAATTTGTATCATCCGATTAATAATGTATTCGTCATTTTTAACAAATCTAGGAAAGCATCCGTCACCTGTGGTTTGCGGTGAATGACAGCATTTTTCCGAACAAATTCCGAAACATTTTAGACATGCTTACGTACATTTCGTCATATTTAGTAAGTCTCGCTTTGGTAAATATCCTTTGGTGTGAGAATCAGTTTTCTGTTTATTGATTTTATTTAATAAACACAACATAATTAAACATCTATTATGCGTTGGAATCACAGAAGTTATAATATATATATATATATATGTCGGAGGAAGTAAACGGATACAGAGTTGATTGCTGGTTGTACTATGCGAGATCATTTAATTATTTTGAAACTATTTTGTTAATATTTTTTATGATTCAGTTTATTTTATTTTAATCAGAGCAGAGGATGTGCCTCGAGCGGGGTCGAGGCGCCATCTTATTTTTCACCACGTTTTATTGTAGTTGTTGTGTAAAAAGTATTGAGTAGTAGTGGAAAGGAGGATCGATCGAGGTGGATCATTCTGAGCTAGGCTTCTGGTGAAGTAAGGCTGGTGTCGCGAACCCGCTGCTCTTTAGTTGTCATTATTGACATTACCTATTTAAAGTATTTAAATTGTTTTAAATTGATTCTGTTTGTGCCTTTTGTAAAATAAAATTGTGTGAGAGTGAATACTGTGTTTTGTGCTCGCATATAACCCACATGGCGCCCACTAGACCTGTGACCACTAATGATGATGTCGAGAAGAATGATGTTTCTCCGACATATATATATATATATATATATAATAAATATGACTACAAAGAACTTCTATAACTTTAATCATGTAAAACTTATATTGTAAGTCTGGACACCCAAGAGCTTTAACAACCAACTCTCAATTCCTCATCATCATCCCTTATTAAGATGTCCACTGTTGAACATAAACTTTTCCTAAATATTCCCAAGCTACTTCTGTTTAAAGCGGACTGTATCAAGAGGCCTGCTTCATCAGATCAAGTCATCCACATCATAACGTTCTCTAAACCCACAACCTCACAAATCAATGCTTTATTTCCAGATTCTAAATGCAACAGCGATATTCATAATCAATCTATCTGTGGTGGACCTTCTGTTCTGCGCGCTGGTGCTGCCGATGGTGGTGTTCTCGTACTGGACTCAACACTGGGTGCACGGGAAGGTGTTGTGTCGGATCTTCCCTCTGTTGAACTACGTATTCGTCATAGTCTCACTTTACACGGCAGTCGCGATCGCTATCAATAGATATGTATTGATCTGTCACCCCATGTACTACTGCACGTAAGTTTTATTAATTCTTTACTTAATCACTTTTCTTGCCTAATTAGCATATAATAATGTCAACCATTTGTTGTAATCCTTTATGAAAAATATTTAAAATAGTATCCAAAATGAATAAGAAAATAATTATTTATTACGCTAACATTAAAAGAGGACTTATTGCTCTGGAATAATCTAACTGTGGCACCTACAATAGACCATACTATTTTATAGCTAGGCTGCGGTTTCCTGAATGATAAACACGTAATAGACACGGGATCACGAAAATACAAACGATTTTGTAGTTTCACAACATCTAAACTCCTAGTCATTTCCATGTCAATAGTCATATTTCAAACTTTAGATATATATTCATATATTTTCAAATTACCCAATTGCTTTTCCAGCATATACACGAGAAGAAACATCTACATAATGATTTCAATCCTATGGATCTTCGCGACGGGAGCACTACTGCTGCCATTCTTCGAGGTTTGGGGACGTATGAGCCTGGACGCAAAAACTGGCTCGTGCACCATGGTCCCCGACAAATATAATAGAAACCCAAAGAAAACTTTCCTCACGATATTACTCTTTGTAGCTGTCATCGTTATACTCGGGTGCTACATTCGCATATTGATAGTCGTGAAGAAGTCAGTGAAGAGATCTAATAATCCAGTAGCTGGGGCCATTGAAGTAGACTGTACTACTGATTACTACACGAACACTGTAGCAGAACACGGCCAGGATGAAACTTCATCGTCTTCGGATAATACAGATGAATACGAGGTTCAGGAAATGAGCAATTCTAACGGACAGCATGACGGTGAAAGTCAAATGCCTGTTCAACAGGGAAATAAGACGGTGAAGAAAAAGTTACCCTCAAAGAAAGACAAGAAGCTGCGCACGATGGTGTACGCTATAATGATATGTTTATTCTTTTGTTATGTGCCTATAACAGTGACGAAACTGCTTTACAAACATATTGAAACATCGCCGGCGATCAACATTATCGGGTACATCTTTGTATATTCCGCGCCTTGTATTAATCCCGTTCTCTATGTATTTATATCAAAAGAGTACAGGCAAGCATATAAATCTCTACTTAGATTGAAGACATAAACTATTTTGAAATTATAATAGATTAACATTATTCATATACGACATTGTAAATGCCAACGCCTAGCTTTATTAAACTTATTTAAAAGTAAATAATGAAGTTTTCTTTTTGTTTTTATTTTGAAACTAGCTTCTGCCCACAAACTTCATCTGCGCTGTTGATTTTATTTGAAAATCCCGTCCCATCCCATTATATCCCGCCCCGACCCGTCCCACTCTCAATCAAGGCATGCAATCAAGTCCCATCCCTTGAGTATAAAAAACTAACAAATAAATTGAAACACTCCATTTTCCGGGATAAACAAAAGCCTAAGTGTTAATCCAAGGTTTTAACTACCTTCCTACAAAATTTCATCAAAATCCGTTAAGCTGTTTCTGAGTAGCCATAGGATGTCCACAGTGCATAGGATTCCTCCAAGGTTTTCCACCACTACTTTCTCGAGACGGCTTCTATGCAATGACTTCCTGCAATCTTAATTAGGTCGTCTTTTCATCGTATAAGTGGATGTCCAATGATTTGCCTACCGGTGCATGGCCTCCATTCAAAAAACTTTCGCCCCAACAGCCATCAGTTTCCGTGCTATATTCCTTTCCCAACACCACAAGTCGCTAATCGAATGGGCCATTCCAAAAACTTATTTTATCTTTTTTACACATAATTATTAAATAACCAAACAAAAACAAAACCGGAATATTAATTCTAATAAACTATTCCCCTGAGGAGACACAAAACGCATATCAAGGGGATTTTACGTGAATAACACTACGCAATTATCATTGAGGAAAATATTATTTAAAATAGAGACAATTTAATTATTTAGTGTCAAACAGTCGGATGGGTAGGACGCATCATTACGTGTAATTTAAAGTTAATAAAAATGGATACAATGAATTCTAGTAGGCCAGTTATTAAAGGCTTAGAAGAGTATGTATCAGATGAGGAGTTAAGATCTGTGGAATTGTTCGTTGGCTACCCTGATCCGATGTTGAAGTTTGTGTCAGTGTGTTGTGTTATTTTCATATTGATCGGAGTTCCCGGCAACCTCATCACTATTGTTTCATTGGCGCGGTTTAAAAAGGTAAATTGTATACTTGTGTTATTTTTATCAAATCCTGTTTCAGAGTAATGTGTGAATTATAAGGGAAAATAGTTTCTATTGTTTGAAATGGACCGAATAACTATTTAATTATTTCTTCACTATTATTTTAATTAAAACCAAATTCAAAACATTCTATAAGCATATTATAAAAGTATTTCAAAATTGTATCACCAGAAGTGTTTTACGATAATTACCGTCTCTGTAATCACTGTGATTACTTTATTGTTCCCTTCCTTGTCTACTACTACCTTTTACTAATATGATGTATGATGAAGTACATCTTAATGTCGTTTCTTAGACATCACGCTAAACGTTAAAACCGTCATTTGTGATACACGTGTCTAGCAATATATTCCACAGCTTAATAGTGCGGCCTCATTTTTAATTTAAGTACCGCTTGATTCGAGCTAAGATAGATCAGCCCAAGTTGTGACTTCGTAAGCAAGCATGCATGACTCTAAGATACAAGGAACGGAGAAGAGAAGATTGAAAGATTCTAGTGGTTCAATTCTAGTGGCATTCATTATGGTTCAAATCCTAATTCAAATAAATTAAAAAAACAACGAAAATTAAGCTTACGATCTGAAGTAATTTGTATCATACGATTAATAATGTATTCGTCATTTTTAACAAATCTAGGAAAGCATCCGTCACCTGTGGTTTGCGGTGAATGACAGCATTTTTCCGAACAAATTCCGAAACATTTTAGACATGCTTGCGTACATTTCGTCATATTTAGTAAGTCTCGCTTTGGTAAATATCCTTTGGTGTGAGAATCAGTTTTCTGTTTATTGATTTTATTTAATAAACACAACATAATTAAACTTCTATTATGCGTTGGAATCACAAAAATTATAATATATATATAATAAATATGACTACAAAGAACTTCTTTAACTTTAATCATGTAAAACTTATATTGTAAGTCTGGACACCCAAGAGCTTTAACAACCAACTCTCAATTTCTCATTATCATCCCTTATAAACTTTTCCTAAACATTCCCATGCTACTTCTGTTGAAAGCGGACTGTATCAAGATACCTGCTTCATCAGATCAAGTCATCAAAATCATAACGTTCTCTAAACCCACAACCTCACAAATCAATGCTTTACTTCCAGATTCTAAATGCAACAGCGATATTCATAATCAACCTATCGGTGGTGGATCTTCTGTTCTGCGCGCTGGTGCTGCCGATGGTGGTGTTCTCGTACTGGACTCAACACTGGGTGCACGGGAAGGTGTTGTGTCGGATCTTCCCTCTGTTGAACTACGTGTTCGTCATAGTCTCACTTTACACGGCAGTCGCGATCGCTATCAATAGATATGTATTGATCTGTCACCCCATGTACTACTGCACGTAAGTTTTATTAATTCTTTACTTAATCACTTTTCTTGCCTAATTAGCATATAATAATGTCAACCATTTGTTGTAATCCTTTATGAAAAATATTTAAAATAGTATCCAAAATGAATAAGAAAATAATTATTTATTACGCTAACATTAAAAGAGGACTTATTGCTCTGGAATAATCTAACTGTGGCATACTATTTTATAGCTAGGCTGCGGTTTCCTGAATGATAAACACCTCATAGACACGGGATCACGAAAATACAAACGATTTTGTAGTTTCACAACATCTAAACTCCTAGTCATTTACATGTCAATAGTCATATTTTAAACTTTAGATAAATATTTTCAAATTACCCAATTCCTTTTCCAGCATATACACGAGAAGAAACATCTACATAATGATTTCAATCCTATGGATCTTCGCGACGGGGGCACTCCTGCTACCATTCTTCGAGGTTTGGGGACGTATGAGCCTGGACGCAAAAACTGGCTCGTGCACCATGGTCCCCGACAAATATAATAGAAACCCAAAGAAAACTTTCCTCACGATATTACTCTTTGTAGCTGTCATCGTTATACTCGGGTGCTACATTCGCATATTGATAGTCGTGAAGAAGTCAGTGAAGAGATCTAATAATCCAGTAGCTGGGGCCATTGAAGTAGACTGTACTACTGATTACTACACCAACACTGTAGCAGAACACGGCCAGGATGAAACATCGTCTTCGGATAATACAGATGAATACGAGGTTCAGGAAATGAGCAATTCTAACGCACAGCATGACGGTGTAAGTCAAATGCCAGTTGAACAGGGAAATAGGACGGCGAAGAAAAAATTGCCCTCAAAGAAAGACAAGAAGCTGCGCACGATGGTGTACGCTATAATGATATGTTTATTCTTCTGTTACGTGCCTATAACAGTGACGAAACTGCTTTACAAACATATTGAAACATCGCCGACGTTCAACATTATCGGGTATATTTTTATATACTCCGCGCCTTGCATTAATCCTGTTCTCTATGTATTTATATCAAAAGAGTACAGACAAGCGTATAAATCTCTACTTAGATGGAAGAAGTAAATTATTGTGAAATAATACTGAACATATTCTTATACAACATTGTAAATGCCAAGGCCCAGCTTTATTAAACTTATTCACAAGTGAAGAATGAACTTTTAATTTAGAACTATAGATATTTTACACTAAATATAGGAATTTTAAATGCTATAATATTGGTGGTTTAAACTTTTTTGAAATATTATAATAAATATATATATATATATATATATATATATATATATATATATATATATATATATATATATTTGTTAAATGCAAAGATAATACAACAATATTCTAAAATAATTGAAATGCTCTAATCTAAATCAAAACAAACAAACCATTTCATTTGACGTTTCCGTCAGCTCTATGAAAACATAAACACAAATTAAAAGTATAACGAACTTTAAAACACCTAATTCATCAAAAGTGTTTAAATTTTTACCGAGAATAAAAATCAAGCACTGAACGTTGAGACTTGAGGGAAACTTGCTTGAAACCGTCAGAACTCCCGCGGGAACTAAAAATATTGCATGAAAGTTGGCCAAGAAAAGCCTTTGCATGTATTCAATCTTGCGGCTCTCAGCCATGACTGGCCGCATAAATTGTTATATGTATGTACGTATATGTTTACATACATCACTGGGTTTTTGTTGACTTCATAATGGAGGTCAAGTAGGCTTTTACTTGTGCATTTTTTCACGATGTACTAAGTGTATAGGCGAATTAAAATTATTATTTCGTTGTTTACATTGTAGTTCTTTAACTAATGGAAAGGGAAATAGAATTTGAAAGGGAAATAGAAAAAAATAAAATAGAATAAAAATATATAATTAAAATTATTATAAATGGAAATAGTTTTAACGGTTGGAAATAGTTCTTCTTAGGAGAGCTTAAAATAAGTAAATAGATAAATAACGAATATTGGAATATACATATGTACAAGATATAATGAAATTACTTTTATACAAACAACATAATACCTTTGCAGGTATTATTGCTAGTTATAGAAAAAACAAACCACAACATCGTGTCCTTGAAAGCCATAGACCACCAAACCTACTTCTTACATATAATTTACAAACTGCCATCTTCGAAGGTCCACCTACGTGCAATTACCACATTTCGAAGCAACACAAAACAATTGAATATGGAGCAACAATACCCGCGCAAGTTCATTTTCATTCGTTGAAACAGTGTCCACACAGCAGAAAGCCATTGCAAAGTGCTTGTTTCGGTTCGTTTGGTATTCATTAAGGCCCCAGCGAAGACAATAGTCGACCGGTAATTTTCATTTGCCACCCTGCAGTCCGCTTTTGCAGTTTCTTTTACTATTATAATGACTTTTGTTATTGTTGCTTTGTAATTATTATTAGCAATTATCGAAGGGTATTCCTTTCAATATAGGTTTGAGGTAAAAGGGTTTTAATAAGCTTGTTTTGTGAAGCTGAAACAGTAACTCGGCAGTGATTTTACTACGGTTATATAAATGCCATGAATATTTTATTATTTATGGCGTAAAAATTGCAGACGCGACAACATATTATTTAAATAATATTATGTTCTATTGTCTTTTTGTTATAGAAAGCAAACGAGCATGCGGTTCACCTGATAGTAAGTGATAATCGCCGCCCATGAACGTCTGCAACACCATTGGGCATATTGTATATTACTACATGGACTTTATAGCCTAACCTCTCTCAATAGTATAATTGATTGTTGAGAAGGGCCGTGCCTTGCTATGGGTCGTATATGGGTTGGTAAAATTGTATATTACTCGTACAAACCATACTCCAACACCTCGTTTACTTTACTAGAATCTAAATAAGATATTAAATAATGTCACGTCAATTCTATATATTTTCAAGGCAGGTAGCATTATTTTTATTTTATATCATATGTGTAGCCAAGAGTATAACTTTGTCCATCCCTCACCAACGGGCCGCATTTATATCCTTTAATATAACCAATTTATCTCGTATCCACCTGAGTCCACTTCAAACTCCGAAACACTAAGTTGTGTGTAATGACGGGCTAATACAAATAAATCTCACTTACATAGTTTAATTAGTGGTGTAAGTTTGGTAGTTAGCGGCGACTACCTTCACTAACCGTGTTTTAGTGGCCCTCCTTCCCTGAGGGTACATGTGAGTACAGAGGGCTCGTGCATTCTGATCTGTTTTACTCACAACTCTGGGGCTAGTATTAAAATGTACTGAACATTTTAATACTAAATAGAGGACATGACTAAAGGATACTTTTCATTTTCATTATGGTACTTGGTGAATTTATTTTGTATTTCTCAAAAAAAGAACTTGTAAAAAAATTGCAGGTATACTCGTATATACATACATAAACACACGCCTTTTTCCCAGAAGCTGTAGGCAGAGGTGCTACCAGAACACCCACGTTACAATACATATACGTTCACTATATACTCGTATATAGCACCTATATTATTTTCTCCCAATCCACACTAGGCCAGTTTCGGGGGCTATGTGGCCTAACCCCTCTTAATAACAGTCTCGATTGTAGAGGAGGCTGCTGCTCTACAGTGGGACGTATCTGGGCTGATACAGTACAGTACAGTTGTACTTCTTATTTTGTGAGCTGTTTTTTCAGTATAATATAATCTTAAATTCATACTTCTCAAGTATTGTTGCTTATAATGGGTTGGCTTCATTATGAGTATTATGAAGATGTATTATAAAATACAACTGGACAACTTACATAATGGGTTTTCTACGATTTATCTTTCTAGAATTTTCGGTGCCACGTGAACGAAGTAAAGAATAAACAATAAGTAAATAAAACGATATACTTATGTACAGACTCTCTTAACAATCATACTCTGCGTGGTGCAATGCGACAGGCACATTTCCTACGTTAGTTATCTTTAAAATCTTATATTTAAAACAATCAACTTATATTTAACACAAATTATTGCCATCAGTAATTTATAAGTGAACTAAACTAAGCAGCAATTAGTTGAATGACGTGCGCACATATTCACCTAAATAATTAATGAACCGTTTCCAATTTAAATAAAATTGAAACTAAATATTTGCGGGCGGAATTGAACGGTCCGTGCAATGACCATTCATCATTGTCGTGCGGAAATTCATTTCATATTAAATGGAGCGACGAAATTTCATATCCTTACCCCGGACGTATTAATCCCGACACTAATAAATATCCACAAACGAGACAAAAAAAACATTAAACCGCGTAAATTGCTGCGTTATTTCATGAGGTACATTTGTTAGAAATTTTAAATAATTTTTTGCTGTTATTTTTATATTCCATACATTTTTATAACTGCACTTGGATGACATCATAGATACTTTGGTAGTGTCAATAAACTAAAAACGTATTGAACTCATAACAATAGTTTCAGGGTATGTAATCAAGACTACCTCGGTGGCGTAGTTGTACTTCCGTACGGTTACAATGGTGAGCTCTCTGGTTCGAGTCCCAGACTTTTCTATTCATTATCAGTCCGGAGTAAGGAATTTGTACCCAATATGGCGATAGGCTCGCCCCCTATCACATTGTGGGACGGAACAAACAAAGCGAAACGCGGGTGACCTGGTTACTTCCAGGAGAACCTCTGCCTACCCCTTCTAGGAATAAGGCGTTATTTTATGTATGTAATCACGAGCATTTCAAAATAATCAAAAACACAATTTACCTATGTTTGTATTAAATCCTTTTACAATTTACGTCTACCAGAAAGTCAAAAATACATTCTACTCGTATTTCCAGAAAAGCGAATTAATAACTTTGCTACCGTGTTCCAACCTGTGCCGTGGTGACCCATGAAACCTTCCCTTCTAATTTTCTAGCACGTCTATCCATCACTTTAAAAAACCACGTACGAATTTCGAGGTATGTTTCGTATATCAGGTGGGCTGCATGTTTCAACGCCATTAAAAAGAAAAAAGCACAAGAATTCCCGGCAGCTATAGCATTAAAAAACCATCTGCAGAGTAACACAAAAGTATGTTATTAAATATGAACAGCTTGCAGGTCGCCTTTCGACTCGGCTGAATGCTAAAGAGGAGGCCTGCCGCGGTCGACCACACTCCCTTTACTGCCGAAAGGAATTTGTCCGAAAGCCTCAATCTCCCCCTCCGTATGAATTTCTACCATGTCATAAGGAGGTAAAGTCTACTTTCCCTCGTTAATTGGGAATTATTATTTGTCAGATTGAAAGTTGTAAATGCAACAAATTGTAAAATATTTTTGAAGAAAACGGCACTTGCTTTTGGTTTTTCTAATTGTTTTTATTTACACATATTTTGCGAAATGTTTTACGTTGGTTTGTGTTTGTGGTTTTTATACAGGGCCGCGTCAGGGCCGAATAATGTAAACTCTATTTAACTATTAGATATATTTTGAGTCGTGTGAAGTACGAATTAAACTTTAAAATTGTAGAATGATTTTATATCATAATAAGCATATGCACCTTTAAAAAATATACTTAGATAAATTCTAATTAATAATGTAAATGTATATACAGCGCACAGCCTAAATTAATATGCCTAGATACAGAACATGAACAGTGTTTTCATTGTATATAGCGTAATACAGAAAAACAATGGAAATGAATTTTGAAGATCCATTACCCAACGAGATTAAACAGGAGGCAAATCCTCGTCATTGTAATAACACAATGGTCTTCCAGTAGCTTAAACATGAAAAAGCGAGTAGCAACGTTCTGCGTAAACTAAACCAGCTGAAGTCAAACGGCGGAGCATATTTTTATGTATACAACTGGATACCGCCTGCAGTGAATTTAAATGACGTAGTTTGTGAATTATGCAAGTGATATCTCGGACTACGGTACAGTTTTATTTACGTTCCCCTGTTTAATATGAACATCCGTAATTTTACTGCCGGCTGCCGGCTGAATGTATGGCGATTATCTATGCTCGCTGCGGAATTTCATTATGTTGACACTTGATAGAACCCATAGCGTTGGAGACACATGCACTTCGCTTGGATTCTACATATAACATAGGAGTTCACTAATACTAGGTATATTAGATGTGATAATATTTTTTGTAATGCATTTTTTAACTGCGTGTGGCGTGTGAAGAAAGGTCAAGGGAGGCGCTGAATTTTTGTTAGTAAGATTGATTTAAAAGAACTTTGAAAGTTGAACAAAACTTTTAAATAGACTACAGATCACTCCAGATCACAGATGGGAATGATCTGTAAAATAGACAAGAAATGTGGGTAGACTTTAAATAAGGTGATACCGTAACGAAAGAAATTGTCAAAACTGTCAAACATTTCGTATTTTACTAGGAATTATATGATGAGAGTATACCCACAGCAGCGACGATTGCGACCAAAGACACAAGAACGAACGAACATGAAAGAGCAAATTCGTTATGCTGAACCATGTAAGTGTTTTGCATATAGTTTCAGCTACTCTATATTGAATTCTAATAAAACGGGTTCGGTGTCTACCAACATAAGACCCGACGGCCATCTTTTTCCAATGAAAACTTTATTTAGATTGCACTGCTCTTACCAACAGGTTAATTGCTATTTGTTGCGCCAGTATAAAATTAATTCTCGTATTATCAAGAATTATATTATGGGCTGATACAATACAATACAATACAAGAATTATTTAACATAAGATTAAAATTTAATCTCCGCTCCAATACTCCGAAACATCAATTAACAATCAATTGTAAAGCGCTATAAAGTGACTCCTGGCACGTTGCCCGGCGGCCGGCAATAAAATATTCCCGTTCTATAGAGTGTAGACCTTGGCCAAGGTTCCGAAGATATAGCCTATAGACATTCCCCGCGCCGCACAAATCTCTCTCGGCCGAACGAATTTCGTACAAATATCGTTTCCAATTCCAGCGCCTGGGTGCATTGTTTCCGTTTGTCGCGATGGAATTTAAATTTGCTCCTATTTTTCTAGAAGGCTGTTTGCGAAGCAGTTTTGTAAAAATAATTAAGCATTTCGTAATTTCACAGATATTGTACTGTACTAGTACTGTAATAGATGAAGAGAACTATCATGAGAACTTTAATCCTTAACCCTTTTTAATTTGTAAGATATTTATTCTCATCGGATCTTGTTTGTCCGTGAATTATTTTATTAGATTTTTTATAAACGCCAGCATGCATAAGCGGTGAACCGTGAAGTCTCGGCTTCAGATCCCATGTTAAACAAACCACTATGTGTGAGTTTTTCGACTTTGAAAATATTATATGAGTTGCTTAAACTAAAAGCGCTTGACTTGATGATAACTTCACCCCTATCATATTTGACATAGATATGAGCTCTCTCGACTGGACTTATTGTAACCTCCGCTTATTCAATCGGGGATGTAGATGCGAATTTATGTACCTTTTATTTATTTTAAACAAATATGTCCATTCATCCATCCATCCATCAGCCAAAGGAAGTCCACTGCTGAACATAGGCGTCTCCCAATGATTTCCACAGTGACCTGTTGGAGGCAGCCTGCGTCCAACGACGTCCCGCGAACTTTACCAGGTCGTCTGACCACCTAGTGGGTGGATGTCGCAGTTCGCACGCTGCGCTTTCCGCTTCGTAACAATTCGTAACTTCGTAAACAAATATGTACTATTAACCATTTTGTCGTCCAATGTAAATTGATTTTTACGTTAACACTATAGGATTACCTCTATCTAGACTTTAGAATCTAGATATACCAGACTAGTGACCCGAAAGAGAATGGAATGAACGCTATATGCATTCTAATTCCTTCAACGAACTTTATTAAAACACTAGTTTTGCGCTGCATACTTAATGTTATTTTTCATTTACTCTCTCCACTTCTATCTAGCTTTTATCTTGAACGGAGATGGTGTTAAATTGTAAATAAGTGGATTTTAAATCACTGTGTTACTTGGCGTTATAAAAGCACTTGGTTCTTGTTGTCTTTGTATTTATTTAATCATGTAAAGGTCGCGGGACGTCGCTGGATGCAGGCTGCCTCCAACAGGTCACTGTGGAAATCATTAGGAGAGGCCTATGTTCAGCAGTGG
The DNA here is from genome assembly GCA_033459515.1 of Theretra japonica. Taxonomy (NCBI): domain Eukaryota; kingdom Metazoa; phylum Arthropoda; class Insecta; order Lepidoptera; family Sphingidae; genus Theretra; species Theretra japonica. Next base: position 8,995,492 of record CM065944.1, read on the forward strand.
ACTTCCTTTGGCTGAAGGATTGAATTGGAATAAAATAAAAATTCAATTTATTTACAAAAATCTATCTACGTTATTAAAATAAAGTAATGAGTCATTATAATATTTCGCTATTGGTTGACAATACTCTCTCCATAATTAAATATTTAATGGTACGCTTTACTCTACTGGTGTAAAAAATATCAAATTATTCTATTAGGGAAATGAAAACTGGTTTCTCTCTATAGCTCCATGATTATCCGTCAAGACCGTTATTTGTAATAATGTTTTTAAATTATTCGACGATTATATTTTCAGTTAACGTATTACAACTAATTCAATTTTGAGAGCATTTTCCTAACGACCTACATATAAAGCATGAATTTCTCTAGTGCATTCAGGCTGTGCTGGACATGTCACACTACTACCATCAGATTTTATTAAGTTAGTTGCCAGTTTGGTGTCGTATTATTAATAATACGACATTATTAATTCGTATTATTAATTATATTAATAATACTGGCTTAAGCCAGACAGCCGCTGTGGCGTTGAGCATGGTTGACATTAACGTTAATTGAATTCATTTTAGGTATTGTATTGGCTCTGAAAAAAATTTATAAGTAAAATATTATGTAATTTAAACGCCTTTTACACGGGGAGAGTTTTTCGTAGTGAAAATCGTATGACATCATCGTATGACATAACCGAAATAAGATTATCGTGTTCTGACATTGTTTACACCACGGGTTTACACGATGCAACTTTTTTATGTCCTTACGATAATCGTATTTCGAGGCGAGAAACTCTCCCCGTGTAAATGAGGCTTTAATTTCAAGAAATATAAGGCTTTTATATTTTTAATTTATTAAAGGTTGTAAAGTTTTAGTTAGTGTCGATGAAAGCGACTCTAAAGAAAAGAAATCTAGTTATCCCCTGTTCTTTTACTACAATACCTAATCTGTATACTTAACATTAAAAATTTTAAAATCTTTGATTCGTCTATCGTCGTAAGTGTGAAATAAAGGTACCTACGTAGAAGAAAAATTCACGGAACAGTTATAAATTAATTAATTAAATAATACTATCATGTACCTCGTACATTTATTACTTTTTTACTTTCAAAACACGAGATTGATTCTAAACAATTTTTTATTTTAAAATTAAGTTAATTTTTGTTTTTTTTTAATTAATATAATACTTATCTAAGTAAAATAAACAAACAGGTACAGCGACCGTCACATAAAACCACGTCAATTGTCCGATGACAGCATAAAAAGGCAGTCAACCGTGAGGTGCCGAGTTCAATCCTAAGTAGGGTAAACGTTTGCGTTAATTTTGTGATTTAATCTAAAACATTACATCATGATTGGTGTATGGTGATTTCCATCACATTATAAATTTAAAATACATAGCATAACACGTAAAATTATTCTATTTCTACGTATCTCCTATAGGATAAAAAATATAGTCGCACTCATGATCATAATTTCAGCAAACTTTAGATTTTCAATTAATGAAATGTAACCGACGAGTAAATTGCAATTTGGGCACACTTTCTATACAGAAGTTGTAAAACTGTCAAAGCTATTCTCCCGATAGCGATTGATTGGCAACTGAACTATAAGCCTTTTACCGTCATTTTTCTATATTTGGGAGTCAAATTAGCTCACTCTTTAACAATAACCTACCTATGTATACTCGTACCTACCTATTGTATTAAGACAAGACACATATCTTGCCATTACCAAATAGTGTGACTATACAGTGCGTGGTGGCCTGTTGGTAACGGACCAGACGCGGCTGCCTACAAGGTCACGGTGGCCGCGGGTTCAAATCCCTGGGCACACCCCTGACTTTTCGGAGTCATGTGTGTATTGGTAGTGAATCAACACGCACTATAACGGTGAAGGAAAACATCGTGAGGAAACCTGCATACCATAGCGATTTTCATAAATTTCTATGGTATGTAAAAGTCCGCCAACCCGCACTCGGCCAGCGTGGTGGAATCTATATAGCCTAACCACTCTCAATCGTACTCTCGATTCTAGAGGAGGAACGTGCCCTGCAGTGGGACGGATATGGGATGATACAGTACAGTTCAATGACTACATTATATTTACGTATTTATAGCATCCATAATGTTTCAAATATAAACAACAATCTCTAGGAATAATGATCATTCATCACCTGCGACCTAGTTTCGATGAATCAAATGAAAAGCACTCAGTTACCATTAATGACACACGCAACTGCCATAACGCAGCGAATTGTTGCGCAACTTTTATATCGGATCCTATTAAGGGTTAAAGCAACTGGCGACGGGTAAAACCCACAACTCATTTATTAATCACTAGCTCTTGCCTTCAGCTTCGTTCGTAGAATTACTCTCCAAAGGTTAAAGCTTAAGTTACTAGGATGTAAAGTGCTATTTTCAATGAAAAAATGACATCAATCGGTTGTACTGTGGAAGAATAATTAATAATTTAGGATATAAGTTGTTGTTATGTTCTTTTTAATGTACAATAAAGAGTAAATAAAAAAGAATAAGAGTTCATCCAAAATGTAAAATTTAGACTTGAGGCAAAAAATATATTCGAAAGTATTGGCGTCAAGCAGAAGGCTGATCAGAAAATGATTAAACAAATAATTAAGCGTAATGGAAAAATAAAACCATGCCCCGAAATTTACTAAGTTAATAAGTCGGGAAGACTAAGAAAAAAAAAGGATGAAAGGATTCTTGATATCATCAAGAATAAATCGCCGTCAAGGTATTTCTAGGTGCATGAATAGGTAGTATTTTTTGCTGAAGGTTGCAAACTCCGGAATTACTGCAAAGGGAAGTTAATTCCATAAGTTATTGTAGACATGGAGTTGATCATTGAACTAATATAGACATAGACCCAATTATGTCTACATTGTGATTGACTACTTCTATGGCTGTTTGAATTTCCTATGAAATTTTATGCGTACAATTTCATAATTGTATGTTATGTTGATCATACCAAATAAGAATACGTAAATATTAATTTAAAAGGAGCAATTTCGTGACTTCATAGTATGTCCTAATCCAATCCAATTCATCAGCCAAAGGAAGTCCACTGCTGAACATAGGCCTCTCCCAATGATTTCCACAGTGACCTGTTGGAGCCAGCCTTCATCCAGCGACGTCCCGCGTCCTTTACCAGGTCGTCTGACCACCTAGTGGGTGGACGTCCTACGCTGCGTTTTCCGCTTCGTGGCTTCCTTCCTTCCTTTCTCCTTCGTATGTCCTAAGGTTAAGAAGAAATGAAACAGTAGATCTTGTCCAATTAAATTCATTTAATAAATACCCAGTAGCAAAGATTATTTTCTATGTATTTTACAGATATTCTAGTACCACTAAATCAATTCCACTACAACCTGCCCTCAAATTTGTCGCAACAATTTATACGGTTCTCTAAAATGGATAACAAGTTGTAACACTTTCAAAAGTTTAATGAATGCTAGAAAACAAATTCTCTTTAGCTTGCAGTAAACTAAGTTATCAATTCCTTGGCTAAGTTCGTAGTTTCTATCGAAATCAATTTGGGAACTGCACGAAGTTTTTAGAGTAACTCTTATCAGGAGTTTGCGCGAACAACTTCCAGCGAGTATCTCTCAACTGTAACCTAATTTAGTGTTTGCAGCTTTGCACGAACAACCTAGACATCTAAATTAATAATGCGCTGTCATTCATGGGGCCGATGGGGCCAAAAAGTTCTCGAATGGAGGCCACGAAGCGGAAAGCCCAGCGTGGGACGTCCACCCACTAGGTGGTCAGACGAACTGGTAAAGGTCGCGGGACGTCGCTGGATGCAGGCTGCCTCCAACAGGTCACTGTGGAAATCATTAGGAGAGGCCTTTGTTCAGCAGTGGACTTCCTTTGGCTGATGGATGGATGATGAATGGCATTCATGAATGCTCCTTACTCTAATTCCACTCGTCTAGACTATAGACTAGTGCATCGCTGTACAAATGAATATCCCAGGATATTGTACACATAGTTAGCTTCTCTCATCCGTCCTTTGAGAGCCATTCTACGAAACTCGTCGCTCTTTCTAAGCTGAGGACTAAGACTTTCTCAGACTAAGTTTGTTTGCCATCTCCAATCGAGAGCAGGTAAAAATACATTATAATTCTTATTGCTACCTACGTTTAATACTTATTGTACTCCCAATTACTATTTTCTTCTACAGATTTGCTTACCTACTGACCGCAGCTATGATCATTTCTTTCTGCTGATTCCGGTAAAAAAAATTATAATAATTGCTAAGCATCCGATAGTTGTTCAGTGTTCTAATGCATTTGATAACACAGAAATAATCACGTCTCAGTTATAAATATGTACAAAAACATTAGCACTGCATATGGATAATTGAATTAGATTACATTACAGGCCATCTGGGATTTAGTTATCTTTTAATGGATTACAGCATTGACTGTATGCATTAACTGGTGCCTACTAATCCATTGGGATCAGTATTTTGCAAAGCAAGGTTTCATTGTCTACAGGAGTTATCATGTCTTCTCATACATTATAGTAGATCCACGCTGTTGTAAGTCATGACTCAGCATGAATGGACAGGCTCGTCCGGGGTGGTACCTACCACTGTCTCACAGGAAATCGACGTGAAGCGACAGCTTAGCTGTCGCGTTTCATTTGGTGAGTGAGTTTGCTGGATGCCCAATACCCCTTTCCTCTTCCTATCCTTTTCCATTTCCACTCCCTTCCTGATTTTGAAGGCCAACAAAACAACTATGTGGTCATGGGTGGCAGTGATCACTTACCATTAGCTGACTTGTTTGCTTGTTTGTGGATCCTATGTAATAAAAAAAGATAGATCTTACATCGAGGTACTTTTGCCTTAGCAGTCACGGGCTGCTATCTCAAGGGTCCAGTTCAATACTAAGTAATCATTCACTTATAATGAATATCGATAAGTCAGTTAGTTATTGCAATTGCTATACGACAGGGTATGCTTTAGGTTCAATGCTTTATTAGAAAGCAACGGCCGTATGACCTTCTCCATTATTATTCTATCTAGATCACTTTTAATTGACAATTATGAATCATATCAAAGACATATTGTCTTATTGCCATTTGTGATAATATCTATGAATGGTTATTTCCTAGATCCTTGAGAATGGAAAAGTCAATAAAAATACGCAATAATAAAACATAAAATATTAGATACCTACGTCTGTATTCAAAGTATGTTATACCCTATTTTACAGAGGACGAAAAAACTCGCGATAAAACCTGTAATGGGTTAGACATCTCATCAAGAATTAAAACTGTGGTAAAAACATTAGGTAAGCATGCAAATTTAATGCCCTCTCAATCGCCAAGGTAGCCCGTCCTTAGCAGCGGATCACATATTATCACAATACTATTCTTAATATTAAGTATTTATTTATTTATTCAACCAATATTATATTATAATGGTACATTAGTGGTACTTAAAGCCCCATTTACACGAGGAGAGTTTCGCGACTCGAAGATGCGATTATCGTAAGGGTATAAAAAGTTGCATCGTGTAAACATCATCAGAACGCGATCATCTTAAGCGCCATTTACAAGGGGAGAGTTTGTCGCTGCGAGAATCGTATGCGATTATCGCATGACAGTTCCGCCATAGATTGTTGTTTGAATTGTTCTGACAAATGTTTACACGATGCAACTTTTATATCCTTACGATAATCGCATCTTCGAAGCGAGAAACTGTCCCCGTGTAACTAGGTCTGTGTGGCGGTTATGACATGCGATCATGGCATACGATTCTCGCCACGAGAAACTCTCCCCTTGTAAATGGCGCTTAATTCATTACTATTGTATTGTATTATATTGTATCAGCCCATATACGACCCACTGCAGGGCACGGGCCTCCTCTACAATCGAGAGTACGATTGAGAGTGGTTAGGCCATATAGTCCACCACGCTGGCCTAGTGCGGGTTGGCGGACTTACACACCGTAGAATTTTTTTTTTTTTTAAATCGCTACGGTATGCAGGTTTCCTCACGATGTTTTCCTTCACCGTTAAAGTGCGTGGTGATTGACTATCAATACACACATAACTCCGAAAAGTCAGAGGTGTGCCCCTGGGATTTGAACCCGCGACCACCGTGAACATGTAGGCAGCCGAGTCTGGTCCGATACCACGAGGCCACCACGCACTTACATTAATAAGTGCATTACATTAATTCACTACTATATGATGTAAATATTGTGGTCCTAAATCTGAGAGGAAGTGGCCGCATTTTACTGGATGAAATCGCGAAACCTTTTCCTAAGAGAGAACGGTAAGGTCGTCAGTCTTAGTTAATGTCAAATGTCAACCGGCGGTGGTTTACCCAGATACACCTTGAATAGTTCATACGTTTAGTGGTTTATCTTGAACTAATTAACTAAAAACCTAACCCAACGGATACTTGATCAGTGTGCAGAATTGTTGATTTTAATGATTGCGTTAATATCTGCAAATTATTGCATTGGGTCTTAATATATCTGGTCAACATACGAAACTCCTGGTTACCCATTATTTTATTTTTATTGTATTTATTTATTATCTATGCCTTTTATTTTATATTGTTTGAGAAAAAATAAACTAATACGTTTTAAATATTTGACGCATTAAATAAATCAGAGATAACAATTTAGTACCTATGTAGGTTCCCTGAAATCTCCAAAATTACCCGCATAATTTTTTTTTAGAAAAATTATATTTTATGTTTGACTGCCTCAGTGGCGCAGTGGTACTACGGTATGATTGCATAGCTAAAGTTTGGGGTTCGAATCCCAGGTCGGGTAAGTGATATTGGATGTTTCTATTCATGACACTTATGTATGTATATTTTATGATAATTTAAATAGATGCTCTATTTTATATGTTAATCTGAAAGATCCGAAACAACGTTAAAACTAAAATTATGTATTTTATTTAAAAAAAATAGTAATATTATTTGTTTTGGAAGTAGATATTTAGAACAAAATTGTATATAAAAGCAACAGTCTTCAAGCCAAGAATTAGAGCCAAGAGTTACAGCAGTTATATATTTTTTTCATTTTACAATCTGGTGGAAACTTTTTGTTGTTGTGTATGTAAATCTTGGCGCCGCGTTCTTTTTTTAAAATACAATCATTGTGGTGTTTGCTCGTGGCTTGAGTCATTGTTCTGAGGTGGTGGCCGAAAACAGAAACTTCTTTCTGATAGGTCGGCTTAAAAGCTTAAATTTACAATAATTTTCCTGTTATTTCGATTATTGCAATTTAATAAAACCGTCCCTTGAGCCGTGTGAATCATTATGTTTACCGCAACTTATAATATTTGTGTCAGGGCCTCCATTATCTCGGTTCTAATAATATAGATTCGCAATAAACGAGACAATTTTATAGTAAGTTTAGTGTTTATTCGGGCTACTGTTATGTATCGTTACAACTGATCCCTTCTGGAACAAGTAAGGCCATTCTTTTGTCTTCAGCGTCCTCCAAGAATTCGGCTGCGACCTGTTGAAAGTTACTGGCGTCCAATGATCTTAAATACTATTTGCCAAATACAATAATTGTTTTTTTTATAAATGCACCTAACAGTCGCATACATAGTCCTGACCACACATTAAGATCATTTAAGTATTGTGTCCTAGGTATCGAACTACCAGAGACTTTCGGGTCTCACAAACACCAAAAAACAAAACAAATACTTGTGAATTACACAAACATATGTCTCGATGCGGGAATCCAACCCGCGGCATCTTGTTTCATAGCCGGCGTTGAACCAACCGCGCCTCGGCAGTTGTCAAGTCAATAATTGTAACCAATTGCCAAGAAATTTCAAGCTGAAAATGTGTTATCATCCAATCGCGTAACTTACCTTTACAAATATATACAAATGCTATATAAGGTAAAAATAAAATCAAACACTATACCACAAAATTTTAACTTATGACATGTTGTTCTAACACAAAATTATGTATGCGTAAGGCATACGCCTCTTATAGCTACTATGAAATATGTTAGAATCTGAAAAAGTATCACCATTTATTATCTGTCTCAATGTGCTAAAAAGCGGGAAAGATGGAGCTTCAAATATAGGCCAGAGTAGCATGAACTTGCATGACCATGTTACATCACTGCACTGTAGTTAGACAAACGAGCTCAGAGCATCGACCAGCCATTCATAATCGTTTCACGTGCGCGATCGGACGCCGCTTATTCAGCCGCAGTACAAACGGACGTAATTGTTGCACATAAATCGGAAGTTGTTGCAATTCACACGATTAATAACTGTAGTTCCACACAAACAACATTTGCATAATGCTGCCCAAGCTTGTTATCTGGCTTTTATTTGCCACATCCATAGAGGCGCAGTTAAACGGTGAATTCTGGTGGTTGAACAGCAAAGTGAGTGAGTTTCATGGTAAGACAATACCTCCTCCTCAGTTCGAAGAATTAACCGAATTCGACACAGATGAAACACTTATCGTTTTTAACGATAACAATTTTAATACAATGAAACCTGTCGTTAGTAATCCTAAAACAGTAAGACAGTTTAAGATGAGACCTGATCGTCTGCAAACAAAGAAGAAGAAATTGGTTAATGTTGATGATAAAATTGTGTTTGGTCCGATTAAAAAGAAAGACAATAAAATTGTGTGGCCTAGTGATGACGGAACTAAGAACAGTTTTAACATTGCCACCTCAACCAACCGTTTCGTCAACAATGAACAGACTACAAAAAAAGCCATTGCTACAAGTACTACGCAAGATCAGTTTGCAATCAAATTTCCTGAAAGAGATTTCTTCTATGTACCAGAACCGGCTTCTAAAGTTATTACAACTACACCTAGTATCAATGCTGAAACAACTCCGACAACTGTTGATGCAACCACGGCAACCGCAAACAATATTACTGAACCTATATTTTTCGATCACACGGATAGTTTTACTGAAAGAAAAAAAAGTATATGCACGTATATCAAGAAACAGGATTGCATGAAATACAATGGATTTATTTACACCGCCGAATATGGAAAGTAAGTAGATACCAAAATATTACTAATTTTTATCTTTATCAATTTATAAATATGCTTACACCTGTGTATTCTAAAAGGCATATAAAAGTGCCACTAGTTGTGGGTTGGGCTAATTTTCATCATCAGATGTGATAGGGTTGCCCACTATCTTAATTGTTTTGGGTAGTGTTTAGTCATAAGCAACTGTGATGAGGTTCTGTGTTTCAAACAGACAACTCACACAAAATCGATTGCCTGACCCAGGAAACCAACCCAAAAGCTCCCTGTTCACAACGCTTCTATGCGGCTACTAGGCCTTCGCAACGATATTTATTTTATTATCCTATAATCATTAGTAAATTAATAATAACAATAAATATTAATTTTATATTTTAAATCATTTCATTTTAATAAAAGTAAAAAAAAAACACATTTATTTTATTAATTTAATCTTAAGAGCTATATGAATAATCCTGTTTTTAAATAATTAACTCATTGTTGCAGAAGTATCAGAATCGGACCAAAGGATTCATCCCTAATATGCTGTGTTCTACCATTTCCGATTAAAAAAGAAGTTACAAAGCCATCTGAAGATCACAACGCTGACACCCTATTCTACTTCCCTGAAAAAAACAGTCCGCACGAACGATACAAAAGATCCGACGACGAACTTAGGCAGAGAAACGTACTATTGCAACGTAAGCGAGCTCAAGAACGACGACCAAAGCCAACGACCACTGAAACCAAAATAGTAACTGCTGAAGACGAAGAAGATCCTTATTGGAACATTAAGAATTCAAATTTTCACCCAACGAGGAAACCTCCTAAAGCAATAGAGTACGATTATAAAGACGATTATGTTCAGGAGTATGCTGATGAACTTCCGCGGTCAGGGTTGATAGGTATTTATTCTGATAATGGACGGAGACCTGTCAGCTGGAATGTGAAAAAACGTGAGCAGTGGTATGGAGAGGACGCTGATTATGACGATGTAGACGACTCGGGTACATCCTTTGGCTATGGAACGATAGATCCTCGACAAGGTAAATAGCGTAAATTATAAAAATATTCTGGTATTTTGCCTCTTGTAAGTATACTACATAAACCAGTCATGTAAAACTGTATTAATTTATCTATGTATTACATTAAATAAATATTGATAATTACAGAATACTGTCTATATCGATCTACTTAGTATAAGTTATAACGCAATGTAAAGATCGTTTTTATTAACGTATGAAATTTTACTAGAGCAAATCAAACGATATGGTCAACAACACATTTTATTATATTTGCAACCGATATTAACTTTTGTACATATTATAAACATTTGGGAATATCCCAGATAATTATTACTTTAATTTTGCAAGTGTTTCTCCGAACAGCGCTTATCGCTAACCTTGTAACAATTACAAGCCGTCGACTTTAAAGAAAGCTTTAGATACGTACGAGTACTTACGTATTTCTATGATGTGATTTAATTTATATAAATAGTTCACCTATTTAATGAACTACATTAAGATATTACGTGAAATAAATATAAAAACCATGAGCTAAGTTATTAATACCTTTTTTCCTTATTGCGACTAATTTCAATCATTTTACCTCAAAATAATGAAACCACACTTAAAATCAGCAATGTACCTAATAATTAAAACAAAATTTATAATATTTCATTTCTTTGTCAGATAACAAGAAAACAAAGAAACGAAAGCAGCCCATTAAAATCACGGCTACGCCAGAGAAAAAGTACGATCCAGAAAGTCAAATTATAACTTTCCAATCAAATCCCAATTTCGAAGTATTACAAGGTTTTAAACTGCTTAATTTGGTGCGTGATAAAAACAAAATGTCAAAACGTACGACTGACCAGACCGATGTGAATGATGACAGTGATGACGAAGAGACTGTTATGGATACAATTTCGACAAGTCCAAAGAGTATTAATAGTTTTAAAGAGAACCTTCAGTTGCACAGCGGATGCGGACAAACCTCGACCCCAACAAAATTGAGACAAAAAGGTAGGTCATTGTTTATTTTCTTTGTTTGTGTAATAAATATATTCTTAAGATACTCTTAACGTGAGCGTGGTAAAGTATTTCGTGTCCCTGTCCTACTGCACAAAGTACCTACCTACTCCTTTGTCCCAATGTTTTTGATTTATCACATACATGACATAAGTAAGTAAGTCCAAATCCGCTTTCAAAATTCAACGCAAATATTACCCAATGTCATTGAGTTATGTGTAAATGTTAATAGAATACATATTATTCATAATGCTAAGAACCATATTGTATTGTATCAGCCCATATACGACCCACTGCAGGGCACGTGCCTCCTCTACAATCGAGAGTACGATTGAGAGTGGTTAGGTCCACCACGCTGGCCTAGTGCGGGTTGGCGGACTTATACACCGTAGATTTTTTTTTTTTATCGCTACGGTATGCAGGTTTCCTCACGATGTTTTCCTTCACCGTTAAAGTGTGTGGTGATTGACTATCAATACACACATAACTCCGAAAAGTCAGAGGTGTGCCCTGGGATTTGAACCCGCGACCACCGTGAACATGTAGGCAACCGAGTCTGGTCCGATACCACGAGGCCACCACGCACTACCAAGAACCACTAAGAACTACTAAGAACCATAAATACCTATGAAATAATATTCAATAAAATATCCAAAATATCATATTTAAAAACGGTAGGTAAGAAAACTGTGATTGTTCATTATCCTATGGCGCTATAGGCGATATAATAATGAAATGCGTTTGTCCTTAGACGTACAAATAGGTGATGCGGAACAAGGGTCTCATACGTGGTTGATTGTGGTGACGCCGGCGAACGACCCTGATGACATTCTGTGCTACGGCACTCTGATACATCCCCGAGCTGCTATTACTGCTGCCGACTGTGTTTATGAGTAAGTACTAATATTAAGTTTGATTAGTAATATATCAATCAAAATACTTTCATTGCTGAGCATAGGTCCTTCAATGGTCGAAGGGTTTAGGCCTTAGTGCATCAAAGCGGTATACTTCACTGTTCACTATTGGCTTCACGTAATTTTAATTCTTGTCTTGTATCTCGTTAAAATTCACGATGATAAACTACAAATACAAGGGTAAATTTGAAATGTCAGAGGAGATTTCGTTAAGTTCCCGTCTTAAACGGCTGGGCGTACGCTATTAGTAGGATATCATTCAGTTTTAGCAAATCATCAAACTGTTTTCATGTTAACTCGAAAGGATTTATGTCTAAATGCAACCGACATTTTTTGGGATATTATGGGCCTAAATACGGTTACCCGTTTTATGCCCATAGTTCAATAATTGTTTTGACAATTCACAAAAAAATGAAAAGTACCGTCATCAATAATGCAGTGGTATAAAACAAATGCTCGTGCGGTTGGAGAGCCATTTTGTTGAAAACATCCGCACTGCGAAGAGCTCCTGAAAAAGGTATTGTGATAGAATTTTGTAACTACCTTCAGGTACTTATTGTGTTTCTAATGCATGCGCTCAGGTTTTTGTTAATTCCATATATTGTATTATCTATGGTTAATTCTAAGGTTTAAATCGAGTTGCAATTACCAACCTATTTTTATGCCTAGAATACAAGTATTATAGTAAAAAGTAAAGGTGTGATATTTTTTAAAGTACAGTGACTGCATAATGGTTTCTTATGGTTACGCAAATGTTACACATTTAAATAACACTATTATTGGGGATTATGTTTTATTTTACATTGTTTAACTTCCAGTCGTGACGTTTTTGAATACTTTAGGTACAGCTTTTGTGGTTAATCCGACCAGTGACCACAAATCTGTAATTTTTTTTTTGCCAATATTTGTACTGTACTTTAACTACTTATAATCGCCCACTTATAAGCACGGCACTCGTCTACATCCGAGAGCTCGATTGAGAGATATACATAGTACACCTTGCTGGCCTAGTGCATGTAGGCAGACTTCACATACCATAAAAAATCTAGTCGGTGTGCCCTGGGAATCAAACCCGCAACCACGTTTTCGGCAGCCGTATCCGGTTCGTAGCAAACAGGCAACGCACTTAACTTAAAAACACCTTCAAAAAACACTTTGCACCGAGCATACCCAAGTGTTTAATAAAAGTATTTAAAATAACGTACTTTTTTTAATCTGGTAATTAGTCGAACTCTGAATATTTTTCTATTAAAAAAAATAATGAGTGCGGTATTCAATATGGAAATCTTTGTTTTTAGTATTCCTCCGGAGGGTATTACCGTGATAGCTGGATTGTGGAAGCTCAGCGCAAAAACAACCTCGAGGAAACGAACGCCCGCAGTGCATTTGCATCCTAAGTTCCGACCGGGCAGTATTGCGCATAATTTAGCTATTTTGGTAAGCTATTTTTCATTACGGGATTTTGTACATATATTACCTGATTTCTGTAGTAAAATTTCGCAAGGATATTTGTTATTTGATTAAACTAGTTAAGGTTGTTACTCGTTAGAAATTATTTTTACAAGGTAAATGATTGATTTGGTTTTATATTGATCTTTTGTACTCGAACAACAGCGTAACTGTTTGACTGGAATATACTAAAAAGTAGTAGCCCTGCAAATAAGAAACGTCTTGCGTTTCCCGGGTATCAGAAACCGAGCATTTTTTCTGGCCTAAAATAAATATCGCATATATAAATATTGATAAGACGGGTTTAAGCCCGCAGCCACTTATTTTACACGCGGCTCCTCCATTGTCCTACGAAAGTCAATAAATAGATAATAACCCTTACACTATTTTTTAGACGTGGTCACATCCATTCAAGCTATGCGACGAAATTCAAACAGCTTGTCTCGCAGAACCTCGACAGGGGAAAGATTGTATGATGTACGGCTGGGGAGGATTCGATCAAGGTAAGATTTTTACTGTACTTTTTAGCTTCTTGAGTGTAGTGTTCCGAAGTTGATCCTGGTTGACAAGAGATGTAGTATGTACCCCCCAACTGATACTTATTTATTAAATGCTGATAAGACACAAGTTTGAATAGGCAAGTATCAAAAAATATATTACTGGCAAAGCAGTGTTTTTTATAAATAATTATTACTTTGCTTCTTAATGGGGTAAGTATCCATTAACTGCTTTTATCCATTTTGGTTGGATGCTGTTAACTGCGATGTTACTCTCCCTGTCTTCAGCCACAGGAAGACCACTGCTGAACATAGGCCTCCCCCATGGATCGCCACATAGACCTGATGGACGCGGCCTGTATCCAGCGACCTTAACCTGGTCGTCCGTCCACCTTGTGGTTGGGCACTTCGCTTACTTGTACGTGGCCTCCACTTAAGAACTTTTTGGCAATGTTACTATAAATAATTTTTCATATGCAGCGCTGCGTCAGCGATCGCGTTGGCAAAGGACGAGGATGCATGAGTGCAATCAAGTACCCGCAGCAAGAAAGACTAACGGTGCGAACAACGCGTTTTGCGCCTCTGTACAATCTCGTGGCACTGTGGTACGCATTTATATTCCGCATTTTATGGTCGATGACTGCCTCGGTGGCGTAGTGGTATTACGGTACGATTGCAAAGCTGAGGTCTCGGGTTCGAATCCCGGGTCGGGCAAAGTGATATTGGATTTTTCTATTCATTATCAGCCTGGAGTCAGGAATTTGTGCCCGATATGGCGATAGGCTCGCCCCCTATCACATCGTGGAACGGAATAAACAAAGTATTACGTGGTATAATCAAACTATATAACTATTTGGGCAGCACTTCTCCGTAAAAATTACAATCTTTTTAATGTCACCTGTCATTACCATGACTTCCCAACTTTACTATTCTTACCGGAAAACGTAAACTATAAATACATTAAACAAGAACTTCCAAGGCATTGAAAATTATGTAAATATGTTGATAAATCAGGAGATATTATATAACGAATTATCAATTATATTCGTACAAGGATTATCATACTAAATATTAATAGTTTCAAAGGAGGTTCTGTCCTGAAGTTGATATTAATATTTTATAGGAGTTAATCAATAGTCCAACAAAATATAATTCACAATAAAGCAAATTTGTTATTCTTTAACACTCGGCCATCCTGCGTTTGCCGTGTACCACCACGGCGCGGCGCGGCGGCGCTCAGGCTCGTCGATTGTTGCCACCATGTTTGCCATCAGCAGGCTGTAAAAACAAAAATAACCAAGAGTATTTGCTCATAATAATTAAAGACAATATAACAGCTCCTCTGACAATTTCTACATAAGTAGGTCATTTCAGTATACTATAAAATGTAATCTATGGTAGGTCAATAATATTATTTTCACAATCCATTTTACTTTGCTGCAGAAATTTTCTTTTGTCACACAGACTTTATTTCTTTCGTCACATAGACTATATTGCTTTTGTCACACAGACTTTATTTCTTTCGTCACATAGACTATATTGCTTTTGTCACACAGACTTTATTTCTTTCGTCACATAGACTATATTGCTTTTGTCACACAGACTATTCTGTTGTCACATAGACTATAATTTAATATATTTTACGTAGACAATTATTTTGTCACATAGACTATTCATGAAGTTGTCACATAGACTGTTTATTATTTTAGCATAAAGTATCACTGACAGTTCGTCAGAACTTTTGTCACACAGACTGTTTAGACTCATATTATTTTCACATACCCCTTTTTCTGGTACATTTATCGGAGTTAGTTTTTGTCACATAGACTCTTTTTTTATTTGTTTCATGTATATACATATATGTCACACAGACTGGTTTTGTAATTTGTATGTTTGACAGACCTTATTACCGCTTCCAAAGTTATTATATTGATTTTGCTACCCGTATCTATATATGCGATAAGTTTTACAGTCCCAACATTCACAAGGCGTTGGTAGATGCTCAATTCATAATCGCTTACCGTTTAAAAAACGTTACGTACCTGTTGTATTTGAGTTCGCTGCTGTGACTGTGAAGTACTCGGCATTGTCGCAAACCAGCAAGATACTGTAGTGTGACCCATACGTTGACACGTTTCACATCGCTGTTGCATCCTACATTCCCGAGCTTCATGTCCGATTCTTCGGCAAACGTAACAGCGCTTTGTATTATATGACTGCGCTACCGTTGTTGCAGATTTTTCGTCATTTGTTCCTCGGCGCCAACTTGATTTCCGAGTTGAAATGGGAGCTTCGATTTTCCTGTAGTTTTCCAACGATGAGAGATACCCGTAGTAAAATTCTTCAGGTTCCTTACACTGGAATGCTTTTGCGTTAGCTTGTAGTTCTCCAGGCAAACCACGAATGATACAAGATATTGCGCGTTCTCCCTGGATATCACATTTTTTAAGAAGAGAGACCTTGTCATGGAAATATTTCGTCATTGTTTCACTCTCAGTCTTAGTTCTTGTAAGCATCCGTTCAAGGCGATCAACAAAATCTACGGATCGTGGAAAAGCCGATTGCAAGGAATTCTTCCATGCCTCCCATGTAAGGTTGTAATCGTCTAAATCGTCGTACCAACGCCTTGCAGAACCACGTAATCTTAGTTGCATTATAAATTGACGGTCAGTATTATTCCATCCATATACATCGCCAAGCTGGTCAATTTTATGTAGCCACGTGGTCACGTTGCAAGCATTATCTTCCGGATCAAATTTTGGAATAACTTCAGCGTCAACGTGTGTTACGTGTGTCCTGCGCCGCTTTGTAACGGGTTCCGTGGGCGTATCCAAAGAAAAAGAAATATTTTCTTCCTCGTCAGATGATAATGGCGTCGAAGATCGACGCTTTTGTTTTCCGAGACCGGCAGCGTAAGGGCCCGACATTACGAAAATATCCCACTTCTGAGATATTACGTGGTATAATCAAACTATATAACTATTTGGGCAGCACTTCTCCGTAAAAATTACAATCTTTTTAATGTCACCTGTCATTACCATGACTTCCCAACTTTACTATTCTTACCGGAAAACGTAAACTATAAATACATTAAACAAGAACTTCCAAGGCATTGAAAATTATGTAAATATGTTGATAAATCAGGAGATATTATATAACGAATTATCAATTATATTCGTACAAGGATTATCATACTAAATATTAATAGTTTCAAAGGAGGTTCTGTCCTGAAGTTGATATTAATATTTTATAGGAGTTAATCAATAGTCCAACAAAATATAATTCACAATAAAGCAAATTTGTTATTCTTTAACAAAAGCGAAACGTGGGTGTTCTGGTAGCACCTCTGCCTACCCCTTCTGGGAAAAAGGCGTGTGTTTATGTTATGTATGTATTTTATAGTCGATGTTATAATATTAACCTATTTGTCTAGTCACTAGTAGTCACTAGCTTGGCAAAAAAATGGAAGCGCCACTGAGCCGTTTATATGGCATCACATTAAAGTTCGGATTTTAATTTTGATTGTTATTGTTCTTATTGTTCAATTTAATCATAATTTAATTACAAAAGTTTATGTGAAATAAAGGGTTAGTTCCGTATCAACACTTTTGCCAATCTGTAGCAACAATGTGTGTATCTGTGTTTAAAATACAATCATAATTTCTCGAAAGAAATTTTGAAACACACGTCTTGTCCATAAAATCAATCTAAATTCCTTAACATGTAGTACTGATTGCATGTAAAATTTTTGCATTTCGTATTTTTTTAGAGCGGTGTTGGCGGCCCGATGATCTGCAATGTGAACGGGCGCGATGCCTTAGTGGGAGTGGCTATATCCCGGGACACCGAAGTAGTATTTCTACCGGCCAAGGAGTGGGCTATGCAGGCTCAGCAGTTTATGAATGAAGACTGAATTAGGCAAGGTATGTTATACAAAATAATTATGTTGATACTATTTATGCATTTTCGTACAAATAACAGCGTATTCAATTTTATCCTGTTTATGAAATTTCTCTGCAAGTCGTGAAGATAAAGTCGATTTTGTTACTTTTCTGAGGGGAGTGTTAAATGAAAAGCAGATAATACTTTTTGAAAGTTTTATTTATTTTTAAATCACGTTTACATTTTATGTGCGAGTCCAGCTTCTATAATCATTGACAATTTGATGTGAGCAAATAACCACGACGCGGCACTAATCGAATACTTATAGGAACTAAATAATAAAAAACCTAAAAACATTGGGAATGTCGATATCCTACACGAATACAAATGAAATTTCACTATACAAAGTTCAACACATAATATTTATTTATAAATAAATGAATTGTACTTAATACATAACGCTCTTTGGTGTCGAACTTCAATAACAATGAGTGAGATAGATGCGGTTATATTAACTATAACAATTTAGAAAATAGAGCAAAATAAAACTTTATAATAACGTACAATAAACAAGTCTTACGAATTACAGCCCGTTTGTCGCCATCGATTCACGTCAGGCGAATCTGTCGGCGACCTCATAAGAACTAAACACAGTAACGTAATAATACTTAGGGCACGTTGAATATAAAAATACTTATATAGATTTCCAATTGTCTACAAATTATGGGAAAAATACCTGTACTTTTTCGCTAAGATTTCCTTTTGTGACTACGAACAACCTCGAAATTCACATGCGGATCTAAACACGTATGTATTAATAAATATAAAATACTATGTTTATGACAAGATCACGGTTACATCACAATGGGTCGGCGCCGGCGCTCACGCGATCACCAGCGGCTCGTCGTCGGAGAACCCGTGGATCGGCGGCACGTCGTCGTCGTCTGTAACAATACATTATTTGTGCATTATTTATAAATGTTTTGTAAGTATTCATTGTAGTTTTATTTACTTGTGTAGTAATTGGTGGTAGTAGTGAGTAGTAGTAGTAAATTAGTTAAGACTTGAGTAGCTAAGTGGTAAAACGATGTAGTGGATGTAGTATTTTCAAAGGCTTGTTGTGAATGTGTATTGAGGTGAAGGTCATACTAGAATGGAGAGAAATGAATGAATGGCAGAGTGTGAGGTGAGGCATGTAGTGTGCGTGTGAGGCATGTAGTGTGCGTGTGAGGCGTGTAGTGTGCGTGTGAGGGCAGAGTGTGAGGTGAGGCGTGTGTAGTGTGCGTGTGAGGGCAGAGTGTGAGGTGAGGCGTGTAGTGTGCGTGTGAGGGCAGAGTGTGAGGTGAGGCGTGTAGTGTGCGTGTGAGGGCAGAGTGTGAGGTTAGTGAGGCGTGTAGTGTGCGTGTGAGGCGTGTGAGGTGAGGCGTGTGTACTGTGCGTGTGAAGTGAGGCGTGTGTAGTGTGCGTGTGAGGTGAGGCGTGTGTAGTGTGCGTGTCAGGGCAGAGTGTGAGGTGAGGCGTGTCGTGTGCGTGTGAGGGCAAAGTGCGAGGTGAGGCGTGTAGTGTGCGTGTGAGGCGTGTAGTGTGCGTGTGAGGCGTGTAGTGTGCGTGTGTAGTGTGCGTGTGAGGGCAGAGTGTGAGGTGAGGCGTGTAGTGTGCGTGTGAGGGCAGAGTGTGAGGTGAGGCGTGTCGTGTGCTGTGCGTGTGAGGGCAGAGTGTGAGGTGAGGCGTGTTGTGTGCGTGTGAGGGCAGAGTGTGAGGTGAGGCGTGTTGTGTGCGTGTGAGGGCAGAGTGTGAGGTGAGGCGTGTAGTGTGCGTGTGAGGGCAGAGTGTGAGGTGAGGCGTGTAGTGTGCGTGTCAGGGCAGAGTGTGAGGTGAGGCGTGTAGTGTGCGTGTGAGGGCAGAGTGTGAGGTGAGGCGTGTAGTGTGCGTGTCAGGGCAGAGTGTGAGGTGAGGCGTGTCGTGTGCTGTGCGTGTGAGGGCAGAGTGTGAGGTGAGGCGTGTTGTGTGCGTGTGAGGGCAGAGTGTGAGGTGAGGCGTGTAGTGTGCGTGTGAGGGCAGAGTGTGAGGTGAGGCGTGTTGTGTGCGTGTGTAGTGTGCGTGTGAGGGCAGAGTGTGAGGTGAGGCGTGTGTAGTGTGCGTGTGAGGCGTGTAGTGTGCGTGTGAGGCGTGTGAAGTGAGGCGTGTGTAGTGTGCGTGTGAGGTGAGGCGTGTGTAGTGTGCGTGTGAGGTGAGGCATGTAGTGTGCGTGTGAGGCGTGTGTAGTGTGCGTGTCAGGGCAGAGTGTGAGGTGAGGCGTGTCGTGTGCTGTGCGTGTGAGGGCAGAGTGTGAGGTGAGGCGTGTAGTGTGCGTGTGAGGGCAGAGTGTGAGGTGAGGCGTGTAGTGTGCGTGTCAGGGCAGAGTGTGAGGTGAGGCGTGTAGTGTGCGTGTCAGGGCAGAGTGTGAGGTGAGGCGTGTCGTGTGCTGTGCGTGTGAGGGCAGAGTGTGAGGTGAGGCGTGTTGTGTGCGTGTGAGGGCAGAGTGTGAGGTGAGGCGTGTAGTGTGCGTGTGAGGGCAGAGTGTGAGGTGAGGCGTGTAGTGTGCGTGTCAGGGCAGAGTGTGAGGTGAGGCGTGTTGTGTGCGTGTGAGGGCAGAGTGTGAGGTGAAGCGTGTAGAGGCGTGTGTAGTGTGCGTTAGACGGCAGAGTGTGAGGTGAGCGAGCGAGGCGCGACGGCAACGCGAATCAAGTAACGACACGACGGGTTGTCTTGAGTTATATTGTATCGGCATATGGAACATATCACACAGAGCCGTGGTGCCGTCGCGGGCTTTGCGTGACGTGTTTGCATAACAACCTATATACATTACAACTCTAAACAACCCACTAGTGCCGCGCGTGCATTGCGTCGCCGTACTGCCCCGTGGTGAAAGCATTAAAGTTCCTTGTTTGAGGTGGGAGTGAGTGTGTTTTTGGTGCATGGTAGAGTGTAATAGAGTATGACTGTACAAATGTACGAGAGCGAGTTGTGTGTGTGACGAGTGTGATGTTACCGTGCTCGGTGATGGTGGCTTGTCCGCGGCGGCTGTCGTATCGCGGCGTGTGCGCGTTGAGCGGCAGGAAGGCGCGCGCGAGGCGGCGGTGTCGCAGCGCCACGTGCATGAGCGCGGCCGCCAGCAGCGCCGCGCCCAGCAGCGCCGCGCCCGCGCCCCACCACCACGCCGACCACGCCGACGCAGACACCACCTCCAGCGGCACTGCACACAACATGCACTAATGCTGTCAATCTATTACAATCAATAAAAAATATATCAAAATAACAAGAACCATTTCAATTTAACAGTACCATCTAAAACAGTTGCTCGTGACAAAGATCTGTCTTGATGAGATCAAACTCTATTACGTATTGTATCACAGTCAAGTCTTTACCTGACTGCGGTAATAAGTAGACACTCGATCCATCGCTGTCCCATGCTGGACGAAGTACTTTCCGAGTAACCGCCAACTATCATATTAAACACACTTATAATTAAACAAACCAAACAATAATTCAATACTCACACTGCATCTTAAGAGTCTCGACCTCGCTGAAGTCGCTGTAATATCCTTCGTCGGTGATGGCGCGCACGCTCACGTACACGGGCCCGTCGCCGTCGGGCGCCGCTACTGACACGGGCGGGTTCTCCACGGTGAGTCGAGTTGCATCTTCCGGAGGGTGGAGAACATCCTCAGGGATCTCTTTGGTTGATACTACCACTTCGTATTTGGCTCTGAAAATAATTAATGAAATAAAATTGTGATTACAATTTGATAAACACAGACAGATTAGAATTGAATCTATGACGGACCAAAACTGCCGTTTTTGTTCGGTCGGGAAGCCATTGTCATTCAATCTCTATGAATCATTGATTTGACATGGTTTCTAATATATCGAACATTAATTATTGGGAGATAATCATAAATTTACAACTGGTTTAATTTGCTTCACGGTAATATTTTTGAGAAATAGTCGTCATATCAAATACATCAGTAAAGTTATCAAGGTAAACTATGTTCCAGATACAGAGAATTGAATAATATAATATGGCCTGTTATGACAGTCTGTTGGGAATCCGATACACAAACAGAATAACAAACGCGACACTGCTGCAATGAGTTGCAAGCATGCAGTAGGATGGCAAGTGTAGAGCTGGTGTAGTACCGCGGCGCGTGTGTGTGGAGCGCATGTCGCGGCTGGTGCTGGTCCCAGCTCACCACGAGCTGCTGGTGTTGGTCGCGCCACGCCGCCAGCGCGCCGGGCGGCGCTAGTGAGCCCGCACGAGCGCGCGCACACGTCGACGACGCGCCCGCCTCCGCCGCCTGCACGCAACAAACAATACTTTATTTATAACTCCGCATTAATGGACGGGGTCGTCCGGGCCGGTACCACTGTCTCACTGGAAAACGACGTCAAGCGCTAGCTTCGCTATCGTGTTTCGTTCGGTGACAACATTGCCGGATGCCCAATACACCTTGCCTTTTCCCGTCCTTTTTTCTTCCCGCTCCTCTCCGAATCGGGCGAGCAACACGTCCATGATTCAGCGTTATAAATGTTAATAGGCGGTAATGATCACTTACCAACAGGTGACCTGTTTAATCATTTACCGGAACTTTGCAATAAAAAAAACTGTGTTAATCCCCTATTATATTTGGATGTGAGACAATTTAAATATGCCCACTATCTCGATTTGTACGGAAAACTATTTCCCTACGTCTATAATGTACCAGCTTTGAAGAAATTAGTTTCGTTCATATGAAATTCAACACTATACCGAAAACACAGGCAACTATCAAAACTTGCAACAATTCCGTCAGAACTAATATAGTAAAAAACATAAATTTAAACTACAAACTAAAAACAAGAAACGAGTCAATCATTGCTTACGACTGATTCTAAACTAATCGCTTAAATATTAACGCAAACAAAAGGACTTACATGTACGCAAACGTTGTATCTGCCGCCGAACGGCACGTTGTGAATGACGTGCTCGTATTGAGAGATCACGGATGGTATCAGCTCGAACCGATTCTTCTTCTGCAGCGTCTCTTCAACTATCTCCAACTAGAACAAAATAAATAATGCAATTTTGAAACAATGTTGATCTGAAAAAACGAGACTGTATATTAAACAAGCTAGGCAATAATATTAACATCATGCCATTGAAATGTTATACAATTCTCCTAAAAGAACAAAATGTAACAACAAAAAACGACTATTTCTGTCTCAGTCAAGCCTATGCAGTGACACTATCCTTCTTCTCGCTTCAGCGGAGTCCCGCATGTAGTGTGGCTAGGTACGAGCGCAGTGAGAATATATTTTGCTTGCTTATTGTGCTCTAGTATAAAACTTCAATGCAAGATACAGATGCTTTAACTTACAATGTAAGTGACTGGGATCCTGAGCGCGTCGCAGCTGGCGGACCACGATATCGTCATGTCGGCGTTATTCTCGTTGTAATCTACCCGCAGATTCTTCACTGGTGCTCTGAATAACAAAATAAATCTTATTGCAGTTACAAATATGTGACCCTAACCAAGAAGAAATAATACAACCTGTATATATTATATTTTCTCCTAGGTAGCTTAGCCTACTTGAGAATTAGCAATATGTTTAAAAATATAGTCTTAAGTCGAGGATGACGTGAATTGGCTATTATATATTACCGGTTGGTATAGTTAATCCGGTCTTAATGTATTTGAATATATATATAAATAAAAAATAAACTGTTGTATACTCTCATTCTCTACTCACTTAGGATCTTCTCTGGTGACGATGCCCTTGTACGGCGCGAAAGGTCCGCCGACGAGCGCCACGGTGAACTCGTAAGTTTCACACAGATGCAAGTTATCGATCACGACGCTCGTATTCTTCGTCACTATCTTTGTATCTGTACAAAAAACCACACACAATATTGTCAAAACTTTTAAAACGAATACAATTTAATACAAAAGCACAAAATATATCTTGGAGATTCCATTGTTTAATAATAATGTTACTGTTACAACAAACACTGTGCACACCTTGAAGGCACGACTGTTAGAAATAAAATGACTCAATGACATCTTAGAACAGACATTTATAGAGAAAATTATTTATTTCTACCCACAAATGTGAAAAAGTTGAATAAGTTTGTTTAAGTTGCATAATTTCTGATCACTTATCAATATCAATAAAAATTCACCTCTCTGTAATATTACATTTAGTGCAGAAATTTAACATAACAACTAAATACACAAAAAACTCACCATTAGACATTTCTCCCGGGTTGATTTTGTGGATCATGTTACTATAATGCACTTCATAAGTCAACTCCTTATTCTCATATCGTTTGTCGACGGGCGGGGTCCATATAAGCTGTACGGATGTACGTTTATCTGTCAACAGTATGGCTGTGAAGTTGAGCATGACGTCGGGTTCACCTTCTGTCTTCACCGGGATTGTGAAAGGAACTCCGTATATAGAGTTCTTAAATGCTCGCACGTCGATGAATAGGTCGACACCGGGTGGGAGATTTGTCACTGAAAAATATAAAAGTACTTAAATATAGACATAAAAGCAGGAGAAAGAGTTTTCAGTTTCCTTTCAGTTTATTTTACAATAGCAGGAAACTAAATATGAATTAATTAAATATAATACAATATTTCCGACACGTTAACTGCGGAGCACAGCTTTTGGCGCAATGCTAATGTAGTTAATATAGTCATATAACCCAAGTCGCTTTATTGTTTTATCAATAATATATATAAACAAGTTGCGTGTATCGACACAATAGATAATTTACTAAAAAATATGTTTAGTGAACAACCAACAAACATGGCCACGTGAGTGCCACATGCGCCAACAGTACTCACGGGTGATGTTGTTGTCGGTGGTGGTGAGTGCGCGTGGCTTGGCGTAGTGCATGGGCGGGCGCAGCTGCACGCAGTATCCGTCGGCGCCGCGCGTGCGGTGCCAGTGCAGGCGCACGGCCGACGCGTTGAGGCGCGCCATGCTCACGTTCACCAGCTCGTCCACGTCGCCGCCCGCGTCGAACGTCAGCCGCATCACCTCCGACGAGTTCGACGTGTACAGCTCGTTCACTGCTCGCACCTGGTACCAGGGAAACATTGTCAACTCATGCATATTGCCTGTCATTGAAATAGTAAGGGAAGCCGATGTTGAAATTCACACAGTCGAGCTTAATATAATTTCTGATCAGTTGAACAGGTATAGACTGTTTGCACCTAGGTTTTCAATGAAAATCTTACACTATATCGCCGTGAAGGTAGACTAAGAGGCCATTATTGTTATCAACGAACGAGACGAGTTCTTTTAACTTTTAGTTGTTAAAAGTCATGTCATATCTTATACCAAAAACATATTTGCAGACAAACTTCAATATTTTACGCATTTAAGACATAAAAAACATTACATCTATCTAAATATTGGTAAAACGAAGCGAGAATCGCGCTTATTTACCTAAACATGATTTATTTTTCTACAAACAGAATATGAAATATAAATCCACTTACCCAAAACGAATATTCAGTATTCGGCACGAAATAAGCCTTCAGATTGAAAATCTGCGTCTTAGTATCGTTAGGCAAGACCAGTTTCATACTGGGCGGGAAGGGCGGCGAGTAATACACCTTGTAGTAGTGTATGACGCCGTTGGAGTTGGTGGGCCGGTCCCACAGCAACTGCACGCGGTTGCCGATCATCTGACGCACGCTCAGGTTGATCGGCGGTGATGGCACTGGAAACAACTTCATTAATGTACACCACGATCATACATTTTGTATTGTATTGTATTGTATTGTATCAGCCCATATACGACCCACTGCAGGGCACGGGCCTCCTCTACAATCGAGAGTACGATTGAGAGTGGTTAGGCCATATAGTCCACCACGTTGGCCTAGTGCGGGTTGGCAGACTTACACACCGTAGATTTTTTTTTTTAAATCGCTACGGTATGCAAGTTTCCTCACGATGTTTTCCTTCACCGTTAAAGTGCGTGGTGATTGACTATCAATACACACATAACTCCGAAAAGTCAGAGGTGTGCCCTGGGATTTGAACCCGCGACCACCGTGAACATGTAGGCAGCCGAGTCTGGTCCGATACCACGAGGCCACCACGCACTTATAGCTTCATCATACATAGCTTCGAAGTTCCAACTAAAACACCGTTACAAACGATTATACTTCAACATACTCGTTTTTAATGTCCTAAAATTCAGTGTCACCCAGAGTGGCGACTGCTGTAAATCTCACAATTGTAACCCTGTACTTTTAATAAATTAATTATTTGATTAGTTTTGACTCAATTATGCATCCTTATTCAATTTTATTATGAAACTTAAAACCTAATGTAGTGCATTGCTTAGTAATTAATAATGATAAGTTCTGGGTAGTTTTGCTGCTGTTTATAGACACAATACTTTCCATTACACGAACGAACTGCTGCCCTCGTAATTTTTTTCTTGTTAATAAAACAGAAAGCAAAAGAAGAATGTAACATACCTCCTACACCGGTGGTAGTGTTGACGTATATGTTGGACGCGTACGTTCTGTTAGATTTGCTGTCGCGAAAGTAGAACGTCACGTTGTAGTTGGTAAACGGCTCCAGATTGGTGAACCTGTAACAACAAATATTATATCAGTAAACATACGAAAAAAAGAAAAAGGAATATCGTGTTAATTACATAATTTGAATCAAATTATTATTTATTTTTGTACCCCTTCATAGGCAAAGTTAATAATTCGGCATTTTCAATTGTAGTTAAAGAATACACTTAAAAATGCCGAAAACATAATAAATATATCTAAAGTACTTTTAACATGTTTACTTTAATGGAACATATCTAAATATTTCAAATTATAATAACGTATTTAGTCTATATGGATTAAAAAAATTGAGTACCAAAGATCTATTAATAAGTAATTTTACTGTCATTTAACACTAGATTGCGTGATCGTACACTGGTTAAGTGGACTAAATCAATACTAAAAATCTAAACTATCAGCCCAAAGTCTTATAAATGTTTTGTCTTCACCACTCAAATTGAATTCAAAAGTCGTGCGAAAAGAACAAAACACTCGATAACTAAAGTAGGTTTCAAAAATGTCTACGAATAAGGCCGTAATACAATATTCCTCAGTAAATAAATAATTACCTGTATACACTGTCGTTGGTCCACGTCATGTTCGTCCACTTGCCGTCGCTGACTTTGGATATGGAGGGCAGGAAGCTGTACAGCACCATCTTCTGCTGCTCCATCCAGCATGAGATCAGGAAACTCGTCGAGTTTATCGATATCTGGTCCACTCCGATGCTCTTGAACTAAGTAAATATATTTTAAATGTAAACATATACTTAAGCAGCACATTTTTTTATTTCTTAATTATGAAAGACAAGGCGGATAAGTCTTCTTAAAGTAACCGAAATAAATTATATACATTGTTTTGCTCTTACATCCTGTATACTTAATGATAGATTGCCAAACATTTTTCACTTCTATTAAATTCACTTTTACACCATGGTGTATAAAGTCAAAAGTTTAGCGGGGATTTTCATTCGTCAAACGTCATTCATGAAACCACTAACAACATAAGCAATGTAATAAAGTGTATTAAAAAAGATACCGACGACTTGCCTCGTCTTTTTTTTTGAAGTCGGTTAATAAAATTGCGTGACATACATTAAGCCAAGTTATACGTTTTTGATGGATAACCATATGAAGATAATTGAACGGTAGGTGTAGTGCACCTGGTACAGGCGGTTGTCGCTGTTGCTGCAGTTGAGTTCGTCGCTGGCGTCGTAGCAGTCCTGCACGCCGTTGCACACCTGCGCCTGCGCCACGCACTGGCCCTCGTCGCACTGCAAGTAGCCCGCCGGACACTCCGCCGCCGGCTTGTGGACCTGACCCATGCAACATTCACTATTACAAACCTTAATGCAAGCCACGAACCTTCCCTAAAACCAAAAGTACTTCTTACAAGTATCTCTATGATAAATAAATTTCTTTAAAATGTTAACTTTTGCTAGTTGTGTGGTAATTGACTTTTTTTTATTGAGATAAGCATGCCATTCGCCTGATGGTAAATGATACAACCACTCATGGATAATAAATACCAAACAACACCATGAATTATAAAGTTTTGTTGTTGTTCAAAATGATTTTCACTGTTTATTTCGTAAGCATAATATAATAAACGACGAAACGAAAAAATACGTTTATGTTAAAATCTTGTGCTTTACCAATCCCAACGGTTTTATTCGAAAAGATGGTGGTAATTCTTAAAACTTTATAAGGTCATAACTCCAAAACGGATAGGTATTTTCCAAATATTTTTTCTTTATTATCATATTAATATTATGCCCTTATATCCAACTGAGCAAGTGCGCCATTTTCCTGCGCTCCCTGTATATTATGGACGCCCAATACACCTTTCCCATTCCCAATCTTTTTCCTTCCCGTTCCCCTCCCAATTGGGCCGGCAACACATCTATGACCCGCGTTGTGGACGTTCATGGGCGGCAGTGACCACTTACCATCAGGTGACCTGTTTGCTCGTTCGCCGGACCTAAGCAATAAATACCAACATGCAGTGGGCAGTGCAGTTCGTCGCTGCCGTCGGCGCAGTTGGGCACGCCGTCGCACAGGCGCGCTGACGTCACGCAGCCGCGGCCGTCCGCGCACGGCGTCTCGCGCGCCAGACACGCCGGCGCCGCCACGCCGCGCGCGCCGCACGAGCGCTCGTCCTCGCCGCCCGAGCAGTCCTCGGGCCCGTCGCACACCCACGCCAGCGGGATGCACACGCCTGCGCCACACATATGTCACATATACACACGTGTCCGAGACAATAACATTGCGAACTTGACTTGTTTCAAAATAAGTTACTATCAAATACTAATTATAATATAATAATACTAGCGGCCCGGCCCAGCTTCGCCTGGGTGCTTAGATGTTAAGACTCTACTCCACATCAGAAATATCTTATTCCCGTTCAAACTTTTGTACTCCTGAACTCAAAATAAGTACCTACTATCCCTTTTCCTATCGTATCCCATCCCATCTCATCTGGCTCCTTTTCTTTCTGTTACATCCCGTCCCATTATTTCCCATCGAATGCAATCCGGATCCGACCGGTCTCATCGCGTTCGTCCCGCTTTATCCCATTTCATCCCTTAATGCCTAAATAGGCATGTTGACAATTTTTTGGAATTGCTTTTATTTTGTAGATAGGCCTTATATAAACACGAAAATACGACGAATATCATTAAAAAAATACGCAAACCTACCTGAAACAGCGCTAAGAATGTTCGTCAAAACAAACCCCTTTTCGTCGCTTTAGGCTAATAAAGAAGACTATGCATTACCTATTGACTGCCTCGGTGGCGTAGTGGTACTACGGCACGATTGCAAAGCTGAGGTCTCGGGTTCGAATCCCGGGTCGGGCAAAGTGATATTGGATTTTTCTATTCATTATCAGCCCGGAGTCAGGAATTTGTGCCCGATATGGCGATAGGCTCGCCCCCTATCACATGGTGGGACGGAATATATAAGGCGAAACGTGGGTGTTCTGGTAGCACCTCTGCCTACCCCTTCTGGGAAAAAAGCGTGTGTTTACGTATGCATTGCCTAAGATGTTTTTATAGTGCACATTATTTTTCGTTACTGGTGTCAAATTATAAGTTTTTATATCAATAGCTTTAGCGGTTTTGATTTTCCGCACAATATTTCTACCCTTATTTTACCCCCGTAATGATGTTTTTCCAAAATTATTGTAAGCCATTATTTTTTGTTTGTAATAAGGAGCTGAAATATATATATTTATAGAAATAGCTTCAGCTGTTTCGATTTTGCATATAAATTCCAACCCTTATTTTAACCCCTTTAGGGTTAATTTATATATTTTTATTTTTAAATGAGTGACTAAAGTGCCAAGTTTAACATCTTACCTTTAACGGTTTAGATTTTTCCATACATACTTTCATCCGTTATTTCAACCCCTTCAAGTCTTTTCTTTTTGTTCCGCCTTAAAGGCAATAAATAAGCCAATTTCGAATTTATTAAGTAAATTTTTTATTAGAAAAAAAAAATGAAGTACATTAATCATTTATTATTGTTTCTGCATTTCAGTACATAGGTTGCTTTTCACTTAAGTACCTTGTGATACACGACATTTGGAAACAACCATTATATTTTTGAGTGTTTGCAAGAAAGTGGCGTGATTGTGGTGTTTCGCCACAAAGCAATGAATACAATGGCTCAGGTGGCGGAGTCAAAAATGGCAATTTCACTTTACCACTAAGGCAGCATAATCCTGGCGTTTCTCCGGAAAACTTTAATGCACCACAATACTTGCAAACAACGTCCATTTGCCCAATGCAAACGCTAGGATGCATGCTGTAATCATTGCTGCAATCGTATCGAAATGCTGCTCGATTCAAATTAGCACGTGATAAATCTCTTGTTCTGCGTCGCAAATTATCTATTTGTTGACCTCTGTTGTTCGCTTGACGATTTTGCATTGTCGACCGAGCCGTTTCACGGGCTACCTCACTTTGCTCTTGTGATTGAGAAGCACGAAGTCGAGCCATACTAACGCGGCGCTGTTCACGTGCAGTTTCTTGGTCTTTTTCAGTCCTTTCATTTGCAGTGTTTCGTATCCTTCTTGCATTACGGCTTTGTCGGGAAAGATTCGATCGTCTTGGTCGCGGCATTAGTAATTAAACTTCACTTCACTTCAATTCACCTAAATATTTATTTCAAAACTCAAATTTTCAACCATTCATTCATAGACAAAATTACTTAGCTTTTTGAGATGGGCAAATTATGATTGTTATTTATTTAATAGAAATAGTGTTAATATTGATTTCTTACAAAAATCAAATTGTCATCCATACGTCCATTACATAGCTGTCATTTGTGTTTTGTTATTCCAAGTCTGATTCTTTTTTGTTATACCACGTTTTATGGTGACTGATGTTTTATGTCAAGTCACACGGGAACGCTGTCGAACGGAATAAATAGTATCCTATGTCCGTCTCCTGGCTCTAAGCTACCTCCTCACCAATTTTCAGCCATATCGGTAAAGCCGTTCTTGAGTTATAAATAGTGTAACTTTTAACACGACTTTCTTTTATATATATAGATTATACTAGACTACCTAAAGTTAACTCAATATTAATTATATTATAACAAATACACGCACTAAGCCAGCGTGGTGCACTATATGGCCTAATCACTCTCAATCGTATTCTCGATTATAGAACAGGCACGAGCCCTGCAGTGGGACAATACCGATACAATACCGTACGGAGATTAAGTACTGTGTATTGACTTGTTATAAAAGCTGTTAAATTGCCTACATGACCAATCAATGAATTTAATTTTCCTCGCAAAAAAACAAACAGTATGCTGAGCTGCCTCCTAATCCTTACTAATTGGAGAGGCATTGCAAGTAGGAGAAGGAATACCCCAAGTTTCACATTGTCTACAGGATTTTTATTGCATGAATCCAATAAACCAGTTGGCTACATATATGATTTTAATTACCACTGGCCATGAACATCTACCAGACTCGAGATCCTGGCCACATTGCTTCAGGTTGATTTTGTATCTGGTCAGGGAAGATCTTTAATAGAGATGACCCATTCAAGCAATAATCCATGATAACTAACGTGATTCTACTACCTTGAAAACTGAAGCGGGTATTCCTAAGCGTATCGACACAAGCGACAGCCGCCGTGACGCAGTCGTTTGAAACATGAGGCCGCGGTTTCGATCCCAAACAGAGGCAAATGTTTGTATGTACCACAAATATTTGTTTCTGGTCTGGGTGTTTGTGAAACCGAAAAGTCTCCCGTAGCTCCTGATACCCACGACAAGACTCGATCTTAGTGTGAGATGAGGACTATGTACGTGACTTAGTTGTATTTATTTATATAACATTCCTGGAAAGCAATACTTTAAGAACAAATAAATACCATTCTAAAAAACAACGTACCTGGAGAACACGTGAACTGATTCTTGCCGCACTTCGGTCTAGACATGGTATGCTCAGGAATCACAGACTTAGGCTCGGGCAGTACCAATCCGCAGCCAACTTCATCCGAGTGATCGCCGCAGTCGTCCACACTGTCGCACCTCCACCAGTCAGGGATGCAGTTGCCGTTGTCACATTTAAACATCCAGTTGAGGCAGGTAGTGTTTGCTGGGAAGTTAGGCCTTTCGGTGGTCGGGTCAGGTAGAAGTTTCGAGTGGCCAATATTGGTGCAGTTTTGCTCGTCTGAAGACTCGTGATCGCTACAGTCGTTTTCGCCGTCACAGACCTAGGGTAGATTAGTTTTAATATACATAATACTAATAATTAATTTGATATTGGATTTTTCTATTCATTATTAGCCCGGAGTCAGGAATTTGTGCCCGATATGGCGATAGGCGCGATCACATCGTGGGACGGAATATACAAGGCGAAACGTGGGTGTTCTAGTAGCACCTCTGCCTACCCCTTCTGGGAAAAAGGCGTGTGGTTATGTATGTATGTATGTTATGTAATAATTAATTTGCCGTATACAAACTAACTAGCGTTAATCGCGATACTTTTTTATATTTTCAAATATATGTTATTTAACTTTAACAAAGGAATCAAATTGAACCAATAGTATACAAATTGACAACGTGTAGGTTATTATTTTCATATCAAGCATAAACAAATCCACATTTAGGTAATGCCACAAATTATGTATTTCATTATACATTGGCACGCAAAACTAAGAACAAAGCCTCTGTAATATCGAAAAAAAAATGTGTCCATTCGACATTGATTCAGGTCAATATAAACCACAAAACTCACCCAAGTCTTAAATATGCACTTTCCACTAGGACACCTGAACATATACGGCGCACAGGTAGAGTTCTTGCATCTCTCCTCCGACTCGTCAGCGCCATTAGGACAGTCGCTATCTCCATCGCACACCCACGAGTTGGGCACGCAGAGGTTGGTGTCGTTGCCACAGGAGAACCCGTTGCCCGTACAACTGATGATGTCCGGCCGCTTCACTTGCACCTTTTGGAGGTGGATTGAGTAGAACTATCAATATGCCGGCTGTAGCCGGTGTTTTTGAACAAAACAATGGAATGAAGGGGAAGATTGATAGAATAGTACAGATAGTACAGAATTTGTAGATAACTTTAATATCTGATATTAAAACTATTTCGAGTTGTAAAAGCTTTTTTATCGCGTTGATATAAAAGATATTTAATACGTTGGAGCGAATTATATCTCGGAAGTAAGTTAAGCGGCCATAATTGTATTTGAAGAGCGTCACGTCATGAAATTAGGTCACACGTTTGTAACTATTTACTATAGTGTAAAGATACTTGACAATCACAAACACGCAGTAAACAAATCACTTTCAGCTTTTGAACACTACGACGATTACAAGAAGACTAATTCATTTCATGTCAGACGTCAGTATTTATAACAAAATGTGAGTCCTCATAATGTACGATCAGGTAATATTTTCTTAACGTTTTGTAGGGTAGTTTGATTTATTAAAATATCACGCGATTAAACGTTTGACAGAATATCTTCCACGTTATGCAATTCTTTGTGCTCTCGCGAATATATTCTTTCCACTTAACGAACATTAATTATAGTCACAAATATTACTTGTTTTTAGATACATCAAATATAAATGAATATAAATTCAGTGACCGTATAGAATAAATAATTCTTACGACTGATTTTTTTCTTATTATTTTAAGCTTCCTTCATACAATAACGACAAGTAAGGATGAAAATGAAAATGTTAATAGATCACAATTTAACATTCTTCACTCACCGTACAATTGCGTTCATCGGAGCCGTCTTTGCAATCGTTGTCGCCGTCGCAAACCCACCGCTTCTCTATACATAGCCCGTTGCCACATTGGAACTGATTCTCACTGCAATTGTGATGGCCGCAATCTGGAAAAACCTTTATTGATATAACATCCGCCCACTGGAGTGATAGGTGTCGAGGTCGACTAATCGGCCATATAATATATGTGTAAAGTTACTTTAGATTATTTAAAAAGTTTATAAAAAAATAAAATGTATACACATTACATACAGTTTCAATCTATAATAAGGCATAACATCTTATTAATTATATTCATAAATATTAAATCAAAATTGAGAGAGAAACGCTCAAACCAGAAAGACATACCGGCAATCTGAATCGCTCAATGAAACATAACATTTAAGCTGGTACATCACTTAGATTTCCTATTAGACAGGTGCAACCCACCCTTAATAAGCCTACTGGTACTGAAGCGCCAATGAGCTACAGCAAGGCTTACTACTTCTGGTCGGATTTTAATATTATGTTATTCAATCACCTACAACAAGGTTTCACCACTTCTGACCTGATTATAGTATGTATCAAAATTTCGAGCCGTGGTGCAATCGATTGTGTAAATTACATTGACTCATATTTTAAAAAGTTGGGTTACCGACTTGCCGAGTGAGGGCGATTATTTATTATTAATACTAGCCAGCACAGTGACATACAAATGATAAAATCCCGACATTGTGACTCATTTCCCTGTCTGGCGTTCAAGAACCGGTTAATTCAATAAATTTACTGGCGAGCTAACCAAATACATTTTTAGTCTAATGTTTAGATGACCTGAAATGCTCTCCAAAATGACCTGAGCTATTTATCAAACGCAGTCGATTAACATTAATAAATCGAACTCTAAGTTATTATACATAGCGCGAGAAAGCATCGTACTAAGCCGAAGAGCCTCAACATAGCAATATCTGGAAATGATTATCGCATCTGCGTAATGGAGAAAAAGATACCTACACATCTAAAAAATATTGTAGGTAATTATCCCCTTGAAATATTCATATCACACAACAGTTTTTACCAATTCCCACAATATTTTTATCAAAACCTTAAGTTCTTCTCCCGGTGCTCGGGGCAAATGGGGATATCTAGGGAGTCTTCAGGGAGAATATAACACCCGGGCTTGGTCCTTAACCAAAATGAAATATCACCTTTCTCATCACTCATGTCAGCGCAGTCCACGTCTCCGTCGCACTTCCAGTGCGGCATGTAGCAGCGCGTGTTGTCGCACGCGATCATGGGCGGCGTGCACAGGCAGCCCATCTCGTCAGACAGGTCGCCGCAGTCGTTGTTGCCGTCGCACCGCCACGACGCCGGGATGCAAGCGTTCCGCGACTTGCACGCGAAGTGGTCCTGAGCGGAAATATATTCATGAAAATGGGAATAATAATTACAAACTTATGTCTAAAAAATGTCGTGTTTAGTTTACACATAGATACAACACTTCCTGACCCAAATATTTTAATAAAATATTTTGTAACTGTGAAATGGATGAGGCATGCACAGAGTCCTGAAATGGTTGCATAATCTAAATTCTTTACTAACCGGGCCACACGTAGCTCCAGCAGACTTGGGGCACGTCATATTCGCCGAAGGTTCCGCTCCATCGGGACACACGCACTTGCCGTTCAACTTCCTGAAGCCATCCGGACACAGGCAACTGAAGGAATTGCCCGGCATGCCCAGACACAAAGCGTCGCAACTAGTATTCTTATACGAGCACGCATTACTGCCATGTTGAACTGAATGAGCGAATACTTTCAAATCCATGAGTCCAGAGAAGGAATTGTTGATAGTTATCACGTTTGCTCCAGTGTCTTTGTCAGCAATGAATATGGACTTCGCTTTCCAGTCGTCCCAGTACATCTTATCCTTCAATACTGCGACAGCAAACGGATGAATGACCTTGTCATCGTTCCATAAAATCCTTCTCAGATAACGACCACTCAAATCCGAACTAGCTATGTAATCCTCCATAGCATCAACCCAGTAAATCCTCTCCGACATTTGATCGATAGTGATTCCATTCGGCCACTGCACTATGGGATTACCAAACAGTTTCTTTACATCGGAACCGTCAAGGTTTGATCTGGAAACCGATGGAGCACTCCTATCCCAGTCTGTCCAGAACAAATAACCAGCTTTAGGATGGACAGCGATGCCTCTGGGCTTGGATAAAACTGTATAGTCCAAAATAGTTACTCTCATCCTTCCTTCGCTGGTCAAATCAGTTCTGACTGCCTCAATTTTCTTCCTTAAGCCATCTACAAAGAACAGTACGTTGGAGATCCAGTCCAACGCCATACCTTCAATACTTGCCAAGTCAGTGTCGACAACCACTTCTTGAGGAGTGCCGGTACCGAAACATTGCCTCATAATCTTGTCCGATTCAATATCAGCCCAGTAAATGCAGTTGTTCTTCAAGTCAAATTCAATGGCAACGATGTTCTTTTGATTTTCGACTGGGTAAATCGTTGTGTTATCTGAAAGATCTATCCTGGCAATCTTGTCGCGTAGTGCAACCAACATAAATTCTGTGGGCGCTTCGATCGGGCAAGGAATTGTGTCTGGTGCGTATGCCATATAACCAGCAATAGTGCATGCATTGCCATCAATCTTTCTGTAGCCTTTGGTTCGTTTGTAATATTGGCCGGGCCTACATTCTGGTGGAATTGAATAAGGATCGAACTTAACCGATTTATTGTGAATGCATTCCTCGCCGGACAACATAAATCCAAAGTCGCATTCGAAGTCTCTTCGCGTGCATTCGCACACCTCTTTCTTTACTGGTCTTTGGTATTCGATTCCGTTGTAGCAGTTGGTATGAGCGAGTCTTCGTTGGAAAATATTCCTAGAACCTAACACGCACGATACTGAAGAATTGGGAGGAGATGGCGACCAGAATTTATAATCGTCTGCCGTACAATTGCGAGTGAAAGTGTTCCTCAAGTCGATGGTGATAATAATCCATTGGTGCTGGTCGTTGGCCGATCCAAACATTGTAAATGTTGTAGTGTTTTCCCCTGGTTCCGTCATCAGTCCGTAGATACGCAAGTCGTCGGCATTGAACCTGCAAAATACAACATTATCACAGCGGGACATTCCACGATAATTAATTATAATTAACGTAATAAATGACTCACTGATATGAATTCCATTCGATGCCTTCGTTTGTCGAGTACAGAATCCTTCTGGTTTCCCCGCGGGATTTGAAATACTTGACAACCACTAGGACGCCACCATGGTCACCATAGTTGAAGAAGTAGTAGTCTTTCAGGATCCGTTTCCATGTTAAGCCAGCGTCCCTGCTCATGTACACGCCAGGGATGCCCTTCAATGATTTTCCCATGACACCCGTCGCCATTATAACTCCTGGCGCTGATTTAGAACTCATTATGCTTGCAGACCTTTAAAAAATAAGACATGGGATGGTAAACATTCTATTGCATAAATGTATATAGACTAAGTGACAATTCTACAGCCTTTTTCCACCTAATACCATCCATCAATTATAATACTGCCAATACCTCCCATATAGATAAGTGTGCATCTTTAAATTTATGTTTGTGCGTAAATCACAGAGATAAGCATTCGGATGACACATG
The DNA here is from genome assembly GCA_033459515.1 of Theretra japonica. Lineage (NCBI taxonomy): Eukaryota > Metazoa > Arthropoda > Insecta > Lepidoptera > Sphingidae > Theretra > Theretra japonica. The sequence goes on from CM065944.1 coordinate 9,032,773, forward strand.
AAATCAAATAAACAAACCACTGGTCTTATTTGATGATTGTATAGAGTACTTTCATCTTACGCATTGTATGTACATCATAGCATACAGTTAGTGTAATGTACAATAAATGACATATAAACATAATTGATATAAATAAATTGAAATAAATCCACTCAATAAGACATCAACCCGTGCAGTGCGCAAAATAAAAATATAAGCTGATGTGTTAATCACAGTAACTATTCTAGATAACAACTCAATGTGCACTCGTGACGTTTTACCTCGGACCGTTCGTAACGACATTTCCTGGAGGGCTGTGGACAAGTTATATTTTTGTGTAAAGTATAATTTAGATTAGCGTTTAGTGTGACTACACGGAACTTGTAAAAAGTGCTGTGCAGTCTTAATACATTTTAGAATATTTTTTAAAAAGTCAATTGTATGAGTAATTCAAGCATGTTGTTAAATAATGTTATGAACCATTTACATGTAGGTATGTGTGTAAAATTGTAGCGCCTGTGATACGATTCCATCCTTACCAAAAGAATAGATAGATGGTGGTCCTTTCCGATGAGGTCGACGTAGAGTTTTCTTTTCTTTACGAAATATTTTTAGAATTTGCTTTTTACTGCGGTATTTTCAAACGGATACAACCGAGAGTCTTTACAAAAAAGATCCTGCATACTCTCTGATGTGGATGTTCATGAGCAACGGTGCTCGCTCGCTATAGGGTGACGCGTGTAGTGTGTACTCGATTGCGGCCTATTTCAGGTAAGTGAACTTATATTGAATTTTAGAACACCTACTTCTGCGACTGCGTTTTTTGTTTTCAATCTAAAACACGTGCTGTTACGCCTAACCTGCGATAACTAACAAACACGCATTGTTTTTCATTCTATTATAAGATACACTTATTATATCTAATCTTCATACTCTTTTTCACTGAAACGTAATTCAAATAATGTTTTTATAAACAATAACGGGTATAGAAAACATTACAAATCAAGTGACAGTGTGATTTCATTGTAATTGACTCTGTTACAGTACAAACTGTAAGCAATATAGGTACATACATCTTGTACTAAAATTAACTCAATTGAGTCAAACTACACGCATACCTACACCATATGGCACCTAATAATATTTTATAATTAAAACATGAGTCATATCAATTATTTTTCAAATATATTTCCTTAAACCAGTCAGAACTTATAATTATTATTTGTAAAATTCACACACACACGCGTATTAGTAAAATTAACTCGCATGAAAACGGTATTTAAAAAAAATTGATGTAATTAACATACATTCCCATAATAGCGAGTTATTTAAAGCATGATGAAACAAAGTGAGTAGGTACTGTCTACAATAAGATGACTAAACGTAAAACTGCGTCCTAAATTGTAATAACAAGATCATGTGTTGTACAGTGTCTTGAATACGAAAATGTTAGGGTCATACAATATGCGTATATCCGGCGAGTAATTAAACTTTTTCATTATAATTTGGCCTCATAGATATTTAAATGTTATTTTTTTAAATTATCAATTTACTTAGCACTATTGCAATAAAGTTCAAAATTGTTAATACAAATTTAATAACATTAGTCTCAATCTGATCTGACTCACGATGAGTAAGATCATTAAATTATACTTATATTTACTACGTATTCATATACGTGTATTGGTATCTTCAAACCGGACGGATAATGTCTTGCCATACAATCCGTGCGCGTCTCAATATCAAGTGCAACACGATAACACAGTTCAGCGATAATTTAATTATACTATATCCATACTGCCGAGTTTGACGACCTAAGTTAACATACAACATAGGTATACGTTTCATACGCGTTTTATCCTTATTCATATTAGATGCGCAGTGAGAAATAGAACCATCAGTCATAATATAGTGCGACCCCATATTAAGACATATGTTGTGTCATGGAAACAATAAAACTACGAGAGACTTCTATCCTACAGCACCTAGACACAAGGGAATAGAAACATTCAGAATAGTAATAAGAACATAAAGAAGGCAAACCCTGGTACGGACGTTAATACCAGCCAGTAGGAAATTTAGAATACGGCTGATATCTTTCCTATTGTTACATTTTAGTGAACATCGCTTGACCTCTGAATATGTACTGTAAGACTTACTTTACCAAGGTTCTACGCGTATATAGTTGGAGGCCTCTGGATTAATCTAAAACTTGTTGCTTCAATCATAGGAGGGTTGCCTGACGTCACTTCAAGTCGCAAGTGCGTTGTGCATGCTTCATTTTGAGTTTTTATAAGTGCCGAGAATAATGCTCAATGGCTTATAGATAAGTATCAGATCAATACGACATTATTACGGTTTTGTAGGTTATTAATCTTTTTTTTAACATGCTTAAAACGTAAATCTATGAGTTTCCGCAGAAAATCGGGCTAGAACACCTGGTTGGGTAGTAAGTAGGTAGGGAGCTATTTGTTCGCTTATTACAATACTTTTAAATGCTAAACTCAAGTCATTTCCTTAATTACTATATAAGTCTAAATATAAACAACAAGTTTGATATAACACTATATCAGCACATATTAACATCAGGTCAAGTAAGTTATCGTTTGAGCAAAATATACAAATACTATGCTAAGTAACTTTCCTGTTATTAAAACAAAAATAGAAACATATAAACGAAACTAAACGAAGAAAATATGAGTTGAAAACGTTTTAAATGTGCTAAAGTCAGTCTTACATTTCTTACCTCTCGTAATAGTGTTAATTAGTCAAATGCAAATAAGAAAAATATTCTCTTTATACTTAAAATATATTGAAATATTAAACATAGCATTGACAAAAATTCTACAATTAGTGCCGATACTATAATGGCGGCAACTGACAGTCTACTACCAATTCACAAAATAAACACACTCCATTAAATGTTTAATCAAGTGCGACAATATTGGTTAAGACTAGAGTTCAAAATGTTAGAACAAAGTAATTGTTTTGTATCACGCGTACGTTTGAATAGTTGATAACGCTCACCTCGTCACTGGGTACAGTTGACTGAATTTCTGGCACAAGTGTAGACTGCACGAGTTCTCGATGTGGCAGTTTAACGGCTTACCTGGATAGTGGAAATAAATTGGAAATTAAAACATCCCATATTAAAAGAACATTTTCTTAGTCCCAGTATTGATCTAGTGGGGTCTTTGGTATAATGTTAAGAAGTATTCTGTGTATCGTGTGTATTGGGTAGTTTAGGTACTTCATCAGACATTTTCAATTTGATAAGCCTAATGATTTGCCAGGGACTGGAAATTATACGTACCATAACCTCAAGATCGATGGCCATAACCTCTGGAACAGGCACTAGTGTTTTCCCTACGTACGTACCTACGTACTTGGTGCCTCTAATTTATTCATTAGAAAACAACATTTGGGAAAGTCCCACTTTAATCAATAGCATTTATAACAAAATTCTGGGGCAAACCGCCCTAAGTGGTTCACATCACGCTAACAAAGGAAAGCCATTCATTTTTAGGTTCAAGGCCGCAGTAATACTTCCAAGACATTCTACACATACAAATGTTTTCATCGAGTTGAGTGGAACGTACGTAGATCGCGTGACCGGCTTGGATATGTTCAATTCAAGAGTTGTTTAACAGTTATTTAATTAATCTTTGAAAGGGGAAACATATCCTGTGTGGTTTCTATCAAGGCACGATAGCTTTGTGATCAACGCCGTTGTTTGACACAGCCTTTGTGATACAAATGTGTAATTAAACAAATCATCAATTTGATTTGATCAACAATGCGCGAATTTAAAGAGGACGAGCGAAAACATTTTCTTTTTTTAAATACAACGTCATCATTATCTACAGTCAAAGGAAGTATACGTGCCTACACCATTAATTTTACTCTTTTTTTATTTCTTAAACATTTTTAGCGTCGTTTTGTGTTATAAATGACAATAAACTCGCGGTGAGAAGCAGAATGCCTATAGCCTAAACCTTCACTTTATGTTTCTATCATTCATCAGAACAAAGAGTTTACACATAAACTTTTTGCCTTATATTACAAACACCCATTGTTTCATATAAACACATTTATTATTTTAATTAAAAAACGTGCTAAATTTTAACAGTCTCCGTAGATTTAGAGTTGAACGCACGACACACATCGCGTGACGTTATTACCTGTTTATTTTTCACAGGAAATTACCATGTATGTAACGTTATAAACACCCTAACGTATATTAGGTAAAACTATGGCCAGTTTGGTACATTTAAGTACATTTTTCGTAACTTTTCCAAACAGCAAAAAAACAAAGAAACTTTGAATATAATAACACTTATTATTCACCTTTAATGAATATTAGAATTAAAATATAAATTTGCTGCTTTCAAAAACGTGACTTTGTATTATTATTTGATGTTAGCATCCCAGTTTTCTAATCGTTTCTAAAAATCTGAGTGTTACACGATGCGATTGCAAAGAACATTATGATGCGCTACCTAATTGAGGAAAACTTATAAATAATTTAAACAAGACATCACTACGATCGCACAAATTGGTACCAAATGATCTAGCATAATATTTTCCTCGTATTTCTAATTCTTACCATTTTCATCTTCAGTAGGTGGCTTGATAGGCGACCACGTGACACCATGGTCGAACGTGATCAATGAGATCAGGTGCTCCGGTCCGATATTAGCAACAGGTGCTTTAGAATCAACTCGAGACGCTATGTAGATTCCCTTCAGTCCTTCAACGCGGTACAGGTCGGTGAAGGGATCTTCCGTTACATCCCTAGAAATGCAATTAATTAACATAATGACAGAACACTATCGGGTATAAGTAAAACGAAATAAGTATCAAAACCAATGTATCACTAAAAATAAATACGTTTAAGAGTTAAGTGGTATTAGTATTCTTTCATCTCTCTCTCTTCAATGTTTTAAATATCATTTATTTACTCTTACATCGTCGTCAAGTGGCATAACAATGTCGGCCCTTCGAAATCGCCATTACATTTTTCAACGAGACTAAACATATTTCAATTGTAACTCTCTCATCGAATACAAACTATGCTATTTACAATTATTTAATTTACTACATGAAAACAACATTCATCCATCACATCTTAACATTCATTCCTTGGTATATCAGCCATATGACTACATGATAAGAAGATTTCACTTACTCCAACCAGCTGTTCCTCCAATTGCCATCGGGGAAGTAGCACAGAATTTGCTCCAAGCTCAATACGAAGTTGTATTGTGAGAAGTTCCTTCCGATCTCAGACACGTACAAGTTAGCTAGAGAGTCCGTGTGCATGACAGAGACAAATATACGTTTGTCAGTCACGTCCGCGATGTGAAACTTCCTCAGGTCAAGCTCTGTTTGGAACTCGGCCTTGTAGAACGGACCTCGTTGGTGGGAGATGTATAGGTGCAGAGTATTATGCTGAAAGAGAAATACAATATTATTTTTTTATTCATTAAGTTCGATAGAAGAAACTTAAGGAAAGGTTTCCAATCATCGATAAAATGTGGTTCATAATTCCTCTTAACTAACGACCAGAACATCGCCTTCTGCCGAAATTTCTCTCTCCCTCTCTTCAGCCAGAGGAAGTCCAATGTTGAACATATGCCTGCCCCCAGGATCTACAAATCGACCTGTTGGAAGCGGCCTTCGTAAAGCGACTTCCTAATTTAATTTGCAATTTCCATAAAATTCGTGTTCTTCTGATTAACAACAATTTATTTACAATTTAGAAACGGAAAGGTGCAGTTTGTGAACGTAGACTCATGCGCATACATGTTAGACAATTTGACTATTAATATAAACGCTCGTTGGCCTAAGATGAAGCAAAATTGCTACACCACACATTAAAGTGCATCGTTGGTCATGCAAATGTAATGATGAAACCAGATTCAAGATCAGAACGCAGATTTGGTAATCTACTTTCTCTTTTACGAGCTTTAATGAGAGAAAGATTTCTAAACACCATTAACAACAGAATATAATAACACGTATATGGTCTTGATACTAAGCTACGCCCGTTTATCGATCATGAATCGCTTAGTCTAATTATTTTGCTGGCCGTGAACCCTCTGCATACAGCTTAACAAGGAAGGTCACTTCGAAAGCAAATACAAAGGCTGGTTTTCAATTAAAACAATATAATAAAGAAAACACAACAGCTCGAACAGACAACAAATAAAATAAATTGTGAATGTATTAGATTTTTTCCTTGAAAATTATATGTAAATTTTATATGAGTAATCATGAGTTTTGCATATCAATGCATAATTAAAGTTCATTGTAACTAATGAATGTCAGATACAAACTACACTACATTTAGAAAACATCAATAATACCGGTTTTCACTAGTTTGTCGTCATCCCAAAAATGTTCGCCCGAATGGCGCCAACACGGCTATCACCAGCTATAATGTCGCTAAACTACATGCGAAACTCGGCGTCATTATATATATATATATATATATATATATATATATATATATATATATATATATATATATTTGTATCAAAAACACGAAAGTAATAAGACTAAAATTTTGATTAAAACCAGTATTATAATGGATAACATTACATTTACCAAGCAAACTATATGTGCTACATCGGCATTTATTAATTACTCACTTCGTTCGACTTATCGCCTATTAGTTACCTTTACTTATTTTAAATAAAAACACAACAGTACTGATTACCAAAGTGTTTGCAATTTGAATATTTACGTAATTGCGAATTGGACACACATTTAAATACACACGTTTCAAAGTAAAAATGGTTTGCAGCGAAGTTCTCTAAGTAGGTTATTGCAATGTAAATTTTCATGTTCATTTTATTTTACTTGGAGTGCTTAAAATCGACTTAGTGTTTCGGTTTCATGGCGTACGAAATAACCTAGTACATTTCTGGCACTGGTCTAGTTGTTATGTTTCAGACCTCCGAAAACCAAATTAATTTATGCGGTAACACGCAATGGAGCTATATGGGCTGTTTAAAAGTTAAAAACAAATGTGGATTCTAAAAATAAAAATACTATTTTGGGCACTAACGTCAGTTGTTGCAGTTAAATGATAACATTTTATGAATAAACATATTACGATTAAACCGATACACAGTGGGTCCGTCTGCAGTAGCCAACAACGCGAGATTGTTATCTTCCGCCAAACGACACAATTATGCCGCCCTGTTATATCCAGAATCTGGATATACATCGCATGGATTCGAAAACTGAAGAGGGTGTATGAAGAGATTTATGACAATTATTTAAACAAAGAGATATGTGTGGACCATTTGGCACTCTGTAGTCTGTCCACCCCAATGGGAAATAGGCGTGAGTTTATGAATGTATGTATGGATCCGAAAAGCAACATACATCTATGGGCCACTATGACGGGTCCTTAAACGTATGGTGGTCGCTATCCTTTGAGCAGCAAACACGAACATTTACGGCCTTATTCATAGACAATGAATAAAGTAAGGCATGAAAATGATTTGTCTTCTTCGTTTGAACTGTATTCTAAAGTGGTTCGAAAGGGACAAAACATGCGATAACTAAAATAGGTTTTAAATCTGTCTATGAATAAGGCCGTTACATAAATTTGGCGTAAAAACGTCAAATAGGTGTCAAGAAACTACAACTTGACGTTGATCAATTGCAAGAACAATCATGTGAAATGTTACTAAAACTGATAGAGCCAGCTTCACATTAAATCTAAGAATATCTACACATATTGTATTTGAAGTGCAAAATATCACAGCACTGTAATTCTATTGTATAATTATCTACTTATTTGTTTTGATTATTATGTTTGTTTTCATTATTATGTTTCATATCCATAATGTTAGTACTCAATTAATCAGTTAAATATTCACTTTTATTTAACCGTCAATTTTCATAACAGCATAAATTTTATTCCTATGAACTCGTTATAATACAGCCATTGTATATATTTTAAAATATTTATTAACATCCCATCGACTATTGAAGTGTAATAAGTGAAATATATTCTATTGGTCAAGGTCGACATCGCATACAATCATCAACAGCAATAAAACCATTTTAAAATCTCTATTGATACAGCATCCTCCAAGTACATCAAATGGACACGTACATACAGGATATCAACCTATATACATGTTACTTGCATAAATTGCTTTTATCTCAGTTTATCCTTCGACAACTTGTAGCCTGATGAAAATCGTTTATTATGTGATTACAAAATATTCTGATTAAATTAAATTGCCCTACCAAGGTAAGTTTACAAATAAAAATAAACCTTAAAAAACAAATAGCCAAATTATTAAGACTTTACACCTCTGCTAACCTTGATAATTACAAAATAATGCAAAATATTGTCGCGATATCTGTCCCTGTTCTACATATAGAGTCGCCAATTGCCATTATAAAAAACTTTTACAATTATTGTTTGAAAACGCATTGTGAGTTATAAATGAAATTAATCTAAACGCGTATTCAAAGTGGTGTAATGAAATTGTAAAGTAATGAACGTAGAACCACTTACATTAACAAATAAAGAAAAGTGGACTTCTTAAGAGCTGTAAAGACGTTTTGTAATTATTTAGCGTAAGGCCCATCATGTCTACGTGTGTAAGCATTAATAATCTTTAGTCTTTACAAATAATGTAGTAAACATATCGTGTATAGAGTACAAATTATAAAAATCAGGGATTCTTTCTTTGAACGTAGATATGGGGTATAAATATTAAACAGGAATATGGGTATATTAATCAGGAATTTTAACACAACAATACCTACAAACATAAATAAGGCGTGCTTTCTAAAAACATACCGATCAAATTGAGTGTTCAAAAAAAAACCTAAGTTACTCCGACGTATAGTTTAAAAACATAACATATAGCCAAAAACATATTCTCAATTTGCAATAATATTATTACAAATCCCAATTTGTGCACATTACGAGTACATTCCGCATGAAATGTGACGACCAGTTGGAAATATCTAATTGTAGCTAATCACCTCCGCAGATACTGCAATCTAATTTACTACCTAAGTTAGTAAATTACCTATAATAGTTAATAATTACTAATAACTAGTAACAATACCTACATACACTAACTCCAGATCAGTGAGATGTATTATAACTATACCTAAGTATGTACAACTGTAAATATAACTATACAATAAAAAAGAAAGAAAAAAAGCATGCGTTATTTTAGGCATATTACACACACAAAGATTTTATTGTTTTTTCCATTGAATAGTCTCTGAAATTACTCGACCGATTTGAAAAATTCTTTCACCATTAGAATTCTACATTATCCTTGATGACATCATCCTTCCATCAGCCAAAGGAAGTCCACTGCTGAACATAGGCCTTCCCCAATTATTGCCACGGTGACCTGCTGGAGGCAGCCTGCATCCAGATGACATAGGCGATAGAATGTTTTCAAAACAGTATCTGCACCCGGGCGGAGCCGGGAAGGCCGCTAGTCCTTAAAAAATGCCATACGTTGAACACGCCAAAATATTGACATGGAAACGATAATGACTCCATGAGTCATGTAAATTGTAATTTGCAAATTATCGTAGGCATCAAATTGTGAATCATCGAATTATTGACACAAATGTATATGCAAGCAGAGCTATTATTGGTCATTATTACACTTGTAGGTATTGTGTACATGGTGCATTTGTGTTAAAAACTTGGTGAATCACATAAATCAAACAAAGGAGAAACCACAAACAATATTAAATGATATTTGTATACCCTCTGAGATAACAATGCTGGGACAATAACTTACCTAAAGTCCCCCATATTTTCAATACAAGATCTAAAAGTTATATTTTTCTGTTCTCGTTTTCAGGCCCTACCACTGTCTGTACGCGCCTTGCGCCATTAGATATGTAAAGGTTAATCTTCCTCATGATTCTTAAATTCTACATATATTCTAAATATGTTTACAAGCATTGCTGTAGGTCAATAGTATATTTCTTTACAATTCATACAATATCAAATACTAATATTCAATCTTAAAGCAAGAGTATTATTTGTATGTATGCTATTAATTATTAATATTGCGTTACATGCAAATTTCTAATGAAGCAACTTAATAAACACTGGTGTCGAGTTCCTGGTAATAAACTAGCACTACGTATCGCAATAATTCGATATTCTGTTTTGAATACCCATCACACACAATAGGTATTGTAATTATGACCTAATTAAATGTTAACTCGATATCACGTGCCAAAGAGGAAAATAATTATTCTATAGCGAAATTATTGACTTACACAACCTATTTATTAGAGAACATACACTTAAAACAGTTTATGATTACAAACTTCTACGGTATATGTTTCCAAACTGAATATATCTACAGAACCAGAGAATAAATAATATACAAATAGTTCGTTAGCCACACCATTAGGTAACATATTACATCCACGTTGTCTATTAAAGCCAGAATATTACAAACATAATCTCATAAACAATAGATATTACCAAAGAATCACTAACCCCACTTCACGCGGGTAAAATTGCAACATACATAAATCAGCCGGTACTATTCCACTACAGGACAAATGCCTCTAACCTACTTCAATTCCTTCTTTTTAAGGGCTCTATCCTTCCAGGCCCTTCAATATGAGCCTAGCCTTTTCCTGGACCTACCGTAACAAGTAACAGCTGTGCAAGTACCGTGAAGTACAATACAACACAAGCTTGTTACTACTTGCTTACTGTTATCGGAAATGACCTCTTGTCCCGTGATTCACTCGTGACACATTGTGGAGTTCATAATTCCCAGATTCCTGGAAATATATCTTTGATTGTTATTTAATTTTATAATTCCACAAGCCAAAGATCATGACAATTAAACTATTCAGGATTTAGTTAGAGCTGAGTAAATGAGTTTGGTTTATTTTAATTCAATATTTAACTGATAAGTGATAACTTATTTTTTCCCCGATTACTCGTGATTACGTACTTTTTGTTTTTATTCAATTATGCGTGTCATTATCATTCTTATCCATAAACTGGGAATAATGTGCTGCCAAAAAAAAACAGAATCTCTGACGATACGTAAACCAAATTGTTGGTCAAGAATAATAGTTTTTGTATGAAATCCTTCGGTTAATCACTGAATTTGCATTCTAACTGTCACTAATGGGACAGACACAACATTTTAAATAATTATCGTTAAAGCGAACACCTAAGCATCTCCAAAAATAAATCATGGCCAATAGATTATTTAGACTTTAGTCAATTCTTCCCACATGTACAAAAAATAATTGCTTTGTGTTTTCAGTATTCACGTGCCTTTTCCCGAAACGTTTCACAAAAGAACACAACAGCTAATGTGTATATTATCAAAATAAACAGCCCATAACAATGACCTGCCACCATTCACTTGCAATGTCGAGACTAACGTGTTTAAATGTAATCATAAGTAATTTTCAGCTGCACGCAAATCAACATTGCAAAGGGAACGTGATGAAAAGGATGTATTGTATTATAATGATCTCACTGTATCTGTGAATCAGTAAAAATGCATAAGTAAGTGTGTACGTAAATGCGTGATGACTTATGAGTTTACTCAGAACACGCAAAATGTATTAAGATGACGGAGTTTTTGTGTTGGCCCGGTAAAAAATAATTGACTTCTGTAAAACTATAAAAATAAACCGGTCCATACCAGTAGAAATGTTTTTTAGAAAACACAAAGGTTCTACTTTAGGTTGCACCAAACAACTTTAATTTCCAACCACTCCATAAAAATACATAGTATTAGAGTAAATAAAGCCTAATAAATAACCTACAAAATCACAACACTTCCAAATACAATCACTGTTATCAACTATGTACTAGAATAGTATCAATACCTATCACGTCTGGCACCAAAAGATATTTAGAACAATTAGAAAAGCGAGAAGCGATTAATTCCATTCTACTTCATAACAAAAGAATATGTATTGACATAAAAATCATGTTATCAAGAACTTGCTTCTTTTGCCTTCTTAAACCAGATATGTAAATAAATACCACTAAGTATAAATTGTAAATGTACAGAAATTAATGATTTACCATTTTATATTAATTATGCTAAAAAGGGGGTGTAAATATAACATATTAAAATGGATTCCGAATTTTAGATATCAATTTAAATTCGCTTCCAAGAAGGAAACCAAAATCATATCAATAAAAGAGGATAAAGTGAACAGGAAATTATAACGATGCGGACGTCCGCTTCGTCATATGCACTTTGAAACCTCATGTATTTAGGATTTAGGCTCGTAGGCCAATGACAACAAAAATATACACAATATTCCAGATTTAAACTAAGATAGAAAATGATATTTGCTTACTTCTACGAGATTTTTCATTGATCTCATAATGTCGCAGCAGAGTATTTTTAGGATATACGAGTAACTCTAAAAACAGATTATGTCGGTAATGTTGCTTATAATAAAGTCAAAAGAGTTGTAAATATGATGTTTTACTAGTAGGCAAAATACCTTTTCGCAGTTTATGTATGGTACAGGAGAATAGGTGATCAGACGACCTGTTAAAGGTCGCGGGGCGTCGCTGGATGCAGGCTGCCTCCGACAGGTCACTGTGGAAATCATTGGGAGAGGCCTATTTTCAGCAGTGGACTTCCTTTAGCTGATGGATTGGATTGGATTCGATAGGAGAATAATGTCAGATAAATTCTGGATCCAATCAAATTTTTGTCTAATAGACATTTGACCTTAATTATTTACTTTCCATGCGAATGGCATATATTCTACAAATAATAATACAAGGATCGTGATAAATTCCTTTCATTCCGAGACCATAAGCACTTATAAATCGTAATAACTATGCATCATTAAAAAAAATAAAGACTTAAAAGCGAAGAGAGTGATGCTTATTGTTTTTTTTAAAGGCGATCACCTTTACACTTATTGAGTAACAAGTCCTTTAGCAATACTTAACAACAACTGAGTGACATTGTAACTACAATACCCATTCATTCCATTTAGAGTTTATTTATGCGACATTTTGAAAATATTGTTACGAAGCACTTAAAATACTGACCCACAAACTTATCTAAGACATAATGCGTTTTATTATGTAACGTGGAAGTTTACACTGAAGCAAAGACTCTCATTAGCAAGAGTCAGCAAAAACGGACGTTATTTGAATGGTCTTATGAATTATTTATACATCAATGTAAAAGAAAGAAAATTGTTTTTCATTTTTAATAACAAATATTGTTGAACACGTATCACCGTTGAAATAATCAAATTACATAAAAATTATATTCTCCATCAGAGACTGCATGTTAAAATAAAACCAAAATAAATCTCATGTTGTTTGAATCTAGCAGTGGCGTGCCTAGGGTTTTGAAGTAGGGCAAGCCCAAAACTTTTTTAAAGTATAATACATGTTGATTTAAAAGGAAAAAATACTAAGAACGAAGAAAACATGTACGTCAGCAGACCTAACAAACAATCTATAAAATATTAAGATTAAAAAAATTATAGATTACATGTGGATATGCAACCGTAACTTGGTAATACACTAACTACTGAAAACTTCTAGTAGGTACACTAGCACAACGGTAGCTACTATGTTGCCGTGATTACTTCGCAGTTAACCGAAATTGCGGACAGAAAATATTATTAATGCATTAGCGTTAAGTTTTTATGAATTACAAGATATAACATGCCTTTTGAAAGGTCCACCTAAGTTATTAAAATCATTATACATAATACAAACATTCTAATATACAAGTGTCGCTTGAAAAACATGTGAAACACGACTATTTAATAACCCATTTGAAGGGGAGCATGTAGAAATCAAATTACGTAGGTAGTTTTTTTTAAACTGAGCTGATAAATGCCTCTTGTAATTTACCACGAATTTAAGAAATGCACAAACCCGGCGTTGTTTTCGCGACAGTTTTTTTTTTTCAATATAATCGAATTAAATTACCTTTATACCAGCAATGAACACTTATATCATCACACTTAAACCATCACAGGAAACAATACAACTCATTTTAGCTGCAAAAAGCTTAATGAACATAAAAAACTAATCATTAACCTAAAAACAGAACTATTTACAATTGCACAATGCCAAAACACCTATGAAGTTAGTACGAATCCGTTCAGAAATTGTGAAACGAAACGTAAAAATAAACATTACAACATGCAATTACAATTTATTAAAAAAATATAAAAACCACATTATTTTTACCTAAAAAATTATAAAATAATTTCAAAAAGGAACAAACATAATTTAATAATAACAAATATAATTTACTAAACGAATATTGTTACACGTGACGACCTTCAAACGTACGATGTTCACTCCGCGAAGCTGGGCTTAAACGGTTTGATTTTTCAGTACAAATTGCTATAGTTGCACATCTGTAGCTATACACTCGTAGTGGCAGAGTGTAACATTTCAACCTTAAGTGTGAAAGAGACAGCATGAGTTTCCAAAAGCCTCGTAAAAGCACACGAGAGAGAAAGAGACATTTAAAGAACGCGAGTTACGTCTTTTAGAAAATGCGTGAAGCTACGCGAGAGGTTAAATTATTGAATGAATTTAATACAAGCGTTGCGAGGCGCGGGCGGCGCTCCGTCGCTCGTAGTTGCGTTTCATTGAATTGCGCCGCGCAGCGACGCGACCGAACGCGGTAAATTCAAAAATGGTATATGTGTCGTAATAAATTACTGTAATGTATTGAATGTAATGGTTTCTGTTCATTATCTTGTATTTGCGTATTAAGTAGGGCAAGCCGGGCTTTTGGGCTTGTATGGAAGTACCGCCACTAGAATCTAGAAACATATTTTACTTCATACATGCTGTTAGCATATTTTTCCAAGTATACCAGAGTGTTGTTAATTGTTATTCTTCAAGTCGGTTAATATAAACATAGATCAAGTTACTAAGGTACACAAGCAATTGAAGCCTGACCTCATTCAGTTCTTGGTAATATGTTGCATTATCTTGCCCTCATGATACCATGCGGGGTCGGATTATGTTTGTGTTAATAAACTATTGAATCATTATGAATATAGTACCATGTACCCTCTGAAATTTTGAAACCGATTATTGTCTATGTATTCTAAAGTAATTAATAATATATTTTTAAATTCAAAACCTATTACTTAAAATTAGTAAAATAAAAGGGGTTATTGCGTCAACAGATCGTACGAATGGACGTATATGTGAGAAGATAAACATTAAGTACAATGATAGCTTGTTTTTGATAACCAAGCACGACATACCATTCATATACGGTGACTAATACTTTTATTTTCGAGAGGCACATTCAGATAATGTCAGTGAGGCAACCATCAGTCGGTGGCAATATCATGATATCCTATTGCATGCATATTAGAAGTGTTTATTTTGTAAACATAAACATGGAGTAGTCTCATATTCCAATGTGTTATAGTGAACTGACGAATCACGGCATCTTGTAAAAGGCAACATGAATAAGAAATGTTTTTAATTTTTAAATATTCATTAAGTGACGACGATATTTACGATATTTAAAAAATGGTTTCAAATTAAATCTACTTTAACAGATCGAAAGATAAATAACTTTAATTTTACACGACTAATTTCATAATATTTAAAATTATTTTGTAAGCTAGAATAACATCGAGGTTATAAAATTCTATTAATAAACTTGTAGGAGCAACAAATCTTTATTAATAAAAACAATTAATAAGCGAAAACAAACAACTAATCTACATACGCTTCGAATATTATGCTGAATTTTAATAGCTTTGTCGTGTTATGTTTATTGCTATTCGCGATATGTAATGATTATTTTTGATAATAATTGTTAAGCTTATATATGACAATAATGTTACTGTACACCGTTTCGTTGTGTTTCAAACATCCTTTAGTTAATATCTCATTACTGTTATCAATACCTAATAATATTAATAATAATTTATATAAATTAATAATAAATACACCCAACAGCCACATACATAGTCCTAACCCCACATTAAGATCAAGTCTTGTGTCGTTGGTACGACACTACGATATACTTTTCGGTCTCATTACGGCCAGTTTTATTCGGTCTCATCACTAATTGACTAGACTGACGCATAACCAGATTTGATGTTTGCAAAACCCGCCGACGAGCCTACTGAGATTTGAAAAATGGATTATTCCTTACCATCCAATGCATTGTAATAAAAAATAATGCTTATGGTGTCCAAAAGAACCTAAATCTTGTACTAGAAGTAGCAATTACAGAAAATTAGCAGCATTTTGAACTCGCAAATTCAAGTACAACCAATAACAATTCATAAGACCTTCTTGGACGAATAAAACTCATATTTCATGCATTTCACGAATAAAAGTGAGCAAGTGGTAGTGATTTGGACAATTTACGAACATTGAAGGAGCGAGCAAGATGGACAAATTGGCTCGTTCACACTCAACGAGCCACTTCCTCCGGTCGCAGCATTATTGCAGGGAGACTGACAACGCTCTGTGAGTGAGTGTACAGTGCGATCACAAAGGGCGAACTTTAAAGAACCATGGAGGTCCTCTACTACTGCGCATTTATTTATTTAAACTACATTTATCCAGAATACAAAAATGCAAAGAGATACATATTACAATGGGCGGTCTTATAGTTTAAAGCGATTTCTGTCTAACCATGAAATGGATAGAATCGGAAATAGTGGTAGATGGCAGTAAACAATAAAGATAAAAAATGTAAACTAATAGCAACTACTTATACTATACTTATATACCAAAATCCATATAAACGAATACATAATTAAAATAAATAAATAACGATAAGAAAGGTAGAGCTATAGACTTTTTAGACAGAGATTCCGAAGCTGAGTTTTTGAATATCTGTATAGTTTTATGTCTAGTGGCAGTGCGTTCCAAAGCCTGAACGGTAAAAGACTTGTCATAATAGAAAGAAGAAAAGAACGCAAGGCTCGGGAATGGGTGTGGTGTAAAGATTCAAAACGGGACTTCAGGTATTAAGGAGCGGCAGGATTAAATAGGATGTTGTACAAAAGTGATAGGATATGAGCATTTCGGCGAAGTCGAATGGGTAACCATTTCAGCTTTCTACGACATTCGGATACATTATCAAATTTACGTAATCCATGTATGAATCTGATCCAAAAATGTTGCAACCTTTCGAGTCTATTAACCAGTTCTCGGAATAAATCTAGATATGAGATGTCAGGATAATCTAAGATTGGCAGTAAGAAGGAGTGTGGAAGGCAATTTATGTAGGCAAAAAGTTACGCAATTGAAATAAAACTAGTATTTACGGAATTTACCGCGAGTTAGGTTTAATTTTCACATTTTTTTAACTTCCCGGCGTTTTGATTACTTTACAGCTATCGTGGTCACGGGGCGGACTCCGCGATAAAATCCGTAAAAACTAGTCTTATTTCAATGTGTAACATTCGCGTAAATCTAAGAAACCATTCAGTTAAGCAATCTCTTGAGTATAGAAGCAGATGCGTAAAGTTTACGGCTTCATTTTGCAAGATGAGGGAATACGACATGTTTTCTAGAAAAATCCCAAGATCTTTGACAATTTTACTGATTTCAATACAGGTTCCGTCAAACATTACCTGCGGAAGATGAAACCAATAAACTTTTGAGTTTTATTTTAACAAACTTCATTCAGGATGGAAATGTACTTTATTTGTTAAATTCTATCCTATACTGTTTATTTGCCACGTCATTAACCTATAATAACATATATTTTAAATAATTATAACAAGTTATACTAATAATATTATCAAAAGTACGTCCACCGGACATTTACAATCTATAGGTATAAACGAGCATCATTGTTTATTTAAATCTTTTTCCTCAAAATAATAAGCACAAAATGCAACGAGGCAAAGTAAAGGATTAAATGTGTTGTTCGTAACAAAAATTAATATGTTATTCAACAAGATGAATTTATTCATTTATTTAATAAAGATTATTAAATAAAGAACAAGGGCGAAAGAACGAGAACATGTCAGGCATGAAATTAAGTATTTTTCGTGCACTGTCACACTAAAATATGTCATATGTTATACCGAGGAGTGGCGTTTCACAGAAACAAACATCCATAGAAACCTTATCTAGCGCGTAGTTTGTTCGGCTCTAACAACCGTGAGTTAATATGAAGCTTACCGTCTCTTGAGCATTACACAGAACTGTTGGAACACTGAAACTCTGTGCACTATGGAAAAGTACGACGAAATACAATATGAAAACCAATACAATTGTAGTCGAATTGCATGATGTAATGCAATAGGTACAACGTGGAAACAATATGAACAATGTATCGTGTGAAACTGTGAACATTTAAAACAATTTACAAATATTGGGGATAAGACTAAAGTGACAGTAACGAGCATATTGGCTGAGATAGTTTTTGTCAATATGACTAATTTTAGCAACTGCGCAACAGCAGTATTTGCATAAAGTTAGACCGAAAAATGGTGTATCTTTTATATTTTTACACTTTCACGTCAAATCGGCTACAAAAAACCTTTTTAAATGTAGTGCAGTACCATTAGCGAGATATGGTAACCGCTTGTCGGTGGAAATAATTATGCCGGCCTACCCAAAATCAGCTATATGTACACAAAAAACGAAACGAAGTACACCACAATTCCGTGGATTTTTATGATGAGTTTTACACAATTGTTTACGGCCATCGTTATCAGACCGGATACAAATATTCTAACAGCATATACAGGCAAATTTTCTCCCGGAAAATAAACTAATAATAATACCAGAAAAAGTTAATAGACTCTAGTACTAGAACTCCGATTAAAAATAGCTGTCTAGTATAACATTCCGTGATTGTTGCAATTACACTGTCCTTTGCTTGCAAGTCCAAGGTACGCCTTATCGCGCCATTGAAATAGCTTGCTAACTATTTTCCTGTTAAATACGGATAGATTATTTTGTTTCAAAATAAATTCGTCGACCATAAGGCCATCTGCCAAAGACGAGTAACGGCAATAGAATAGGTAGGATGTATGAGAATAATACTATATTTTAATGTGTGATTACGCAACAACATGCTAAAAGTTGCAAAAACTCGCTGGATACATAATGCAAGACGCTATCAATAAGGGAAGACCGAATCTTGTGACTTCTTTATATATTTAATTAAAGACAATCTTCTGGTTAAATAAAACAACACTCCGCTATCTAACAGAACACAATATTTATATAGACGGCCTTCATTGCGCAACTAACCTTTACCCGATAAACCAGCGGCCGTGAATGCGACTTCCCAAAAAATTACATTTGTTGCTAATTAAACGTATATATTTGATATACGAGGTAAAGTTTCAAACAGGATGCAATGCAGTACATATGGACTGATTTATTATGTTTATTTGCCAGTCGGTGCCAGTCTGGCAGTTGTCATTCATAATAATTGACGTAACAGAAAAATGCCGGTGCGACTGTGTCACTATCTTTGTATATTATTCGTGCAAAACATAATCTTCCTTAATAATAAAGGAAGCAAAATGATTGATAATAGCATAATAAACAAAACACTCACGCAGTGCAACGACTGATAACAATATAATTGGACAATGTCGCTATTATAGCGGTGTGACGCGTAGTAATGTGAACAAAGGACATTTCACTTCATACGTCATATTCATTGTTATAGAAATATCAATTAAATACGGTCTGTTGAATATAATTAATAATGCCCTATCTTTATTCGTCATCGTATTGAAATGGCAGAAAACACTAGCTGCCAAGCCCGAGGACTTGTTTCGATTGTTGAAGCCAATCTTTTTTTAAGCTTGTTTGGTTCAACAACCTTAATGGATCATGCCTTCATTTAATGTTTTAGTTTAATGTATTTTTTTTTATTTATCATAATTTCCATAGTGGCAAAACATAATGTTTGTGTATGGCCAACAAGTTATGGCCGCAAATGATTGTTCAGCCGATCATGTTTTTATTCTTTACTTGTTTTAGGTAACAACTAACAAATATGATAGATCATGACTAAAGAAAGTGGGTCGTGTAAGAATTTAATGCCAATACCTGTCGTAGAACATTGCATCGATGGCAGCAGACTGCAAAACGTCTAAGTTCCTTTGTTCGTGGTTTTTTTTTTGCTTATAAAATACTGTCTAAAAGGAATTATGTTAACCAATGGAAAAACTCACAGTAACATATTTTGCAAAACATTCAAAAAAATACGTAGTATCACGTGACAAACATATGTTTGCAAATTTTTAGAGGTGCCTTTAAAAATATTTTCGAGGTGTTTACTTTCTTGTCACATACAACATATTGTACAAAGGTTTAGTCTTTATGAAGGACGATCGAACGATGAATCATTATTTACTTTTAGTTTCATTATGCATGGATTGTTCCGCTATCTACGTCTAGACTCTAGAATCCTAGATATAAAAAGCCACGTATTACGTTGCACGCTGAAAGTGTTTATTTTGCTACATAAATAATGAGTTATTGGATACCTGACGTGAATAAATTCATGGTGCAAAGTAAATATTTATGAGTTATTATACTCGCCAGATACATCTTTATAATTATTAATCTTTAGATTTAGACAATTTTGTTTCTTAAAAACACTCCAAAATAGACCCAACGATAGAACAAAATAGAACTCCTTAATAGCTGATTCTGGCAACCCTAGAAAAAAGTACATCTTATAATTAGTTTTTGCGTCGTATGATAATTTAATTCTTAATATGACGCGGGTACTTTGTAGGGTTGCCACGTGTTATCGACATTCGCCCACGTAATACGTCAGCAGTCTTTTAAATGCTTATGTGAACGGGTTTGCGTGCTCTTCAAAACTACAACCTGAACCGATTTGCATGAAACTTTCACAGACTGATAACTTTCAATTTTGTAACTTAGATACGATCTGCTTGCAGGAAATATTTTCAAAGTAAGAAAATATAATAATTGATTTAAATACTGTTGTAGGTAACCAATTTTTTTTTTCATTACAAACTTAAATAAGCCTTTGGCACTCAAACGAATTTAAATCTTTGTAATGCATGCATCAGATGAGTGCAGGAATCAATAATCCAAAACAAAAACATTTGTACTGGATCACGTATGTTGATAAAGATTACAAATTAATTAATGCCCGATATTGATAATAAACGACACAATAAGATTATCACCAACGCTGTCGATAACACGAATGCCCTACACAAAGAGAAAACAAAAACATATCACGACAACCTTATCGAATTTCTCTCTTTATACAACTGCTGTGAACAGTGATGTTCTGGGCCCGATTCACAGTTCGGGCAATTCGCTTTGAAGGTTTCAGTTTGAAAAATCCGATTATCCAGAATTGGAATTTATAAAGGCAAACTGATCGCCAAATCTAACGGCGATCAGTTTGCCTATCACCTATCATATTGGGATGATAAGCTCTATATGGAGGCACTAGTGTCACCTCGTATGTATGTCATATCACCTAGCATGAACTGTTCCTCTTAAAAATATAGTGAACTGTCTGAATGTAGACCAGAATTACATATTATGGCAAAAACTTAATCAGCGGCACGTTCCCTCGGGCTATCTTATGTTTATGTATCTTAATTTTTATACAACTCAATTTAATTAATTAGCCTAGGTATCATTACTCAATATTGTAAACAATGTAAAAGTCATCGATATTTGTAGACCACACGCGATGTAGGACGTTTCGTCACGCATAAGGCCAGTGCCCTGTGACACTATTTATTTCTCGTGTCAACCTACTGAACAAATGTCTTTGTTACGACAGCATCTGATAGACTATAAGACTTGACTTTACGTCCTAAAGTTCGTTGTCTTTTCGCGGCTACATTCTAATTTAGTATCCACGGAATCAATAATATGAGGACATTGTAGGACGTTTACGTGGTTATTCACTTACTGATAGACGAGCAAAATCAAACAACAATGATTTATCAAGCAATATTTGGCATTCTACTCTCGCCATCCTGAGACATCAGATGTTAAGTCTCATTATGTCCAGTAGTTACTCTGGCTACAATGTCCTTGTATAAAAAGACAAGTAATGTCAATTAAAAAGTTTCTTGGTATATAATTTAAGAAATTCTACGTTCAGGAACTATTTAAATAACATTAAACGACTGTGTGTGGCAGTTAATAGTTAAAAACTACGTCACATAAACTTCAGATAAAAATTCACATAAAATTAATTAATTTTGTAATCGTAATTTAGGCTATCGTAAATTTGTATTGTAAAATATGTGGTTTATTAAAATTACTTTCCGTTGCTAATTAATTGATTTTTTACATACAGGCTTAATTTACACTGGCTGTACTAAACAGGTACCAAAGCCTCACGCTTGCTTACTTGGGACCTAAATAAAAAATAAAACACTATACGTAAACTTACCTCTTTAGATTGCTTGGTAGCGAACATATAATCTCCTTTGATCTGGAAATCCTTGGCCTCTTCAAACAACACTTGAGCGTTGGTCAAGTCAGTGGGGTCACTTGCACTGAACACGGTACTAGCGCCATCAGGCTTCCATCGTTCCACGTAGAACACCTTCGAGAACCCAGGGCCGGAAGACCAGAAGAACGTCTTCACGAAACTCTGGATCATTTTGAACGTCTTCCCGCCGTCGAGAGTTAGGTATAACTACAACAAGTATATCTCTTTAAATTCTTGTAATTTAAGGATGAACAGTGATGGGATTATCGAGGATTACTTTTCAAGAATTCGGCATAAGGCCCTCTGTCTGCCACAACATAGACGTGATTGTATAATGAACAGACAGGCAAACACAACAATAATAAACTAATAACTATAAACCCAATACAGACAGCCGAGATATAAAGAACAAGAAAATTGTTGAAAATTTACACATCATTACAAATATTTTTGCTTGGGGCATTAACACATTTTAAAAACATGCCGTCTTCAATCAGTGCACAACATCTTGATCACATTAGCTGTCCGTCAATAAGACGCATGGCCGGGACGAAAATATTTTTCATTTTTTTCACTCTGCTCTCATTTGTGTTGCAAAAATAATTTATCATTACAATGACAGGAGAATGCAAACAACAATATTTGCCAAGAACATATAGTTTTCACTTTGTTTTCATTTTAGTCCTCAAAGGAAAAGTAATAAGGGTACCTAATGTCATTCGAATAACAAACAAATAGATTAGTCTCGAAATTCAATACATAAATTTAAGTTGTATATTCTGTTCGATATATTACAAATGCTACTCGAATTTCTGACAGTCATTCTTCATAGCACATCCTATTAGTAGGTATATTGATTCCAGTTTCCAAGTAAAACTTATGTGCAAATAGTTGCTCCCATTTCAGATATTATTAGACTGGAATAACAACGTAGCCCGCATTGGGGCATTCACGTTGACCAAAGTAAAAACTTTAATATAGGTAATAACTCAATGAGAACTTCCTAGTATGCAGTGAAATATGTCATAAAACTCTCATAATGATTAGGGTCACCATGAAAACCCTTGGAGAAAGCCTACGCTTCGCACAAGACTCCCTTTGACTGCAAATTATGAAGAAGATTTACTAAAATCGTAGACATATTGATGCTAGCGTACATTTATGTATATCCTTATAATGTCTCTGTATTTATTACTAACTTGATCGTAATTAACATCATTAATCCATTGTATATAGAGCATATTATATTGCATATATTTTATTAAATGCGCAAAAATAAATACATCGAGGAAAACCTATGACTTATTATAATGTGTAAGAAAAACATTAATACAAAATGCGCCGATCATAATATTATATGGCAATCTTGATTACTATAGTCCATAAATAAAGACACTTAAGCACCTATATTATTATTACCCATTGTTTCAACTTCGCTATAGAATGCTAGTCTTGTGTCGAAGCAGAAACTAAAAGGAACTTTTAGGTCTCCAACACTGGCACGGATCAATATGACGGAAAATTATCGTAAAGCGTAAGGCGCCGTGCTTTAAAAAAAACAATACCATCCTTCGATTCCCTTGTAAACAGACATAATCTTCTAATTCATCGTCTCCAAGACAAGCCCCAGCTCACCACCAAAAATAAATAAATCTATCTTTTTGCAAATCTGAAGATGACAATGATACTGGAGTAAAGGCTGTAAAACCTCCGCTGACACTAACATGTAAAACTATCGTTGTTCAGCCACCATTCACTAACTGCACAAAGTTCAAAGTTCAAACACACACACACACACACATCAACATACCATATTTCGTAAGCAAAAGAGCTTACCTTTCTGTTTGAATCCACCTTATCGAGAATGACGTATTTGTCGGGAAACTCTTCGTCAAAGGCCAGCTCCGTTGGGGAGAACGTCAAGTCCGATCTGTATATATTCCTTCCATTATCACTCGTATAGTACAGCTTCATGTTCGTCGAGTCCACAAACACGCACTACAAATAAAAAAATATTAGAAAAGGTTTAGGAATATGATGAAACGTTTTCGCGAGATTTTTATATTAGCACAACAAAGGCCCTTGGTGAGTGCAGTGTCATCTAGATAAAGTATCGATTTTCCGGAGGTGATTAATTTTACCCATTCAACACTTATGCCAGCTCGGCCAAATGTTTTCTCTCGCCTCACTTTGAGGTTGTAAAAGAATGGAATCGTGTGTCGAAAAGAACTTCGCAAAATATTTTTATTCCACACATTTAGCACAAATATACACAGAAATAAACTTTGAAGATCGCGTTGTCTCGTTACAAAATAATTTTAATCTCTTTGTATAGCAATTCTTTCAAATAACTCAACTATTTCCTAATCAATTACGAACTTTCTAGAATGTACGCGGTATATCCAGCCGTTGCATTTGTTGCTTTATTTAATCCACTTGTACAGGTCAAAAGGATGATGCACAGCCATTCCAATTTAGAGACCAGGGGCAACGATCGCGGCCCACATAGTGCATACATTCATAGTCACCCACATTGGTATTTTAAATGCATGATAAGAGTATAAAGGATAGTACACAGAACAATCTTAATTCTTAACTATTTCCGAGTTGCGTAATAAAAACGATGAAATATAGTGGACAGACCTGAACAATCAAGATTCCACATCTTTGGTTGTAGATTATGTAAGTTCTCATAACTCATAAAGAATGGCTCAAAAGTATTGCACTAATTTAAAAAAATATATCCTATGGTACTGCATTAAAATAGGTTTTTTTTTTTTACACTGGCACGACATAATGACTGCACTGCACCTGATGGTAAGCGCAAATGCCGTCCAGACAAAGTATGGAATGGCATCAGACGGCGATCCCATGCCATTCGACACAATTATGCCGGCCTGCTGAGATGCTTCTTCACACTACGGCGGAAGGACCCAGGATTATAGGAAGGCATATAACACTTATGACGGCAAATAATTCCACAGCTTCACAGTGCGGCACAAAAAAGAATTTGCGAACTTTTTAGTTCGCGCCGAGATGGTTTGGACCGTCAAGCTGTGGCTTCGCAAGCCACCACGCGTGGTTCTGTTAAGGAGGTTTTGTAATACATATCCCATGACCAGGCTTTATCAGCTAAAATTACAACTGGAACTGTTAATTATATTCTGCACATGAGCGCAACAGTGTTTTGTAATTGATTAAATATCATCAAATCATTAAATTATAGTGATAAGAGAGATTATGAACAACACATGTTTTTAATACAAATAAAAATATATTTCTATTACTTTGAAAATAAATTACACAATAACAAAATAATGAGGCATTTGAAATTTGAGTCATTATTGTTTGTAGTGGTTTTATCATTGAAAGAGTAACAAAATCGGTGACAAATAAGGATTATTAAGTTGTTATTTTTTCAACAATATTATGTATAACAATGTGGCAAAATTTCAAATAGTAATTAAAATAAATTTTAGCACTTTTTCATCTGTTAATAATTATTTTTTATTTTGAGGAAAACATAATGTTTAAGTTCATGATGAAACAAACTTGTCACATTATATCAATGCAATTTAATGAACTGTATAGAAATATACTCTAATCTAATAATATAACTAATATTATAAAGAGGAAAGATTTGACTGTTTGTTTGCATTGAATAGGCTCTGAAATGACTGGACTGATTTAAAAAATTCTTTCATCATGGGAATTTAAGTATTACCTCTGATGAACATAAGCGATATAATATTTTCAATATGAACAATATTACAAATATACTTACAAATTCTGGGTATTTTGGATGGTTAAAGAACTTGTCGAGCTGTGCATATCCACTGTCAGGGTTTGGTCCCAGTCTGAAGCTCTCTGTTTTGTTTGTGAAATTCTTGCCATAATCGTACGAGATAAAGAGAGCAGATGGAGACAAGCCCCCTTTGTTCCTTGGGCTAGAGTCCCGGGCCAGGCAGATAATAACGTTGGATCCTTCACCCACCCAGTGCACCATCAATTGCTGGTGACTGTCATTCAAATGGGTTGTCTGTGAAAAATATTAGTGTGTAAATGTAAACTCCAAAATGTACGTAGACTTAACAATAATCAAGAAAAATACTGATGATTTTAATCATGATATCCATATTTCATTTTCAATAACATCATTATTTTGTATACAAATATTAATATTATGAGAATTTAAATTGAGTTATTTTTTTATTGCAACCAATAATTGTTAATTAATATCCCAGAAAAGTGTATAAATATATTTTAAGAGTGAAATTATAGACAATTATTACTCTGCATGAATAAAGATTATGTATTAGGCATATATTAATTATGAGTTTTGAAAAAATTTTGCTACCAAGTTACTGGAATACAACTTGTAAATTGAGAATTAGTTTATCTTGTATGAGCACAAGATAGTCTATGAAATCACTTTAAGCCCATCGACATAAAAAAAATATTTTTATCATAAATTCACTAGCCACGGATATCAATAATAACAATACAACAAGCATCTAACATAGATGTCCAGATTTTAATTTTTAGCATACACCGAAACAATAAGTAATCTTGATTAATGTGCGTCTATCATCTTCTATTATAAACTGTCTCTCCCTACCACTCTTCAGTCACAGGTAGTCCACCACTGAACATAGGCAGCCCTTAAGTAACTCCACATTGACCTTTTGGAAGTGGCCTGCATCCAGTGACTATTATAAACTAACTTATTTCACTTAAAAGGTACAGGACAAGAATAATATAATTTCCATGGTTAATAATGGTATCAGTAAGCAGCTTAGTACTTATTTTATTTGTATTGCAAAATGCAAAATGAACAAAAATGAATACTCGACAATGTTACAGGCTTATTTGGCATACTAACAATCATCTTCGTCATTGGAGTCAACCAAATTTCACTTTTTGGAAGTAATAAATAGTCATTGTTTTCCGACACAGTTTGATACAAACTGCTATTTTGTGTTTTTACACCTGTATAGAGGCTGTTGAAAGACAATCTACGCATATAATATATTATATTACATATTAAAACAAAATAAGGAATTGTAAAAAAATCCTTTGTAAAACAGTGACAATTCGCGGTAAACAAAAACGCCGAGTCATAATATCGCTAATTTTAATTTGTGTGTATATCTAATTTTAACACGGGAAGGAGAAACGACCTTCAAGATTACCGCTGTCTCGCTGAAAATTCTACGTCATTGTCACGACAATAATAATAAAAAGAGTACAAAACAACACATGACCGAAGAACGCAGCCGCGCTGAAGAGCCATACATCACTGTCGTCTAAATTACATGACAAAAGGGGGAGAATTAAAATTAATAAGGAAACGGCGTGTTACCCATGTACTGATGTTTTTCTGCACGGTCGGTGTCTGTACCGCCGCGTCTCGTTTTCTTCTTTCTAACGAGGGACTTTCGCTATCATATCTATTGAGTACAGTTATTTTCTGCGCACTGTTAGCGGTATCCTCCGCCACATACAAAGTATTTCCCCGGGTTCCATATTGTCGCACGCAAATTACACATGAAAATAAACACACAAATGCCACGAAACCAATACGATATTGAAATGACAACAACATTTTTATCACTGCATTTCCGAACACAACCGAACGCACGTAAGATTTCGAATGAACTGTGTAGAAAAGTGAAGTTATCAGCAAAAGCGAATATTGACTTAAGCGGGCTGCCAGTGTTACCAGATGAAAAATGCGTGTCTACCGCGCAAAAACTATCGTGTCAGTAGATTAAAATTACCGAATTTCCAAAAAAAAACCGTAGATTTATTTTTCGTTAATTCCGTTGATAACCGAAGGTATATGTAGTTATTATTCGTCTAAAACGAGTTTGAGTGGAATTCAATAGCCCTGAACTTTATTAATTTTCTTTTTCAAAAAATGCGTGCCTGTTGGACAACCCGTCAAATGACAGCCAATAGTACATTTAAAAAGGCGGCACGGCGCGGCACCACCATTTTTAACTACGTTTATGAACTATAAAGCGCTCCCTCTTTATTATTAATACTCTGAGACTAGTTGCAACTATGAAAAATTAAAAAAATATATTCTAAGTAAACATGGAAACTTAAGAAAAAAATATTTATATTTGATATTAAATAGATCAGTTTATAAATCTATAGTTACTTATTAATTAAAACGATCTGTAGATTTTTTGAATCATTATTGAATATTACTTGTATAGTATCAATGTCTATTTTTTGTTGGTATTTTATATGGTGTTTAACCTTTCCATTATTTTCTAATATCAATTTCATTTACTTCTAAATATAACCACGTAGTGTTATAAACTGTTAGTTAAAAAAATATATTGTGTTAGTCCGATTATCCTACTAATTTAAGGCTTTATTCACAATCTTTAAGTAAACTGTTGATTAGTTACTTTTTGATTAACGTTAATTCCCGAGTAAAAGTGCCGAGTATCTTTCGTCGATTTCACAAGTGGAAACAAAGTATCGAGTAACAAAATGCTGGTTAAGTGAATGAACATAAGAAACTGAACCAATCATTCGTTCAATATTACGTTAAATGCACTAATTAAATTTCTTTATAAATTACATTTTCGTTAATCATTGGTGTACCGCCCGCCGCCCCCTGAAGTGTCAACGTATTTTTTTCTTTAAATTATTTTAACCACCAAGTACTCGTAAATACGCTAATAGGCAGATGATGTGGCCAGTAAAGTACTGATTAGTGTAATCATAGGATTAATGTTACTGGAACGTCGTGAAATCGACACGTGATGTTACGGGTGAGTTTAATTGATGACTAGCCTACTTGAAGATTTACTTGACGGTGGTGAATGAGGCCTTTAGAGTATTTATAATATAGAGGTAGCGCTGGTACTTCAGAAACATAGATAAAATGGTGGTGCGGGGCCACCTTTTTCTGTTCTCCTATTGTATGACATTTGACAGGTTGTCCAACATGCACGAATTATTTGTAAAAGAAAAATAGAAAAATTATTGTTCCTTCTTCTTGAATTCCACTCAAACTCGTTTAAGACGGATAACTAATTATACTTTTGGTTACCAACGGAATTTACCGCAATTTGTTGTTACATAATTATTTCAATTTTCACAAATGTAGCAGCGCTACCAACATTACGAACAAGAAACTATCTACGTTTTTGAAGACTATAGTATTTCTAATTCAAGAAGTCTCATTTGACATTTCATACTTTTATCATAAATAACTTTGTGAAGACGTAACTCACACAATTTCAATAAAACTTTCCGTAAAACCATAGAATTATGAAGCTATTCTTATTTTATTACAGGATTTACAATCCATAATAACTAAATTTAAATATAAATCCTTTAAATAAAGCAAAACAACCATTTTAAACAACATACTTTTTTACTAGACGTCATTACAAAGTCACGTCGTTAGGTCTTCCATGTGTAGAGTTGAGACTATGCAAACGGATTTGTATACGCATAATCGGTAAAAATATAGAAATAATCGAGCAATTTTAATCCAGTTGTTTTCTAATTTTAAAAAGTAAGTAATGTAAATACAATATATAAACCTAAGAGAATCAGCAATCGAAAAAGGCTTTCAATTGTATCCTTCGTATTATAAATTTGGCACGCACATATACAAGTTTTCCTTGGTATTTGTTAATTTATTCGATTAATTTATTTTATTTGTGTCAAATTTACTAAAGATAATCGTAAAAAGAGTTTTGGGAAATATTGATTTTTATCTTTTCTTTCGAACTGCATAACTGAAAAAATTGCATGTCGATATAGACGTCCGAAGTATACAAATATAGTAGAAGACCAAGATTCAGAAAAATAAGATTTCAACGCAGGATCTAGCAGGATTTCGTAGAAATTTAGGGTTTTATAGTGCGTTCCATACATCAAAAATCTAAATTATTTTTTTTAGCCAAAATTATAGGGTTAAACAAAAATGTACAAAGAATAAATATTGTAAGGAATGATAATATCGAACCGTTGGCGTCAAAATAAATTGGAAATTCCGAAAAAAATCGTGTCACAAAAAATTGCCATTTCGACTCAGTGGGTCGGGCCGCTAGTAATAAATAAATCATTGCTTTTGTTCCTTAATACTAAAGTGACTTATGCAATTGTGGATGTCTCATTAGGATAAAGATGTACATAAAAAAAACGAAATAATGTAAACTAAAAATATAAACTGTAATCGATTAAGAAATACAAACAAATAGTATCGATATCTCGTTAATAATCGGATATTGTACTAACCGATTTATTTGACATCATCCCTATTTCACAATTTTGAGATATGTCAAATGGAACTTTTAAAATTAGATAGATTATAGTACTAAGTACAGAGCCACCAACTTATCTGTTCAGGTGGCCATAATTGGAACTAAACCAGTGTTATCAGATATACGGTAATTACTGCAGATGCACATTTTTTTTTACCAAAACACTGCAAACGGTAATGTTATAATATTACCGTGTCGTTTCTACCGTATTTTATAAGATACATAGCTGTGTATATCATTCTCTAATTTACTCTAATCTAATTCAAGATTTTTTAAAAGTGGAAATACTCAATTCCTCACTAGCGACAATTCCGAACTTCCGACTGAACAGATAACTTGGTGGCTCTATAATCTGTGTTGAAGACGAAAGTGTGTGACAGCGTTCTCTCTATCTTAAATACACCTAACAGTCACACACATAATGTTGACCCCACATTAAGATCAGTTAAGTCTTGGGTCGTGGGTTAGGAACTACGAGAGACTTTTCGGCCTCACAACCACCCAAACTCGAAAGAAATATTTGTAGGGCCGCACAAACCTTTCTCTCAGTGCGGAGATCGAACGCAACGAACCTCGATCTCGTATCACAACCGGCGTCTAACCAACTGCGGCACGGAGGCGGGTCCGGAGGCTATATGTATAATAAAAATAGTCTAGACCTGCTGAATATAAAAATCGAAATTTAGAAATTGGGCATGGAGATCGCTTATACTCTGGATTAACCAATTAAAGACTACTTTTTATTCCGAAAATGTAATGTTTCCGTGGGATGAGTGAGGAATTCAAATGAATTTGCTACTAGATCGCTCGTCCCGTAAGTCTGCGCGCGGTGATAATTAGAACTAACGATGACGTCATGGAATGTTGCCGTCATAGTGGATTTACCCATAGATTTACCAATAATGATCAATTTTTCAATTTTCAGTTCGCTGTTGTTGTGAAATTAACTTTCATGTATTTTACGCTTATACATTTTAACTTGATCAAAACTTAATTAGAATTTGGTAAATCCCTTATAATTCTAGTATATTCGATTAATCCTACAATCAGACCATATAATTTCAAGCATCAAAATTAAATCACAGACTGCCAACTGAAGTACCACAATTCTCATTTTTGTGTAGTTTATAATTTTCAAATAGCTTGCAATATTAGAAGCGTCAAGCGCCCTCCGGACACTTATCCGACGAGTAGTCTTACTTCAAACACCAACTTCCAAGAGTTGGGATGGGATAGAGTATTGGGCGGATGAAATCGGACAAAAGAGGGCAGGACTGCATGCCTTGAGGCATAGGAGAGAAAGAAAAGGAGCAGGACGGGAGAATCAGACGAGTCACGGTGGTTTTGACTATTAATTTAAAAAAATAGTACGTCAAAGTAATATTAAGTTTTCACTTTCTAATGTGGGCTGGATTCAAAAAGTATCTACGCTCGAGCGTAGCCGGGTCGCACCGAATTTTTATGAAGTCTGTTAAAAATGTACTATCAAGGTAAATATACATATGACAGGCAATGTGTACTTTAAAATAGAAAAATTAAGCATAAATAATTTATTAAATTATTAATTCAATTTATAATATTAGTTGAAAAAATATATTTAATTCAAAAAATCTCACCACCCATCTAAAGAATTAGTTTTTCTGTATACAAACTTGAAACAATACTTTGCAGAAATCTTTTACCTACATAATTGATATTGATAATAGAAACTTGAAAGATGTTAATTTTTTTGCGGTTTTTACTTCTTTGTTTTATCGCAATTTAATATCAAAGTAATTCAAAACTGTATATATTTTAGGGATAATGTGTTGGACATACTGGATATCACAAATCAAATCGGCGCATACTGCATATGTACTAAACATACCTACGCAATCCACTATCTTCTTTGCGGTTTTATAGATTTCCCGCGTATTTCCCGCACGCGCAGATTTCCAAAGCGATATCCACCGCGTATTAAACCTGAATGATCACATCCGTTTTTAATTCTCGCTACTTCACAATATTTGAATGGTATTAAATAAAAAGTCAAAGTGGGTTATAAGATTTTTTATTATATTAAAATTACAGAACAATCACTTGCTGCTTAGCCTGTTGCTTGGCCTTTAGACGCACCTGGGCGGCGATTCTGTCCAAGTCACGTCTGCCCTGTACAGTGAGAATACGGCCACCATCTTGGACCTTCTCTACCAGCTTAAGGGCTTCAAGGGCCTGGAGGGCTTTGCGGGCAATGCTGCCTGATGATCTATAAAACGAAAAGATTTGAAGATGGTATGAAGGGGTTTTGAATACTATGAAGTTCAGCTGCCTTCACATATTTCTAAACTTTTCCTCACTACATAATTAATTAATATTAATGTCATTGTCATTAATTTGTCTAGTGGCAATGAAAATGAATTTTAAACAGTGAGGTTGTGGTCACAGAATAGGCATTTCACTTTACATTAGTTTTTCAGATTAGAAAATGTCATGAGCTGCCAGGTTCTGGAATTTGTGCCCAATATCACTGCATTGGGTTGTCTTGCTTCACATTTGTGAAGAAAATAATTTTGGCAAAGTACTACTGGCATTGTTATACTTCTACCAACCTAGGCATGAGATTAATGTAGTGTAAATATAATATTAAGAAAACATAATTTAATCAATCAATTTTAGGTATTGAATTATGACAAGCACATGGATCTATTGTTATGCTACAACTTAATGAAAGGATTAATTTAGGAGAACAGGCTTTATAGGAATTAATTAAAAGCTTATATTACTTCCACTATGTTCAAATAACCCATATATTTAGTTTCTAATTTTCTCCAAAATTCAACTAACCCAATAATACTTTAACTGTGGCTCATATACACACATTTTATCAAACATAGCACATTTTTCATCATAGGCAGACTGCACAGGTAGATAGTATGTTGTTTTGTTACCACAGTCCATATTCTAATTAAAAGTAGGAGAATATTGAAAAGTGAACTTAATTCTGCAACATTCAATAAATATATATAAAATAATGAGAACAGTATAGTATAACACACTTGCACACTAATACTTTGCTTCAAGCATGACAATGTAAAATTTAATTGAGACTAGTATGCTATTAAATTGCATATGATTTTATTTACCTGCAGAAGTGTGAGGGTGTGACTCCATTGCGTTTGCGACCACCAAAGATCTTGGTGACAGTCTTGACTCCAACAGGGGACCTGATGTAGATGTGACGAAGGATGGCAGCACACCGTACATAGAACCAGTCAGGGTCATAGGGAGCCAACTCCTTGAAGCGGGCAGTCTTGACAAGGTCCATGTGTTCTGGTACCTTGATTTTGCCCGTCCTGAAGAAAACAAAGATAAATTATTACATTAAAATATTTACCAAGCCATAATAATTTAGGGAAGTCTGTGTTCAAGTGTAATTAAGGGTTTATCACCATTCTATATAGAACATTGTCAGATTTTTTTTTGTTTTGCCGTGATATAAGACTCTGTTTTAGTGTGTGCTCAAGACTATGTATGCAACTGTTGGATGTATTTATTTATTTATAAACTCAATAATATAAAGATTCCCAATTTGAAATTGAAGTGAACACTTAATAATAATATTCCATTGAGTTACCCAAGTGCCAAAAAAAAAACAAACGAGTAAGTAAATAACCAACTAATTTACCATTATTTGGCTCGTTATAAAACAAAGATCTTGTTTCATCCATTCCCACAATGTTTAGTATTGATAATACTCTAAAGAATTCAATATTTTATGAAATAATAACATTTAAATTATGATAAATGCTTCTTGCAAAACATGTTTTGGGAACTCACTTCTTTAGATGGGCCGCAACTGTCTTGACAACTTTGTCTTGTTCAACATCCTTAACCGTGACGGAACGCATCTAAAAAGTAAAGAGAATTAAAATATAATTTTGGTTACCATCATAGTACAGCATGAATGTCAGTGGTATGCAATCGAAACAAAGTGAGGTTATGTTCAATGTTCTAAAAAATAGCTATAAATTACAATCACATTGTCGTTACTGCAAATATTTACACTTGCTTTCTTTTACAACGGTAAAAACTATGATTAAAATTTAATAACTAAATGCATTAGACAGTAGATCATCCATTCATCGCAACGCTTTTGGAACTTCACTGATATGTCTCATACCAGAGAAACTATTGACAACATTTGGTTAAAAATATCACAGAATTTACCGTGCGCACAGATTTATTTAATTATTCCACTTATATTTAGTAATGCACCTTTATTTCACTAATAAACCATGTGGCTGATCCAAAATACGCACCTTGCCTTGTGTTGGCAACCGGAAGAAAGAATTTGTAAAAGTATACCAGACCTTAAATTTCTATTCTTCTATATTTCTACCTTAAGTTATTTACATTTTGTTTGAGAAATATGACGCAGTTGTTTTCATGTAATCAAATATTTGTGAAATGATTGTGTGAATCCTAAATGTATTACTGTTAATATTTTTATTTAGAACACATATAGTTTTATGTATTTATTTCTACAATAGTAACTTTTCATTACAATGTAACACTGAGACGGTAAATGTTACCACATGTAAAATACATTTTGTGAAAATGTTGAAGTAGTGACGAGAGTGTCATCCTAGTTTTAAGGTGTTTGCGCTATGGTTATTGGTTAATTTTAATTTTGTAGACGCGCTTTGTCTATGGTGCGAGTGTCAAAAATCAGAATTTGTATTTTGGAAAATGGCCGCGAAACAAAATACTAATCCTCAAGAAGGTAAATAATGTTATATTGTGCCCTAATCGGCGCTATTAGTTCAGACAAAGTGTTACTGTAAAGTGTTAGTGTTTGATTTAATGGTAGCCATTATTAGCAATGGCTAGATGAGTTGTTGTGAACTGTCTTGAATTGTTTCAGAAGCATCAACTTCCGACAATATTCCTCTGACATCCTTGGAGGAAAGCCTCTTCAGCTCGGAAAAACTCGATCGGGCATCACCCGAGTTATGGCCCGAACAAAGTAAGAACATCCTCAACATATATTTGTCAAGTTTACCAAATCTGATTGTGACCCACGTATTTATTTTCAAAAAATCGCGCGAAATCAATTTTTATTTCTTAAGTTGTCATCCCTTTCTCCATTCGTTGGTTAAATACGTTAGCGTTTCGGTTAAAAACAATCGTTTTTGAACATCTTTATTTTGCAATGAGTAATGATAACGATATTGTTTGTCCTGCGGACGAGACCTCACGTTCTCCCGACTCGTTGTCAGTTCCTGGCGTGTCGGAGTTCGCACCGCAGCCCAGCACCACGCAGTCTCCGCCGTCTTGGAAGCGGGGCCTCACCAAGGAGGACTATAACTACATGCAACGTGAGTAACTTGTTTTTTGCATTGTTTTACTTCAATTTAATGTGGTATACATGTATATGTATAAATATGAAAGAATCTGGTAAATGTCGACATTTGTGGTCCATGTTAAGCAGTTTTATTTTAGTTTAGTACTCTTTAAACCATTTGCTAGCTGTAATTTGATTGTGACAATGTAATACATACCAGTTTAAAAATACAAACAAAATAGGTTTCATTTCTCACTTTCAGAACTGGGTGCCCTGTCCATCAGCGGTCTGATTATGGAAGTGAAGAAGCTCCACGATCTTGCGTATCAACTTGGGTTGGAAGAAGCCAAAGAAATGACCAGAGGAAAATACTTGAACATATTTTCTTCACGACGGCAGCGTTAGTCCAATTGCTAAATGACAACTGTGCCATTAATTTGCTTAGGTAGTGGAGTATGTGTTGCTAGTTTATTATTTTAAGGTTGCTTTAGCATTCAAGGGAATATTCAAAATTATTCCTTTGAAATACCTTTGTAAGGAATACACAATTGAATGTGATGACACTAAATTAAAATATGAGATATTGATGTCAAGATTGTCAGCTATTTCTACATATTAAGTTATTCATTAGTAGATTTATGAGAAATTCATAAATAAAAACAATCTTATACTCAAATTGTTTTATTGTTTTCCATAAATGCCAAAATTATCTTAATTTAACAATTTCAATATTTAAACTCTATCAATAAATCTTATTTTCAAAGGCTTGTTGGGTCTTGCAATGAAGCTTTTTGTTGGTTGGATGTCACCATAGTGATATTCTAGTCTATACTTTTGCACTATCTGAAATATGAATGACATACTCTAAATGTAACAAGAATTACTTTATTTAAAAAAAATCTAATTGTTTCAGGCGTAAGTAATGTATTCAACAGGTCATTGTGGAAATCATTGGGAGAGGCCTATGTTCAGCAGTGGACTTCCTTTGGCTGATGGATGGATGGCTTTATTCACAAATAGTTTTAAAACCTGTTTTAGCTAACTAATGTTTTGTCCCTTTTGAACAACTTTTGAATTCAGTTTCAGAAAAAAAGAAAACATTCTATAGCTAATATAGGTTTTAAAAATGTCTATGAATAAGGCTGTTAGAAGTTAGTGACTATTGTCAAGAATTTAAAAATCATACCTTTATAGTGAGCACTGAAAGCAAAATCTCTGCGATATTTTGCCCCAGACATTTCCGTGCTCCAAAGCCAAATGGTATAGAAGCAAAGGCATGGTAGTCTCTAGCCTCTGGTCTTAACCATCGTTCAGGATAAAACATTTCAGCGTCATCGTAGTTGCATTCTTTGAGAGCCGTGTCCTGTGTCGACATTATGATGAGCGTTCCGCGGGGTATACTGAAAACAGTTAAATGTAGTCTAAAGATATTTAATACAAAGGCAAACCGGGCGCAAAAAGTTGCTTCACATAGTATTAAATGTTTATTGCACAAATAAAAAAATATTCATATATTAAAATTGTAGCAACGGAACAGATTATAACAGGTATTATTTTAATGATTACTCATATTATTTTATCTTCGTTTAGGTCAGCAAATTAATCTTAATATGCGTTGATGTTACTAACTTGTATCTATCCAAGGTGATATTCTTTGGTAAAATTCTAGTGAGCAGCGGAATTGGCGGCACCAATCTGTAAACGATATGCGATTATAATCAAAAATTATAATACAGACCACCCTCAGTATACTCAAGTTCTGGAAAGGTTTGTTACCCCTTGTTTTAAGCAATGAGGTTAAACATATTAAAAGGCCTGTTATGATTTGATAATAAAAAAAATAAACATTGAATCCCACGAATTGAGAACATCCACCGCTTTTTGAAGTCGGTTAAAAAAAGGACGCTGAAGATCGGCAAAAGTGAATCAACTTATGCTGAAGGAAGGAACTTGGCTAGAAGACTGTTAGGTGGAAAAAGACTAAATTGTAACTAATTTAATAATAAAGTTTTTTTTATTTTTTTTATTAGCACTTATACGTCTCACTGCTGGGCACGGGCCTACTCTACAATCGAGGGAATCAATTGAGAGTAGGTATAGTAGTAATATTACCACTCTCAATAATAAAGTACATCATCAAAATATCTAGATTTGGCACACGACGTTACCGACATGTGGGATGTCGACTCGACAATTATTGTCCCGATTGTCGTTTCTGCTCATGGGTTGATACCAAAGAACCTCGACCAACGTCTACAGAGGCTCTCAATTGGCTGTTGGGTGAAGAGTCAGATACAAAAGGCAGTATTACTGGACACGGCGCGCATTATGAGGAGGTTCCTCACTTTGTCTCCCTAACCGCCGGTGGCTTGGGTCTTGAGCTTCACCACCGGAGGGTAAATCATTTTTACATGTATATGTTTTTAATAATATACCTATAAGTAACAATTTAAAAAAATGCTGAAAATAAAATAAAGAATAAAATAAAAGTACATGAAGTCCAGAAAACGTTAAGGGTTAAGTAAGGCCATTAGCACGAGTAGGGTCATAAAATAGGTCAAGGTCAAGTTGCTAGCCCAAGGATCCCCATGTACCTAATGAGACTTCGCATAATATTTTTAAATATTTCTAAGTATTTTATGCGTATTTTTTATATGTACATGCAAACGTGTAGATCATGGTGGCCTGTTGGTAATGGACGAGAAGGTATAGCGGGTTAAAATCCCAGGGCATACCTCCCACTTTTCGGGAGTCATATGTGGATTGACAAATTACTACCTACCAAGCACTTTAACGAGAAACAAGATTTTCTATGGTATGTGAAGTCCGACAACCTGCACTAGACCAGCGTAAAGGACTTCCCGGTTGTAGAGTAATCGCGTGGTCAGTAGTAGGTAATTGTGGGCTGTCATAGTACATGCTAACATGAACTTATAGCAGATATAAATAACCTCTATTTTTAGTTTCACACATTCGGCCTCATTTATGGACTGTTTAAAAACCTATTTTAGTTATCGAATGTTTTGTTCCTTTCGAAAGACCTTTGAATTCAGTTTGAGCGAAGAAGACAAAACATTAAATACCTAATTAAAATAGGTTTTCAAATTGTATATGAATAAGGCCGATTGTGTACCTAGATATTAATAAATGACCTCACCGCAACGTCTCCTTTATACACGCCTGTAGGTAAGGCGTCTCATCCGTTAACTTTGTCAAGTCATTCAAGTCCAAGTGATTATCCAGCTTTATCACTTCTTGATACAACAGTTTTTGGGCCCTCTGATATTTCGCCATATAGTACAACAAGAAAGACATTGATGAAGTTATCTGGAAAAAAGTTTCGTTGCTATTATAAATTACGCACATTACTATTATTAATCACAAATGGATATTGAATCAGAATCAAATATTTTTATTGCAGAATGTACACGTAGCTGTTATATTCTAGATTTATAGAAACATTCTACCGGAAGGCACAGATGTGCAATATTATAACAATATGTTAAATTAGATTTTATAATTCTTAAAAAAGGATTCATTAAATTCAATGTATTAATCATAGCAGCATGCGAATTCCTTATTCAACTCCTTGAGTCTGATGTTGACTGCCTAGGTGGCCCAGTTGCCCTACTTCGTCTTGGGTTCGTATCACGGGTGGGTCAGCGATATTGGATTTCTCTATTCATTATTATCAGTCCGGAGTCAGGGATTTGTGCTCGATATGGCGATGGGCTCGCCCCCCGTCACATTGTGGGACGGAACGCACAAGGCGAAACGTGGGTGTGCTGATAGCCCCTCTGTCTACCCCTTCTGGCAAAAAGGCATGAGTTTATGTATGGATGTTGACTATTGAGTATAATTAATTGTACTAACAGTATTGACCCCGATCAGAAGCATATCCATAATAACTGTTGCTATATCTTCAGGGTTCATCTTGTCTCGCCCCATCAACATGGACTTGATCAAAATGTTTGTAGGCTCTGAGTAATATAGATAAATTATAATCATTAAATAAATAAAAAGACACTCCCTTAGTACCTACATGCTAGTTCAGTGTAAGGAAAAATGCAATGTGTGAACTACTTTGTTCAAAAATTCTGTCTCATAGAAAATCAAACCGTAGACCATTAGTTGAATAACGATAACTTTTCCTTTAACACTTTACAATGGATTGCTACTACTTCAAAAATCAGGATTGAAGTTCTCCCAAATGATATCGACTTTTACCATATACGAGTATAACAAACTTACTGGCATTTTCCTCGTTTTCTTTGGGTTCTATAGATAACGACTGTTCCGCTTCCAGAACATGTTTGCCAATTAAACTGAAAGGACATTAAAAGAACATGTTATTATCATCTAGCTATTGAATATTTTCTTTAACCAAATTAATGTTATATCTTAGGAAAGCTTGCATGTAATCACAAACTTTTAGATCGTCTGGAAATACTACGTGACTCCATATATTATCTAGTACTTTTAATGCACTAGGTATGTAAGATTCCAGTCATAAAGGTTTTTCTAACTAGAGCCATTTAATTTAAAAAAAATAATGAACTTCTGAATTTGGGGAAAATTTACATCACAAACTTTTTTGATAATTTCAAGTTATTTCGATGCTGTGACATTGCTTGATTTGGGTTCAATACTCCGGCGCGACCTCTAGATGCGCGCCGTTTTCAGGCGCATATTTTGCAAGAGAAAACAAAGGAAAGTTATAAATAGCTACTGTGTACTATTATTCATATTTGCATCGGTGATATTGGCGTCACGATTTGAAAACACGGATTAATTAAGCTGCTATGGATAAGGGATACCCAGTATCGATAGCATATCCAATCTAAAAATTAGGTAGGTACATTTTAACGGAATGCTGCTAAGGATAATAATTCTAACGACATTTACATCACGATACTAAAAATTCTCATGAAAACATTGTTTTGACCTAATTCTTCCCATAGAACAGCCCGATAGAATCAGCTCTCTGAGGTATTTCCAGACCAATAGATACTTTCTAAAAACCTTCAAGAACCAAACATAAGAGCTAGCACTGACCTGGCGATCAGTTCAATGTTCATGGATAGCGATCACCAAGTACCATCTGTTAGACTGTTTGCTGGTTTGCCCTTAGAAGTAGAACTTTACTCACTTGTCCAAACTGTCGCAGTACTTGACGAGCGAGTTCCAGGCGGGCGTGGAGAATATCTTCCACCAGTGCAGGCCCGACTCGCACTTAATGATGGCCTCGGTGGCCTTATCGAGGCTGTGGTACATCCACGACATGTCGCACTGACTGTACACCAGCTCCGTGTCTAACATCGTGAATCTCTTTGCGAATAGAATTAGACCTAGACGAATTAAGATGTGTTGTATTGGAATTGAATTGAATGTTAGAAAAAATCGGTTGATGTCAAATTGACGGGTCTAATAGTAAGGGAGATCATTATCAGGCATTATCCATTAGTACGATGAAGGTCTTGGATAATGATAATTTTAGTAAAGAAGGTTGCAGGCAATTCTTATAAAGATATTTTGTCTGTTGCTTGTCATCAGGGCCGTATACAAATACATTAAACATTAATCTACAATATACGAGTCAACATCACTCACCCATACAATCGAACGTCCACTTATGCAGTGCCGAATATAGGCCGCTGGGCACCTCGTCCTGATAGTTGCGCATGTTGTACAGCTTCTGCACGAAGTGGTCGCACACGTCACACACGCCGTGGATGTGGTAGTTGATGGAATTGTGAAGGGGAGCGTGCACCACCTCGCGCTGACGGCTCCAGTCTTGACCATGACTGTCGACAACAATAATTGTGACTTTTGACAAAAGTTCCTAACCCTCTAATAATACCATAAACCATAACATCATCTACCCACAATATGTTAAAAAAATCTAATTAACATGGAGTCGGTTTTTAACTTTACTAGATTCTTTATATTCGTAGAAAAGTTAAATAAATATATGAGGTTTAATCAATTATATGCGATGAATAGGGAGGGGACAGGTAACAAGATACGTAAATAAAAAATTGCTTACACAGTAAACAATCCTCCAAGCACATGGTTCCTATGTTCCATCCGATACTTCTCCAGTGAGTCCAGGGTGGACCGTACTGGATAATCTCCCTCCATTGTGTACACTTTCTGAATGTGATCGGGGTGGTTGATCAGCACTATGTCATTGCCGACAGGGCTTATGAATCTCACCACGGGCCCGTATTCGTCGAACAGCGTAGACAAATTCTTCAACGGTTTCTTCGTGTTTATGTATGAACCTAAAAAAAAATTCAAAATCAGTTCATAAGTTATTATACATATTTTTTAAATTAGCTTTATCATGAAGGGCTTTAAAACACATCAAATTGAATTGGTACCATTGATTTATTCTGGTACGTCTGGGACTCCAATGCTCATAAAGGGAAATTTTAGTTATGTTCTCGAGCAGAAATAAATAAATACTGTCAGAACGTCATTCATCTATGTATCTCAGGAATTGGGTACAGCCAAGTAAAATAACCTCTGCCAACAGTAAATGGTTGCCGTAGTCACGGAATAGATAAAACTTGTTTTCTCTCTTCCGTGGTCGTTGCTGTATGCGTCTTGGGTTGGATTCATTCATTCAAAGTAAAATGCAGTATTATGTAAAGTAAATATCCACCAGGCGTAATTTATTGCTCTGGTAAAACCACGCATTTAATTGATTTAATTGATATGAATGGATATGAACAGTAATTAGAACATCAAACTTACCTATATTGAGACCGATGGTTAAAACACCGGCGGTAAACTGCGTGCCCAGTTCAGACAAGTAATGACGGAAGCTTGACAAATACTTCAGAGATTTTGGCCCGGGCACTTCGTCAAATGACAAAACCACAGGTTCTTTGTTAGAAAGCACCATCGGAACTACTCTTGGGGTCGGGAACAATTCTGCGGATGCTCTATTAGCAATTGAAGGAGCAGCTATTGATTCATTTGGTTCTTTAGAAGGTAATTCACATTTTTCAACCTCCTTAGGTTTGGCTGTCTGCAGAAACGGTGTATGCAAAACATAACATCTCTTTGTTAATACACATGACTGAACATATCGCAGTTGATTTAGTAACATTTCTCTCAATTTCCACTTTATAATTCTGTACTAAAATATTATTTCCTTCAAAGAAAATATGAAATGTCGTCGTGTCAATGAAAACAATAGAAATGTAGACAGTAGAATTAATTTGAATTTGGCGGTACGTTTTACTTCCGGTCAATTGATAAACAAAATGAAACAAAACATATATATTAGGTGCTTATTTACTATGCCTGCATTTATTAAAAAAAACATAGGTTTGCATTGTACCCGGGGCCAGGCCATGACCCATGGGCCATGTCCAAAGAATAGACCACTAGGGGCACTAGGCCATGTCTATGAATCACACACCAACACACAAGACTCCAAATCTCGTCGGCATCTAACTAACTTTATTTATTAAGTTAAAAGATGATGAGCTAATAAAATCAGGAGTAGGCCAATATTTAAAGACATTAAATAAAATTATTTTATTATTTATATTTAATTAAGCTATGTTTCATAATAATTTTACAACAAAAAAAGAATGTGATATATGTGATATATATATGTGATATGAAATAATACTTACTAAAATAGTAAAAAGTTCTCATACATCCATCCATCCATCATAGATAATAATTAATTATTTAACTCCATGATAACGTACAATAGTTCATTCTATACTTAGAAATAATAATAGTGATGTACCTATGTATTTACTATTTCTATAAATGAAAAAACTGTTTCTTCCACAATATAAAATGCTGCACACGCAATCGCAATCATGCAATTTGAAGAAAAATCAATACTTGCAATCGTAATAGTATTATTTCCATTGTGTTGATGTAAACCCTGCATACATTTGTCAAAATTTAATGAGAGAACGAGTGCGCTCAAGGTAGATGGCGGG
The DNA here is from genome assembly GCA_033459515.1 of Theretra japonica. Taxonomy (NCBI): domain Eukaryota; kingdom Metazoa; phylum Arthropoda; class Insecta; order Lepidoptera; family Sphingidae; genus Theretra; species Theretra japonica. Next base: position 9,076,817 of record CM065944.1, read on the forward strand.
AGTGATCTCGTGTGATATAGGTGTTGTAGATTAGAGTTTAAATTTTAGTGTTTAATTTGTAGAATAGTTATTAAAATGACTAGGTAAGCCGTCTACGATTAGTCAATAACCTTCGTATAACTTCTTCAATAAAATATAGTTTGTAATGGCCTCTAAAAAGAAGATGTAACACTCGTTCAATATCCTAAGAATTTACCCATAAAAGAGCACATTTGCTTTTACAGAGCTAAAATAGAACTCGGCGACGTGACACCGCATAATATAAAGCAACTCAAGAAGCTGAACACAGTGGTATTTCCAGTGTCGTACAATGACAAATTCTACAAAGACGTTTTGGAGGCTGGTGAACTGGCGAAATTAGCGTATTACAATGATATAGTGGTCGGAGCTGTGTGCTGTAGGATAGATACGTCGGAGAACTCGAGGAGGTTGTACATCATGACCCTGGGCTGCTTGTATCCGTACAGAAGACTTGGCATCGGCACATTGATGGTTGAACATGTGCTTAGCTACGTCGAACAGGATGGAAACTTCGACAGCATTTTCTTGTGAGTATTGTGTTTGTCTTCTTTGTGGCGTTTGTAGAGACTGTGTGAGCAGAGGTGATGTTTTGTGCATGTCTATTAATAGCCTGAAGGTTATGTAGGTATGTTTGTAAGTGCCTATCAAATGCTGCACAGACAACTAGTTACTTTTGTTGATTTGTTTCATTCAACAGCAGGCAATATTTGTGAAAATCTGCTGAGTTAAATTTAATAGTATTAATGAGTAGTATTGTGGATTTATATGGTAATGTAGTATAGGCAAAAGTACAAATACCAAAGAACCTGATAGTTCAAATATTGTATTTGCTGTGAACAATGAATTATTGCTCATATTAGTATACATTTTATGCTACTTTAAAGAATAATGTATATCTATAAAAATAAGTTTCTTGCTCTATTACTTCTTCCTAGCCATAGCCTTTAAGAATTTCTTAAGTGCTGTTAAGTTTCAACAACCCTTTAGTTGCCAGGTACAATGTCAATATCAGATATCTTTGTTTAGGCTTCAATTATTATTATTTTTTATGAACTTGAAGGAATGGATAACTTACAATATTATGTTAGTAATTAAGAAGATATTAAATTGATATATTTCATGTTACTATAGAATTACATTTTCCATTTAAATTGTAAGAATAAAGGTATGATAATAATGTATTGCTTTTAAGAAAGCAATTTATGCTAATCAACATCTTAGTATTGTATAAAAATATTGAAAGCCTTTTATTGTTGCATTACATACATACAAGTAGGCAGAGGTTGGTAGTAACCAGGACACCCATGTTTCACCTCATCTGTTCTGTCCCAGGACGTTATTGATGTGATTGTGATTGAGTGATAATGCTTCAGGGTATATTATTATTTAATATTATAGCCTTTAGTGAATACAATCAACTTATTTTGTGACAAGATCTGCTGTTACATTTTTCAGGCCGTGTTTGAATGTAATTTGATCTCATTAAAAGTTTATATCTATAATTTATAACAAATCTATTACAGACATGTTCAAGTCAACAATGAGGGTGCAATAGACTTTTACAAGAAATTTGGCTTTGAAATTGTTGAGACGAAAGAACACTACTACAAAAGGATAGAGCCAGCTGACGCTCATGTGTTGCAGAAGACGATAAGACAGCCCCAGTCACCACCGTTAGTGAACGGAATAGTACCACACGCGAAGACAAATGGCCATGATACCAGCTCGCAACAAAACAACATCTTGTGTTATATGTAAAAAACTGAATGTGAGATATGCAAGTGATACAACAATACAGCCATGTCTAGTTTAGAGTCACTCAGTCTGTACAGAAACTGTTTGTGATCTAGAATAACTATTATCAATCTCTGTAGTTCCTCTGGTAGATTCCACACAGAACAAACCTTTTTTTGTAGTATACTAGTGCATTTTAAGAATTGAATTCTACTTCACAGTTGCATATATCTATTGGTATTTGTTGTTGCTGGTATAGACAAAAATAGATGTAACCAATTGTTTTTTCAATGGTGGTGTGATTAGTGCTGCTATTTTAAAACTTGTTATTGTGTGGGTTGTACAGCTTTGCCTTTTTAAACAATTTGGTATAATTTTTGCATAGAAGAGTTAAATTAGGTAGAGTACAGTGTTTTGATGTACATATTATGTTTTAAATATTAACAACATATTTATATTATACAGTGGAATGCAAACAGTCTTACATATTGCTCAAATAATTTATTAGATGGTTGATAGTACATGTAAATTGTTGTACTTAGTGTATAAGTGCCAACTTTGTAACTGTAGTGTGTTGTGAAATGGGTATGTTTTCTATCAATCATAAATTATAAAAATCAGTATTTTTCAACTTATTAGCTTTTACAAACTCTGCGAGTGGTTCTAAACTAGATGGAAGAAAATCATAAAACAGTATGTGTATACAATTTCATTAAAACTATTGTAACGGATGGGTAAATGTTAAGATGTGGTTGTGGACATTTGAGGCCATAAATATAGTAGATATTATGACTGATGTTCCATTAAAAGTATTGAAAACCAGTGTTGTACAGAACTTATTCAATTTCAAGCTTGCGAGTTTTGTATTACAGTATCTGGTGATTGATTCACTGCATGTTATATTTTTGTCATAGGCTGTTTGAGTGTGGTATACGAATTCCTATATTTAACAGACATTTATTTATTATAATAGTGTTTCAAATCTAAAGTACTGTATGCAACAGGTTGACAATTTTCTAGTGATATGGTATCATGTTCCAACGTTCCATATGAGTAAAAATAATTCAGTCAAATTTTTTATATGCAATATGACAAAATATTTTATCTACAATTTGTAACTAATCGATGTCTGCACATGGAAGATATATGAGAAAAACTATTATGGGATGACTATGAACGAAATAAAACTAAGAATGAGAATGAATTAAAAAAAGAAAGAAAGAAAATCGATTTATTTGTCACAGTCGCAACATACAACCATGGTCAATATAAATTAATATAATAATTGTTTTCTTCTTTAGCTTTAATAGCTACCGCAGTCAATTCAGTACAACAATAAAATACACAAAGAACAATGTGTGCAGGATCGAAGTCGATAAATGCGGTCGATGCGAACTCGTGCAGCACTAATGGCCGCCACACACGTAACTATATAACTGTGCAAGACGCAAGTCTGGCTCGCGCAAACATTATTTCTCTCAAAAAGAGCGTCGCAGTATGAAGTTTGCGCAGTTACTTGCCCACACGTTCAATTGTACTGGTGGAAACTCCGACTTGCACAGTTATATTATCGTTACGCGTGTACATGATCGCGCGTCACATTACACCCCGATTGCCACCTCGACCTGCCGCGTACTATAGGATTTTATAAGTATAATATTAGCAACAGCTAATATGTGTCTTACTAAGAGCTATAATTATAATATTAATGTACTGCAACTATGTGGAAATATTATGCATAATATTAGTGAAAACAATGTGATTAATCATTATTTACTTTGATTAGATAAATCAAATTAATAAAGCAAAAAATACATACAAATTCAGGTCACTTAAATGAGTACAACTAACTGTTTTAACAACCTTATTCATTTACTTAATGAATGTTTATCACTACATTTTTAAATACCTGGCGTTATCAGTATGTATGAGGAAATATTTTATTTATTTTGCTATAACTAAAATATAACACTCAAGTTGCCTATGACTTATATAACTTGAATTTTATTAACCACGCAATATGTACAACTCTTGTGTATGCAAACTTTAAAACATCTACATTGAATTTAATTTCAGGATATCTTTAGAATAATAAGACAAAGTAAGTGGCTCTAGACATTCTTTTAACTATAGTGGCATGTAAAAACTCGTGTCCATTTTTTACTAAACCTTTTTAAGATAGTATTATGAGATAGGCGTAAAAACTTCGCTAAATTAAGGTTCTCGAATTCTGAACGTGAATTTAATCATCATTCGATTGATTGGCGTTTAATTTTATTTGTTAAGAACGACTTAATTTCCATGTCTGAACTAAACATTGTTTTACTTGCTTTATATACTATATTATTAAATTTATTGTTGTGTTATATGTTTTTATATTATTTTAAAATCTTTCCCACATAATGTTTAATTTAGAAAAATTGATCTTCGATGTAATTAAATTGTTACCAAAAACGTCAATTGTCCCTTAAACAATACTGTATACAACTTGTTTATATCATGTTCACTCCAACCTTAGCATTAGTAGTATAATAAATATGATTAACATTCTACAGCGTTTTATTTGTCAATACAATAGCATGCCATGCAATATTGAATAGCAATAATTAGGCTGACTCAGCTTACTCACTTACCGTAGTCGAATAAGGCGCGCCCTTGAAATTTGGGTGAACTCATCGAACAGTCGAACATCAAACAGACAGTGATTTACTTCTCACGCTCTTAAAACGAGACTATTGACCAAAAAAGTAAAACCACTCACAAAAGTGTGAAACTATTAATAGTGTATGGGTATTTTGATATCCCACGTAGAAAAATAAAATACGATATTAATTGCATTAGTTTATTGAAATAAAACACATTGTACAATATTGTCGTATGACTAGTTTGTTTCTATGGACAACCTTTGGTCGCAACTATTTCGATTGTGATTATATGATTATTCTAAATAGTGTTATCTTTCAAGGCCTAGTTTTCATATGTTCATAAAGAATTTACAATATGCAATATAATTTTCTACACAATTAAATTTCAATTAGTCTATAAAAATATTTTAAATACATTTTTTTACATTTTCCTTTACACAAAAAGATATAAGTATCGTTTTATTTGACGATGTTATTTAAATATTTCAATGTTTAGTATTTTAGAATACTGTTAGTTATATTAATGCATCTCAATTCGCTATCACAGATACTTTAACATATTGCATTTATTCCCTCTAATAGCGATCGCAACAGTAGCACGCGCACGACTGACCTCGACTGCGAAACATTTCAACATATTTTATGTTCAATGTTCATGCATCGCACATATCGCTAAACCTAAGTACAAAAACAATGTATAGATTGTAATTTTTTAATTATGACTATGGTAAAAGTTTAGAGAATCCATGATTCATATCTAAGGAGTAAGGAATCAATTAAACTTAATGGAAAATAATAGTATCATTTAGTAAGGTGAAAATAAACGTTGAAAATAATTAAGATCATTTGTATAAATCGTTGTCTTAGGCAATTATAGTTTCGAATGTCTTTGTCTCGTTTATTTGTGTTTTTACTGTACTATTAAAATATATAGATAAATATTTAGATCCAAGACAATACCAACGTAAACCATTATTACCTCTTAAATCAGTAAGTATCTTATTATATATGGATTAATTAATCTTTGGCTACATTCAACAAAAATAACACCATAATTCCTAAGATAAAAATAACTAGTTTACAACGTACCTAATGCATCGGGAAATAAAATTCGTATTTTGCTATCGTCTCCCAAAGTTTAATTGCACAAACTTGGCAATGACCTTTTGCATCATTATATGATGATTATTTGTAAAAAAGTAAAAGAAACATACGTACAAATAGTAATTTATAAAACCCATTGGTCAGTCATGACGCGCGCTGTGATATGCAAGTCACCTTCCAAACGGTTTCATGGACCCCTACGTAAAAACTAGTGTGAAAACATTTAAAGCATCAACCTGCAGTACAATCGGCAATAACACACTATCACAAAGCAATATTATCGAGTGCATAATATTGTGAGTATCGAATTGAAAATATTGTAGACAGTTCAATTGTCTTTAGATTTCTTGGAAAGGTGCATTGAAAGTTTTAATATCTTTTTGAATTAATTTTTGGGGTAGGATAAAGAATATGTTTTAATATGAGGCATCTTATTAGAGTCAAGTTATTCATTAATTTGTGAATTAAGAGTTTGATGGAAATATAAAGATTTTCTTAAGTACATTAATCATTTTTGTGTCCGATTGTACTGCTCTATTCGATTCATTTGACTACTTATTAAATTGCAAGAGATATTTGCATAATATTTCACTATTTATAATAATAGGCTATACCTGCTATACTATTAGAACTATTGAAATCCAACAATCGAGTTATAAAAAGTTCAAAGATATCACACACTCTAAACTAGCACATCTAACAACATAAATATTAAATAAAATACATTACAATGTCACTAACAAGTACATAAGATCTGAGAACAACTGAACGTGGCGATGGAATGATCAAACGTGAAAAGTTGAATCAATTTAATGTATCATTGTATATTTACCGATATCAGAGTGGCGGAGCCATGAAAACATTTAACCACGAGACCCGACGCGCGTCTCAAATGCTTCACAGCTTTGCGGTCAAGGATGACGGAACCGACTGAGGTGTAAGGCATCCACAAAATGATTGTTAAAATTACTACCTTCATTTTACAATTATACATTTAAAAAGTTTGCTGTTTGTGATCCGAAAATATAAAATTGGTCAAGACCTGAAGATATTAACAAAATAAATGATAAAATAATCCTTCCCATAATTTTATAAAAAATGCCCTGTAGACTTGTGGTTGCATATATCATTTTTTATGTTCAAATTACTGATTCGATACAAAAAAAGTGGTTGCAATTCATTATTTGATCTTAACATGTCTTCACCACTCTGTGAATATAGCCTTCATATTGATTCAATTACGTTTCTTTGTATTAATGTAAGGGAGATAATGGCAAGCTCTTACGGCTATGTTCTCCTTATTATGTTTACTTTTAAATCTATCAAAAAATAAAACGTTTATTTGTAACGGATAATCTATAAAATGTCCATATTCATTCGTTTCGTTTTACGTAAATAGCATTGAGCATTCCATCTTTTTGATAATATTACGATATTATTAACAGTATAGTTTAGTTACAATTTTTAAATTTAAAAGCATTTAATGTGATGTTTATGTTACTGAAACATTGTGATATATTCGAGTTGATAGGAACTGAACGGTTAAAAATGCATTAGTTTAGTAACAATCCCCGTCAAAATCATACAGCCTTACTGTTTCTATTACCCAAATTTTCAATATTTTTATTTCATTAAATAGTAGAAACAAGGCTCATATATTTTTAAAACAGATTATACATACCTTGCGGGAGTTGAAATTAGAAATATAATATGTCAGCCCCATATGCATAACTTTACCTTTTCCATTTATAATATTAATGAATCAACTTACCGAAAAGGTTCCAGGTATTTTTTGTGCTAACCCTAAGATGTAAATTCTAAATTATTATAGAAAAAATCTTGAAGTATTACACTGGAGCGAACATAAAGAACAAAATCGAGAATGGGGAGAGATGGGACTAACAAATCAACGAAATTGTCGAATCGGATCTCGGTAAAGAGTTATCGAATTTTCCCTTATAATTGATTTAATTACAGTTGGACTTGTTTATGCATATATCAAATACGCAAAATAAATTTAAAACGGTTAGACCCAACCAAAAACCCCACTGTAGTCCACTTAAGCGCATTGGAGCGGCTTCGGGATCCGATGTTGTTGACTGCTGGTCACAATTTCTGACAACATTTTATTAGGGATGTCCACTCCAGTATAAAACCTCAATAAAAAAATAACGATAAAACAAATTAAGTTCGGCATACCCTCATTATACGAAACATTAAATAAATGTGCTATGAGCACTACACTACTTCGAATTGAGTTACTGTGAGCATTCCGATCCGTTGCCGAGAAGAAAATTAAAAAAAACGACAAAATACACAACACATTAATAATACACACAACCACTAACATTAAGAATACAATAAATTAATACACATAAAGCATAACTACATGAAAATATTACCTTTTTTAAATAGTTAAAATTTTAAGACATTGGATACGAATTAATAATTCTTATATCTCGTTGAAAACATATGGATAAGTCGGGTCTCAAAGGTGTATTTTTTTTCATTCCGGCACGACAAAATGACTACAATTCATTGATGAAAAGTGTAGTGCCGGTGGGTACAATTAGTTTAGCCTGTTCAAAATACGCCTTTTAAGCTCCGAAATATCGACAGTTATTCTGACAGTCTTTGAGGCCGCGAATGTTTGTGTAACCCACAAATATTTGCTTCTTAGTAGGTCTTTCCTATTTTATAATCCCACGACTTAAGGCATTTGTCTAAACATGGGATATTACACTTCTTGTGTTATATAAATTATCATACAACGAATAAACACAGCAAAGCGCGGCTTTTAGTATACGTTTGAAGGCATTTTACACGAAACATCGACAATAATTAATTTTAGTAGATTAAAGCCTAGATAGACATGCAGCGCCATCTGTGTATAGACGAAAATCACGTAACATTCAAAAGTAATACTTCCAAAAAATATAAACAGACGGACAAAGATCTTTGGCGTGAGAGAATACTTTCATGGACAACATTAATATAGAAACACAATTATAAAAACGATTAGTACAATCCAGATACAAATACATTAAAAAAGATTTCGAGATATAGTTACAAATCGATAATTTAATTTGGCATTGTAACATCTTTTCTACTTGCATATAATTTTGCAGTATAACAGTGCATTACTAAATATTGGCCGAGACGTTACTATACAAATTGTTTTATTAAAGTAAAATATTTTAATGTGATATCTAACCTTTAGTATTTCATAAGTTTAAGCTATTGAAATTAATATATAATACTGATCTCTATCTAAGGATCAATCTACAGAATTGACCAATCAAGTAATTTCATTTATTTTGATAGGTTTATTTCCAGGATCAATCTTTAGATAGCCATTAGTATTGCTTATTAATTTCCGGCGAATGAAATATGCTTTCAAGACTTACAAATTGATATCGTTTTAAAATATTTTACCCAACTATCTAAAGGCCATAATTACAATTTAGATGTTATTTAATATACACATATACATTACGAGTGCATATAGAAACAGCGTATATCGACTAAGTAGGACATTGAGATATTAAACATTTGTATCTGTTTTTTTCGTGAGGGACATTTGTGTACGTGTGATATTTATATTAAGATCATTAATTTAACCCACATGTTTCTAATCACCCCAGGTAACATTGTATAAAATTTTAAGAAAATCAGAATGGATGGCAAAAGTAGAAATTTTAATCACCCCATAGCTACGAGTATTTTTACCGCTCAGTTTCAGCTCAGCTGAACTTCGGTTCGGTTCGAGAACAAATAGGAAATATTGTACAATGTTACTCGGGGTATTAAGAAACATCTGGTTTTAATTAATAATTATATGTCAATATCACTGTATATGTTGTGGAGTGATTACTATATCCAATAGGGGTCTATGTGGACGGACCACTGAGCTCTATATAGCTCCAGTTTTGTAGTTATTAACTTTAGATTATGCCTGCATACTTTTTAAAATTTCTTCACCGATATATTTAGAAAATCGATTATCTTCTCTAGCTTAAGACGGCTGGAACATGGTCATTTAAAACTGTCAGTTACGTTTACTCCATTTATTCGCATAATATTTAATTATATAAAGTAAGTACATATTTTTGCTAACATAAAACGGACAGTTTTAACTGATGTTTTAGACTAGATAGGCGACAAAACCGATAAAAATGTTCAATATACTGTTTTAATACCTAACTCTTAGCATATGGCGATATTATAGTTAACTCGTAATACATTTCTTCGTATTTATAATTAAAATACGTTCATTACGCGCGAGCCTATTGGCTTCAGTAGGTACTTGACAGTCAGCGCCGATTCACTGCACATACTTTAGAATGTTTTATTTTATAATTAATAAACATTTAACAATTTAGATTGATACAGTAATTCCTCTTTTATTTTTTAATTTCGTGTTTCTTTTCGCATATTAGGTAATCTACACTATAAAGCCGTGTCTTCTGTTAACAATATATTTGACCGTCCACGTTGTTATTTGGAAACAGAGTTACAGTTTACAGATTTTAAAATTTCCTTTTAGCATATTTATTCTTATGTATAAACGAGTGCTAAACTTCGCGAGAAAGTTAATAAACTTCAATAATTATTTGATGCATTTATACGTAAATGGGAATGCAAGAACAGCTAGTTATAATAACCGCTCGTTCACATGAATATAGGTATTTACTATTCCTCAACACTCCCATCTAATGCTTTAATTTCCACGTCGATATAAAGAAGTATTACTGTATCACATGTAATATCGTATTTCATTATCAACCAAAAATTATGTTTCAAAAACAACAAAAATTTAACTCGGCATTTCTGAGATTTACTCAATTTTACGTATTAACACGTCTTCGTACGTACGCGCTCGTGCACGTAATATTACGTACGCGTGCGTTGGTGCGAGGCATAGAGGTTCTTGTCTATTCCCAGCAGCACAGGCCGCACGTTCATAAGTGATTAGTGTCGGGCGGGGCAGTATTCTCCAAGTCTAGGAGCTGTTTGATCCTTTCAATGCACAGCTTTGAACCCTCGTTCGCTTCTTTGGCCATCTGTTGAATGCAATATTCATTTTAAAAAATAGTTGTCATTTTTAAAGTAGTGTGAGGACAAGTTCATACTTGCATGTTAGTGAAAAATAATTGCCTGTGGTATAAAAGTAACAAATATTTCCAATATTGTTTATACGATTTAATTTTTTAATAAGGTTGTAAATTATTTCCCATTAAAGCATTTCTATTTATTCGATAAAAATAGAAAATATATTTAATTGGCCGATAAGGAAGTTATCGTTAAAACTTATTGTATGTACTTACAAGTGAGAAATTAAGGAATCCATGCGGTAATCCTTCTAATACTTCGATGCCGACCGAGTTTCCGAGTTTCTTCAACTTCTTGGCGAACATCACACAATCGTCCAGACAGGGATCTAAATGCACAGACTGAAATAAAAATGACATGTTTAATATCCTGCACTTCTATTAAACCGTAAGTTGATAAAATAATAGTCTCTTGTTTAAATTCACTGATCACTTTATGCTTTGCTATCGCTGGAGTGGTGAAATATTATATCCAGAGAAAAAACCGACTGATTTGTACACAACAAGAAAAGTATTTAACTAAAGTAAATAATTAGTTATTATATTTGGATATTGCTTTATAAACATTGCATCAATATTTGCTACAGCAATAGAAGCTATGCCAATTAAATCAATGACATCTTGAATGTGGGACTGCTTAGAAGAAAATTATGCTAAATGATACATACATACATACATAAACACACGCCTTTTTCCCAGAAGGGGTAGGCAGAGGTGCTACCAGAACACCCACGTTTCGCCTTGTTTATTCCGTCCCACGATGTGATAGGGGCGAGCCTATCGCCATATCGGGCACAAATTCCTGACTCCGGGCTGATAATGATAGAAAAATCCGATATCACTTTGCCCGACCCGGGATTCGAACCCGAGACCTCAGCTTTGCAATCACACCGTAGTACCACTACGCCACCGAGGTAGTGCTAAATGATAATATAACTTAAGCCATAATTATACTATTACTAATACCTTTGAATCTTAACTCTGAAGGGATATAGTCAAACATCGGGCAACTTATGTATAATAGACAAATAATGTTCAATGATATCACATGTAATTACTGGTACAAGTAAGGTAGGTTAAAGGTTATCTATATGAGTTGGTGCGTTGTCTCAACTCTAGGAGTTACCGCACACGTTGATAACAAGCTCTTTAATCATAATTTTATAGCATAGGATCTATAAATGAGTCAAAAATGCCTAAGAGTAAATTGGTATTCCTAATGTTTATGAATAATATTTAAATGAAGCGTGGAAGTTCTCATTGATTTTTCTCTTTTTATATTTACCTCAGTCTATTCCAAAATATGTTATCTGTGATTTTGTATATAAAAATAATACCCTTATGTGTACTTAAGAATCTCTTTGGAAGCAATTTCTTTTATTAATTTCGATGTGGGTTAAAGACAAGCTAGGGTCCCTACGAGGCTCGGCTCGTTCCGGAGCTCGGTGCCGATCCTTGGCGTGCTGCAGATCCTGGCTGACAGGAGTTGTAATGGTGGGTGTGTGGGCGGGAGAGTGTAATAAATAAATACACTCAATAGTCACATACATTGTCCTAATCCCACATTAAGATCAATTATCAATTCAATCAAATCTTGTGTCGTAGGTATCAAAATCTATGAGAGACTTTTCGGTTTCACAAACACTTAGATTCCAAACAAATACCTGTGGATTTCACAAATATTTGTATCGGTGCGGGGCTCGAACCCGCGGTCTCTCGTTTCACAGCCGGCGTGTAAGCAACTGCGCCATGGAGTCTGTGAATGTAGTGGCAATGTGCAGAGTGTACGTACGAGTATTCTGACGGGCGGGAACATCTGCAGCAGCGAGTCGTGTGCCCAGTACGGCGACAGGTAGGGGTCGCGCGGCACCACGAACATGAACTCGTCGGACGGACTGCGCGCGATCAACGCGTCCAGGTTACTGCGCACCGCCGCGCTGACAACACGCCGGAATGTTACCACACTCATAACAATACATACATACACGCTACTAGAAACTACCAGACACTTTTCGGTCTCACATACACCCAGAACCGAGAAAAATACATGTGGTTAACACAAACTTTTAATCTTGGTGCGGGGATCGAACCCGCGGCCTCACGTTACACAGCCGGCGTTCAACCAACTCCGCCATGAAGACTGTCGAAATGTTTATGTTTTACTCGATACATGTACAAATAGTATCATTCCAATACACATATTTTACGTAACCCACATATAAACTATCACAATTTAACCGCAACATAAATTTTAAGAGAAACTTTGGTAGCTTTTAATTCCAATTAGGCTCCAAATCCCCCTGGAGTCTAGACCTATTAATCCCTGAAGCCGAGAACAGTTGTCTTAATCCTCTTATAAAGCGCCCTCTTTCCGCATACACCTTGAAAAGCTTGGCTGCAAATGTTTGGTTTAAAACATAAATATGTTCTTCCCATTACAAATATAATATAGAAACATCAGATGTTGTACTGGCAGATAATGTTATCCGACAAGTAATGAAGTGCACTTACTCTTCTTGCGTAGGCCTGACGATAGCGTTAGAGCCGGTGATGTAGGCGAGGCGAGACTGCATCGCGCCCATGAAACCCGTCGCCGCTTCACTTATCCTAAAATATACAAACAAATAAATTATTAAAATAGAAAAGTTTATGGAAATATAAATAATGACCGCGGTGCATACATATCCACAGCTTCAAAACATGAATGTACATATATACATAAACATCATGGCTTTTTCCCAAAAGGGGTAAGTAGAGGTGCAACCAGGACACCCACGTTTAGCCTAGTGACTTGTGTGATGGTGTATAGACTGTGTGACGGTGTATGGACCTTGTGACGGTGAATAGACCTTCGAATGAATATGCGTGTTAATGAATGCGAGTGAATTTGCGTGTCGCTGTGTGCGTGGAACCATGCGTATTTACGTGCATACGTGCATGAATGCATGCGTGTGTGCGTGCGTGCTTGTTTAAATAAATTTATTTTCATAATAAAATTCACGTCACCTTGATTTTATCCTTTTCTTATGTTCAGCGTGTTCCGTTTCATCTAATAGTGGAGTTTCTCCGACTAACGTACTTGATGCTTCCGATTCTTGATCTCTGTAATGTAATTTCGAATACTTTATACCTTTTTAAGACGATCTAATAATTTTCATTTGTAACCAAGGTCTATATATTGTCCTTTACGCGATATCGTAGTTCAGATTAAATTTCTAATCTTTGTAAATAATACGATGCTGTCGCTGTATTAAAAAATAATTAACAATTGTCACTTGAATTTGAGGTCAGATTAAAAAATATTTAAACTGATTTTAATTGGACCTTTAATCCTTCAAAAATTGTTATCGTTTTCTTTGATATTTTTAATTTGTCAATAAATAAAACTATTGATTACCCGTGCAATTCATCAATAACTTCACGATTGGGTTTGATGACTGGTATCCTCCTGCCTTCTGAATCGGTGTCACTATCTAGAACATAGCGTTCTAAGAAATCTGACACGTACTTCTGAGATTTATCCTCCGGCGGGGTTATACCTGAGGTGGAATAAAAACAAACTTACATCCATCCATCAGCCAAAGGAAGTCCACTGCTGAACATAGGCCTTCCTAATGATTTCCACAGTGACCTGTTGGAGGCTGAATGCATCCAGCGACAACAACAACAACAACTTACAACTAAGACAAAAAAATCTAATATAAATTTAATACCAAGATAACATTAAAATAAAGAGGTGAGTGTGACAATCTGTGTTTATCTTGGCCGATTGACTAAAATCGATTTTAGATAGCCGATAGATTAATTTGCACTTGTTTGTTTTGGTGAGATATCAAAATATTATACATAAATGATTTATTAGATACAATTTACATTACAAATAACAAAAATACTACACCGAATCTTGTAACCAATATGTTGCAAAATATTGTTTGAAATAGACAATTCTAAAGAAATAACATTTACGTTACCTACATTATACAAAATATTTAATTTAGATTGAAAATATAAAACAAAAATCCTCAGGGACGCCTGTTCAGCAGTAAGCTTTCTGTGGCTGTCTATGGGCTAAAAGTCTTTGTGTCAAGGAAATTCATTACTTGGGTATAGGTTAGTTATTTCTTACCCGTGGCAGTATGTTCGCTCTGCAAGGAGGCGGCGCTGATGGTAGTATCTGAAGATTTCCTCCGCTCACTTCCCGATTTGTGCGCCTGCAACTCTGCCAGATCCGACGGTGATACTTCTTCGAACGATGATGGACCTTCGCTTATTCCTTCTGTATGTATAATAATAACATATAAACCTTATATATTTAATTATTTTATATGTAAAAATAATGGTGCGTGGTGGCCTGTTGGTAACGGACCAGACGCGGCTGCCTACATGTTCACGGTGGTCGCGGCTTCAAATCCCAGGGCACACCTCTGACTTTTCGGAGTTATGTGTGTATTGATAGTCAAAAGTGTGTATTCATAGTGAAGGAAAACATCGTGAGGAAACCTGCATACCGTAGCGATTTTAAAGATTTTCTACGGTATGTAAGTGCACCAACCCGCACTAGGCCAGCGTGGTGGACTATATGGCCTAACCACTCTCAATTGATTCTTTCGATTCTAGAGTAGGCTCGTGCCCAGCAGTGGGACGTATATGGGCTGATAAATGTAAAACTAATAATAATACCCGAATAAAGAAACATACCTTGTGAGGGGCTGACTTTGAGGAATCCGTTGCTATCGGGCGGCGTGGTGGCGCTCGTTATGGCGTGTTGGTTGCCATGTTTGTCTGGATGCCCTTTGCCTGAATTTGGACTCGCGTATGCTGAAATTATAGCAATATTTTATACATTTTCTACTACTTCCGCTTGATCCCACAATATATGTTTTTTTTTATACTTCTGGGTAGAGTAGTAAGTATCTTTAAGATTTCACGGCCACCAGACAATCTGACATCAAACATTTAAAAAAAGATGAACACATTTTATTTTCAGTTCAATGTTTTTTTTACATAAAACCTTTTAAAGGCTATTTCTTGCACTAGTCTAGTATTTTGGTTTAGTAAGTTCAATTTATCAATACTGACCTTTAAGGCACCTCATCATAAATCCAAAGGGTAGTATAGGGTCCATAAGACACAGTAGCCTCGCTGGACTTGGCACAAAGCTCACATTCAGCGGAGCGTACGCAAGGAACATGCCTTCTGGTCGACGGATGCCCGAGTTTATGATCTTGAGGGTACATGAAGCTACTAGATTAGCTCCGGCCGAGTCACCCGCGAATACTATGCGTTTACCTGTCGACAAATCGGATTTTTTAATTAAATAGTAAAAACATAGATAATTCAATACTAGTCTGTCTGTTTTTATTTATTGCTATGAATGGCGAGACGAGCATACCATTCGCCTGATAATAAGCGATACGACCGCCCATGGGCAGTAGTAGACAGCTCATGGAAAACCAAACAACACCATGAATTACAAAGCAATGCTTTGTCGAAACCAATGCAATATGTCGTTGCTGAATACAGGGGGTAAAATCTTAATGGGACTAGAATTTAGAGAATTATAGTTCGCTAAGCAGGAATACACAACTGATTTTAAAAAATCCAAGGTGTCCTGACCTTTGGTTTGGGTCTGTTCTGAATATGGTTAAGTAAAGAGATATATAGATATAAAGAGAAAGAGATATATCGATCGGTTACAATATTCTTAATTTATATCATTTCGACCCCTGTTAGTAACAGTTATTTATGACATGTGATAAAGTGTATTGTTTGTATCCTAATATTATACTGTTTCCATTCGTTTATTTTATTTTTGACAGTTCACGCCTATAAAGTACGACATTACAGTAGAACAATATTTTGAAATAAAAGTAGATACTTTCTTGACGGGTAACGCCCACTTAGAGTTGTGCCATTCGTAACGAATGACCACAGATAACAAAAACGATTTTGAATAGAATCAATCAATCGGAATCATTTGAAATAAAATTACATTAAAATGCTAATGAAAACAGTTAAACGTAATATAGTACCCAATATTAGGATCGAATGTATTTGCTGCAAATTAATTAATATGAATAACTGTCTGCCCAGTGTTGCCGTTTCACAATTTGTTTTTAACAACATTACTATTGCCGACGGAAGTGATAAGAATATTAACTTAACATGAGTAAATGGTTTATTTTAATATAATTATTAAATCAAGTAACTTAAATATCCCTGAAGTTTTATAAAACAATGCATGGAGCAAAAAATAAAATATGTATTAAATCGATTAAAACTTGTTCAAAAATAAAATCGTTTGTTATAAAAAATTGATTCGATAACGCATCAGGCCATCACTATTTGATTCAGTACTCGATGTGTCAAAAATAAAATAAACGAATGGAAACAGTATAACAAGGCAAAGCATCAGACAGTTTTATCAAAACACAGCAGATATTTGGGTCAATTATTTTAAAACAGAAATTATGTTTACAATAAATAAAAACATTTATTTTGACAAGATCCGCCCCGTCGCAAACGGATTTGGATGACAGGGTCAGCAGATAATGTAAATCTGAAGGTAGCCTGTGTTAGTGATAAGGAATTCTTTGCAGCGTTATTGGGGTCGAAACCAATAGTGATAAGAATACACATGTGACTCAAAAATTTTAATAGTGCTTGTTATGCAATATGCTCTCGTTTTATCGGGATCAATTCAGTTTATAGAAATGGAACTTAAATAAGATGTTGAATTTTTTTTATGTAAAATAATCAATTGCCTTATTCTACGGAAAGAATATAAAATATATATAATAAAAAAACCCTTTCGGAATTCGGAATATTTTTTTGGAGAACTTAGTTCAGTTGTCTCGAAAATCTGCGCAAATATAACCGTTTAATTATATATTAGAATATTGTTACTAAGTAGAAGACACAAATATGGTACAAAAAAAGTCGATTTTAATATTCGATATCCGGGTACCGTCATTCATCTGTCGGTGTTACATTTATCAAATTCGTCAATTATAAATTATCTTTTTAAAGTATTTAAAACGATCTGACTCTTGTGTTCACGGTCGTAATAAGCATTAAACAAAAAATGGCACGATTCATGCCTGTTTTTTGTCGTCAAATAAAACAGTCTGGTAGGATTAATAACAACAATATCAAATAAAAAATGGTATTAAAAAAAATCCAAACATGTCACTATCAGCCAGTTTGAGTCTTTACGATCAAAAATTCAATCTTTTACAAAACTAGAAGTTCAATACGAATTATCTTAAAAGTTAACTTATAATATGACGGCTAATCTATTAGTTTTTATACAATAAAATTTGTTTCGATGACTGTTCAAAAATAAAAAATTAACACATCAAATGTACTCCACATCCATAAACTTTCTACACAAACCACTTGGCACAAATAAAACAGTGATAATAAAACTCCACGCAACGCACTCCGCGCCAACTGTGGAGCCAAAATAAATAACAAAAGCACTTCACTCACCCGTAGTGCCGAGAGTTTTGAAATTATTCAGCATCCAACAGTAGGCGTAGAAAACTTCTTCTAACGCCCTTGGAAACGGCGCTTGGGGGGCCAGACTGTAGTCTACGGACAGTATGGGGACGTTCAACTTGGCCGCCCAGTCTCTGAGGTACGTCTCGTGGGATTTAGAACTTTGGGCCACGAAACCACCGCCATGACAGTGGAATAATATGCCGTCTGCTGGAGGTATTGACGATGATCCTTCTGAGCCCTGGTGAATGTATTGAAAAAGTAAAAACCACAGTTCCATTGTCGAAATCATAAAAACGAGGTATTTGTAACAGTCGTTCACATGGTCTCAATCCTGCAGTGAAATATTTCTACATGTCTTGTCATTCTGTGTGAAAAACTATGATGGACTTTGTTGTGTAATATTAAGATCTGATATAAACTTTATTTATGATTGCACAAACATAAATCGAACTCATGACCTCTCGTTTTACACTGAATCAGTCAATGAGATGGCTTTATACATTGTGCAATAATATCTATGATTATGAATTGCAATTAAACAAAACGATTATAAAATCCTTTGGATTGCTTGGCAATATTTACAACTTTAATCTCTCCAAAATACATATTGATTGGATTACTGAAAACCATAAAAAGCACTTTTTTTTCGATGCAATGAAAATTTTATAAGACGACATCTAACAGGGCTGACTTGAACTACGTAAAATATCATTTAATATTCTTAATGTAATATTCTTAACCACTCTCAATCGTACTATCGATTGTAGAGGAGGCCCGTGCCCTGCAGTGGGTCGTATATGGGCTGATACAATACAATACAATTCTTAATGTCTTCTAAACTTAACATTACAACTGGTCAGTGAGAAGGAAACTAGACCGATAATTTACTACATTAGCAATCCATCAACATGTTTACAATTTGAATGATGTTATCTGGGACTGTGGGAGTAATATGTACTCATTGCCGTCGACACGCGTTCACAATAAACTTGCGAGATAAAATACCATTAATATCAACGCACGTGATGATTAATGTACGCTGATTTATGCTGTCTGCTTCTCCATGACTAATTTACAGACAGTTTTCGTAGATAAGCTGTATTTGATGACATTTCTTTATTATGCAAGTGTGTACATGTGTTATTAATTATTATACCCTGCAGTAACATTAATGCTATACGTACTAAACGTATGCTTGATGATCGTGTGTAAATGTTTTTATCTTAGCCGAAATCATACACGGGAGTCAGGAACAGACGACGATAACTCGTCGTTAATCAAATAAACAGAAAAGAAAAAAACAAGAATATACTATTATCGTAAGGATATACTCGTAAAGTTGCATCGTGTAAACATTTGTCAGAACACGATTATCTATAGCGGTAATGTCATGCGATAATCTCATACGATTCTCGCCGCGAGAAATATACGGTTCACTGATACTATTGTGTAATGATAAGTGATCATCGCCGCCCATTAACATCTGCAACACCATAGGATATAGAGAATCCAAGAATACGTTTTTTTTGTACCTGTGTATGAAACTCTGTCCCGAATCTATGAATTCAATAGGAGTAAAGAGACAGTACTTACCATCCCGATTCGTTTGTTGACGCTTATCAGCCTAACGTTCAGTCCTTGTAAGCCTATGTGTACTGTGGGTGGCAGCATGGTAGTCTCCTTGCCTTCTAAAGTGGTGACTGTTAGTGGTTCGGGAGGAATGGTGATCAACTTGTTCACCGCCACAGTAGACGACATCAGACTGGGCACTCGTTTCATTATCTCTGAAAAATTGTTAAATAATTTAAATGGAGTAACGAAGGTGGAGTACTTATAAACATCGTATAATGTACCTGGACCTTAGTCCATCAGGCCATCTGGTCCATCTTGTCCCAAGGAATTTATTTAAGTCAATTTATTTTCGCGGTATACATTTGTAGTATGAGTTGTTATGCCAAGAGTTTTTCGAACTATCCTTTATGATTGCGGCCACGGGACAGTTGAAATTCAACTGTTCGTACTGTAATTGGCGATGGTGTAATCGAGGTATAATGTGCTTTCTGATACGAGGATGACGTGAAGTGACAATTCACTTCAACGCAATTTTTCTTGTGCTCAATCTTATCTCACTCTTAGATGGGATCATGTTGGTAGATGATTTGCCATAAAATATGGCACTACTGCCACATGTTGCTACATGACTGCCATCAATCCTTGCAGGATTAGACGGGAGTAGGTCGTTTTTCCCAGTTAATTAATTTAACTGAAATGCAATCTATCAACTGCCTGACTGCCTCAGTGGCGTAGTTGTACTAAGGTATGATTACAAAACTGAGGTCTCGGGTTCGAAACCCGGGTCAGGCAAAGTGATATTGGATTTTTCTATTCATTATCAGCCCGGAGTCAGAAATTTGTGTCCGATATGGCGATAGGCTCGCCCCCTATCACATAATGGGACGAAACAGACGAGGCGAAACGTGGGTGCCTGGTTACTACTAGAACCTCTGCCTACCCCTTCTGGGAAAAAGGCGTGAGCTTATGTATATGTATGTTTATCAACTGAGCTACAGTGAAAGATTCTAGATCTATCTCCAGTATTAGATTGTTTATCGATAAACTATTTCACACGTAATATAACAGCGTACGTGCTGTTAACGTTATTGATCTTTAAATTCCGAGATAAGGGAAACATCTGTTCGGACATATGTTTGTGCTACATTGTCTGTATCGTATTCCGTCTATAGTACTAACAACTCTATATACTAACCGCGACTAATATATTATCGTATATTCGCAATATAAATGATAGTACTATGTTTATATTCACACGAAATAATTTGTTATAGTACATTTGCATATGTAGACTTAAAGCCTGACGCATTCTTTACCAGTCGAATTAAAGGCATTCTTTAATAGTCGCACCGATTTCATTAGTGCAATATAATTCAATAAACGGCCATAGGAATATAGACCATATAGGTACATATAGTTAGGTTATTTTCGTATACCACAGAATCTCGATTTAAACGAGTAATATTTATACCGATACCAGCCTTGAGGTGAATGCAAATATTTGCCACAATGCAGCATCGAAATCTAAAATTACATACTCTGTATTCGAACTTTAGTGTTCTGTTTATATTAGTTTTGTATACAGAAATTAACACATTGTTGGATCGAATTACTTTTAAGGATTTATAATAATAAACGCGGCAACAGTCACACACAGTCACATATATACTCCTGACCCCAATTAATTAAATTAATTTTAAAATAATTAAATACAGCCAATTTTACAACATAGTTCGCTAATCAAACTACCTATGCTTATTTATCGGTTTAATATAATAATATATCCTGTTATCTATGCATCATGTTTTAATTCTACATAGTTATTTTTTAATTAATTTATTTTAACTCTTGATAAATTTAATACCATTTACATGTAGGTTTTATTTAGTTATCTTTGAGGAATAAAATTTCGGATTTTCCAGACACAAACGAGTGTAATTGTTTATAATAATAAATAACAAACCTACGGGGGATTCAATCATCACAAATATCTATTTACCTCACCGTGTATGTGTCATTAGTACCTACATACATACACACATGAACTCACGCCTATGTCCCATTCGAGTAGGCAGAGACTATTGAACGCCAAATGCGTCTAGTCTAGTTGCAGAAAAAGCTATATTTAAAACAAAAAAAATGTCCCAAAAATACATCTATAGCTGAAAATTTCTTAAATCAAATAATTAATCAACATACCACTCTCAGCCAAGAACCAAAAGGCCTTGCAGAACTCGATGCTTGCCGACTGCGATATATTAACGATTCTTCTTGCTCTCATCTCAGGGTCTATCAGGTACTGTCCCCCCGTCCACATGGAGCTGATCAAGTTGCCCTGGCAGTAGTAGGCCTCGGAGAAACCCGCCATGCATATCGATATGCCCTTTAGTATTCCACGCATCGACGGTAGAAACTGCAAGCGAAAAGTTAGTGTTGTCAGGGAAAATGCGTTGTGTAGTCGGTCGGATGATGTACAATAGTAATATAAAATACTTGAGGTTACATACATTAACAATGGTTTAACTACAGGTAAACCAACGTTTTTACCAGGAGGTAAAACAATGTTTTTAGTTAATCTGTTAAAAGGCCTTACTACCTTTTTAGCTACTTATATATTGTGTCTTTAATGTGACACTTATTTTAATATGCTATAGATGTTACTTTTATATAAAAAATAAGGAAAACTTAGAAACATTTTCCTAAGCCTCACAACGTGTGGATGCCCCTGTGTTAGCGACTTACTTGACCTATCTTATCTCGATGTGCGTGTCAATGACATTTACATTTGCAAGCGTTCGGTTGCTTCCCCGTAGTTACCGCAAATGGTGCATTTTAATAGATAATATCGTCTAAAATTAAAGCTATATTTTTATAATATATTTGGGTTTAAAATCTAATAATATAGAATAACTATTTTCAATAATTTCACTCCTTCAGCTTACACTTTGAATTTTATAACGATCTTATCTCATTCATAATTATTTATCAACACGCCCTTTCATATATGATCACGGTTCTAAGCACTAAGCAGAAGCTTTGAGCTCTCGTTAGATTATAAGAGCATGGTTTTAGTGTAATTTTTCATATATTCAGGTTATTATAAACTATAATATAAACATTTTAATATGTATCATCGTGTGCTTACGAATATAAAATACATAATACGTTGGTTAAATCTATTTAACCGACGCACGCATCTTCAAAGTAGCTATTTGCTTTAGACAAATTTCAAATAGATGTGATTCAGACCTAAGAGAGCCTATCACAGCCTCGCAGAGACGGACGAATTAAGCAAACAAAAGCTAAGACGTCTTTGTCTGTTTCTATAGACTGGTCAATTCTGTTAGACTATTACTAAATCCATTCTCTTCCAACTACATATATATAGGGTATATCAAGACTGCTACCGAAAACGAAATTAAGTGGTAGTTTTAGTGACTACAGACACGATGAAAATAAAAATGTTGAAAAAACACGATTTTTTTGTAATGTTTTAAATCATTGTGTTTGAGTGGTGAATACATACTTTTTACTAATATTATAATTTAAAGCCTTGCGTACTATAGCGTCCTTAAAAATTTTAGTTGTATTGTGTCTAAAGTCACTAAAACTACCACCTGGCTTCGTTTTTGGTAGCAGTCTTGATATACCCATGTATGTATTTATTATAACAATGTTACATTAAGGAAAATCATTTTATATATGTAGTTAAACTTTATTCATGGCTTTACCATGAACCTTGCAGTTTCCGGCTCATAAATTGCGTATAATATTCCGCACACATCGCATTATGCGATCTTTTGTGTCATAAAATGACGAGCACGATGGGCCAGGTCACCGGAATGTGAAGGCACGTGAAAGTGTGCACTTATGAGCTCATTATGTATGCTGTCTAATCGCGTAGTCGTCATTTCTGTGACCTATATAGCAGGGCATGTAGACGGGATCGAACTCCACGTAAAAACGCTCGATCTAATTCGATGAAATTAACTTTAAATTTTGCGACAAATTGTTTTGCTTCTCATATTCTACATCGTATAGTCAAATACTTAAAGTGACGGGGGACATTTCGTCTCCACTACACCCAGATCCGAAATTAATATTCA
Source organism: Theretra japonica (assembly GCA_033459515.1). Taxonomy (NCBI): domain Eukaryota; kingdom Metazoa; phylum Arthropoda; class Insecta; order Lepidoptera; family Sphingidae; genus Theretra; species Theretra japonica. The sequence goes on from CM065944.1 coordinate 9,100,613, forward strand.
TGAATGAAGGAGTCGTTCAGGGGTCTAAACTGACTCTCCGTTACAGATTCTTGCTTACTGTGCCAAGTAGGCTCTCAAACGTATAATTTAAAATTTAATACGCAAGGTGTAATCTCCTTAAAAGCGTATCGATTTTACATTCTCCGCGCTTTATTTTTAGTTGGTACTTTTCTCTTGGTAATGCGACAATAAAACGCCACATTCATAATTGAATACAATAATAAACTATGATACAGCATTGTGTGAAACAAAGCCACATCCGCGTCTCTCGTCTCTAACAATGGAAACAATATAGGCTAAACTGAAGCTATTAAAGTTTTAAAGAAAGTGGTGGGGAGAGGTTTGAAATTGAATACATGCTCACACTAAGTTAAGTTGTGGGTAGACGCTGTTTTAATGCATTTGTTTAACCACGAGGAGTAACAATCCCAACAAACTTTTTTAATTGGTGTGACAAACAAGCAATCGACTGATTTGTTGTGTCTTAGTTAGGTACATATATGTATGTATGTCAATTTGTGCTTGGCATAATTATTCGACCGGTAAAAAATTGTTCTCTCTTAGCAATAGTTCCCTTATCTGGACAGCACTATATTTAATATCACTCATTAGGTCTGTATCTGTATCAGCCCAAAACGTCCCACTGCAGAGCACGGGCCTCCTGTACTATCGAGCAATTGAGAGTGGTTAGGCCATATAGTCCACCACACTGGCCTAGTGCGGGTTGGCAGACTTTTACATACCATAAAAAAATATACAAATAGCTATGGTATGCAGGTTTGCTCACGATGTATTCCTTCACCGTTATAGTGCGTGGTGATTGACTATCAATACACACATGACTCCCGAAAAGTCAGAGGTATGCCCTGGGATTTGAACCCGCAACCGCCGTGAACATGTAGGCAGCCGCGTCTGGTCCGTTACCAACAGGCCACCACGCACTTCCACGCATTCATTAGGCCACATTTAATATATTTTTACACTTACCATCGAGTATCTTCTAGTCAATTTGTCGTATTTTTTACTACAGTCCAGAAACACTATCAACTGATTATTACTTACTTGAAATCCCAAACATCGACCATAAAAGCAATACTGATTGATGGTGTCTGCCTGAGCGAACAGTTCTTCAGGAGTGTGAGGTTCTGTCGGGAACAGTTCTCCAGGCGGTGCCCATGTTAACAATGTATGTAGATGATGTAGACACGTCCCAAGGGACGCGAGCAGCTGACCGCAAGATTCCACCTCTCTAAAAGAAATGGAGTATTATGCAACAAATATGCTGACATATTGGTAGCCTCGTTGATGTATTCTTGTTGCTAGGGGTATAAGCTTTGAAGAGTGAGGTATTGAGATCGTTCCCCAAATTAGCAGTCTATTAGGTAGGTATCGTGGTTTGCAAAGCTGATGTCACATCTTGAGAGTAGGGAAGAATATAAGGCCATCGACCTGCTGGTAACACTAGTGCCTACCTATTTTGGCATACCTAGGTGAAAGCTTAATGCTTATACACATAATATACAAACAGAAAAACTGAACATTCATTTTATAATAATATTCTTAACATGTTTGGATAAATATCTGTGAGTTCAGCAACTTATTAATTACTATAGTTTTGTTATTATTCTTATCCATTCATCATCCAACCATCAGCCAAAGGAAAACCACTGCAGAACATAGGCCTCTCCCAATGATTTCCACAGCCACCTTTTGGAGGCAGCCTGCATCCAGCGACGTCCCGCGACCTTTACTAGGTCGTCTGACATTATTTATATATATACAATTCTTATATATACACACTTTTTTAATATTACAGAAAAATACCTAAACGGGCAATTGGTATTTCTAAGTGAACGCTGTCCGAATTGATCAAGATATTCAATGAATTCTACGCCATTTTATTATAATTAAACTTGTATATAAAAGGAAAATGTTAATTTAATTTCTAATATAACCGATGCACATTTTAATTATGCATTACTATTCGCAGAATGCTCTATTTATCGTGTAGGTAAACAAACTAGGATAGGTTGAGGAAAGAACAATCCAATTAAGCATTACTGTACAATTGCCAATTCAATCAATCTTGTTGCAGTACACATGCATGTGAATATCATCGGATATTGTATTTATTCTCATATCGCAGATCAAACAAACATTTGGGAGTAACCTCGCATGAATAAACCCAAATCGTAGAAGCTACAATCTACATATACCAGAGTGAATACAAGGAAACTTAATAGTAAGTGCGGTGCTATCCAAATAAAATATCCATCTGTTCTCTTTCTCTTTAGCCACAGGGAGTCCACTGCTGAAGATAGGCCTCACCCAAGGATCTCCACATTTACCTGTTGGAAGCGGCCTGCATCCAGCATCTATCGGTTGGAGATTTTCAACTCTCGCTAGTCGACACAATTATACCAGACTACTCGAAACCTAACCCGCCGAACTGCACTAGGCCAGTATGGCGGACTGTATGGCCTAACCCCTCTCAATCGTACTCTCGATTGTATAGGAGGATCGTGCCCTGCGGTGGGGCGTATATGGGCTGATACAGTACCCGAAACCCGATACATGTGTATAAGCGATCCTGAAACGCAATAACTTACATAGGTCGCTAAAACGGATTTACGACCATCGTGTACAATGGGTCGCTAAGCAGTCTAAGATAATCCCATTAATAGACAAAAAAAAGACCAATAGAATTGAGAAACCAACTCAAAGAATAGGAAATACCACTTTGTATCCATTAAAGTAGCATGCTCGCTGTCGGCGACGAGTCAAAAACGTGCCAAGTGGCCCTTGATCAATAAAAGGTTGCGAATGAATGGTGTCAAATGAGAGCCGAGCGTAACTGCACAAGAGGAATGTGAAATGAAATGTTATGTACATATGCTTCGTATGTGTGTTTATTTTGATGAACTCAACATGCAAATCCCTTTGTGCTTCGAAATGTTAAGCAGATATAACAGCAGTGCCAGCGACAGTTCTTTGATATTTTAACATCCTACATGCGATAGCAGACCAGATAATCCATAATTCTGGCATAACATTTTATACATGACTTCAAACTGGAAACTTAGACAAAGTGGATGGCTCGAGTCGGCACTTGAAACTAGGACTTCACGCATAATGTCGCTAAGTTATTGAACAATGAAGTGACATCATAGACGAAAAAGAATAAAATCGATGATTCCAAGTATAACTTTGCAAAACAGGATAACTTATGTAACGTTTAGATTATAAAACACAGGTGTTTAGCCATAAATATAAATTTATTATGGTAACTAACGTCTGCTTTATAAACTTCCGACATCACATTAATAAAAGACTTTTGACATATAAAATATATTATCGGTCAACGTATAATAAAAATTAAAAACGAAATTAAATGACTACTTAGTTATTAAATAGGACATAAGGCAACCAGGTAGTAATTAACCAAGACGGCATAATAGCCCTTTTGTACGGATAGAGTTTCTCGCGAAACGGGCAACAATCGTATACTATTGTCGCATACGATAATCTCCATAGGATTATCGTATTCTAATGTTTATGACAAATGTTTACACGATGCGACGTTTTTACATCCTTCATAATTTCTTCGAGGCGAGAACATCTTCCCGTGTAAATGGAAAGCCTCGTTTACACGAGAGTTATTGCGTCGAATGGCGAGAGATAATCGTATGTCCGTCAGTTAATATTTTATCTAGACGCCACCGCATTCACAATCAGTTGCAATGCTGTCACCTGACCGAGCCAGATTTATAAAACAATAAATACATCTCATCCGTGCGTAATTTATAAAAGTAAAATGGTAGAGATCCGGTGATTTTCGCGTCACGCAAAATCTATATGATCGATTTCAAGATTTATTTTGTTCAATTCCTTAAATACTTATAAAAAGTTTCTAATACCATGTGTTTTTAATATCAAGTTTTTCAGGTTCTATGAAAGTATAATTTTCATAAGCGTTGCACGTGTATCGGTATGTGTTTTCTTGCCTAAGTCACGTAAACATATTGTAGACTAGCGGCCTAAACCAACTTCACCTAGGGTATCGGCCGACAAATCATAGCCAATAGTTCTACATGAGTGGAGGCCATGTACAAGCAAGCGAAGTGTCGGACGCCCACCCACAAGGACGGACGACCTGGTTTAGGTCGCAGGAAGTAGCTGGATGCAGGTTACTTCCAACAGGTCCATGTGACGATCCTTGGGGGAGGCCCATGTTCAGCAGTGGACTTCCTGTGGCGGAAGAGAGAGAGAGAGTACTATATGTTATTCAAGTGTATAATCTCTACCTAATACTGTAAAGATTTATCAAAAACCATTCAGTAGTTTTTGCGTGAAAGGAAAGGTGAAGTAAAACACTCATACATCCCACAAACTATCACATTTGTTATACTAACCGCATCGACGAAGCCACGAATATCAGCTACTAAAACTGAAATAGGTGCATTATACATTGCATGATAAAACTTACTTAACAAAATGGCCTTTCCGAAAGAGCAGCGCATCTCTGCCGGTCGATACTTGTCGACTCAACTTCAACCCGTACAGCACACACGAGTCCACCACTGATACGAAACTGCGATATCCATTACCCGGTGATTTTGCGTCGAAGTCGTATAGAGGAGCAACCTATAACAAAGGAATTTTTATTTTAAGTTTGCATAGTACTTACATATTTTACACAGATTGTATATAACTGTACTGTATCAGCCTCACCACTACCACTGCGGGGCACGGGCCTCCTCTACAATTGAGAGGACGATTGAGAGTGGTTAGGCCATATAGTCCACCACGCTGGCCTAGTGCGGGTTGGCGGACTTTTACATATCGTAGAAATTCTCACCTCACGATGTTTTCCTTCACCGTTAGAGTGCGTGGTGATGGACTATCAATACACACATGACTCCGAAAAGTCAGAGGTGTGCCCTGGGATTTGAACCAATGACCACCGTGAACATGTAGGCAGCCGCGTCTGGTTCGTTACCAACAAGCCACCACGCACTTGTAACTTGTGTATAACTAATTTGGATAAAATATTTATATATTTAACTTCGTATACAGACAATGTATATGGGCGGACTTAATGTCATAGGCATTCTCTGCCAGTCTACCTTGAAATATCTCGAAGTTGAACATTTGATATCCTCGAAATGGTAGATAGATGATAATAGTGCTACATAAAGTTACTTATGTACCAGGATGAATTAGGGGGAAAATAAAACGGAAAACGTTATGAATATGTAAATAATTGACGGCATTATCGCTATGAGCGATCTGTTCCAAACAACTATAGAATATTAATACATGATTTTAAGTTATTACACCATTTACCTTGTAAATCACATTTTCCCCAATAACATGTAAGCCTACACAATACAGAATCACTTCGATTGCTATCTCAACGGTTTGCAAACTACTTTAAAAATACAAATTATTATTAAAATAACAACTATTCGCATAATTTTCAATTTGGTAGTTGTGTGATATTTGATATATTACATAATAGTTCAAGCGATTTGGGTCCAACCGAGTTTGACAGTTTTTATTCACCACGTCCAATGAAACAGCCTAAAAAAACCGCATTGACGAAAATAACTAGCTTAGCTAATTATACATTTAAATGTGTCTATTTGATTCCGAGAATGCCAATTATTTTATATCACTGCCTAAGAAAGTACGATCCGTAAAAATAGCCAATTTCATTGCACGCGCTGAGATATTTTGTGAGCGATAGATTGGTTAGCAGTAGAACGGAAGGCCAGTTCGATTGCAGTTTTCATACTTTAAAATTTTCCAGTTTATATATGTAACCCTTAGAATATTTATAATTTTTATAAATTGAAAAACGTAGACAATATTGGTGGTGATGGGCCACCTTTTTCGGCCTTCCTTCCGAGTCATGGCTGACAACAGCGTGACTCATTCACTTTTACAAAAGTGGTAGAGCCAGCCACGGTACATGTTTACCAATAATAGAAAATAATAACGTCGATTTTCCGTTGTAAAAACTCCAATAAAATTAAATAATTGTATTCCATTTTGAAAGTTTTAGATTATTTTTTTACGAAAATTACATAACATACATAATACATAACCCGCGCATTTCTATAAGTAATTTATTTCCATTTTTATATATCCTAAGCAATGTTCAAATTATACTCAACATCTGCTAGAATACAATACGGAGTCGCCTGTGTGTGTAATTTATTAATGGGCTTATTATGGTCGTGCGTATTGTCCAAATATTTTGTTTTGTGAGGATAAAAATTATGGAACATTATGAAAAAAAAAAATTACTAATGGACTATACTAATGATTTAGAACCTCCTGTTACAATTTGGATACTCGCATCAAAATAATCGTATATTCCATCGAAACTGGTAATGAGGAAGTTGCGGTTAGTTTGGATGTTTTTGCCAACCTGTTTTGCATATTGTTATTGTATCGGCAACGACTAATTATCTATTTAAGTTTCTTGCAATGTCATGTTTTATAAATTTCTTTTTTTTTATTTACACAGGAAACGAACAGTAGCACATTTTACAGTATTATTCCAAATAGTTTCAAATATTCGCCTTATTTTAATAATTTCTATGAACAACACTATCGGGTCGCTGCATAAGATTTACATGCTTCTGTTTAAAATTTGGTTTGGGCGAGGTGTCTTTATAAGTTTATCCGGCAACGCGAAAATTAAGAAACAACAGTAAGAAAAAAGATGCACAAACAAATACATACCTATAATAATTTAAACAAAATGGGAATAAAATAAATGTTTATGTTGAGATAAACTGAAAATACTCCATAAACAGAACATTTTGTTTTTTATTTTTTTTATTGTAAATTTGATGAGAATTTCAGTGTAAATTTTTGTCTGTTTACCTCTGAAACAGGTAGGTGTTGTAATCAACTCTTTGGCGCAGTGGTGTGTTTTTGTTGGCTATTAAGTACAAAAGAGTTTCGAAAACATTTTTATTACATTCAAGTCGGTTCGGAACCGGAGGATTCAAATGTAAACACGAAGCAAATGGGTCAAGTAGCTTACAGCATGAAAAGTATTCAAACATTTATTTTTCAAACTGGTATGAAATAATTTTTCTACTATATGTGCCTTTGTATGTTTATTACACTTTTTTCATTAACTTTGTTCTTTGGGTATAAGATAATATCGTGAGAAATGAGACCGGAATTATAATATTGTCACGTCTGACGACACGGGTAACAAATGATTGGGTTAAAAACATAGTATTGAAATAAAGCTAGTTATACAGATTTTATCGCGGATTTGCTTTAATTTTAACTTCCACACGTTTTGAATATTTTATGATTTTCGTAGTCACGGGGCTGATTATAGTATTTGTCCCATATAGTTTTTATTCTTAATTGATTTAAGATTAAAGAGATTATTCGCGAATCAAACTAGAATGCGATCTAATAAAAATTGCTACGCTAAGTCTTATTTCCACTTTAAATATATTTTTGTCTAAATTGGAGTATAATTTATTTGATGGATGGCTGAAGCATTTTTATGGGTAAAATCGGAAACATTCTTATGTTTAATAAACAGAACAATGCGTCATAAATATTCATAAGCAATTAGCAAACAATGTGTATGTAATTTTTATTAAAATCATGTGTCTATTGCTTTAATATAAAAGGTTAATATAATATAATAGAGGAGAAAAAAGGCGCTAGAATAGTTGATCTATCGTAAAGTCTAGATAAGGAACATTGGCGAACAGTGCCAGTCAAGAAAACAACCTGTTACATTTGATAGCTATAAATATGAACACACACACAACAGTCAGAGGCGTAGCTCTTATGTGTCTTGTGTCTATATCAGACTTTATACACAGGTTAGATACAAATATAATATTTTATAGACGTTTACGAGTTCCAAAATAAACTGTATTTGTTCACACGCTGCTTTTATCAACAATGGCACCAAATAAATCAAGTTTTGTGCAATCTATTGTGGTGAATATCTACCACAATCGATTGCACACATAAATATGTGTGTTTGAGCTTTAATATAACGGGGCACGTCCTAATGTCGATCAAACTAACGCTGGCTTAATGTTCACAAGAAAGATATGGCAGTCAATGGTTTAACAATTGACGACGCTCAAGATCGGGGCCCTTGGTTTAGACTGTAGACCAATGGAAAGGCGATACCCGGCACCAATAGGGATAAATATGAACGAATATGAGTTTAGGTTCATCAGTCAGGGTCACTTCCCACTACGACGAAGCATACCATGAATCATCACTGTACCATGGAATGTCATCGACTCTTAACAGAACATTCTACTTGGCAGAGTACCACTCACACAAATATTTTTTCTGAAGCGTTTACAACAGAGACATGGAAGGCACTCCTCGGGCACAGATCCTTAATATAATAAAGTTAGATCCTCCCATGATATTAGATCACCAAACATAATTTTTTCTTGTTAGCGCAGCATTCTGCGCTCGACGCAACGGTACAAGTGATTCAATATTCAGTGCAGCTCTGTTTACTTTCGTTTAAATTTCACCCGAGGTTATTCTCTTGGTTGAACAATTTGTTTTTCTAAAATCAAGACTTGTTTTTAAAGAATCTTTCGATTGACCACATTCAATAGCAGTAAATAGTAAATACTTTGATTTCGCTATTTTAATTTTCATATGTATTAATCGTGCGTGGTGGCCTGTTGATAACGGAACAGATGCGGCTGCCAATATGTTCACAGTGGTCGCGGGTAGAAATTTCGGGTCACACATCTAACTTTTCGGAGTTATGTGTGCATTAATCATAGATAACACTATATAGGCATTAATAGTCAAATACCACGCACTATAACGACGAATTAAACATCGTGAGGAAACTTTGCATAGACAGAGATTTGTAAGAATTTCTATGGTATATAAAGTCTGCAAACCAGCACTAGGCCAGTGTGGTGGACTATATGGCTTAACCCCTCTTAATTGTTCTCTCGATTATACAGGAAGCTCATGCCTTGGATTGGGATGTGTAGAGGCTAATACAGTTACAGTTTACAGTTATGAATTAATCATAATAATTTTATACAAAAGAGATACCATTTATTTCTTCTACACACATTACATATTCGAGAAATGATACCATTTATTTCTCTTGATATACCCACATTACATATCCTAGAAATCCAATTACCTTTCATTACATAAAATTAACAGCTAAATAATGCATTTATCTAAAATACAAATTGGTTCATTACTCACAAAAGTAATTCACTACTTGCTTATGTTTAAATACAAATATTAATTTATCTAAAGTGTTTGCATTCAACAACTCGATAGTTGAATGAATCACTGCTAATAAGAAGCATCTGATTAATAAGAATTAAAGAGCAAAGTCCGTTGCTGTACAGACACATGCGAAACGTGATAATAGGAAACATGTTCATTTAGATGTGTTGTACCAGAGTTCGACCCAAACACTTGTTTCAATGCATGATGTAATTGATATTTTTGAATTGTCTTGAATATGTTGCGAGATAATTAGCATTTAGCAAGTCGGGTCATTGTGTCAACATTTGTTCTGTCTATTGAAGATAATAGACATTAATTAATTTTTCATGTCTGTTGGGACAAAAAGTTTGTGTATTTAATACATACCTACCTCTTGTTACTTATGATTTATTTACGCTCAGTCTATTCTAACAACAAAATATTTATTTTTCATTAGGCATGCTTTACAAGAATACATGTTAGTTTTTATTAGGAATGAATATGAATATATGTTTTTTTTTTGGAGTATGGTGGGTCACATATTGCTTCTTCATTTAGAAGATACAATTAAGTTTACCCAACAGACACATAGATAAAAATTATATGGTTTAAATTATTTTGCATTAAGTATTATATTATTATTAGCAGTGGACTTCCTTTGGCTGATGGATGGATGATGATGATGGATGAAGTATTATAAATAAAAAATAAAAAGAAAACTTTCAACAAACTTTAACAATTATTTTTTAAAGATAATTAATTATTAATTTAGCTATTTATTCAAGCCATTGAGCTACTACAATATTTTTTGGGCTCTATAAGTTTTTATTTCTTTAATATTATTAATAACTTTATATATGTATACTAATAACTACATATTGAGATTAAAGTTTACTAAATGGTTAAATCAATAGATTTAGAACAATATCTATATTTTAGTGGATTATAAAATTTATATTGTGAATTTAAAGTGTACATACCTTTCGCACATGATCTACAAGTGGCCAAACAGTGTCTATGTGGTCCAGTAAGGTCATGAATCCCTGGTACAGCCGCTGTCCGTTTTCGCTGTCGTCTGGTTGGAAGAAGGTCGCATTGTTCTGGCACGAGTCTTTCAGGGCTTCGTACATCGCGTACGTCGGCGGAGCACCTTCCTGAGTCTCCTCGCAACATAGTGACGCCTTCGCCGGAGGCTCCGCAAACGACATTACTTTCGTTAAGTTCCCCGAAGCAACCCGAAATCCTCGACTAATAAACTTAAGCTTCATCTGCAAAGATTTTAATATAAACATCTAGCACGTTTGTGGTCGCCAAATCAATTAACTGACACCGATTAAAAACATAATTACAAAATACTTCGCGAATAAATTTTGCTATCATTGTACCATTATGATATAATTACGTTTATCTTTACATGGCCAATTAACATTGATTTCTATGCTCGCTAAGAATAGTTTATCGCTATAACTATTTTTTTTCGTTTCGCTAGAGTAGACGAGTAGTACGGAAAATCTATTTACGTCAACGAAAGAAAATTTATTGAGTGACACATGACAGCTGTTTTGTTGAACTTTTCACCATTTTCATGGCTTTCCTTCGGAGTCTATGATTATTATGTTTTTCTAAAACCGTTTTTAATTGTTGTATCACCCAAATGTTTTGTGATTTCATTAAAAATAATTACCTTACGCGGATTGCCCATAATTATTATTGACAATCGAAACATAAATAACTGATTATTTACTCTCGTACGTCTACTTCTCCGCACGGTTAATAAGCAACTAAAGAGCGACTTAAGAAAATTATAGCTGCATCAAGCATTTAATCAAATTGATAGTAGAAATATGTGATTATAAATATGTAAACACTCATTTAAAATGATATATTCCTGAACGTAACATTTATAATCTTTTGCCGTTGTCTATTTTGATTTCTATTATCTGTGAGCAATTGTCAAATGTCAGCGCGACAAAAACACTGTTTTTTTCGGAAAATATTTCGTTACTTATTTTAGAAAATGCTAAATGAAAATGGCAGCATTAATAATGGAAACTGAGTCAATTAACAATAACGTATTATCAGACAATACTTTCTGCTCCGACGTGGAAGAACCTTCATATGGCGTTGTGCAGAACACGTATCAAATTCCTGGCTTATTTACTAGCAAAACGTTGTTTGAGCTCTCGAATTCGTCGTGGTCGAGGTCTAGGAAAGCTACCAGGGAGATACAGCCGTACTTGCGTGGATGTAAGTGGTCCCCGGACGGCACTTGTTGCCTGTGCGTGGTGAATAATGACGGGATGCATGTGACTGAATTGCCCAGGGAACTATACGCGGGCGAGGTCGCCGCTGGACGACTCGTCGATGTCCTGGATTCTATAATACATGTGAAAGAAGCAGGTTTAGTCTATGATTTTTGTTGGTATCCTGCTATGAACAGTGCCCTTCCAGAAACATGTTGGTAAGGATATTTTGATGTATGAAGAAATCTTTTATCTTCATTGTTGACCCCGTTTAATTCCATAATAAATATTAGGATTATAGAAATTTTATTTGCATTATAAATATGCAGGAAATTCCTTGATAAGTAATGAACATGTTCCGAATATAACCTAATAAATATATTGCTTAATATTTGTATTTCACTAAATAGTATAAAACAAAGTTATATATAGGGATGTATGTATGCTTAGATCTTTAAAACTATGCAATGGATATATGGCAGTTTTAACAGATACAGATTAAGAGGAAGGTTCAAATGTATTATACATATACAGAGTGTCCCAATTTGTACCAGAAACAACATGTATGCAGTGTGGAGGGGAATCAAAAAACATCTGCAATAACATCTATAATTTGTTATTTACTTTACTGTACTCTTTTAAGTAATAAGCTGTCTTGTATCCTCTATATTGTAGTAAAAATTGTGGTTGTGATGAATAATAGATGTACTGCGTTTATATACTGTAATAACTATATTTTAATTATTTTGAAGATAACTTTTCTTAACTAATCTCTTTAATAATTTTCTAGTTATGTAGTTTGTCTTCATTGTTGTGTATTATTTATCGCTTACTAATATGGAATCTATTTCACATTTTTTCACAGCTGGCTGACAACCATACAAAACAGTCCAATACAAATGTGGGATGCATTCGATGGTTCATTGAGATGTACATACAGAGGATTCAATGCAGTTGATGAAATGGAACCAGCCTTATCAGTAACATTCACAAATGACTGTAGAAACATCATTGGAGGCTATAAGAAAGTACTCAGAACTTTTGATGTAGAAAGGTTATTCTTCATTAATTCTTAATTAACCAGATGAAAATTACTGGATACCATATGCCTCTATCAACCACCTAAAGGTGGGTTGAAGTCAGATCATTGTCAGTTTAATATAGGTAATAAGTAGAATATTGTATATAGCTTGATATACTATAAATGGTATGGTAGTAAGGGAAATTGTTATGTTTACCATTACAGCTGGTTTATAGCATTTATGGGTCTGTGAAAATATAATTCAAGGGCAAAACAACATCGTAAAATATATGGTTATAATCAGGAAATCTCTGAAATATTATTTTATACACACTAGTCCCTGCTGACTACTTATTATCCATATCTATATCAGCCCACAATTCTTCTACAATTGAGAGTGCGATTGAGAGGGGTTAGGCTATATAGTCTACCATGCTGGCCTAGAACGGGTTTGCGGATTTTACATACTGTAGAAATTCTTTAAAATCACTATGGTATACAAATTTTCTCACAATGTTTTCCTTCACCGTTATAGTGCATGGTGATCGACTATCAATACACATAACTCTGAGACGTGTGCCCTATGATTAGAACCTGCGACCACCATAAACATGTTGACAGTAGCATTTGGTCTATTACCAACAACACACCACAAACTAAAAACATATAATGCTGTTTATTAAACTAAAGATGCATAATTAAGCAGCATAAAATATTTCTACACTCATTAATTTGTAGGAAGATGTATCTTTAATATTCATAGTGATAAGTTTTACATAAATATTTTGATGTTTCACAGACCTGGCAGAGATTTCGTGGAACACAAAATCACAAGCTCTGCAACATGTTTTGCTCTGGATAACAATAATTTATTAGCAGTGGGCTCTTGGAACACATCGATAAGTCTGTACAGTGTCACTGGGGCTGGTACTTACAAGAGTATCGGAAAATTGCATGGACATTCCGGTAAATTGTATAAAATTTTTTATTAGCATAATACATTCTCAAGTATGCAGCAGTTTTTTCATACTGGCAAGCAAGATGATGACAATGGATTATAGAGATGTAGTGAGAGATATGACATAAAACATATTTAATTACATGTTCAATTATTTGAGTTAAATGAGAATAAAGTATTTATAAATGCCCAAGAAATCCATCTCGTATTTTACTTGTTTTCTTTCAGGTGGAATAACACACATGAAATTCATACCAGATAGTACGAAGCTGGTGTCAGGAGCGAGAAAGGATCATAGGCTACTCATATGGGATATTAGATACTACAGTAGGCCTCTGAATATCCTGCACAGAACTGCTACAACTAACCAAAGAATTTATTTTGATATATCTCCATGTGCAACATATTTAGTAACTGGTGGCACAGACGGAGTGTTGAAAGTATGGAGTTCAGAGAATGTTGATTGGAAATCTGATGTTAGTACTCTGGAAAAGGATAATGTGACATATAAGGTAATATTATCATTAGCTCTTTTATGCTAGTAAATAAAAAAAATATAACAATGTAATTTGGTACATGATGAAATTTTATAATAATTCTCTGCCAATAAGTAACAGTTTATGAAAAAGCAAAGCTCTATGGACCAATTTCTTCTAGACACACAGTCAAGCATATTACTGCCCAATAGTTTTAAGCATCTGTTAAAATGTATGCAACACAGTTATTTCATTATAATATTCAGGGAACAAACCCTTCAGTATACTTTTATGGTGTTTGATAGAACTTCGATTGGCGACCGTACCTACTAGTCTTAGGAAGATTTTACTATCTCTAAAGCCTCATTTACACAGGGCGAGTTTCTCCCCACGAAGATACAATTATCGTAAGGATATAAAAAAGTTGCATCGTGTAAACATTTGTCATAACACGATAATCTATGGCGGTTATGTCATGTGATAATTGCATACGATTCTCGCCGCGAGAAACTCTCCGTGTAAATGGGGCATAATTTTCTGATAAAATTAGTCAGCTTACAAAACTCTCTTTAATTAATATGTTTATTGTTTCATTACAGTTTCCGATACACAACGACTGTTGTAACGGAGTTTCTATTCATCCATGCCGGCCCATATTAGCTACTGCCTCTGGGCAGTATCACCACGACCCAATAAAGGAATACCAAGACAATGAACCAGATAATAGTGACGATGGCCAAGACTTAACGGATGTAAACATTGAAACGTCTCGATCTGAGAACAATCTTGTGTTCTGGTGGACTGGGAAAGTACCAGATCTGACTTAGATATAATTAGTGTCATAAATATCTTGTTTTAAGTAAAATTGGCTTATCCCGTTGATTGTGGAACTAAATTAATTAAATATTTACTGGTGGTACTTGATTTTATACTGGTAAATACAGAGTGATATGTATATAATATAACATGTGTTACTCAATTTAACCCATATGTTCCCCATCGCCCCAGGTGACATTGTACAAACTTTGAAAAAAATCGAAGATGATTTTTTGTCAAAAATCATGATTTTAGTTTTCACGATTTTTGGCCACCCCGTATAGATACGTGTATTTTTACCGCTTAGCTGTACTTCAGCTCGATTCGGGAGCTTACCTGAACCGTAAAAAGAATCGTATCTATAAGGGTTGATTAAAGGCCTTGAAAACTAAAATCGCGATATGTGACAAAGCTACCTTGCAGTTTTTTTCAAACTTCGTACAATGTTGAAGCGGAAAGCGCAGCGTGAGACGTCCACCCACTAGGTGGTCAGACGACCTGGTAAAGGTCGCGGGACGTCGCTGGATGCAGGCTGCCTCCAACAGGTCACTGTGGAAATCATTGGGAGAGGCCTATGTTCAGCAGTGGACTTCCTTTGGCTGATGGATGGTACAATGTTTCCTGGGGTGGCGAGGAACATGTGGTTTAAATTAAATACCATGTGTCGATATCACCCTGTATAATAACACGCATTCGATATACACATATGCATTCCGCAAAACATCTGTGTGTATACCACAGTCAACGAGTTAACTTTTTTTCATACTTTAATTAGCTGGTAGTTAGTACTGTATATTGAAGTATTTTCAGAATGACGGTGTTATTTACAATAAAAAATAAATGAAATAATGTACAAGTTAATTGATTTTTAGGTCTATATCCTATTGCCTATAGTGGATCGATACAGGTTGAAGGCTGGGGAAAAAATAATTAGTTGTGTAAATAATTTAGAATATTTTACCAAATATTCTTAATGTATTAAAAATTATTGAATTAAATAAAGATCAGCACTGCTGAAAATATGTCGCGCTGTTTTATTTAGTTACTATTCAAAAGAAGAGAAAAAAATTATAATAATAAAAAAGAATATACAGGAACAGAAGTAAAAAAAATCAACATTATGATATTTTCTATCATCCCTTTTACCACAAACGTGTTACTGTTTTCTGCAATGTTAAAGCATTTTCGAATTACATAATATTAAACTGTAATAATAAATAGGTACCGCGAAAACGCACTAGGCCAGCGTGGACTATATAGTCCAGGACGATTTAGAGGGTTAGACCTTATGGGCTAACCGTCTAAATCGTCCTCTCGATTGTAGAGGAGGCTCGTGCCGTGCAGTGGGATGTGTATTGGGTGATACGGAATAAATAGGTACTGTTTACTTTCGTCACTGTGCTGCCCTCTCGGCGGCAATACGTTTCACTCCTTACTGGGTTACTGTTTATTTCTATGACATAATTACAGTATGTATCGGGCAATTAAATATTATGATCATCAAAATATTCCTGCAATAAATAAATACACCCAAAAGCAAATCGAAGAAGTCACATAGTCCTGACCCCGTACTAAAATACAAGTATTGTGCAGTGGATATGAGAAACTACTAAAGTCTTGTCGGTCTCACAAATACCTTGGTATGGAGTCTGGACCCAAAACACCAACCTCTTGCCTGCGGATCAATTTTTTTTCGGTGTGGGGATCGAACCCGCGGCCTGTTGTTTTACAGCCGGTGTCTATCCATCTGCGCCAGGGCGGTTGTTATGTCATTTAAATTGTGTTTATAATTTCTGGTTTATTCAACGCCTGAAATAGTTTATTTAGATTAGTGATTTATATTTACACAAGAGTAAATATTAAATTTCGGTCAAAGGCCGGCGAAGTCAACTGAATCTAGAATATTATATACTCGTAGACAATTACTTTTATCCGTTCTTTAAGAATGTTGTATCCATGTCATTTAGGTATTATACTAGAGCGGACTTCTGGAACAAAATCTCTGCGCATTGTTGTGGTACCGGATTCCCGTGTGAGTGCACCAGGGAACCCAGTGAAGCGAGTGGGAAGAATGTTACTGCGTAGCCGTGACAGAGACAGAAACAGAAGTACTGGTACGGTACCGTTCATTTTTGTTACAAACATTTTGTTTACAGTGTCTCCTCTAGTATAATATCTCAATGATAGATCCAGATCAATTGTTTTATTATTCAATTCGCCGAACTACGAACTGGAAAATAATTCGCAGAAAACTTAATTGATTCTCACAGTTCCTAAACAAAGACATTGTTCGACTTTTAGTGATACACCGAACGGTTTCTTAAAACTCACGATCAAAGTAAATGACACAAATTGGTCACAAAGCAAAATTTTCAAGTTAATTTTAAATTTGACGAAATAGAAATTGATATTTAATAATAAAACTTCGTCTCTTATTGAAAACATAAATGGATTTAAAATTTTAATCTAACTAATAAATAATACTTTCTCCTATATTATATCCAATACATGGTTGCCTGTAAGAAATTACCTAGTGTGATAAGGCCTCCACTTGTACTGTTATTATTATTGCGTAATTTATTAATTGTAAATCTGTATAGTGGCAAAAAAGGATTATAAAATAAATAAATAAATAAGCAAGCAACGTCAGTGGAATGCCAAGCATTGCTTTGTAAGTTATAGTTTGGTTTGGTTTTACTACTGACTATAAGCGGTCATGTCGATATATTTGTGGACAGAGTGCACACCATGTATAACAATGTGTATATATTTGTAAATTTTCTGTATGTGTCTACCACACGTTACTAATTGTTACGATTTTTATTATTTTCTTGTAACATTATCTTTATTTCTTTTTTTGTATTATTATTATTTCTGTATAATTATCATATAAGCGTTTTGGTGTACTTCCACTGTAAGCTTATATTGTTTTTTTTTTAAATAAAAAATAAATAAATTTCGCTTACTATCAGGCGAATGGCATGCTCGTCTCGCCATTCATTGAAATAAAGGAACAAAAAAAAAATCATGTACATATCTGTGTGCCAGAAAGCAGCTGCTACTGCTACATTGAAACCCAAGCTCTATCAATATTACGGCCTTTACGTGATTGAGTTTGTCTATTACTCGTAGTATCCATTATTCACTGTACGAATTGGTGGAATAATTGCAGTCATGTTGTAATGTGTTTTTTTTATTGCATAGGTCCGGCAAACGACCAAACAGGTCACCTGATAGTAAGTGATCACTGCCGCCCACAAAGCTGGATCATTGTTGGCAGCCTAATTGGGAGGGGAGGGGGAAGGAAATAGGATGAGAAGAGGAAAGTTGTATTGGGAATCCGGCAATCTCACTCGTCTAGCGAATCGCAATAATATTGTTTTATAATATGAATAAAAAATTATGTATTATGTAATATGACTGCCTCGGTGGCGTAGTTGTACTACGGTATGATTACAAAGCTGAGGTCTTGGGTTCGAATCCCGGGTCGGGCAAAGTGATATTGGATTTTTCTCTTCATTATCAACCTGGAGTCAGGAATTTGTGCTCGATATGGCGATAGGCTCGCCCCCTATCACAACATGAGACGGAACACGTAATGCGAAACGTGGGTGCCCCGGTGCCCCAAAAAAAAGGCGTGATGTTGATGTATGTATGTATGAATAAAAAAGACAGGTGATACAAGAAGGAATCGAGTTCGTTGGAATAAAAAATAATTTATTTAATTGTAGTAAGACTAAAGCTGGGCTTAACTAACAAATACTTGTAATTCATCATGAATAAACATTAGCACAAAATGCCGTACTCCAATTTTCCTTGCTGAAAGTACAAACAAAAAATCAATTCTCTTCGGTTTGTTTAGCAATACAGTCATGTTTACAAGTGCTACACGACATTTACGAGATGCCGTATACCGCTACAGAACGCTACGTAAACGCTACGACTACTACGGATAAGAAAATATATCCAGACTTTACTACAACGGGCTATGATAAGATTTATAGAGTTTTATCTACTGTTTACTTACAGATTTTTAATATTTCCGGACGTTAAACAACTGGTGTGTACACTGTAACACTATACAGAGAGATTTCTACACAATACATTTTATACATTTATCCTGTCTAATCTGAAGTATTGACAGAGGACAAGTTAAAAAACGGACTTGATAAAAACCCAAAACATTCTCACGTAGGTTTCTAGATAGCGGAAGTTGAAACCCAGAACCGAACCAGGGACCCATGGACTACCTCTTAATGCTCTACCACTGAGTTATTTCATCCGCAGAAGAGCTGTGGTATTACGAGTATTAATGAGTTGAACTACTCTTGATACTTGATTTGAATTAACATTTAGAAGTAGAATAGAAAACTTGTCATCTTGGTACTATTGACCGCTGCAGTTACATGTTTTTTTCTTGTCTGCGGTGGTATTTACAGCAAGTAAATGAAATCGAGCGTCGAAAGTATTTTAGCTGCTCATGTTGTCTTAGATTTATTGTATTTTATATTACAATATGTTTAACTAATATTTGAAGAATCTGATAATTATAAATAAATACACCCAACAGTCACATACATAGTTCTGACCCCACATTAAGATCAATTAAGTCCTGTGTCGTGGGTATCAGAAACTAATTAACTAAATTAAACTTACACCCAGACCCAACACAAATATTTATGGGCCACAAAAACATTTATGTTGGTGTGGGTTCGAACCCGCGGCCTCTCGTTTTACAGTCAGCGCCTAACCAACTACGCCACGGAAGCTGTCATAATAATATTTATGGATGATTGGATAATTGGATACAATCGAATAACAAAATGTCGCAAAACCAAACAAGACCGCCAATTGTACTTTTCATGTACTATTTACTGTCTTTTTCGTTTTATTTGTATTTTTTTGTGTATGCAATAAAATGTATACACAGAAGTGTATATAAATGATACGATGAAATCACTAAACCAAGTTTAGCGTTTACATTGGACTCACGAAGCTTATTAACTCGCATCATTTATGTAGTAGGTTACATGTTTGTGCCTACCACGCTGTTTCTATTATGGAAATCAAAATAAAAACTAACGCCAAATCTGACTGATAAATTCTACAAGAGTGTCGTCGAGGGTGTAACTCAGCGGTAGTGTATGCTTCGCATGCTGAAAGTCTTAGGTTCAAATCCCAGGATCTCCATCCTTTGTACTTATGTGTCGGAATGATTTTTATTCCCATTTTTGTACAACAATTATTATTGAAATAAAACGAATTCTTACGGAATAATATCCGTAAGAATTCGCGATAAATCGCGAATTTGATTTCAAATTCAAAATCCGTAAGAATTCGTTTTATTTCAATGTGTAACATTCGCGTAAATCCAAGAAACCATCAACAATTATTTCCTTTTTTCAAATTAACCCCATTTTTCCTTACAAAAGAATACTTTTTTCAGAGATCTAGAGAGCAATTTTTTATTATTTCTCTGCTTATTTAACATATTTAGAATTTTGGCGTTTTTACGCCTCTACCAACAATATCATTTTTAACCGACTTAAAAAAAAAGGAGGAGGTTCTAAACTCGAGTATGTATTTTTTCCTATTTTACTTTTTTTCTCGACTTAAAACCATCCCATTGATTTACCTAAATATACCATGTATCAACTGTGAACCTTGAGTTCAGAGGATCGATTAATTACTTGTTATAATGACGACAAATAATACGGCTTAAAATATATTCCAACTAATCAACAAAGCGTCTCGTCGGCATCCATCATTTGTCAGGAAAACCCTTTACAGCGGTATCGCAACGATTCACCCTTTATGCTCGCTAATGTGTTCATCGCTATCTCTGCTTCCATTTCCAAAATTGTCTGTCTATGGTTCTCCGGATCTACGATAAGCTGTCGTAGATTCATCCATCACGGAGCCACAATTTTCCATTAATTAAGAAGTTGCGACTAAACTCATTTATTTTGAAGACGCTGGCGCCCGCAACGATGATACCGTTACCGTCGAGATTTCATTATTTTTAAGTGTATCGTTTATTAAGCTGTAATATTTTGTTGTTAAATTTTGTGGCAAAACTTGTTTTTGTTATTTTTATGGATAGAATTACAGTGTCTTGTGTATGTATTAAAAGTGTATGTGTTAAAGATTTTCGGACGTAAACGGGATTATTAGGAGCATTAAACACAGGAGAACCATCGACAGACAATGACGGTTACTTAAATACAGACAAATAAAATAAAATGTAATATAAATAAATAAATACTGTGTATGTCTTGTTCGGTTCTCACCACAGGTTATCGAATAATATTTGATTTACCTGACACTTATAATATAGGTAATTCAAATCATTGCTTTTATATATAGTTCTATAAGGTAGGTACATAAAATATGCTAATATCATTAACATTACTATTATAACCTACCTAAATATAATTAAGATCTTCTGATAGAACAAAATATAACTTATCACTAAAATTTTTTATTTTCAAAACGGAAAATCGCCCGGCGGAAGAATCTACGAAGAACATTATAAAGTAATAATGAGGTTTCTTCAATTATTCCTTAAGGAAATTCTATTTCCAATGCGCGTTTATAAGTTTAAACGATAGCAATTAAGTGATATAGCCATTTGAAATAACTGCCCTCCCACTAGATTATTATCTTTGAGTACTTCGCGTAGTTTTAAATGTCTTTAAGACTCGAGGAAATTATCCTCATCATCTTTTAATAACAATCGTTACAGTTTTGAAACCATAATCGATTAAGGCTGTTCTGTCTAATCTCCTTAAACATCTGAATCTTGAATAGGTATTTCAATTCTTTTGTACTTCGTCTACATGGAAGTAGGTGACAGTTGTTTGTTCCTGTATGAGAGCGACGCTGTTATGAGTCATGGGCTATAGCTCAGCATGAATGGGCAAGCTCGTTCAGGGCAGTCATACAGCCTCACAGGAGATTGACGTGAAGCGACAACTTCGCTGTCTCATTTCGTTCAGTGAGTGAGATTGCCGGATGCACAATAACCCTTTCCCCTTCCCATCCTTTTTCCTTTCCACTCTCTTCCCAATTTGATGGTCCGGCAACACAACCGTGATCCAGCGCTGTGGATGTTAATTAGCGGCAGTGATCACTTGCCATCACGTGACCTGTTTGCTCGTTTGCCGGACCTGTTGGATAAAAAAAAATACTCTAACAACATGTCGAAAATGCCTGACGTCTATCAACTTTCATTAGGTCAGTATGGAGAACTAGGAGTTATGCTTCACTAATCAAGGGCAATAAGTGCGTGGTGGCCTGTTGGTAACGGACCAGACTCGGCTGCCTACATGTTCACGGTGGTCGAGGGTTCAAATCCCAGGGCACACCTCTGACTTTTCGGTGTTATGTGTGTATTGATAGTCAATCACCACGCACTTCAACGGTGAAGGAAAACATCATGAGGAAACCTGCATACAGCGTGGTGGACTATATGGCCTAACCACTCTCAATCGATTCTCTCGATTGTAGAGTAGGCCCGTGCCCAGCAGTGGGACGTATATGGGCTGATAAAAAAAAATCAAGGGCAATAGGCAAGGCCAATGGGCAATGCGCATCCAGAAGTTGTTTCGCAACGAGGAAGCAATAACGCATAGTCTCTTTCTAGAGAGCGATAAAGTCGAACTTGCACTATCCTTACCCTATGTTCAGGGCCTTAAATCTCAACTGACCGACGATGTACTTCGCGATTTAAATACGTATTAAAAATAACAGCTGGTGCCGGCACTTCAGGATATTAAACGTTTATACGTCAGCTGGTTAATCTATAAAATACTCTCCTAAGTTTTTTACAGTACCTATATATGCATTTATGTGCATTAAATATAGCACCAGAAGACAATTTAGAAGAATCAAATGGCATTCGAGAATAGAATTTAACGATCGTATTTTATCCCTTCAATGGCGGCAAAAGATAGTAAAACTTGTATTAATAATCGTATTTGGGTAGTATACTACGCTACCATTGAGTCCATGTAGGAAATAGGATTACCTATTTGTATAAATTTATCAACGTATGCCATGAATGAACATCTTATGTGTTAGGATGGCGAGCGCAATGGAATGTCAAGCGTTGCTTTATAACTCATAGAGTTGTTTGGGTTTGCTAGTGTCCATGAGCGGTCGTATCGCTTACCATCAGTTGAATGGCAAGCTCGTCTCGCCATCCTCGTAATATAAAAAAATATATTTATTAAACTCTGTAACTTAATATAACAGCAATAACAACGCAAGTGAAATAAAAGGCGTAGTATGTAGAACAGTACATTTACCAGCTGTAACAAAAGAAAACAGGAACGCTGGAACGTACAGCCCGAACCGAAATTACGCAAGATAAACACGGTGTAATGAAACATTTCTACTTTTTACTAAACAGTGTAGGATACGGAACCTATTCCATACATAAAGTGATGTATTTCAACTCATTTGAAATGTTTTAACTCATCGGAGTAGTTTCAAACTGTTATCTCAGATACTTGATACTTTATCTATTTTGGACGAGAAGCAAATGTTTAAATAACTTGCCAAATCTATTCCTGAAAGTCGTGTTGAAACTGGGTGATAAATAAATAATATGAAATTATCACGGAAAAAAGAAAAAGGAAATAATCATAGCAAAGATACTTTATAATTTGCATAGGTTATTGAGGTAG
The DNA here is from genome assembly GCA_033459515.1 of Theretra japonica. Classification (NCBI taxonomy): domain Eukaryota; kingdom Metazoa; phylum Arthropoda; class Insecta; order Lepidoptera; family Sphingidae; genus Theretra; species Theretra japonica. Next base: position 9,124,084 of record CM065944.1, read on the forward strand.
TATACGAGTACATTTATTTATGACTGCCTCGGTGGCGTAGTGGTACTACGGTATGATTGCAAAGCTGAGGTCTCGGGTTCGAATCCCGGGTCGGGCAAAGTGATATTGGATTTTTCTATTCATTATCAGCCCGGAGTCAGGAATATGTGCCCGATATGGCGATAGGCTCGCCCCCTATCACATCGTGGGCCGGAATATACAAGGCGGAACGTGGGTGTTCTGGTAGCACCTCTGCCTACCCCTTCTGGGAAAACGGCGTGTGTTTATGTATGAATGTATGTAAATTTATTTATGAGTGTAAACATTTCATTTGAATGCCGATTGCAATCGCGAAAAGCGTCAGCTAAAGAAATTTAATAGAATAAAAACTTCACTACAAATAACTAGTACGCAAAATCATAATGTTTCCGACATACCACACTTGACACAGATATCTAAATACTCTTTGTATTGTACAATGTAAAACGTTCAGTCAGACTAGCAGACGAGGCGAAATGTGAGCATGTGCTACCTCGGCCACGTTAACATCCAATGCACGTCTTTGACAAAGTGATATCGGGGGTAAAATGGCGGTCCGTTCTCGTATGCAAATAGCGCGTCTTCTGTTGCATTTCTACGTAATTTATTTGTGACTTGTGTATGTGTAAATTTGTGTCCGTGTCTACATCTCTCATGCTTTGTGCTGTCTTTATGACATGCTCTCTTATTCGTGTATTCACTGCAGTCCAGTAATTTGGGACTGAAATTGTTTACACGATCGTAAAGTCTTTTATTGCGCAGCTATTTTGCATAGTAACATTCTGTGTTTTCTGAGTTTGTTGAAGTAAAAAGTAATATACGTAAACGCCAAACGATAATCACCGAATAAAAAATCTGATGGTTTTGCAGCGTCTTGATTGCAATTGCACGCAACCAATATATATTTAAAATCTACCTATTACCTTCATTATATAAAAGCAATCAGATATTCATTTGATTTAGATGCACAGCATGTTGCCAAGTTCTGTAAAACTGGCGATATGGAAGGCTATATAAAATGAGGTCAAGTTGTACAGAAATTCCTTAACTAATAGTTACGTGAGCCTGGAACGTACCTACAATGTTTTCAGTCTTCAAATTATTTAATCAAGATTTTAATGTAACTTGCTGAAAGATTATCAAGTTTCTCATAAGTAAATTATTTGCATACCTATACGATATTGTACAATGTTGTATTCAATTCATATTTAAGAGAAGCAAAATTTGTATTATGTCACTTTTTCGCGACCATATTCACAAAAAACATTAATAAAAAAAATCTAATTATAATTTGTGTCCTACTATAAGCTATAAAATATTATATTACGAATATAAAAAAATCATCCCATAAATATGTAAAAAAGCCAAGGGCATATTCCCTTTATGAGTTCGGCTGTAGGCAGATTGATGTAGAATATCAAAGGACGACCCATAGTCTCATAACGGTTCGGTCTCAATGAATCTATGTAAACAACTAAAAGATATGGATTATTTGGAATAAATATGTATTGGTCTTTGCTTTGTGCCTGCAAATAAAATATCCTATAGGTCAATAAAGTACAATTTGATTTCCAGCATATTTTTGGCACATTTTATTTACATAGTCGACTATATTAGGTATAGTTGCCGTAATTTAGTAGATATCAAAGTCCAAGTCGATAACTTTGGGATACAATGTGAGTTAGAGTTTAATTATGTCAAGTACTCCTTGTAAAATAATAGGGATGGGTCCAAGGTTTGATTTTGAGCAGTATTTAGTAGTAAAAGTATCGCTTATAAAAAACATGAATTCGAAAACAGAATCAAAATTGGTTGTAAAATGCTTGAGATATTAATAATTTTATTAGTGCGGTGGGGAGACTCGCTTTCTCTTGCGCACGCATGCAGCTTATGTTACCACCACCTTTTATGTAATTGTAACTTGCTTATTACTAAACGGATTTTAAATTTTCCCTGATTATCATTATGCATAACGTAAATATAAATAATTAAATATAATTCGATATAAAAAATAATAAAAATTGAGGACACTAGCCTATTATTAAAGTAACTATCTGAATAGCTTAAACTTCATTCTAGGAGTTTACCCACAAATGTCACGACGGATTTATCCTCCAGATATTATTGGATCTAAAAGGAACTGAGCTGATGGCGGAAGTGATACGAAGCCTTCTAGAAAGGTCATTCTTTACGAGACTTCACAATTCAATAGAGGAATGATTTACCCGATTCGATCCATCCTCAATAGGAACAGCCTGTGGGTACAACGTTAGGCTTGTTTGCAATCGTATTATAAATGTATTGAAAGCGGATTATTGTTACCTATTTATTTTGTTGCCTTTCATAAGCTTTTTTTTACATTGGCACGGCATAATAACTGCACTGCACCTGATGGTAAGCGCAAATGCCGTCCAGACAGAGTACCGAATGGCATCAGACGGCGGTCCCATGCCGTTCGTTCGCTCTCTGCTCTGTGCTGAGTGATCTTGTACAACTTAGAATTATAGCGTAATATTATAAAAATCTAAATGTATTATGAACATATGTTTTATAAATGTTGGTAATAGCCTAAAAACTTACTGCAGCGTCCTGCGTACACACTTAAAAACAAATTTGCACTCACACCGCCATAAAATCGGAACCAGTACCGTAGTTATTACAATTTTATTATGGGACGCATTTCCCTGGGCCCTTTTACGCAAGTACTGACTTTCATGGGTTGTTTGGCGGGTGTTTTGTGGACTTTTTGCGTTCGCACGTAAATACAGAACGCTATAATCGTAAAAAAATGAGTTATCAGTGGTTGTTCGAGTCTCGCTGACTCTAAAGTATAGCAGACAATGTTTAAGAGCACTTGCAGACGGTGACCACCAGTTTATGATCTCATCAATTATGCACACTGGTTATATTTACTGGAAAGGGTGATTTAGGAACAGATGGGAAGAGTTATTGCCGGATACATATGTGTAGCTACGGATGTATGTATTTTTTATGTTTGGAAAAATAATGGAAAAGCAATAAATGTGAATACTGTAACAAGACCTCATGTATTATTTAGTTTTAACTATTTTGTGCAATAATAACAGGAAGAAAAAAAAATAGATTTTGATGCGGTTTAAGATCATTATGAGTTATAATTATTTCAATGTTTCTTAATTGTATGTTTTATCAAAAATCCATGAAAATACAATGTAGGTACTCATTTTACAAAGTGGGTCCCAAAGTGTGCAAGCCCATGTCCTGGGCACCCATCTTGACATAAGTACTGCCAGTGTAAACAATTTTAAGAAAACAATTAATAGAGAAACATTTAAACAAAACAAAAAAAATAACAAAATATACTCAAAATAATTAATCTCACGGAGTTCATAAAATATTGTACCTAGCAATTGTAAAACAAAGTGTTTCGAAGATTCCAGGTTTTTCGCTTCATTTAGGTAACATAAAAAAGGGATTTTTTCGTGTTATTATATTTCTATACTTTGCGCTTGTGAAGATTCCTTTCTGCGGCTCGATTGACGACTACAGAACGAGTGCTGAACAAGTGGTCGTCCTTATTTGAACAGCTGCCAAAGGTTTTGTATGGAATAGCTTTAAATTGGGGTCACAGTGCCTATGACATTTTATCTTTGAATGATAAGATCAGTAATGTTACAGAATATGGGGTTAAATGACTGGTTGGAATTAGTTCCGATTTTTACGCTGCTATTGTCGAATGTGAAATATCCAGAAAAGTTACAATAATTATAGAATTATATATTTTTTTCATATATGAATTTATGTGTGTTTTAGTGATAACCGTTGTTCCTTTTGAAGGTGAATCTGACAAAGTTAATTTCTATGGGTTCCATGTAAGTTTTTTAAATGTTTGTAAAGTTCACCCACAGGATTTAGGTCAACTAATGGATTAAGTCTTAGGAAACCTAGAAGAAGCTAGTGCCTTAAAGCATAATTTATCTGGATTGACATGCATACATGCAGACCCTTCGAAATAAATTGTGTATAGTATCTAGTATATACATAACTTTTCGAAGGCTTCGAAATTCATTTGGCAATACAAAGTGTCAGATTTCGTTCAATTTTGCATGCTACGTCAGAGATACGCGGAAGTGATACATTCTGCAAATGCGCGAACAATACAAATATTACCTTAACCTGATACCCTCTCAATAAAAGAACATTGCGATCCATTATTTATTCTTTTACCGAGATCCTGATGCTTCTCTGTAGCACATCTGTTTTCACATTTCGTTTTGTTATCACAATACGCGTTAGATTGGAAATAAAAAAATAAGTGATACTTCAAACCGAACGCAAATGATGTATTTTATTTATTGCACCGTGTAGTATAGAAGAAACAAAAGATATACTTAAAATACAGGTAAAGCATCATACTATCACCAGTTTTTTCGCGCTTGGTGATTTTTCCTGACCTTCGGATGGACTGTCAGGACAATTGTAAAAAATAATTAAAGCAGCGCAAAACGCAATGTAAATAATTTATTATTAATATTAAAAATACACAAAGACAAACTGTGTGTGGCACGTTTGAACAAAAATAGACGTATACATGATGTATATGGTGTAAAACTTTTTACCCGAAAAAATCTGCTTATGAAAATATTGAATTTTTTAAATATTATCTTCATTGTTTTGTTTGTCTTCAAAGGTCAGATGAGGTCGCTGTCTATTATAGAAGTCAGTAGTGTGAAAATATATAACAGAGACCTAGTTTTACTATTATTCATCATACATTTTTCGAAGATACATTATATTGTACTTTGTTCAGGTCTTCAGAATTCGTTAAATATTTTTAAGTACATTTTATCTACCGCGGTTTTTGTTTATTGATATTCGGGATTAATGTTGTTTTATTATTCTATGTATTTTTTATAAATTAAAGCTATGCTAGATAAGAAACAAGGAACTATAAAATAAATCATCATCGTCAGCCCGTTGCAGTCCACTGCTGAACATAGGCTTCTTTAAGAAAAAAAAATAATTGTTTGAAAATATCCGCAAAGGTATTTTATATAACCATCGGTAAAAAGTCACCTAATATCCAAAAATTGCCACGCTTTGTATCATTTATTATTCGATATAAACAAAGTTTGCCATTAAACGGCGGGGGACTGAATCGTAGCCAGGGGTGGTTCACCATGGGCACCAAACAAAGCGGCAGTTTACCCATTAGTTCATGATTGGCCTTCGTAAATCTTTAACGGATCACTTTCCCTTATTGTTGTTGTTTACTGATAGTTACAACACATGTCTAGACAAGTTTTTATGAGTTAAGCGAACTACGTGATAAAGCAATCTATATCTCGTTAGTGAAATCTCAAGACAAGTTACTGTATCTTTGTTTCGATTTCGAATACGAGCGCAGTATACAACTCCTTAATCGGATGTGTAATGTTTTGTTGCGAGTTTGTTGTAACAAAGCTTTAGGTATACTAAAAGGTAGAGCAGACTTCCAATTACTAATTGTCCTAGTTTAGGGTTGTTTTGGATTTTTTATGCCTTTAGCTTATTTGTTCTTTTAAGTGATGGCTTATTTCCCAAGTCTCTATATAAATTTCCCCACTTTTTTAAAATTAATTAATAATCAAAAACCTAAGATATTACGTAAATTGATTGTATTTGAATATTTTTAAATCACTGTTTATAGTCAACTGTCTCACACCCAAACTACTTAACTCTGTTATAAAAAGTATTTAAGGTTATAAATTCTTTGTCGTTTTTTTATTATTTTCCTCATTCACGACCTTCCTAAGAGGAACGGAACGTAGTGAATATTCCAATACGTGCGTCCTTTCCGCTGTTGAAACATTTATCATAGGCCTTCGAGGATTTTCTCTTGGGAACGGAATCGTTTCAATATTCAAATCACTGTTGATAAAATCTTTACGTGGACATGTTTGTAACGTACTTTATTGCATTCCTTGTACATTGATCTAAATATAATTATGTAGCTTGTTTCTGTATACCTGCCACTCCTTAATCGAAGGAGACCTTAAAATACAAACATAGTCAAATGAGTTAACGGTAATAAGTTTTAGGTGAGAATTTAGTGAGTTTGGATTTTTGGTTTCTTCTCAAGGTGCAATAATTAGGAGCGTCGGATAAACAAGCTAATCCTTTGTACATGCGAAGCAACTCGTGTACATAGAAGTGATAAAATATGTATGTATATAATTAAAATCCGCAATTTATAAATTTCTAATCTTTTGGGCAATTAGTATGTTTAACAAATGTAAATGAGTACCTATTTATGTAACTAAAAAAATAAATTAACTTGGATAAAATTGATATATTTGCGGCAATAAAACAAATTCTTTCCTCCTTATAAACAAATTACATACTCTTGGTGTTTTTTTCTTACTATTTACTAAATTACGTTGAGAGATACAAAGCAGCGTGCACACAACGTTAATTAATAAAGAAGCTTATATTTAAACCTTATTTTTACTCATGTTTGATGCAAGCAAACCCGACGATTTCTTCGCTTCGCATGGCTCCATATCGTTTGCGGTAGAAGTCAGTGAACAAACAAATGAAAAACGCCACGTTAGACAGACCCACCCAGTATGAGCCAGCGTGCATCGGACACTGTGACGTGGCCGTCTGTATCACCAGGTGACCGATAACTAGCACGAATTGTATCTGGAAAGAAATCATAGCTATTAAAGTAGTGTTTTATAAAATACCGGGTGTCCAAAGTGGGGGGTTTAGAAAATGCTTTTTAAACAACTGTGCTGGTTTAGTGTGAGTCAGCGAACTTCATAAACTATTGAAATTCCATTAGAGAACCTTTTATACAGTTTTTGTAACGCCATTTTTTTATAGTTAAACTCAGCCATGAGTACTTGTAATATACGTCAAACCTATCGGGAATAAATTGGTCGTTTTCCGTTCTTGCACGAAAGAAACATTTTAAAAGTAATTTTAATAAAAGAGCACATAATACCAAGTATATTGTTATGTTCCTCGCATGAAACGAGATGATTAAGCGGGTTTGCGTCAGCTCGGCTGCCTGGTGGGACAGGGGAAAGCCGGCAAATCCGAGTGACATAAAGTGACACCGAGCGTCCGCCCGCACAATTATTTTACACAATACGACGCTCTTTACCCTCACACAAGTATGCCCAATACAGATAGGTACGGGTATTTTTTAGATTCCTACTTTTTTTTATAGATCTGGCTGATGTTACTGTTACTGATCTACAAGGAGTTTTGATACTGTAATATTTGCGTCAACAGTGCATCGGGAAAATAGTCGGTATTTTAGTTACTAGTCAGTTAATAGAAATAAATTGTCTAGAGCTATAATTTTACTAACATCCGGACGTTCTAACTGGACTGCATGACATTTAGCACCAGTTGCATTGTGCATATCATCGTGCCCGTCTTCGATCAAATTTAATTAAAACAAATCTATTTTTCAATCACATCATCGTGTCCGTAAAATAGCCAACGTTGGCTAGAGGTTGGCGCGTTATCACAAACATTGGGGAAACAATTAAATTATTAATGAATTTATTGGTATTTCACGCTCACTTAACTTTTTAATATAGAAATAAATCAGTATTGACATAAACTTATCGAAAATAAGATATTACCTCCGAAATATTGGTATTACGGTGATTAATTATTTTTACAAATTTTAAACGGGCATTGCGGCATGAAAACATAATAACGTTGGTGATGATTGGAACATACTAAATTGAAATAAGACCACACTTTTGTTTGTGACCTTAATTTACGGGCCGTTTTTGAAGTGCTCATCGGACATCTAGTACATATTTGATCAACAGTGCCCGTATAAAAAAATCATCAATTTACAAAGTGTTACGAGTTCCTTAAAGTTTCAGTTCAAATGAGTCGGTTAGACTAGGGTAATACTACTATATCGTTAGAACCCGAAGTTAAGTGGCTGTTTTGCTATTTAATTTTGTTAGGTGTGTGAGATTGGCGGAGACCCTGATTTTAGTATATAGCATTTCGGGTCAGTCTTATACAGGGTATATCAAAACTGCTATCGAAAACGAAGCCAGGTGGTAGTTTTAGTGACTTTAGACACAGTGCAACCAACATTTTTGAAAAAAAACGACGCTTTTTTGTGTTTGTTTCCTATCATTGTATTTGGGTAGTAAATACATACAATTTCCAAAAAAAAAAAGTACCCCCTTTTATTTTTAAAGACGCTATAGTACGCAAGGCTTTAAATTATTATTTTAGCAAAAACTATGGATTTACCACCCAAACAAAGATATTTAAAACATTACAAAAAAAAAAACCGTCGCTAATTTTTTTGCAAAATTTTTAGATGCATCGTGTCTGTAGTCGCTAAAACTACCACCTGGCTTCGTTTTCGGTAGCAGTCTTGATATACTCTGAATATATTCTATTTTGAATAGAGCGCTATAATTGAATTCCATTGCACTTACCAATACGTGCATTATACAAAGTGACAATAATGTAACTACTAACACACACACATATCCCACCACCAAATAACGCACACACACAACACTCGCTCACATCGACTACGCCTAATTGTTTTGTGAGCGATCAAAGAGCCACAGCTTTAATGGATTGTGTAGTTAACGCACATACAGCCTCAGTAGTTATACAGTACGGAAAATGTTGCTGCTGCTGTTTTTAGACTGGAGACGACGCAATATATTGTATTTATGTCAATTAGCTGTACGTCCCACTGTTCGCTGTGTAATATAGTTATTTTTTTTTACTTCTTAAATGCTTAAACTTCTTTTTGGTGTTCACTAATGAGTTTCCATGGAAAGTAATTTTTTTTTTAATAACACATATTTTAAAAATGACATAAGAGAGCCCTTGTAAAAAAAAAAACTTAGGTATATATGAAATAAGTGACGCTAAGTTAAAAATCTTAAATATATATGTAAAAAAATGTATATCAAAATGAAAATGTACAATACTATTGCAATAAACTCACCATCTGCATGGCTGTCAAATATTTTTTCCACCACAAATACTTGGCATAAGCCGGTCCCATAGCAGCTAACCCATAGTACACATACATGACTATATGTACGAAGCAATTCATGGTGGCCATGAAAGTCCAGTGGTTTGAGGGGTCGTACTTCAGACACGACCAGGTCATAACCACCATGAACATGTGATGGTACACATGGAGAAACGTCACTTGGCTGTATTTCTTGCGGACCACGAAAAATATCGTGTCGAAAAGATCTAGGATTTTTGTCGCCATGTACTTCCAGTAGAGCACTGCTGTGGTCTAAAACATTAAAACATACAATATATTGAAATAAAACGATATCTTAAGGATTTTATCGCGACTTTGATTTAATTTTTACATTTTTTAACTTCCCGACGTTTCGATTACTTTACAGCTTTCATGGTCACGGGGCGGACTCAAGAATTAGTCATCCGCTTAGCGACTGTTGCAATTTAACTACTCTTCATTTACAATTATTAAATTTAAAAGTTAATTAAACAATGTGCAACATTCACGTAAATCTAAGAAACCACGTACAATATATATATGTACGTCTCTGTTTTGGAAGGGATAGGTATTAGGCAGAGGTACTTAATTAATGACACCGGTAGTTTCGGAGCTTATTTCCGCTCCATTATAAGGCGAGCTTAATCATTCCAATTCCAGGCAACTTATGTGAGATTTTCCAAACCGAAAACCACAGACAAATTGGATTGCCCAACCAATTGAATTAAGAACTTCATCGCGGTTATAGACTACATAACTACTGTAGCATTGCGGCGATTATATTATTTTATATGAGTAAACCTATTATCTAATTAACTGACAGCCTCCGTGGCGCTGTTGGTTGGACGCCGGCTGAGAAACGAGAGACCGCGGGTTCGATCCCCGCATCGAAATAAATGTTTGTGTGAACCACAAGTGTTTGTTTCGAGTCTGGGTATTGTGAGACCGAAAAGTCTCTCGTAGTTCCTGATACCCACTACATGTATGTGACTGTTGGGTATATTTACTAATTATTAATTTATTTTCGCATTCCCGCATCACCACAAGATAATGCAAAATACATATATGAATGACAAAATGTATTTTACATTATCTTGTGAAAAAAATGACACAAAAATAAACAGTTACATACAGTTCATACATCCTATTCTAATATTGTATTTAACTATAGAAAATATATCGTTTCATGTAATAAAATAATGTATGAATTACCAACGTAAATGAATTCTTTTATATACACGTACACGTATTGAAAAGGATAATTAGTAGCGAGTTGGGTAAAGCCCTCGTCACATTAATTTTAACTAAATTATGAGACACCTTTTAGCTAATTATAATACTATTTTACCATTTCAATACGGAATGATAAATAAATAAATACTTATACTCACATAGAGTATGTTGTCATCGTAATCGCACGTCCTCGGAAATAAGCCGATGTCATATTTAATGAAAGTAACGAACTGAAAGCAATCGGATATTAAGTTATTAAGCCGATATATCAATATATTAGATTTGTAGCGCTGCGGAATGTGGGCGTCAGATTTGATACCATAAATACTTAGTACATACGATATGTAAGAGCCATGCTGTTGCCAGTCACGACTCAGCATGAATGGGCAGGCTCATCCGGGTCGGTACCACTGTCTCACAGGAAATCGACGTGAAGCGACAGCTCAGCTGTCGCGTTTGGTTCGGTGAGTGAGATTGCCGGATGCCCAATACTGCTTTCCTTATCCCATCCTTTTTCGTTCCCGCTCCCTTCCCAATTGGGCCGGCAACACATCCATGATCCAGCGTTGTGGATGTTCATGGGCGGTAGTGATCACTTACTATCAGGTGACCCGTTTGCTCGTTTGCCGGACCTATGCAATAAAAAAAACATATTCTGGCCTATACTTTTGGAAGCAATAACTTAAATAACAAGGTAATGTGTATTTTTAATCTGGTGGTACATTTCAAAACCTAATATACGGAGCCTAGAACCCAAAACAACACTCTGCATCTGTGTGGGTCATTAAACACTTAGGTGTTTTCATTATTCTGTATCGTGAACATTAGCTAGGCGGTGACATTTGTAAGCTTATAATGAGTGGCATGTAAAAAAACTGTGATTTAAAGTAATGTTCATACACACAGTTGAGTTTCGTGTTGGAAAAGTTTATTTAGATACTACGAATACACTCATTTAAATTAAATACCTACCCAAAATGCTTCTGATTAATAGCAATCTACGAGTATACAAAACCTAGCCCGAATTTATTTGAAGATAAAATCTTATTTATCGTCATATTCTAGCGTAAAACTAAATAATGTAGGTTAGGCTTACCTTATAAGCTAAAACTGCGGAGTTTATAACCTTGAGCGTATTGTATGTTATAAGAAGAGTCTTTATTTGAAACGGCTGTCTCTTCTCCATGACGTACGGCCCTACTTTTAGCACGAACACCAAATATGTGATTAAAATGAATGCGACGTCGTTCGGGTTCATCAGCGGCCATTTTTCCACGAAGCTTACTGAAATAGCAATCAAATTGTGCTATTTTTCATTTATGACGTCAGCTATGACGCTAAACATAGTTAAAACTTGACATGATTAAGTTTTCAGCATTATATTATGTGAGAAATTTATTTTCTATAAAATTCGTATAGATATTGTATAATTAGTTTAGATTAAACAATGAATAAACCGGTTTAAATGGGATAAAATTGTTTTAATAAAATCTGAGACGATGCAATAGTTTGGCGCTCGTTTTTAGGTTAAATAAAGGTATCGTGTTTTAATGTATTTTTTTAAATAATATGTTAGCTGTATTATTAAATAATTGTAGAGTATTAAATAATTCTTACACTGTCCTTTAGGTAAAGGAATCCCTACTTTAAAACACCACGACATTTTTATATTCTGACAAGTCTCTGTAATAAACTGTCAAAAGTTTTATTTTTCCAAATTAAAGAAAAATAAAAGAAGAAGGAAATAAAAAGGTTGTTAGTGAAATGTTCGGCAATTATTTTGTTACCAGCCTTTAATTTTATTAAAAAGCGTCCAGTTTGTTAAGTGATTTTGCTTGTTAGGGATCTAGCTTTTCGTTAAGTTATTTTTAGTACCTGTTAAATCGTTAATGAATTAATGTGCATTCCACAGAAATTATGTATATTTAAGGATGTATAAAATTTTGGGAATAATGTTATTTACTTGTCGATACACGCAAGTGGCAGATGTGGACGTTCATGGCCGTCAGTGATTACTTACCATTGGATGACCTGTTTGCTTGTTTGTCGCACTTATTCAATAAAAAAGTGTTTTACATTTTACATTATAATATATTATAAAAAATTGAATCACATATGTAATTTTTTTACACTGGTACGACAATGTGATTACAAACATGCTCTTATTGTTTTAGTACTTAAGACGTAACTTCCACACAACTGAATTACTTAAAACTTCACTAGAACTTTCAATGGGAAGTTTATACACCACGTTAACAGAGATTAGCCACTTACAAATAAATTAATCTTTCGAAATTGCGCCAGGCACCAGGGAGCCTTAAGGAAATTAAATTTATTACTTCGCGCCAAATATTTGAATCAGAGCTACTTAAAATTGATGAGAGGAGTTAGCGTTCCGGAGTTAGTAGCTCAGTGTACAGTCATTGTGCGAGTAGCTTCAGTTTATCTTTGTTAGAATTGATAGGTTATATCCTGGCATGGAGTTCTGATGGCGCACAGACTTTTCATCTCAAATCAGAGCCGCACTATTGTAAAAATGAGTCAGGGTCATTGTTATTGGTCTATGTATTAACATTATGTATACGTGTTTGTCCTTTGTTTAATTTTTTTATAATAAAGGTATAGGCTACCAATATATTTTTTGTTTCTTTGATTGCATGATTACGTGTAAAAAGCGATGGTACATACAAGGAATGAGTAGCCTACGCTAGATCAGCGGTCCCAGCAAAAGCTGTTACGATAACGTTTAAAGAAACGATTGAAACGTTGGCAACAATGTGTTGAATGTCTAGAGATAATTGCCTATCCCTGGTCCATTTTATCTGAATGATATTGGATAAACCATTAACTAAAAAGGAAAAGTGTGCTTTGTCGAACGAATATAAAAAAAGGATCTGAACGGAACAACTTTCGGCTTATTTAGAAAAACTTTATCACACGTTGTCACATCGTTAACTTTATAATAAATTACCTAATATCAATTTGTCCGAACGTTCATATTGATTTCTTTACGCAGCTGTAAAAAATTCAATATGAACGTTTTATGAGTGGTGTCACGATGGCCTAAATCCTCAATTTAATGGTACAGTGATTTTGTGTGAACACTTTATAGCCTCTCAAGGCATTACGGGCTAGAAATGCGAATGGCAAGGTAAACATTGTGCGAACTCGGCTGAAGTAAATTGATTTATAAATGCAAATACTTGGACGCGTTTGCGGGTAAATTTGTTTACCATTAAGTAATGGCGTGAGGCCCATTTGTGCGGATCGTGAGGGTGACGCCGCGAGATTTGTAGGTCGGACCGTTTAGGGCTTTATTAGGGTTTTGCATTTTTGTTGTTATAATTTAGTTTCAAATTAAGTCATTTTTAAAATGGTGCTTGTGTAATAGAGACTTTTATGAGTTGATGAGTTATAAGAGTCATAAGAGTTGTCCGAACTCAGTCAAGTGTTAGGTATCGTAAAGGGTGGCGATCCCTACCTTATTGTGGGAAAGAAAAAGCCCAGCGGGGTGTGAGTAGGACCAGTGGCTCCTCTACCTATCCCTTCAGATGTAGGACAAGAGCTTACCTATGTATTCAGATAATAGATTCTTAAGAATGGCTAATATAGGCGCCTAAAATCTGTATTTATATGTACTGCTACTCTTTGGTAGGGCCGCTGTTTCATAAAATACCGTGATAGTGTATCAAAGCTATTCTTATGGTTCTTTAGGTGTGGGCGAGAGATAGTGAGAAGTAAAGATTTTCAGACAACGCCAGTGGACGCTATGCCACCAGGGGAGAGTCCCCTTCAAAAAAACCAAGCAATGAATAATGCCAGATAACTTTGCAAAATACATATGTTTATACGGCACTCACCACAAAACTCCAAAATAAGTTACAAGTCAATTTTATCAATCGTCTCACTGTAACAAGAACGTATGAAGTAGCAAATGTCCCAGGGAGTTCATAATACATGCATTATACACAATCACAGCGCGAGAGACTGTAAATGTCACCATTCTTTATGCTCGCAGCGGGGCCTGATATACACCCGCCGTAAATAAACTGCGTCGACAAATGTGCGTGTACTTTGCAAGGTTCGGCATGACCTAATATTCGCGATTCGATTAGTATTTCGGCAGTTATGACTTTAGAATTGTTTTCATTTATATTTATATTTTCATAGCTATATTATTCTATTGATGTTTTGATGAAATTGAATATATTGGATACATTTACTGTGATTAAGGTGTAATTATTAAAAATTTGACCGTTGAGCTAATTGATGTTGGTTTGTAGGTGAACTCTGTTAGAAACCATGATTTAAAAATTTAGTGACCGATAATGTCCCCAGCAGTGATAAATGATTTACTGACATAGATATAAATCAGCATTCATTGTAGTCGTTATAATGGATACTTTTTCATGATTTGCAAGTTTTAAAACATTAATAATACATTGTGACATTTTTAATATACGATACTAATGACAAGGTAAATCAGCTTAGTTGGCCGATGTTTTCACCTTATCTTTATTGTATTGAAGTCATTTAATTATGTATAAAATAATAAAATAACTGAAATGAAATTCGTTTATTGGTCAATTAAATAGCTCTAATGACAAGTGAATACAATACATAGAACTTGTTCTCTATTTACAAAATATTTGTTTAGTATGATTTATATTCTTATGTATTAACCTTTATTTATTTATTATAGTTTTTTGTTTATATTAAATTTATTCTTTTTCAGTAGTCATAAGTATAATAGTTATTAGTATTTCAGGGTAATATCTTTTTTTTCAATTCAGGAAAGTATTTAGTGATGTAATGGAATTCCGCAGCCACTTACTTTTATTTCTTTTTCCTGCTTCTATCCTACTTTCCTTTTTGATTTGCTCGTGTTAGTCTTCGTACACGACTTTCACATTTCCTGTACGTTCGTCAAATCCAACATATTTGATGTTCCTTTCGCTTTTTGTTAGATGTGTTTTTTTATTTACACCTAAATTGTTTTTTGAACGTACCAGGAATTATGTGCTGATTTCTTAAGTTACTAAGAATAATAAATAAACTTTGTCGTTACTCTTAATGACAATGGTTTATGTGAACGTGTGAATTAATAAGTGATAAAAGTTTTAGTTGACAATATGATAGACATGAAAATAATTATAAAAAGGAAAACATTTTCGTTATGTTTGTATGTTTTCACTCAATGAGTAGAAATTGTTAAAAGCCCAGCCATTATGCGTTTATACAAGCCTTACATTTCCAAAAATAGCAGTTGACTACAAGTGAGATAATAACCAGTGTTCATAAAATTGTTATTTTGTTTCAGAGATATTATTATGTACGTTACTATTATACTCACGCGCGGGCTTATTCCGGCGGGAATTTCACTGATAAGATGGCGTCGCCGAGTCTACGATATAGGATACATTAGTTAGGCTTTCCGACGTCGTTTTTAGACTTAATTCAGATATTACTTACTCTATATCGTTTAGTAAACCAACTTTAATTTAATAAGATTTACGTCTCTGTAGTGGTTTTGGCATGCCTATTACAGAAACAAATTAAAAAGCTTTTTTTAAATACACATTTTAATATTCGTCCGTTGTGAACTACGCTTAGTTTTTCCTTTAGTTAGAGCCATTCTTTTTTACGCGTTCTTGTTTTTATTTGGGATCTATATACATATATACTAATATGTCGTACACTCTAATTCCAACCGAGCATATCGCTGTTGATATTTTTATAATCAGTATTGATACTTACTAATAAAACTAGATTTTATCCATACATAAATACATCGTCCCTTTTTCCCAGAATGGGTAGGCAGAGGTGCAACCAAGACACTCACGTTTCGCCTTATATGTTCCATCGCATGATGTGATAGGGGGCGAGCCTATCGGCATATCGGGCACAAATTCCTTACTTGAGCTGATACTGTATCAGCCCATTCACGACGCACCGCAGGACACGAGCTTCCTCTACAATCTAGAGTACGATTGAGAGTAGTTAGGTCATATAGTCCAACACGCTGGCCCAGTGCGGGTTGGCGGACTTTTACATACCATAGAAATTCATACAAATCGCTTTGGTATGCAGGTTTCCTCACGATGTTTTCCTTCACCGTTATAATGCGTGGTGGTTGACTATCAATACACACATGACTCCGAAAAGTCAGAGGTGTGCCCTGGGATTTGAACCCGCGTCCACCGTGAACATGTAGGCAGCCACGTCTGGTCTGTTACCAACAGGCCACCACGCACTCATAATTGAGCTGATAATGAATAGAAAAATCCAATATCACTTTGCCCGACCCGGGATTCGAATCCGAGACCGTAGCTTTGTAATCATACTGTAATACAACTACGCCACCGAAGCAGATTGTATCCAATATAAATTATCTTGTTTTCGTGGCACCCGTTCCTTTTTCCGTATCAGTTAAGTGATGTATTCAGCACAGTGATGCGGAAGTGTAGGATTTGTCGACAAAATGGGCCGTACAGGGTCTGCCGACTGTTGTAGCCGTCGCGCGCTCTCGTTAATGCGATCAATTAGGATAACATACTGCCGTGTATTTATCGGGAGCAGTTGTTGAATACTTCTGGGCTTGCTAGGGTCCAATTGGTATTTATATTAATTATGATTATACAGGGTTAATTTTCAAAGACAGTTCCTTTCAATCTTTTATTGAACTACAGAGAATAAGACTGATTAAAGCATGGCGGAAAATATTCAAATTTAAATTTGATAAGTAATTTATTTCAATTTCCAGTTAAATTACTCGTATATTCAACTACTTCAGGCACGGTCGCCTGTCATTTTTATACACAGACGTGCACGCGTGTTATTTTTAGCTTAGTTGAAACGTAACATAAATGTAGGTTGAATTAGTAATAAATTAGATCTATTATTCGGCTTTCAGTCACCATTACAAGGTTATTTGCTTCTCACGTAAACCATGCTGATTTGACTATTGTTGCCGAAGCGATGTTAAATTAACTCTGAATTCGTACACGCTATAACAATTTCACTTACCGAAAACAGTTTCCAACCCTCATTTAATAGTATTGTTGTATCAGTCATGATTACAATACGACGTTTAGTGTAGGTAAACGGAATATTAAAGTACTACATGGTACGTGGACGTTTATATTATTAACTTATGTACCGCACGTCGAGCTGGCAATTCACCTGATAGGAAATGACCGCAGTATCCATATCACCAAAGGATTAATAAGCTGTATAGTCCGCAAGGGAGACTCATAGTATATTTATTGTATAATTAATTTCTATTATGAATGTTGTTTCACGCCTATAATTGGCAAGTAGACCAGGTCTAAAATTGTATAAGTTTAATTTGCATGTTTTGTCTATTTTGCTGTTGGTGTGTCTTATGATAATAAATAAATAAATAGTAGGTGCTAAATAAATCTTTTAATAATTGTTACTAACTTCATACATTGACGAGGTCAAACCTTTGTCCCAAGGAGAGGTGCCACTAATGTGCCACAAAACTTCGAGTAGTTATATTTTATATGTGTACATTGTATTGTCTGAGCTTTTTCCATGATAATAAATTCTAATAAAAATATTGACCCCCATTGTTCTTTAAGCTAATTTCCATTATAATATGTCACATAAAAATAAAATAAAGTTATAATAATATCTATATCAAATTTTAGCCATGTTTATATTCCGTTTGCGCCTAAATAAATCCGTTGAAGCTTGTAAAAATCGTAATTTACCCGGGCGACAAGAATAATTACAGGCCTATATGAACTGTATGGAGGCGGTTTCCAATTAAACAAGATAATTCAGATAAAGCCTTATTTACTGCACGCACTGATCTGCCAGTGGAAATTGTTTCCACGCTAACCTGCTCGTTTATTATGTGCTTTAGCTAAACAGCGCTTTAATGCTTTAACACAAGATAATTTTTAAATATCTCAATTAATTTGGTGTTGAGTTTCTTTGCGGAAACTGGCAGCTTAAGTATATTTTGTAGTAATTATTTTTGATATCATATACATAATATAATGGTACAGGTAATAAGATAAAATATGATATCAGATTTTAATACTCATGTTATTAATTAAAATACACTTGTTAAGTTTGAATGATTATATTCCGAATATTTGGCTTCAAAAACCTTAATCCGGAAGGCAATTTTGAAATGAACGTTGAAGCAGAGAATCATTGTTTAACACTGTTTATGCAATGTACAATATTGAAGTTATGAAATGATCCTTATACCGATTTTGTTCATGTAGGTCCTTATCTCGTTTGTTAAAATAAAAAGTAGTTTTAAAGTGGATTTTTATTTTAAATAATCTAGAACAATATTGTTCATTTTTGTAAGTCATCGTAATATCAACCGCCTCCAGGCAATTTTTTCCTACGATCATTGAAACGTTAGGGTTTATGAAGGTCCATTAAGATAATTTGGGGTTGCTCGCAGTTTATATTATTCAGTGCCTAAGAGTTTTCCGACATATGTCTGCGGATTTCCAAGAACGTGCTAATAGGGGGATAGCATAATGTGCCTACAGATTCAGTGTTATTTGTAACACTATTTATACTAAAACTTTAGCACAAAGATGCTATTATTATTTATTAGTTATGTAAGGAATATTTTATAGTGAATTTCGGTTAAATATACAAAAAAATTTACTCTAGATAAATGAAATTCCATTGTTTATTTAAAAATCAACTGAATTAAATTGGTTCAAATGTGTCTTTATATAAAAACAATTACAATAGATTTAAAGATGTTTAAATTTCCTTTAGCTATATCAAAAATCCAAGGAACTTAATTACGGTTTTTTTTATTTACGCGAATGTTATACATAATTAGTGTAACTTAATTACTTAAAATTCGACTTTGTATCATAATTCCTTGACATATAAAAGAAAATATTCTTCAAAAAATGTATTTCTTATAAATAGCTACAATATTATGAACGTTACGACGTACGTTATTACCGGCGGTATAATGATATTTGTATTATATTTGATGACGTCGTACTTACGGGAACTTTACTCCCATTTTTATACCTATCCCTCGGGATTAGCAGTTCAGATCACGTCCCGTCGGGTGAAAGCAAACAACGCAGTAATCAAATTTCGATAAAGGTCACTTATAATGCGAAGGGAAATGTTTCCTCAGTCCGCACCGGAAACAAAGTATTGGATTTTAGGAACGTGTCGACATTGTGATGGACTTTTTTATTAGATAACGTTGTTTAAATACTGTTTTTATCAAAATTGCTGTATTTTTTAATAGTGTTTTTTGTTTGGTTTCATATTATAGGCGATCTTCACTACATAGTTTTAAACAAAGTCGCTTCCCGGTGTATGCTTAGATCTTTAAAACTACTAAACGGATTTTGATGCGGTTTTTTTATTAAATAGAGTGATTTAAGGAAGGTTTATATGTATAATATATATACAGGGTGTCCCAGTTTGTACAAAATAACAACTATATGGTGTGGAGTGGAATCAAAACACATCTGCACCCACGCGAAGCTGGGATGAGCCGCTATTAGAAACTATAAAGTGGATTTAAAAAAAAACTTTATTAAAACGGTTTTATTGTAGTCTGAATGATATGGCGTATATTCGATTTAAATTTAAATATATTTTCTGTTAAAATTTTCACAAATTGTAAATTAACTGCGTATTTATGTTTTGAAGAAGAATATTTAGTCAGTGACCCTTACCCACTGACTGTTGCAATAAATATGTCTCAGCAATAACTGGGAATAGTGTTTTGGCGCATTTCATTTGTTCCCAAGACAATATCATTTATCCCAAGACTATTGTCGTCGACAAATCTTGCTATTGCGATGAGCAAAAATGCATTTGCCTTGGCCGTCACTTACTAAGTATTATACGAGATTTTTTATTGTTTTTAATTTAAGTTTAGTCTAATTTAATAACTATTGTTTTATTAAAGGTTGTCTGGAACCGATCGCCGATAGTGATAAAACCGCCATTTGTACTACCTGTAATTACTCGTAGTATTAAAGTCACTTTCTGTCTTTTGTCTTGTACCTACAATAAAGTATAATAAATAAAATTGTCATTTCCTGAACACAGATTTTTTTATTCCTATCAAAATAACTTTGTGCCTAGCAACTTCTCTAACGAATGTGAAGTGAACTCATAAAAATAATTAGTACTTTTCATATGAATACTTAATTAACGTCGACAACACTACGAACTTCATTGCGCAAAATGTTTGTATTCGAGACTCTAGTCAGGAAGAACTTTAGCTCATATCTGTTCATTGTATTGGTTTAGCAAACATACTTCATTAATTAATTATTAGTTATACTAAATGTTAATTTAATAATAAATTTGAAAGTAAATTTTGACGCACTTTAACATTTAAGGTAAATATCGGGAGGAAACCTGCATACCTCAAAAACGTTTTCAAGAAGCAATTATAGCAGTGTAAATGCACTGTTGCGTTCCGGTTTGAAGGACATTGTAGCTAGAGTAACCTCTGGACATAATAAGACTTAACATCTTATGTCTCAGGATGGCGAGCGCGGTGGAATGCCAAATATTGCTTTGTTATTCATGGTGTTGTTTCGTTTTGCTACTGTCCATGAGCGGCAGTATCGGTTACTAAGGTTATAAGGCGAATGGCATGCTCATCTTGCCATGTTTTTTCTATATAAAAAAGTAACAACTTTACAAACAAATAAACATTTTTAAAACACTAGCAACTGCTTACATTATTCATCGCATCGTTAAAATGCTATTATAAAATAATACATCAATCTTTTCTTTTAGTATCATAGATAACAATCACTCATTGAAATGTATTTGCTTTTATAAAAGAAAAAGGTTTCTTATTGTGAAAAAATTTAGTATCGTGACTTATGTGCTCGTTTTAAATGTAGAAGAAAAAATCAAAATACAATAATATAGTTGAAAGTTACCCCTGTAAAATTTTCTATCGATTCTCAAATGAAAAATACTGAGATCTCAGACAGTTAATGTCTTTTATCAACACCGAAATTGAATCATATGCGTCGCTGCTTAGTGCCAATTGTTTATTGGTTGTGAAACTGTAATAATATGTGTCCTTAATGTTGCAAAACAAATTTCAAAATTCCGCCGCACACATAATTTAAAAAATATATCTACTGTTTTTGTTGTAGTGTACAATAAATGTAAACTAAAAACAAATTCAACTATTTTATATCTACATTCATATAAAAAGTAAATATTTTCCCAAAGTTCCATAACAAGACATACATACGTATGAGTAAAACGGAGCGTGTTTTGTAAACACAACTTTGTTTAATTTAACAAGGAAGAGTATACGTGGAAGTGTTGTAAACGGAATATTCGTATTTTGTTTGCAAATATTTTGGCACCTTAGGTGAGTTTACTGTTTTATTTGGGTATTTTTATACAAAATAAACAGGGGCGGAAATGATCACAGTTTATAGTACTTAGGAAATTTTTGGTACATTGCTGGCTTTTAATAATTGAAAATTACCTATCCTAAGGTAGAGTTCAGTCTCTGATAAACTATTTGCCAAATAAATCGTTAGAATAAAGTATATAAAAATATATCGCTATCGCTCAAGTAATAAATAAAATATCTATTTTAATTTAATAAAATTAGCAAACCGGTCGGAAGGAATTTTGTGAAACCTGAAAGGTCAAAAGGCGTTAAACAGCCTAGCTTTTACCTCCCCCAATAGTGTCAAGATCAGATGAACAAATAATGTTTTTTCAACTGTAAATTGACCTCCCAATTGTTTTTGAATACCTCGCATTGTAAATTTCCAGTAAATTACGTGTTAGAATCATCGAAATATAAACAGTAGTCAATAGATTGTGAATAGGCTTTGTTTCTGCCGTTTCATTGGATAATTCACCAGTGGACCGTTAATTCTCCTTTAGGATTAATTGGTTATTACTTCTCCCAAGGGATGGACGTAAATAACGTTCCTTTTGGAGCGGAACGGTTGATGTTGCGAGAGGATGCGGACAACCCACTTTTTCTGGAAATATTTCGTTATTTATGTTTTCTGTGTACTAGACATGACATTTGGCTAATATTAGTGGATCATTGGCGTCTAATAATAAGTTGTTTCTGTAGCAATGCAGGATGGATTAAAATTAACTATTTCATTTTTCATTGTTACGTACTATAGAGCTGAACATTATATTATAACAGTGTCTTCATCCGTTTACTCACAAGTTTAGGATCTTAATTTTTGTGCTGTATCCCGCTTGCACGGTATTTCTGACATTTTATTCCTATGAAATACTTGTACTTGGGATTGAATAATTTTCTACTAGAGCTCACGTTGCGTAGGGTAGATGGCTGTATGGACAATCATAAACCAATCTTACCCTAATATGAATAAAATCAATTTGCACCAAACCCAATAAGCGGGTGAAAAAATTGTTTGCCATAACAATTATATTGTTTATCCTGAAAACGTTCTGAGTTCTGACATATTTTTTTAAACATAATACTTATACTTGACTACATATACTTGATACATCACTTTCAAAGTATGTTTATTAACTTTCAGTTATATCTTTGTAGTGTAAACATTCACTCTCTTTTTAGTGTAAAATCATCTTGTCCTGTATGAATCTGTTTTTTCCCTATTATAAAAAAACACGAACAAAAATGAAAATTATCTACACCACGAGAGGCATCTAAAATCGATCCATTCCGCGAACTCAACTGCTAACTTCACAGTTACATACACTGCAAAAATGAAACTAATTAACTCCAAGACGCAAGCGAAACCCTGCGAGTTTAGTTACCGATATTTTAATTTGAATAAGGATATTTCGCGGAAACATTTTATCGATAATAGCTGCTTGATGTAACGGTTATATTTATTAATTGATTTGAATGTTTACCAAGCACGGAAGCTGTTCTTTTATGTAGGTTTTCTACGCGAATTGGTAATACCTCGTTCATAGATCGTACTATAAACACGAATGAGAGTATGTTTGTTCCTTTTCAGTCCTTAACTACTCAACAAACCATCTTAAAAATTTCAATTTTCAATACAAAAAAAAAACAGAACAGACACAGGGACAGAACGGGACAGAAAAGAAGGTAGAGATGCACTAGAGCCACCTTTATTATTCAATTGATGCCTGAGGAAAAAAAGAAACGTAATTTTGTTAGTTTTGATAAGTTCAAATGAGAAATATTTTGTTAGATGTTTTATATACGTGGTGTAATGATTGTGAAGTTTGCTAGAGTAATACGACAAGGATAAAACTAGGTCGGACTGTAACCATTAACCATTGATACCGTATTTCATGTACGCAATATTTCTGTAGAAATATTTTTTTTGCTGATAACAGACCGTCCCCCGAATGGTTTTATTAAAAAAGTTTCGCGAAATTTAATACGGGCACGATTTGTGGTCTTTTCTAATTGCTTAGCTTTGTTTATGAAACCTTTCTTTTATGTTCGCTGTTTTATTGGAAATTTAGGTTAGAGTTTCTTGGAAAGTCGGAATGATTTGTTAAAGGGCCTAACTTGACTCGCGATATTTACCGTTATGTACAAAGTTTCATAGAAATTTCAGCCACAAATAAACTCGCGGAAAATTTATTTCATTTTATCATTACGTTTTATTGTTCACCATCCAATAAGGAATTATTACAAAAAAGTCTCTATAAAGTAGCTGTACTGTTCTGTATCAGCCCAGATACGTCCCACTGCAGGGCATGAGCCTCCTTTACAATTGATATTAAGATTGACAATGGTTAGGCCATATCGTCCATCACGTTGGCCTAGAGCGGGTTAGCTATAAAGTATCAAATATACACAATCAATAATTTTATCGCTGGAGTCTCTTGTTAAGATTTTTTAGTTGGGCTTAGTTGGCTTGGAGCATAACATTTATGGTTGCTTGTGATAGGAAAAACAAGAGATAGATGTAAATAATATTTATTTATTTATTAACGCTTTATATAAATAGTATACCGGCGGACTTAATGCCAGGAGCATTCTCTCTCAGTCAACCATTGGGTCGTGAAGAGAAATCAAGGTAGGCGCATAAACTAAATTAAAAATGTATGTATAATATGTGTATGAAAACAAAGTTTATTCATTACAAAATAATTATTGTGTGTGATAATTGTGTCTTTCTTTTAAAATAATTCTTAGCTACTCATATATAATAACATTTGTACAATGAAAATCGATTTATTGTACATACACTAATACATAAACTTTAAAAAATTAAGTTTTTTGCACAAACATTGTAAAGAGAAATGTACAAAAACCATAATAGAAAATGGTGATATTTTAACTTGTCACTCACCTATTTTTCGACGTGTTTAAACTGATTAGACTTTTGCATAGGTAAGCGGTATATTACTTAAATCTTCTACATAATAAACGTAGAAAAGACGTAAAATAATTTTCATGTATCTTAAAACACGAAACAATAATAATGTAATTGGCAACCTATACCATTTTAATAAACAGTTTTAATGTTAGATTCTAGATATAAACTATGCGCTGTCATTAGAATTCCCGCCATAAATAATGAAGAGAACGCAAAGGAAGAAAACCAAACAGCCAACACAAATTGGTTCATGGTAAAAAAATATTTTTAAATTAATAAATAAAATACGTTAAAACAAGACGACTAGTTTATTTCTATTTTCCTCTCATTTTTAATTAATCACATTTTTTAGAATGTTTCATTTCGTTCCAAATTCAAAATGGTAAAATATTAGAAAAATAATCGGAATATTTTAAAATAATGGAAATAATCGGTTATTAAACTTTATTGTAGTTTGTAATCGTAAAAATGATTTAATCCCTTTATATTCTTGATTAGGCACTAATAAAGTAAAATATATCCGTGCAGCAAAGTCCAAAATTACGGTAGAGATACAAAGTAATGGCTGCCATTTCGACAAAAAGAGTCTAAAATTATTATATATTGTTTTTTATTAATAAACAATAATCAAAATGATTAATTAAACAACGCGTCCAGTTTATTTCTATTTATACCTGTGTTTCGAATCACCCCGTTATTCAGTGAAATTTCAAATTTCGAATATCACATGGAAAAATATCCGGATTAGGAAAATCTACCATATTTTCCGAAAATATCCAAATATATATTTTTCAATTTTTCGGAAAAATTTCATGACAATACTGTACATAATTGAAATAAGTTATATCAGGTAATAGGCTGTACAGGCAGTTAAGAAACAGAAATAGCGGCATGATATTTTGAGAGCGAGTCGGTAAACGCGCCAAAGCACACATATGTATTAGGCGAGCTCGAATGTGTGGTAACGTCGAGATTTTTCCTCTTCAAACATTTTAACGTCAACCCTAATACTGTTTTGTGGGCGGAGCAGTGGCACAAGTGTAAACGAGCCTTAACACTTGAAATATATGCACTGGTCCAAGCTCGTAAATGGTCATAACCGTAACCAATGTATTTATGATTTTATCTTTAATGAGGGCTTTTGGCACGCTTAAATAACACGCTGTGGAGCTGTAAAAGCGTCTCGCTAAAGTATTTATAAGAAAAAAAAATAGAATTTATTTTAAATACTTTTTTGTAGCGCTGTTGATAGAGCTATCATTTCCGTTCAGAAAGACTCAAACCTGTGATTGTAGACTACGAGATTAATAATGGAAACCAAGTGGATGGAAACTTTCAGATTATTGGATCTTTGTTAAACTTCTCGAACCAAAGAAATGGGACACCTTATTCCTCATTTGAAATCGATTTCCTATGATAGTGGGATATAATTTTACATCATTGACTCCAATGTAACACTAGAGACATGACACGGAACAAGTATTTCAGGTACTTCAGTCAATTTATTCCCGAAACCTGTGCTCTAAAATGCAAACGCACTAATTTCTTGATTAGTAACACGAGGGAATGCAAACTGAAGGCACATAGTAACGTTCCAGTGAAAACATTAAAGTTCACGACTCACGTGTTCTCAAATAGCGTGTAAATTCACCATTGTTGCTGCTCCGGGACATAATGATGCTCGTAACACATTGTTTTGTTACTTGACACTGTTCTGTAAGGCTGTGCCATGGCGTAATCTTTGCATTGTTTTGTAACACACTTTATTATGTGCTTTGTATGACTGCAAGAAGTTGGGTGTGGAAAAAACGCGTTGGACACTATCCTGGAATTAAAATAGATGTGAAAAATGAGTTTGTAGGCCACTAGCATTTATAAGGAGCTAAAGGGAAAGGCTTTTCCGTTCTTCGACAATCTCATACTTTAGTCGAAATGTGATAGCATTGTTGTAATTTTACGTCGGTTTTTCTTTTGCAAAATATAGATACTCAATACTCAAAAATTTGATTAATAACATTAACGCAACTATTTAGATAAGTTCCTAATTATTCATAGACTATTCAATTAAAAGACTATAATATTTAATAAGTTGTATTCGTATTTACTATGGTTTTTGCAATAAAAAAACATATTACTACTTTTTATGCAAGATTTATATTTTGTTGTATCAAAAACAATGTCAGATTTTTCTTATTAAAATCTGTGTAAATGTGTATTCAGCTTATATAATGAGACTGTCTAGACACATAATTATTATCGTCAGCTTATTAAGAAAATGATAAAAGTTGGAATTAGTTCATGAAAGATATTTCTATATGCCTTAAATTCTTATAAAGTATTATTTTACGGAGCAATGCAGGTTGCGGTTATAGGAATTAAATTATTTTTGTGGAATATTATTACATGGAAATACGTGATTGTACAATAATGGGTATTTCTTGTTATATTTAAAAAGTATTTACGCTGGCCGGCATAATTTTGTCCAATAGAAAGAATTGCTTGAGATCCGTCTGACATTGGACTTAACAATCGTAACTACACTACACGTGCTTAACAGAATTGTTCGACTATCAAATTCCTATTTTTGCCAGCAAAAAGCGCATGTTGATGTTCTTACATTTCTAGAAATTTTGTATAATTATAGATAAAAAAATATCATACGTGTGCCTATAGTTATACTAAAAACTGTTATGCCGTGGACATCAAGTGATTAAATTTGCCATAATATACTAACATCAATCTGAAGCCTGGTAAGTTTTCTAGTTATTATAAAATGTGGTTAGAAAGTAATTATTTTGCGCTGGTGGCTCTTGGAGATCTTTTTCGTCAGCTTTTGCCTTTTAGTTGGGATAAAATTGTGAGCGACTTTAAAAACCGAAGGCAATTAATTTTTAAACGTTTCGTGCACTGCGCAGTTAGTTTTTATAGTAAATAACCTCCCGTGAGTCCGATTGCACAATTTTTTATCGAGAAGAACGCTGTTAAGTTCGCCTTTGAGTGCCTTGGGAAAAGCTGCAGCTTTTCAGCAGGTATATGCGTTTTTAGCTTTGCAGCCCGGCACATTTTTTGAAGTTGAAATATTTAACTTAACATACTGTTAGATAGCCTATCGTGTTTGATATGATCTTCAACCAGCCACGGGGTTTCCCGTGCTGAACGTACGTGTTCTCCAACGACCTACAGAGGACTTATTGGTAGCGGCTTGCATTGCATGAAGACGTTAGCGTCTTCTTGCAATCTTTGTTAGTTCGTTTGTCTACCCTTATTTGAATGTATTAATTTATGCAAAAAAATATGTTTTATAGGCTTATTAAAATAGCACATTTTTGCACTTTCCTAATTAATTGATCCTTATGAGATGAGTATAATATTTCTGCCACAGGATTCTTGAGTGTAGTTAATGATTTACTAACCTCACTATTAGGAGACTTTTATAATAAGTTAAATTTTGGAAAGCATCAAAACTCGGATCGCTAATGAACCATTTGTAGGAGAGGGAAGAATGTGATAAATCACAAACAGGTATACGATAGAATGGATTTCTATATTTATCTGTTCGTCTACTGTAAACGGATTTTAGGATTCAAGGTCCATTGACCGCCACTTCTCCGCACCTCGACTTCAGAAAAAATATTTTCTTATGTGAAACTAACAATGGAGCTTCAGTGGTACCATTATCTGTAACGATGAGGCATTGTTATGGCCTTGAAGTACATTTATTTCATTTTTACCATTACAAGTACGAAAATATATCAAAATAATAAAGCGATTTGCCTTCAACACTAATATTTGATGAGTTATTGTTGAAGGTAATAACTTAATACGAAAGTAATGTTTCGAACTGTAATTATTTTTACGTTGGACTTGTACCAGGTACTTTATTTGTAGAAAATGATTTGGAAAGATTTAATTGGGTGGAATAAATTCATTATTTATTAAATGTCGTAAGCATGTATAATAAATAATATAATTTCTGCTAAGGTACACACAATTAAATAATTTAGTAAGGAATTGGAATAAAAGAATAAAATAATAATAAGTTGAATAGAGAATTGAATGATATAAAGTAATCTATGTGCGTAGTGGACTATATGGACTCACCCCTTTCAATCGTACGTTCGATTGTAGAGCCAGCCCGTGTCCCTACAGTGGGGCGTATATGGTCTGAGACAGACAGATACAGACTAAGAGATACAGAAGCAATCTATATTTTTCTTCTATTTGCCCACATTGGACATTTCAGGGATGATAGTTTAAGCATTTTTTAAACCACAGAAACAGCAAAGTTCCATTTGGTGACATCTAATTGTCAACCGAAACTACGCCAGTCGTACGTGGATCCCAATTAATTTTTATTTATTTCATTTTTAAAAACACAATGTTTGGAACTTACGACCGAATCTTAAGTCCTAAGAAATTACATAAATAGTTTGACTGTAAGATCAGCCATTTAAACATTTCAATTAAACTAATTAAATCTTTCCACTGGACAAAATGTCCATTAAAGTAGTACAAAATACATACATAAACTCAATACATAAACCCTTTTTCCCAGAAGGGGTAGGCAGAGGTGCTACCAGGACACTTACATTTCGCCTTGTATGTTCCGTCCCACGATGTGATAGGGGGCGAGCCTATCATATCGGGCACAAATTCCTGACTCCGGGCTGATAATAAATAGAAAAAAATCCAAAATCACTTTGCTCGACCCGGGATTCGAACCTGAGACCTCAGCTTTGCAATCATACCGTAGTACAACTACGCCACCGAGGCAGTAGTACAAAATGTACGGATTTTACACAGTCATCTACGGTGTTCGCTATCTTGGTGGATAGAAATATCATAATATTATGCACGTGTACAATTATATTTGATCTTGAGTTTAGCTCCATAATTGTTTCCATTAGCTTTACCGGAATAATTAGATTGATTTACTGACACGCCAATTATGTTCTGAACAGCATCGAACAGTATCGAACACTTTATACCTACCTGACTTGTGGTTAGCATATATACTGTATAGATTTCATAATTAATTTCATAGTAATTAGTGCATGTAGTAAATATAGGTACATTCAGATATATAAGTAAATATATATATGTAGTAGATAGTTACTAAAACCTCAACAAAATAACGCACTTCCATACCTGTAAAAAAACAAAGATGATGCGATATTGCCGCCCATTGTACTATTTTAATTTTATTTTTTATATTTAATTAGTAAGTTACTTGAGAGTACAATAAAGAGTATTAATAAATAAATAAAATATAATTGTCCAGCAATTCAGATTATGGGTGTACAAATAGACAGAGGGACAAAGTATTTTAAAGATCCAAGGATCTACTACTAACACTCTTTTGAGTATAACGCAATTTTATGTATCTCGCTAGTTTGTCTAGACTCTAGCCAAAGCAACGAATAAACTAGAGAAAGGTTCTCACAGTTCCAAACCTGTTCTGATTTACAAAGCTATGTGCGAACTTGGCCAATATTGTTTGCAGTGGACCACTAGCGTGCAGTTTGCGGTCTCTCGGTGAATATTAATGCTAATTTTATTACCTTTGTATTCTGTCTGGACACAAGACTGTTTGTCTGGTGAATACAAAAGGTATTATAGATGCGAGTATATCCTCTTATTTGGTTTAGCGGAATTATTTTAAATGTGTTTGGTTGAATTTTTTTAAATGTTTTAGAAACAAATCTAAATTATTTCAGCTTGTAAGCACTGTTTTGTTTAGGTTGATTACGGCATCTTTTGATTGTAGAGACCAAATGATAATTGTAATAATTTAACTAGCTATATGTAGCAGCAGTTAAAACACAAAAAAACATGAAATAATACTATAGCAAACATTATGTTGTTGTTTGATTAGTTTAAAAATATTTATTTGTTAATCTTGATAAGGCATATGATTTAATAATAATTGAATATTTTGAATGCCTTAATGCTCGTGAGTTTATATTTTAATTTCGTCATGTCACCCTCAGCCACTCCTTTTATTATTGACATTTAATAAAAACAATCTATATCTCAAAGTCGATTGTAAATTTGAAGTTATTTTTCTTTTAAGAAATTTAAATTAAATTTCAACTCGACTGTTCAACAAATAAAGTTTATGACAGACACAAATAAATTAAAGAAACCTCAACAGCGTTCATTTTAATATCAAATTCCAAGGATATCTGTTAGGAAAATACGTCGTCGCCGAAAATAAATGTTTCTGAAATCGGTGAAATTGAAAAATAATGCAGCTGTGTTGAAATGTTGGAATAACCTCCCGATGTTTCGGCGTGGAAACGAATAAGAGTATTACGCGGTACGACGAACTTTTCAAATACAATTTAGGGGGTGTGAGTCTAGTTTGACAAAACAAATCGTTCGGCGGCCTCGGCGGCCGACTCAAATATTTAATACGAATGAATACCCACGTTTATTAAAGGAAAATTTCGTCTTGTGACCTTTACGTGAGAGGAAACTGTAAATATCCGTGAAGCGCTGAATGTGTTTCGTTCCACTGATTCTGTAACTTCGGTTTTATTTATTTTACATTTTATTTTTCGTTAGCTCGGTTTCTATAGTTATAGGTATTTTAACTAATTTAGATATTTTCACTATTCGACATAGATTTCGTCATGTAATTTTTGAAAGCCTTTGTGGCGCAGTTGGTTAGACGCCGGCTGTGACATGTAAGACTGCGGGTTCGATCCCCACTCTGAAACAATTCAATAGTGTGATCCACAGGTATTTGTTTCGGGTCTGGGTGTCTATGCGACCTAATTGTCTCTTAGTTCCTGTTAACCACGACACAAGAATAGATCTTAGTGTGGGGTGAAGACTATGTATGTGACTGTTGGGTGTATTTATTTATTTATCATTCTACGCACCGAAGACAGTCGCTGCCTTACCTTAGTTGATACGTGGATTAATATTCATTATTTAAGTGCAGTGTAAGTATGTGAAACTAGTTGAGAGCTGGCTGGGTCGTAACTTGTATGTTACGATGTTACTCTGTAATGTCACTATTTGAATCCGAAGAAAAGATAACGCTAGCGGAAAAGGATTCTGGATATACATACATACATAAATATCACGTCTTTTCCCAGAAGGGGTAGGCATCGGTGCACCCAGGACACCCACGGTTCGCTTTATGTGTTCCGTCCCACGATGTGAGGAGGCGAGACTATCATCATATCCGGCACAAATACCTGACTCCGGGCTGATAATTAACAGAAAAATCCAATATCACTTTCCCCGACCCGGGATTCGAACCCGAACATCAGTTTTGTAATCATACCGGGGTACAATTGCGCCACCGAGGCAGGTTATATTAGATGTACTCGTATATATATTTTCCCTTAGATTGAATCAATTAAAGGAAAAGAAAAAAGAAACCCAGTCCATTAATTCGAAATGGAGACGTTCTGTGTTCGTTTCCTTAAAGAACCCTAAAACAGCAAATCTGGCTTCAACAGAACTCGAACCTTTTTATCGAATTTTATGTGAAATTGATGTGGTTTCATATTGCCGTTAGCGCGGGGATTTGGCCGAGCCTTTTCACCTGAGCAATCTAAACCTACCTGTATCTACAATTTATATAATAATATTTATATAAGACGGTTCATATCTATAAACTTTGGTATACGAAAAGGCTAACTGAGTAGGCTTTTTGAAATAAGTTCACGTCTTAGTACTCCAAAATATCATAAGTTATATTAAGGAATATTCTGAATATCGAAATTACACCTAAATGCTTGTTTATGTGGTACTGTTGTACCGCCCAAGGTATGTGGGTATATTGATTTAATGCCAATAACATTGTACAATAAGCTTGAAAGGCGCTAGAATCCGAGCGATAAATCATTGCGCAATATTATTGTAATCTAGGGGCCGCCTAATTCCAGTATGATATAATTTTACATAATCGTTTATGTTTCATTTTATAGTGGAATTCAAAATTCAATTAATTGTTTTTTAAAAATCACTCTCAACTTTAGAAAAATTGTTAATGCATAGCCTTTTGCGTATTTGATTCTTTAGACCCACGTCTTTATTATGTACTATTTTTATACAATATTGGTAAACTAAAAACTATGTATAAGCCATAATTTGTATACAGTCCCAAAAATTCATTGAGCTATTCAGTGTAAGTATTTAAGTTTTGTATAAAATGTAATTTCACGCATGAAAAGCGTCTTCTGAAAGGAAATAAATTAATTTTGTCGATAATAAAGTTGAATACACAATATCTTCTGTACTGTACTTGACGTTTTTTAAATTTGTTTTCAACTAAAATAATTATTAATAACTTTTGTAGTAATTATGGTTGTGAATGAGGTTTTTGTATATTTTACTCGTAAGGAAACATTGCTTACTTGTTTCTTTATAATTATAATAAAATTTGTCTTAATATTAAACAAAACATAACATACAAACATAAGTAATGGTTAATGGTTAATTTCTTATGTTTATTAAAGTCACTGATTTAATTTTGAGATAAATAATCATATTGAGGAAGGTCATTGAAATGATTTGTATAATTGATGTTAATGTGCAGTCATACAAAAATCAACTCAATGAATTGGCATGGGAAATGATAAGTTAATATTAGCTTATTTTTCCTTATGAAGAGTGTCAATATTTGTTTAGAAAATTTGCTTTATTTGTCTTTAAGAAACATTGTCTGAAGCAATTGTATTTCTTTAAATCTTTCTTATATTGGTCTTGGTGAAATGGATTTTATAAATGTTTTAAAATAACTTTAGATATAATATTTAAATTACAAAAATATTACAAGTCAGATCAAAAATAAGAATAGTTAACCTCTCTTCACATTTTAGTACAATGCACATGTTAATGTTATTAGATTTAGAGTATTAAATGCTTGTTCCTTATATTATAAAAATATACCTCAAACAATGCGTTCAATTGACATTTTTAAAATTTTATTTGTAGTTCCAAATTTCGCCACTCGCCAAAAGCATTTAGATCATGTGTAAGTTAAATCCTGACGTAGAAATTGAATACTCTTTTTTGACATTCAAATTTATTTTGTAGATATTTGAAACGTGATTGAATTAGAGGAATACATACATACATAAACATCACGCTTTTTCCCTAGAAGGGGAGGCAGAGAGAGCGCCATATGTGTTCCATCCCATGATGTCTTAAGGGGCGAGCCTATCGTCATATCGGGCACAAATTCCTTATTCCGGGCTGATAATGAATAGAAAAATCCTATATAACTTTGTCCTACCCGGGATTCGAACTCGAGACCTTAGCTTTGTAATCATAGCGTAGTACAACTACGCCACCAAGTCAGTCTGAATTAGAGGAAACTTGAAATTAAATATACAAAAACCCTCAATGTTTTCAACATGGAATAGAAAACTATTTCAAATATGTTTAACATGCCTATTGTCTACAAGTAACCAAAAATTTGTAAATTAGAAGCGGAATTTCTGGACTGAGCGTTCTCGAATCAAATGTATACTTTTGTATTTGTATCTGCATATTCATAGAATATGGACATAGGCCCAACTAGCGAGTACCGTCCTGTTTGGCTCTAGCTATTCTTTAAACGTGTTAAAAAAGATTATTTATTCTGGGTCAAAGTACTGAAAGAACGAATTTTCTTTCAACGGACAGATTCTATGACAAAGATGAATCTGCATGCTTTACCTACTCGTATAATTCACGCTTGATGACTTCCTACTTTGAATCTAGACCTCATATCTACGTAAATTATAATCATTTGATAATTTATTTTATTTTATTTTAAATTAAAAATTATTTGCTCAAAGTCACGTACAAAAAGATAGCCTCTGCAATATATCTGGACCAATTACGAAGATTTTTTTCTCAGCTTTCATAATTTATTTCGAGGATATATTAATAAATCTCCCGTATAATCTCGGTGAGTAATGAGACGATTTATAATTTTTATTTTCCTTCCAAGAAAGTATATTACCGTTTCCGCTAAAAGGCTTTTATTATCAAAAGAAAAAAATGAACAAAGCGTGAAGTTGTTAACAAATTGGCGAAACACTTTGAAGAACTGCTTCATATTATGCGGAGCGCGGTGAAATGAGAAATGTTACGTGAATTTTCCTTGGTATTGTAAGTGATATTAAATTTAATGTTAATATATTTTCAGTATTATTAAACAGTTTCATAGTGGTAGGTTCCTCGTATTCGAGAGGCGGCTGAGTACCACCGCATTGTCTATTTCTGCCACCAAGTGATGTTGTATGGTTTGAAGAATGTTGTAGCCAGTAATTTTTTTTTGAATTAAAACTTCTTTACGACTGCTTGACTAGGGGAGTAAGCTGGTAAATGCGTGACGAGAACCTTACGGAAAGACGTGTGACACGATAAGGCTAACGGAAGTTGAATTGTCAAAGGCGGTCCATGATTGATTAATTATTGAAGGAGATCAGTCGATTTGGTCCAAGTACGGACAAGAAATTCATGATGACTAAAAAATCAGGCGTATTTTTTTAGGTTTATTTCTCAATTTATTTTCATCCTACACCATCGGAATAAGATTTATAAGAAAAATAAGGATGTATAAAATATGTCTACCATTTTTTATTTGACACCTGTCAAGTCATTAGTATAGAGTATTTGTCAAACTTCCTTGTTTATTAATTTATTTGTCTCGAAAAGTATGTGTATTTAAAATTAAATTGATAAGAATTTGTTGTCATTTTGTGAAGTTATTTTATGTTTATTCTCTACGACGTCCCTTGCAGTCAATGCACTATCTGGATCCAGCCATACAGCAGCACATATATATATATATATATATATATATATATATATATATGTATATATAATAATAATAAAGCCTTTTATTCGGACATTAAAAATACAATTAATTTTCTTACACTTAAACTATATTGCTAAACTTATTTTAAAACTGTTCATGTAGTTGATTTTTATTTATTATTTGCAAGTCCGTTTGCCAATTGGCAAAGGCCTCCTCCAACAGCAGCACATATACCTAAGTTTAAATGTTTATCATCGCCATGTATGCAATAACTATGAGAAATCCATCGATTCAAATGTCATACTAGATAATACGTCCTTTGTGCGAAATGTGTCCCACCTAGTTGCGGTGAATGCACCGCACACGAAATACGAAACAGTCTGCTTCGTGACAGCGACGGAGCAACACGCATTACGTTACTTTAAATTAATTTATTTTGATGTTTTCCTGTCAAGTTGATAGTAAAATTGACTGGACTGTTGATAGTTAAATTGTAATAAAATTACTATAATAGATGTCTAGAATTTAATGAATTCATTAATTTTTGTAATAGCTCATTAAAAACACCAAGAGATGTCATTAATTGCATGTCTCATTTTCGTGCACAAAAACAAAACTCGTAAGCGCCATGAAATTCGCGGCGCTTATGACCTTTTGGTCGCGAGAAAACTACACACTAAAGCGCTCTAGCGCTGCATGATTAAACCGTTTGGTTAGACGAATAATTTTATTACGCCTTGCAGCGAACTTTAATTTCAACTGTTACCAAAATGGGACATGATATTTACATGGGATAGCTTCTATAACTCTATGGAGGAATCATTGCTGTCAACCCGAAGCCAACAGCTTAGACATGACACCGACCGTGAAAGCCAGTATGAATTCAACTTCAATAAATTTTTATTTTATTTTTTAATTTAAATTTAATTTTTTAATTTTTCATTGTTGTATAAGGTACGATAGCAGTAGCAGATATTTTTTCATACTAACACGACAAAGTGACTAGCTTGATGTATCAAAATAATAAACACGTAGTTACGTACCCAGCTCAAATGTATTTTTCTCTCTTTTTTTATATATATTGACTGCCTCGGTGGTGTAGTGGTACTACGGTACGATTGCAAAGCTGAGGTCTCGGGTTCGAATCCCAGGTCGGGCAAAGTGCTATTGGATTTTTCTTTTCATTATCAGCCCGGAGTCAGGAATTTGTGCCCGATATGGCGATGGGCTTGCCGAAGTACTTTGAGAATATCCTGGAGTTACCATTAATTTCAAGTTATATCCAAACATGGCTGTCGTTTCAGTGGAAATTAATTAAATTATGTACCTCGTTACAACAGGAGTGGATGCATCCGAAGTATAGGTAATCAGATTGGCATAGGTGGAATATGTTAAGTTTATATTATACTGCCGATAATTATACAATTTATATTATTTCATTAAACAAAGAGACATAATTTTGCATACAAAGTGTTTTTGAGCATTATGATTTTTTATGACTTTGTATTTTAGCAACACGGATCCACGAATGTTTATGTAATGTAAAAGAATATAAAATTATTTGTTTTTGTTAGTATACGGCATACCTATAAAGTTCATCAATTTTATTATCCACAAATGCCTTTTACTAAAATAATATAGATTATTACCCATAAGATAAAACAACACAAATCAAAAATAAATTTGTTATTTTATTACAGCACTGGAAACGAAAAACACGCTGATACCCCAGCCGAAATGTGGCCAACATCAAAGGCTTCGTTAGAACATCGATCAGACCAAGTAATGGAGCGGAATGGTTTTTTACTGAAAAACTTCTTTTTCCGACATAACTTCAAAATCGTGTTATGAGAGTAGACTTCTCCATTTTTTGTACAAAATGTATTACCGCAATGTTAGATTTTTTTATTATTAACTCTGGATTTTTATGTTACTGCGTGTATTGGATCGTAATTATTGAAGTTTCGAGGTTATCGCCAGTTACAAGATGTCTGGTAATGGCGTTTTTTTGTAGGATTCAATAATTATATATTAATTTGCCGTTACGTATGAAATTTACGCGTTGACCTCCTTTTTTAATTAACTTAGTTGTGATGGTCTTTTTGCGACCATTTCTCCCTATTTCTACGTATTTTATGCCTTGAGAGTGTCTCGTTTTCCTTCTTACTTATCGATAGTTAAATGTATTGCGTATTCAGAACCTTTATTACTTAAAATTACTCTATCCTATCGTCTATCCTAAATGTATAAATTAATATTAAGTTGTTAGGTAAACTCATTTCTTATACCATAGGCATACAATTTTCTTCGCGGCATTTCAGAAGCCCTCTGACCGGCACTCGGCATTCCTCTGAGACTCTTATTTCTTGAAAAATGTCCTTATGAAGCCAACGGCAGGGGTGTAAACCATTACGCACATTATTTTCCTTTTTTATTATTAATGCTGTAAACAGTCTGGGAGGATTTTATGAAACCCATTTTTTCTTGATGAAAAATGACGGGACATTTTTGTATAAAAGACGGTGTGTTGTGTAATAAATTATTTGATGCCAAATAACTAGCAACTGGGTTGGGAGGAAAGGCTTGATATTATCTAGATGAGTTCATACTTAGGAAGTTTTTGGGTATATATATGAATTTAATTGATATACGAGGTAGCTGTTATTGCAAACAGTATTGAGTCGGTGAATTTTAGATGACGTTAAGTGATCCCTGCTTTCGTCCTTTCTGCTGTCTTGATTTTTCAATGTTCAAAATCTAATTTGCTATAATATAGCAGTAACTTTATTAAGCTTTAACATCACTGCTATCACAAATAATGTTATAAAATAAGGTTTTACTATAATATAGTAAGTTGTGAAAACTACTCTATTTTTTTCTTTAACAACTGAGTGCGTAATTGGTAGCGTAAAATATCGGCTTTTCTCGAGCTCCACTATTTATAGGGAAAGCCCTACATAAGTTAATTCAGTATGTAATCAATAATTTGTATCAAAATACGGTGGAGTATGGGAGTATGAGACTTGAGAGTTATCCAACCTTTCTCGTTAATTATATTAATATATTAATTTGTGTATAGATTCGAGCGAATGAATGTGGGCATGTAATATTGTTGTGGTGCAAAACCTTGCATTTTTAGATTTATATATTTTTAATGTTATCTGAGTAGACCTATTTACCAATTTAGATTCAGTCAATACGATTTTTTTCTCCTTCTATACTTTGTGTTTATTTCTGTTTCACAATTTTGTGTCTACATTTGACATTGTTTTCTTTGATCTCATACGTTTACTCGTATTTAGACTCCTTCCCAAAAATATTATTCAAAATTTTAAATTAAAAATGAAATATATAAAGCGAAATAAATCCTATCTTATATCTAAATTATTCTAGTAATATACAAGTAAATGTAGGCTCGATAGCACGCGACAGTAAATAAACATCGAGACCGGCAAAACGAGCCTTCATTTAGTTGATATGGGTTGGAATAGTGTGAAGTAGTAAGGAAATGAGCGGCGCTTGGTGGCTGGCTCGTCAATTAATTGCTTCATAAATAAGACAAATGCGGTGGACGCAGATGCTGGGCTGGTCTCGCTGACATAAGAACAATATTATTGCTGGCTGATATTCGTGACTTTTTTTAGCTAATTATGCTTTCTGCTTACATGTAACCTACCATTTCAGTGTTGTCGTACAACATGATTTTATATTTCCATGTTGTAGAATGATTTGTAGATTTGCAAAATGACGCTAAAATGATATGTACAGTTTATTATCCGTTTCTTTACATAACATAACAACATTAAAGACAACATAAAAGCCCTCAAAACGCGCCTACACATTTTTAGTTTGTAAGGACAATTTATAGTAAGTGAAAGAACAGTGTACACCTTACAATTGTAAGCAAAGTCAGATAATTTATGTTTGAAAAAATCCCACGATTTACTTTCTAAGGATATTTAAGACCGGCGCCGCGCGAGGTTTTTCGCTAGTCGCTTTAAATGTAATTGTTATAATTATTCACTTTCCTTTTTATACCTGGAAGAAAGACTATCTAAGCAACGTTTAATTATTTACTTTTTTCTGCCATGACACTATAACGGTGAAGGAAAATATCGTGAGGAAACGTATGGTATGAAAGAAAGCGTATGGTTGCTCTCTCGGTGGATGCCTGCTACCACAGAACATGCTACCAAACAGTGGCGAAGGCTCCATATAACTCGATTCCCTGCGGCTTACCTTTTGTAATTTATCATTACACTATAAACAAGCAAATTTTTCAAAATTATTTATGTAATATCTAAACTCATTTTATTCGACGACATCTGTCGGCCACATAGGTAAATATTACTGCGGAGGCGCATAGCAAACACGTAATTAGATAGCGCCGCGTTGCGACCTCTGGCGAATTACTGCCAAAATTGTTCAGCTTATTGAAAAACAATGGCGCGGCCCGTGCGCCGACCGCCCGCGTCAGCTGCATGTTACGCATTGGTGTGACATGGTTGTGTATTTTGCAACAAATCACGCAAAATTGTACCTTAAACTTGTAATGATTTAAGGTTCAATTTCCGTTAAAAAAGCAGAAGGCATGCTATGATTCTTCAGCATTTGTGTGTTTATGTGTGTATTTGTGTAGATATCACTGCATTTGGTAAGTGTTGTATTAACATTTTGACAGTATACGAGTATTAGCTGGTTCACGCATTTAGTTTTTAATGTTTTAAATTAAAAAATGTACATTAATATTAATAGTATTATTATGTTGTAATGGAAATTAATAATCGTGAGGGACGTACATGTTTAGATTGTCAATTTCGGAAATAACGTTACTGTTTAGATTTTAGGAAGTGCTCGACTACTAATAATAAAACTAATAAAAGCGCGGCTAACGTACTTGTTAACATTGTATCTAGATTATATTTTTTTCTTTATTAATCTTATATTCACGTGCGGTTTAAAAATATACTTTTTTACTTTTCTCATGATAACATTGCAACTTTTGTATATTGGAAATATTAAAATATAATTGACGACCGCAGTACGTAGATGCCATCATACGAAACGCAATCGTTTCGTTTGGTGAGTGAGATTGTCGGAGGAACAATTTGCTGGCGGTTGGATATTCGCAAACGTCCGGATATAAGGATACACGTACATATTATGTAAATGTGTCGCGTTTCGGGCTAATTCTGTGAAGCATCTCACGATAATTTGATCTACTCAATCCGGACTGCACTATGTTTACTATCAAGTATCAGTCGCATTGTCTTCCCTATGTAGGGCCAGTAGGTATAAACAAAATAAACACACTTATTTAGCGTATTGAGCTTCGGCTTCCCTTTTTTAAAAAATCACCCTTCGCCACTGCTACCAAATCTATGAATGAAATTTAAAAAATATCGTAGCCTTTTAACAACGGCTGCCGTAGCGGCTGAGGATATAGCTGTCTACGACGCTACGTCAATATCTGCGGATTCGTTTCCGTTGTCGGTTTGGTTTGGTCTATAGATGTTTATGGCAATACTGATGCTGGTACTTCTTATGAAAGATATTAATAAACATCAGCAATTATAGTTACAGGGGTTCGGAAATATTGAATTAATTTACCAAAGAAACTGTAAACTGTTCCTATTAATAAAAAATACATTATTGGTACATTAATTCAAATTTATTTATCTATATATGATGATGATATTTAGGTATCTACATATGGCTAATAGAGACTGTTTAGTCTCATAACACCCAAGACCCAAAACAAATATGAATTTGCGTATCAACTACACTTCGGATTCTTTCAAAATGAAACAGAATTTCCATATTGAATCCAAATACATATAGCGAAAATACCGAAGCAAAATGGCTTCACACGGATTAGGATGAAAAATAGCGCATACGATGTTTCGAACGCGGATCTAACGTTTCAAAATACTTGTTTGCGTTTATTTATTCAGGTCAGTGGTTGTACAAGAGTGATACATCAGGGCTCAGGCTGACCTCAATACCATAAGACTGTGATTAATCATAGAGACGGATTGCGTGACTTGAATCTATTCAGGTAGGCCTTCCCGAACTATGATTCATGTCCAAATTTTGGTCATTAGATGATTAGTTTATACAGCTTGGACCCTGAAATATGAGGTGACAATTATATAAGGGGAAAACAAACAATTGTGGAGAAAAAAAACCGTGATTTTTGTTTCAAATTATATAAAAAACGTTAATCATAAGGGCAGTCCGCAGTAATACAATCGCTGACGTTAGTTTGAATTCAACCATTTGAATAACATGTCATTATTACTTTTATAATATTACAGTTTTACTTCTTTTACACTATAACGGTAAAGGATAACATCGTGAGGAAACCTGGATACCATAGCGATTCGGAATAATTTCTATTGATTTATTTATTTAAGGACATCCAGTGGTAGTTACATTATGTCTTATATCTAATACGCTAAAAATTTAGTAACATGTTTAATGTACTACCTACAGGCGTCACAACATGCACTGAATAACAAATAATTGCTAAGTAATACTAGAATTAAGTTTTATAAACATAAAAAACGGAACAATCATAAAATTAATCAAAATGAACAAATAACAAAATTAGAAACTAAGAAGAAATAACAAAAGGAATAAAAATATACTATGAAAATAATTAATATATCTACAATTTCTTTTCACTAATTAATTTTAACAATATGGTATGTGAAAGTCTGTCAATCCGCACTAGGCCAGCGTGGTTGCTCATACGGCTTGACCCCTCTCAATCATACTCTCGATTGTAGAGGAGACCCGTGCTCTGCAGTAGGACATATAATATGGGCTGATGCAAGTACAGATCGGCAGTATTACTTTTCATAATACCTGTTATATCTTCGGCTATCAGTTATTGTCTTACAAAAATGTCGTGTCAGTGTAATACTTTATTAAATTCCGTCATTTACAAAATACTTATGATTTGATTTAAATCAAATCATGTTTTTAGAATTAATAGTTCAAGCGTCGTGGCTAGGTAATATTGTGTTGACAATTTAACGCGAGTATGAGTTATGAAGGGCCTGTTATTTATTTATCCCAAAAGGAGTATAATTTTAATTCCCATGTGGTACCAGGTATGTAGGTCCAATTTGTCATCCTGTTAGTTTCGGATAAAACTGTAGAATAAGCGTGTAATTTAATTATACTGACGCGTTCATAATTTATGTGTATAGAAAATATTATTTGTTAATGATATACTCGTATTGTCCCTGGGTGCCTAAAAGTTCTCGGGTGGAGGCCATGTCGGCACATAGCCTACATCGGAAGGCCACATAAGATATAAACATTGGTTAAGGATACCAAATATCGATATTATTTACTTTGGTATATCCATCGCTAGACAGTGTCGTATCCAAAAAAAATTGAGATTACTGTGTTTACCTACATTATTATCGTGCTAGCAGGGGCCGGCATTATTATGTCAAATTGCACTACAAGTGGAGTCTGGACAGAGCTGCATTTTCGTTCATACAATTGGCGATAATTGATATTTATTTATTTAATTCCACGGTATATATCAGTTATATCTAGTAATTAAAGAAGGGAATATAAATAAACACAAATATTTATAATAAAGAAAATTAAGTAAATAAACCTCATTCGTCACATATTTCGCAGAATTTAAAGCAAAATATCAAGAGTAGTGTAGTTACTTTTCAGTGCCAGAACGAAACCAATTATGCGACTTCATCACTACACAGTATAAAATAAAGTCGCTTCCCGCTGTCTGTCTGTATGCTTAGATCTTTAAAACTACGCAACGGATTTTGTTACGGTTTTTTTAATATATAGAGTGATTCAAGAGGAAGGTTCACATGTATAATACATATACAGGTTCTCCCAGTTTGTACGAAAAATAACATGTATCTGATGTAGAGTGGGATTAAAAAACATCTGCACCCAGGCGGAGCTGGGGTGGGCCGCTAGTATATCCATAAACTACTCTTAGCTCTGTCTCGGGAGACATTATTTTTTCCAACTATATTACACCACATATTTTAGCCAATGTTTTTAAATCTATTCTCAGTGCAGACGTCCCCAGGGTGTTCCACGTCGCTTGCTCGTTCCACTGCGGTTATTATTTTGGGGCAACTTATTAAGAATTCAGTGGACGTTGCTAGCCCGAGTTCATTTCAAACACCAGATTTTTGTATTGAAATATTTATTAGTTAAACAGAACGGTTTAAGACGTTGTCTGCTACTTCATAGAAATGTATATTGGTGTATTGTTTTTATTGTTAAGAATTTTCATGTCTTTAAATCTATTTACTGTGAAATGAGAAACACTATAGTTATATTCAACCACAAAAACAGCACAATTCAACAAAGGCTTATCGAAAGTGTTTCCGATGGTGTAAAATTTTTGAGAAGAAACCTCGACCCGAAAAGTGCGACGTAGGATGTCCACTTGCAAGGTGAATAGATGTT
This sequence comes from Theretra japonica, assembly GCA_033459515.1. Classification (NCBI taxonomy): domain Eukaryota; kingdom Metazoa; phylum Arthropoda; class Insecta; order Lepidoptera; family Sphingidae; genus Theretra; species Theretra japonica. The sequence goes on from CM065944.1 coordinate 9,167,930, forward strand.
TTAATAATGTTTCATAAAGTCTCTGGGTGCAGGCCGTTTTCAACAGTTCACTATAGAAACGAGTAACAATACAAACGAGTAGGCAATTTAACTCAATGTGCTGAAAACCAATTTATAATTTTATTTGTAATGATTTATATGGTCTGAGTGCCCACATGTCAGTTATAGTTAAACTGAGATCATAGCGAAACCGTTACGTATTGTGCTTTTTTTAAATTAATATAAAATACAGAAAAACTTAGTTTTATCTTTTATTATATTAAAATTTTGGTAAATTAAAGTAATTTTACACGTATTTGTATAACAAGCACTAACAAGCGGTGGCAGCTGTTAGGTTCAGACACCAGACGGTGCGTGGTAATGTATGTATACAACTAAACTATGTACATATTGTAATAAGGGCTTAAGTATGAAATTGCCGTTTTAATGCACTGGCAACTTTGGATTAACATTAAGCCTAGACAAACACCAGGTTGCATATGATTATTACTTTCCATCAGACGTAAATATAAAGTGCCAATAAATGATGGAAGGTATTTGTATTGTATTGTATTGTATCAGCCCATATACGACCCACTGCAGGGCACGGGTCTCCTCTACAATCGAGAGTACGATTGAGAGTGGTTAGGCCATATAGTCTACCACGCTGGCCTAGTGCGGGTTGGCGGACTTTTACATACCATAGAAATTTATACAAATCGCTATGGTATGCAGGTTTCCTCACGATGTTTTCCTTCACCGTTATAGTGCGTGGTGATTGACTATCAATACACACATGAGTCCGTAAAGTCAGAGGTGTGCCCTGGGATTTGAACCCGCGACCACCGTGAACATGTAGGCAGCCGCGTCTGGCCGTAACCAACAGGCCACCACGCACTTGCAACGCACGGCAATTATGGAAGGTACAAAGGGCATTTTTGAGAAGTAGTCTCTATAGGAGAAACTTGGTTTAGTGATGTTGAAAGATTGATGTTATTACGAATATAATAGAAGAACGTTAGAAAAATAGACAGCTATTAGAAAATTTATCTGCTGGTGGTAAATACGTAAATGCCGGATTGTCGAAAACATACAGGGTGTAAAGCCTGCCCTAGTGACTCATACAAGTGTCAAGCTATATACCGGGTGATATTGACATATGGACAATTAATTTAAACCACGTGTCCCTAGCCACACCAGGTAACATTGTACCAAGTTTGAAAAAAAACTGCCTGGTAGTTTTATCAATAATCGCGATTTTAGTTTCCAAGGCTTCTGATCAACCCGTGTAGGAACGATTCTTTTTGCAGCTCAGGTAAGTTCCTGAACCGAACTGAAGTTCAGGTAAGAGGTAAAAATACTCGTAACTAAACGTGGCGCCCAAAAATTGTGAAAACTAAACACAAGATTTTTGAAAAAAAGCATCTTCGATTTTTTTCATATTTTGTACAATGTCACCAAAATATATTGAATGGCTATTGTCATTACTAGTTGTGGGGCGCGGTTTGGCTTGCGTGACGAATGATATCTCCCTTTAGGGAATCTATTTATTGCTTAATTATTCTAGCCGTAATTAACGCTGTTTAAAACAATAGGCAGTACATTTGCAAATTCAAATAAGACATTTAAATATAGTAGCTCGTTAAAGTAACATTACCCGTGGGCCGGCTCGACCTGCGTACCAGTATTTTATAGAAGTCAAAGCTTTGTTGCAGCGTTTTATTCAGTGAGTGAAATTTGCGATTAGCTAATAGCTAGTAGAAGGTATCCGTTTTCCCCCGGACTTCTTCTTCTTCCAGTGCCTCTCCAACTAGTGAAGGTTGGCAGTCAGCTCCGCACAATTTATTCTGTCTTTTGCCAGGTGGAAGAGCTCCGAGGCATTCGCGATCCCTGTCCATTCACGGACGTTACGCAACCATGATTTCTTCCTTCGACCAACGGTTCTTTTGCCCGCCACTTTGCCCATCATAATAAGTTGCAGAAGTTCGTTTCTATCGTGCCTGAGCACGTGACCCAAATAAGCAACTTTTCTCCTTTTGATGATCTGCATTAGTTGGCGCTGTTTCCCCGGACAGTGACCACCAAATACGACGGTAGGGCCACCCCAATGACCGATGCAAGTGTTTCTCAATTCGGTTAAAGGCTTTTAGTCTTTGTAAACCCGGTTTCATCCAGATGAGAGACTCAGGTTTTCAAAAATGATTATCAATTATTATATTCACTGGTATGTATTAAGTGGCATCGATATCTATGATTGTGTCGCAGATTTCTTACTATATTCTTCAAGATGTTTATATAAGACATTTAAATTGAAATTACGGTTTGTATGCCTAATCCCTAAATTGAAATATCGGTAACACGTAACAAGTGAATAACAACTGAAAATCTTGTTATTCGAAAGTCGTTAGTGCTTTGTATTTGAATAACCGTTTCGTTGTGGATTTATTTAATGATATTGTAATTTTTTTCGTAAATGAGCGTTCGTGATGCGAATCTAATAGTTTTCATTTTATTTTCGTAGAATAGTTTAGTCTGGGGACTGTTTTTTAAATCCTTATTAGTAAAATGTCTGCTACCAACTTGATATACTTTTTTATACGAATTTCCCGACTTGGCTATAGACTCATCTAACAGACGACATCCAGATGTAAATAAGGTATCTTTGACCACCCCTCGTGTATATAGGCGTAAGCGTGTGTGATTTTTTTGTATAGAATCTTGTTTTAAAATCCAACAGTTTCTTACATTAATTAATAGAATGATCATGTCTAACGTATAATTAAGACTGTAAAGATCACATCCGATTTTCATATACGACGATGTGGCAACATGAATATATTATTTAAAAAAATTGATATTTTTTTATGACCAGTTGTTTTTTTATTTTGTCTACAAACTATTGTTTTCCTTCTCTTTGTTGACGGCTTACAACAATAGCTCTGCGTAAAATGGTTCTCAGATTTTCATTGGAATTGATTTTCGTGCTCATTTCAGTGAAATTTAAAACGATGGTTCTAGAATTTATATTGGATTTTACTTTGTTATAAATAGGCCGTTAATATGATAAAATGTTTAATTTGCTGTTTTAGTCTAATACCTTACTGTAAAAATAACTAAATTGACGAAGTATTAAACATTGCAAAAGCAAAAGTCAGATGTCAGTCTAGATGAATCTTGACTTTTGCTTTTGCTTTTGAAGAGATTGATGAAAGTGGATGAAGCGAAAGTAGTATGTCAGGATCGAGCAAAGTGGCGATCCATAGTCTCTGCCTATTCCCTATGGGATACAGGCATGACGATTATGTATGTATGCAAAAGGCTACAATTAAACATTTGTTTTTACACAAACAACATTATGAATACGGCCAAAACAACTTGACAAAATAATCAATTCATTTTATTTGCTCAATGACAAAATATCATTACGATCTATTTCACAAAGAAAGCTTCTCATAACATACACATTTATCTAGACACAACATTAGGCGGTCACTTACCTAAGCAACCGACGGGTAAAAATACACGCTAACCCTATGATTAACGAGCTCATGATTTCTCCATTGTCTAAACTGTGTGGGTAATTAAGCTGTAAGTCCTGCCTGCAAGACGTTGATGGATGGTCGAAAGAAACAATGAACAACCGTGACGTGTTATTAAAGCATAGTAATAACTCGATATGCGAGAATTCGGAGTGACGTGGTTTGTTTTTTAAAGTTTCAGCCAATAGTTTGGTTGATAGATCACAGATTACATATCAAAGTAACGCATCCCTGTCTTCAAACGTAGGCGTGAATGATGTATCGACAATTGAATGCTTCTAATAACTCTTTCATCTAGGTATGAAAAAAAAACAATTTGCCATTTTTTTTGTCATTTTCGGCCACACGAAGTCGACTACTAAACCTCCAAGAAGTGTATTTGCAATTCCCAATTCTTTAATTTGTTATTCATAAAGTTTTCTGACATTTTTTTACTCTTGTACCAATTAAACATGAATTGTGTGGATAAAAAAAGTTCTGCCGCAATTTACGCGATTGTATTTATATTTTCAACATACGCTGTGGCCTAACCTAACGCGTATGTTGGGGGTAGCACTGTATATTCCTCACAATAAAGGCGACGACACCAGGATTATAATGACATCAGGGGAGCTTCGCGAGAAATATTTTACGAGACGCAAGTATTTTGCCGAAAAACGTTGGATTTCGTACAATGGTCGTGAAATTTATAAATGAGTGTGGATACATCTCTCATTTTTGCGCAATTGTGTTTTGTTCGATTCGAATATTTTATCACCCGTCAATTTTGTGAATGTATCTGTTTTTGGATGGAGTTTTATTATCACGTGTATACTCGTACTTGACAAATTGTTTTATTTAGGAATTACATGTTCAATATTAAATTCTTTTTGTAAATTAACATCTACATACCTACTGAAAATCGTACCAACATGTTACGGGTAGTTTTGCATTCAATTGTGCAATAATTCCGCAGATCATAAGTCAACGCAAAAATATGTCCTAAACTAAGTTTTACATTTAAATTTAGCAGATATTTGTCCAAAAATATTTTATTCATAAACTTCTTCGCACGACATTGAAATTAAAATGAATTAGGGAACTGTTGAATGGAAATAAAGTTCGGCCAGAAACATTATTTCTTTGAAAAAATAGTGAATAATTCGGCAATAAATTTCGTGTTCACTAGACGTTTTATTCATGCTAATACTTCTGAATGCGAAGCAAAGTAACTTTCTCCATAATTCTTTTCTTCCTACATAGAAAAGTGTCGACTATTCGGATTTCATATTAAAGTGCTTTTTGTTGCGAATTCATGAAGTAGAGGCTGTATTTATAATTAAAGGTTATTGAAAAAATGCATAGTTTTGTGTTTACAATGCGCCTCATAGCAAGCTCTGTTTACATAAAATTGACTGGCAAGAAAATATTGACTCAATTTTACCGTTTAAACTGACATACGAGTTATCGTATAAAAAATTACACCCTTACATTACGTATATGCTCGTAGTCCTGAAGCCACACTAAGATGAAGTCTTGTGTCGTGGGTATCAGCAACTGCGTGAGACATTTTGATCTCACAAACACCCAGGCCCGAAATAAATAATAATAAACAACTACCTATCAATCATACAAATATTTGTCTCGGTACGGGGATCGAACCCACGGCCTCACGTTTCACAGCCGGCGTCAAGCCAACTGCGCCACGGAGGTTGTCAACCCCGAATAATACTCATAACCCAACATAACAGACATGCACCACTATGGTATTTACATCTGTACTCTCTCTCTCTCTTCAGCCACAGGAAGTCTATTGCTGAACATAGGCCTCCCCCAAGGATCTCCACAATGACCTGTTGGAAGCGGTCTGCATCCAGCGGCTTCCTGCAACCTTAACCATGTCGTCCATCTTGTATCGTAGGCGGGCGTCCGACACTGCGCTCACTTGTACGTGGCCTACACTCCACATCTACATCTGTACAATATACTTGAAAATATTCATCAGAAAATAACCTTGGCTTTTATCGCTGTTTTCGTCAACATATTTAGCAGTGTTATTTGCTACTCACACAACGTTAAAATTGGATCCTACTCGGGTATTCTTAAGTGTTTTTAAGAACACGAAATTGCTTTATACCGCTTTATCAGTATTGCCTCAGGGTACGGCTGATGGTCCTTAGAGCCCTTTATTGTATATTGGACCACTTAGGTATTTTTACGCTTACGAAGGGACTCGGATTACAACCCAAACAACTGTAATTAATGATCGCAAATAGAGAATGGTTTCGGGTTTTACGTTGAGTACATATATTTTATGACTGCCTCGGTGGCGTTGTTGTACTACGGTACGATTACAAATCTGATGTCTCGGGTTCGAATCAAGTTATGTTGGGTTTTCTATTCATTAACAGGCCGGAGTCTGGAATTTGTGCCCGATATAGCGATAAGATCGCCTCCTATCACATCATGGGACGGATCATACAAAGCGAAACGTCGGTGTCCTGGTAGCACCTCTGCCAACCCCTTTGGGAAAAAGGCGTGAGCTTATGTATCATTTACGGCATTATTTTTATGTGAGCTGTTTGTTGTTGTGTTTGGTTTAGTGAGTGAGCTTACTGGAGACTATAGCTGGTGATGGGATATTTATATCGATATAGGACATAAACATGCATATTTTTACCTATCCTAGTAGCTCTGACACGTGTTGAAGTTTGGCTTTTTGTTTTTCATGATTATCTAACCATGGTAAGATAGATACGTTAAAACACACGTTATTAGTTTATTATGTCACCCTCGGTGGTGCAGTTGATGCTATGCCGGCTGTGAAACGCGAGGCCGCGGGTTTGCTCCACGCATCGAAACAAATGTGTGAACCACTTATTGATGATCTTATTGTGGGGTCAGGATTATGTATGTGACTGTTGGGTGTATTTATTTATTTATTTTTCCTTTTATTAGTAACAGTTGTATTACAGTGATCAGTCATTTGAACAAGGTATAAAAATGTACATCAATATTTGTTTATACCAATATTAACTTTAGTTGACATTCAATTATTTATTCATGGTAATTATACATTGATAATAGTTCAGAACAAAAATTAATTCGTACAGTTTAAACATAAATATTCAAATTGTGTAACGCAAATAGTTGCTTGGATGTCCAATATTTGATGGATTTATTTGACGTGCTCTTTGAACCAGATATAAAACAATCATTGGAATGATAATCATTAAAAATCATGTTATGTGTGAAAGAGCCCTGATGTACTGTGTACATATATATTATTATGTAAGGCGCTAATCTAATTGAACACTGTCTTCATCTTTTATTTTGTATACTACTGACACACATCTGATCTTGGTGCGATTATTATTCGCGTTATATTTTCAGCAATGAACGTAATAATAATTAATATTTTCTCTCAACAATCCCACACAAAGCCTTAATTCGCAATGTGATAGGTGTCCCATGTCATGCGAGTTACTAATTGTAAAATCATTTCGATCCCTAGAAACCGAAAAGCCAATGAATATTTATGGATTACACTCATTTATTTCACTGAAAGGATGAACTGCATCCGCCCATATAAGACGCACTGCAGGGTAAGAACCTCCTCTACAATCGAGAGTCCAATTGAGCGGTGTTAGGCCATATGTGGATTATATGTATATTACTACTGACTATACATACTATATATATATATACTACACGCTCACCTAATTCGAGTTGGCGGATTGTTTGCAAGGATGTAAACTGACATTATTTGGAATCGATTTTTGCCGATTTAAACTACAACCAGGCTCACATGAAATCCATCTTCGACATGCACAAAAAATATTTTGCGGTGTGCTCTAAACTAATGAAAACAAGGCATAAGGGGAGGCAGAGATGTGATACCACTTCAACCAAAGTGATGGCTTTTAACATTTTTATAATATCCACATAAAGCCATGCCTATATTCATAAATGGACCGGGAAAGATGCCTCCTGAAAATTCACACAGAGTTTAATGTCATGTCCAGGATCGATTCCAGGACCTCATAGTACACATCCCATACACACTGTCACTAGACCTACTATGTGACAGTTTCAAACCGACAGTAACTATGTATCAATAAAGGCAACTTTCCACAAAGCTTAGTAACAAACTAATATCCAAAGGACAAAGTTTCCCACCGTAGATAATTTAATATTCGTGTGACAACTAAACAAAGCCTTTTCACGCCCAACTAATACAATGTGATTGCATTGTAACGCCATAAACTAAATAATGGGATCTAAATCAGAAGGTTTAACTCGGCCCGGCCAATTCAAACATTCCAACAATTTGAATATTCATTTGGTAATATGATGATTTACGCTATTTGCATTAATTGGTGTTCGATAGTTTAGGTTGTCGCCTCAATTTAGGATCAAGTCTGTTTGTCTCTCCATATGTCGGTCTTAAGCGCACTACACGCCAAAGCCGTCGGCCCGCCGGCATATGTCTGTGACATTTTGTCGGCGGGCTAGCCGGCGGCGTCAGTCGCAAGTCGGAAAACTTTGACGGCAACATAGCAGCGGCTCGACATGATAAGGAACATTTTATGACGTTGACGAGCAGTGCGCTTGCGTTATAGAAATGTCTTGTCGGCGGGCAACACGGCGCTTGCCGCCGACATGATGCTGTTCTTATAGGCCGCCGGGTTGTGCCATCGGGTTTGGTGTGTAGAGCGCGTTAGATAACTCTATCTTTTACAACTGAAGTAGCAAGCTGACTGCACTGCATTCCAATTAGAGTATCCACCGGCGAGAAATAGTTATATGTCGATGTACAAAGGATTAGCCCGCAATCTACATGCTATCTTTCGAACCGTATTAGATGAAGCTGGATCTAAAACGAGGGCGCGCGAGTACGATCCGTACTTGGTCAGATTTTCGTCGTTGATTATATTTTTTTGATAACATACATACATACATACATCCATTCATAAACTCACGCCTTTCTCCCAGAGGGGGTTGGCAGAGGTGCCACAATGAAACCCACATTTCGCCTTGTACATGTGTTCCGTCCCACGATGTGATAGGGGGCGAGCCTGTCGCCATATTGGGAACGAATTCTTGACTCCGGGCTGACCTGACTCCGGTCTGAACAATAACTTGGTAACAAGCATAGGTTGAAAATATTTTTTACCAACCAAATGTGGCGGTTACCTTTCGCAAATGAAATGGCTTCATATTAGGATTTTCGTAAAATAAAGTATCGGTAAAGGATTTTTGCTCCTACTAAAACATTTGTTTATTATAAACTTTTTATATTAAGTCGCACATTCACAGCAGATTTTACAAGCCAGGGCCGACAATGGAACGCACTGAACATGACACCAAGCGTCGAAGCTTTGCGAGTCTCTGGAGACACTAACTTGTCTTCAGCCCGCAGCGAAATTAAACAGAAATAATATAATGAGAAGGGGGACACATATATTTACTTTGCTGTATTTTGTTTATTTTCGCCGTGACTTGTATATAACGAAACTTTATTAAGAAAAGACAAATTTTTTGCACAGCTTCGGCGAACGAGCAAGCCGTCTCATCTGGTGATGAGTGATTAATGCCGCCCATTAACATCTACAATATTTGGATCGTAGAGGCTAGGGAAGGAATAAGGACGGCAGAAGAAAAGGGGCCTAGAACCTCTGGTAATCTCACACACCAAAGGAAACACGACATGTTTTCTGTGAGACAAAAGTACCACGACAGACGAACCCGTTCAATCCTAAAGTAATCTTAGAAAACTATTTATTTATTTATTATGTATGTTTAGTTTTTATAATTTATACAAAAACAAATGATTTCATCAAATCACTCACTGAATAGGATAGTTAAATATTATTTAATTCTAAATTATTTGTTATATAATGTTCAGTCTAATTTTATTTTTATCTGCTCGGAATTTTCCTCCAATTACCACCGATCTATTTGAATATTGTTTAATGTTTTGTTTAAAATCCGATTGTGGCGTTATGGTTGTCATAGCAATTACAGGATCTGTCCTCAAAGAATCGTCTTACGGTATCATCCACATTTTTCCCCGTAAATAATATAAATCGAGTAACTTTTTCATATTATTGTATGCCAATTTGGTGGGCCATAGTTGTACAGATAAAGAAAATATAACAGCTTATGTAAACCTTTGTCCACAATAAAAATATATTTCGATTTTATTTCACGCTCGCTCTTGTTTCCGTATTCTTAAATAAAGGCAGTGTCTTGTTCCACAGTGAGTAAAGATTATTATATTCCTTATATGTATTAGTACTCGTAATAACTGTATGCATATGCAAAATAATGCATCTTAATGCATCATAATAAGTGTGCAACGAATAGACTTAAATTTTGTATAGACAATCATGATCATAAAGAAAATATAAGAATATTATAGGAATAAGAAAAGTATCCTTTTGCATTAAAAACTACTCGCAAAATTTGTCAAAATAAATCTGCCTTTTAAGCCTGACAAAAAGGTTCGACAATAGAAAAAAACATTCCTACTTTAGATCTGGGCTTAAGCTAAAAATATACCCAACCTTAACAGTTGAACAAAAAACTTGTCTAACATAAAACCTTTTAGTGATATAAATTGGGGCATTAAATAAAATAATATACGATTCCCCTCGCACACTCGAACATGATAAAAACAGCCATTAGAGTGACTGATCCTCTCATTTATATACAGATTGAAGATTATATAGTCAGAAGCATTTTGGGGAGTTTAGGTTTGTTTAGTTGATAAAAATGCATGAATGAAACGCTAGTCGCTGACAAATCAAGTGCATATTTAATTATGTTGAGTCTTAATATTAATTTATAATATATATTGATTTTCTAAATTTTGTAAGTAAAATAAATAATACTTTTTAATAAAATTTTGTTTCATAGTTTTCATGATATTTTGCATCAAATTAATAACGCGATAATAATGCGACAGCAGCTTTCAATCAATCGTTTCATTATCCAATGGATCGCAATAAAAAGTTTAATAAAGAAATTAATATCGCGGGTCAAATATGAAATATTCAACAGATTGCTTAAAATTAATTTTGACTTAATGAAATCGAGCGCAACGCGCTTTTCAAAATGCGTTGATTTAATGCGGAATTTGCATTTTGTTTCACCGATATTGCCGGCAGAAATATTAATTTCGTTTTGTATTCATTGTTTCATTTATGAAGATTAGTTGTTGAAATTAAACGAATTAAATTATGGAAAATTCCGTCTTGATCTTGTGTATTTTGAACTCGTATCTGGGATATGAAGTTTTTGCTGAATGTTTTTTTATTGCTCCCCGGCAAACTAGCGCACAGTGCATCTGAGGGTTAATAATCACTGCCCTGATATCCATAAAAAATCATCTGCATTGCTCTATAAACTATATTTAAGTGGTAGAGAATCATTTTAGGTCTCAAACTAAAGGGTGCGTAGGAAGATTATGTTGTGAAACTTCGCCTTAAAAATGTAATTAAAAATTTAAAAATTACCTTTACGAAATTAGTTGCTTATGAGTAAAATTCTTTAATAGTTCTTTGTTCCTAAAACATTTTCAAAATTGATTCCCGAAACGCGCAATGATGAAGTCGATAACAGAGTTAAATGTAATAGATATTTTAAACCAATTCATTGACTATATCTCTTATACACTCATTTACGGAGATTTAATTAATTCATAATAACTACATCTTTGTTGCTCAACCAACAAAACAAAAAGTAAAAAAAAGCACTGGCGCTTCAGTTCAGATGAGCAAGATATTTCAGATACCTAGTGTTTTTGATGTAGCTTTTTTAATATTGTTTATTATTGCATTTTATATTATGTGCGTAATAGCATTATCGTTATGTCTGTTCATGCGCTTTGATTCAGAGAATTTTAGGTACAGAGATCTTCAATATTACTTGTATTTCCTAACAAATATATTTGTTCAGTGAAGATTAAAGATCGATGGGCGCTTCCGTTTAAATATCAATTTTCAATTATTTAAACCCATTTGTTGTCTTTTTTAACGAATTGATATTGTGTTCAGAGTGTGGTGAATGCAATATAGGCAATCTTTCTTTCTGTTTTGAATGTACGTCAAAGAAGTAGAAGATGTAAGCCAAAGAAAGGCAACAATTGTAATATGTGTAGCTAACTTACCTGAACTCTTCTCTCGATGCTCGATGGTAGGTCCTGACAAGACAAGCTCGATTTACGCAGCACCACACACTATTGGCACCAGATTGGGCATTACACAAGACGAAATTACGCGAAAAGCGAAACGAAGTGGCGCCTCGCTCGCGAAACCATACACGAGACTAAACTACCTGTCCAGTGCGAAAATAAAAGACTGCTAACTACCCACTGCGGTATTTTCGATTAAGCAAATGAGGTGATAGTAAGTTGCATTGAAATTTACTTTCTTAGTTATACATTATTTATTTTTAAATAACATAAACATATTTGTATTTAAAACGCTATTACATTAACTTAGCCATGAATTTTTACGAACCTAAAGTATAGGTATATAAAGTTTACTATGTTTTATAGTTACCTGTAAATAATATACAAATGATCTGAGAAAAATTGTCTTAAAACGTTAAGCAAAACATTATTATTCATTCATTTATTCATCAGCCAAAAAAGTCCACTGCTGAACATAGGCCTCTTCCAATGATTTCACATGATATTCATACATACATTAAATTCTAATAGCTTGTAGGAAAACTATTGAACCTAGTAGAAACTTGATCAATTTAATTTTTTATCCGTGCTTATTCATCAACCGGTGAACCACTTCCTTTCTCAGTTCCCCACACTGCCATAAAAAAATAACTTCACGAATACATCTCTAGGGTCCCAAGGCCACAACTTACCTGTCACTTCTCTTGGAAACTATAAGTAGGCAATTCTTAGAACATTAAGTATTGTGTGGAACTGTTAACATTAAAAAGTATTAAAAATCTGACGTAAAAGAACACCCAACCTTGGAATCAAAGTCAAACCACACGGTTCATACCCTAACGCAGTCACTTACCAATTAGGTGAATAATGAGGTAAGGAAAATGTGAGCGCAGGGAATTCCAATAGCGGTATTTACACGTCATTTACCATACAAAATACTTTTAAAACTAACTGCGCTGGCTCTGAAACACACAGGTCACTTTCCACCATATCACTCGAACAATACCTGGGTCGGTTCACTGGCCATCGTCCAATCGGTCGAGTCAAGTATACTTCCGTTATACTTAGACCCCAACCGTACGTTCGAGACGGCCAACCAAACCACTGTTAAACAATAACGCTTTGCAACATTTGGTAAAAATATTAGACAAGTTTTTGCTTGTTTCTTTTTATTCTGGTTCGTAAAACATTGTGTGTGATAGTAAGAACTAAGAGCCTCCTAGATAGGGCATAAACATCAGAGCGCAAAACATCTCTTGCAAATTAAAAGAATTATGTAGGCCTTTAACACATATGTATGTTCTTTGCACACATTGTAAACTACCTATATAAGCCATAAAGCGATAAATTGTAATATCATCATTAATCGTTATTATCTGTACGCAGGCGTTTCCTAAAGATTTCTAAGTCGCTGTGGAAATTATCATAGTAACTTTTTTATTTTCAAAAATTATATAGTTCATTTACCTACAATAAAAATAGGATGAGGCTATATATTACATTTGTTCGTAGTAGTTTTTAAGTGGCATTAAATAATAAATTGGAATCCGATCTGGTTCAAAATGTAAACATAAGCTTAGAGTTTTATTTTAATATATTTCAGCGTGTTTACTAAATGTATGTAATTCCACACGTATTTGTAGAACAAACACTAACAAGCGGTGGCAGCTGTGTGAAATTAGGCTCGTACCAGACGGCGCGTATTAATGTGTGTTTCCCAACATATTATTGTAATATTTAGTTCGTTTTATTAATTCCTATATAGATTTTAATTTAAGGATATTAATGACTTGACCACGCTGTCTGATTTTGACACTTGATTACATTTAGTTCCATTAAATTCAGTAGCAACTGTAAAATATCATTAAAGTTGGAAGCTCACTCAATGGTAAGCAAGCATCGCTGACATCCACAATCTCGATATAATCGTAGCTAAGTTGCTGACTTAGGGAATGGAATCTTTTTAATAAAATCTTCAATTTCATAGATGAAGTCGTGGAAGCTTTATCAACCTCTGCAGAATTCATTTTAAGGCAGTCAATATGCATTTGTCTTCCTACAGCATTTTTAATCCCTTCCTGTTCTACATTCAACTGTCAAAACTACGATTCATCAGTTTAAAGCGTGTTCATGAGCTGTGCCGATCGCTTTTCTTTTATTTTATCGGTTGCTCGTTTACAGCGCTTTCTTTTGAAAGCTAAAGTAATTCCATTGTATGCATTTTTAATTTACGCACAAACATGTTTACCATCATTTATATCAGTCATATTGTTGGTAGCTTTAATTTTTCTCGTATTTTGTTCGGGAGCAATGAATAAAAGATGATCGTAGCCGGTCGCAATCCATTAGCGGCCATGAAACTTAATTTCTTACTGGATCTGTTTCAGGATACAATGCCGCTTTTATCTTTACCGCAGATACTTGAGATTAAGTTAGCACATTTTCTCAATTGTATCGTTCACCTGCTGCTAGAAAATTGTTGACATACTCAAAATCTTTAAAGGTATTTTGATGCTTCCGGTTTTTGTTTAAGAATTTGAATTAAGAATTTTCAAAAAAAAAGGTATCAGATTTCACGTTATGATTTTTTTTTGAATTTTGAATCATTTCATAAGGGGGATAACTTAAGCTAGGAATATATCTTATATAGTTCAGACTACAGATGCTCACAAATCTTTATTACTTGCAACAATATGTGGATTTTGACCTGGCAACTTTGAAATCGTTTGCTTTATCTAAATACATATAAATTAGTAACATCGTTACAAAGTGTTTTTATTTATCCAAAGTTTGGCATCAAAACAACCGCAGCCGACAATAAAACTCACCTCATTCAAACGCTTGGAGTTTCAAAGAAACTTGTGAACGTTGTTAAATGTACTCCTTGCGTAGTTTAAGATACTTTACAACGGCCATTATCTAGCAAATACTTTTCAACACATTTTGTTGTCATATTTTAATATAAATAAGAAATACTTTACTGTACTGTATCCGCCCATATACGTCCCACTGCAGGGCATGACACTCTTCTATAATCCAGAGTACGATTGAGAGTAGAAATAAGTAATTATTTCACGATAAACATCTTGATATGTTATTTTTACGTATTGACCTCTTTTTAGTGCCTTGTGGAGTTGACTCAGTATAATGAAAGTGTTTAAGTGCAAACAATTTTTCTCCTACCATCATTTTTTTTTTCGCTTACCCAACCTACTTTTATAGCTTGATACAGGAACAACCTTGAAGTGAAGTTAAATATCTAGATAATCAATATTTCTCTCAATAAAATAGAGTGGAGTCTTTGAACTTCACCAGGTTGGTGTGGTAGATTAAAAGTTCTACTGACAAAAGGCTGAAGTCTGCAGTCAGGTAGTCGTAAAAATTATAAGCAAATCAATCGCCAACATGGCTGGATAGCCGTGCTTAATTAATGAAAACTGGGATAAGGGTATGTAAAAGAAGTAAGTTGTTATGTTCCGGTTTGAAGGACATGGTAGGCAGAGTAACTACTGGACATAATGAGACGTAATGCGATGCTTTGTAATTCGTGGTGTTGTTTGGTTTTGCTACTGTCCACGAGCGGTCGTATCGCTTACCATCAGGCGAATGGCATGCTCCTCTCGCCATTCATTGCAGTAAAAAAGTAAAGCTTATCATTTTAGACTAATGTCATCGTATTTGTTTGTACAATAATTGAAATGACGGCAAGTTTCGAAAAACTCATTAGCTATTAGTCACACAATCCCTAATGATATAAATGACTCAGAATATCTTCACAAATAGTTCTAATATAGGAGTAGAAATGAAAAGCATATTTGGAACATATTATTTTATTTCATTACATCTTTGGTAAGTACAATGGCTTAAGGGATGTCCTGGCCCCAGGGTTGTTTCTTTGGTGATAGTGTCCAACTAACAAAAATATTACAGTCAAAATTATTTATAGCGACTTATTTCTATATACATTAAAATTATTTATATAATTTTATTGAAATACAGAATTAGCGACAATTTTTTTATGGTAAAGTTACCATACTGTACTGTGTTAAGTACAGTGCCGTCGTAAATAGTGTATCGATTGGCAAAAGGTTTTCTCTTGCCATTCGACACAAACATAAATAAACATAGAAGCAACTACTCTTCTCCACACTTTATCATTATACATAATTTTGACTTAATTTAAATTTCTTATCGGTTTAAAAATTCTGAGAATGATATGATAATTATTACAAAAATGCAATCGTAATTTACACGGTAAAATGATGTAAGAAAATAGTTTAAACCAAGGCTTTTATTAATGTAACTGATATACTTATACAATCTAGTACAAGTGTGTTAAGTATCAAAAAAATGTATGCGTTCGGAAATAAAGAACGATGAAAATTAAAACCCAATTATTAAAAATATATAAATAAATTTAAGTATATTTTTAACCATTTAAACTCAAGTTTACTTAATATATTGTTAATGTCAATTTGTGACGTTATTTGTGAACACATTTAGTAAAACAAGTAACACATCTGAACTTTGAAACTACTTAGTAATTGTGACGTGACAAAATATTTATCGCTACATGTTTGTATTTGTGAATTAATTAAATATGTTTTCAAGAACAATGACGATTCATTTTATGTCAATAAATAACATAATTTGTGCGGAATCATGTAGTATGTACGATAAAAATATTTTCAAAACTTTTTGCAAATTTATTTGCTGTGTCATGTTGGTGTGGTTATAGTACTATTTCTCTCATTCATTTAGTACTGTAATCCTGTTAGCCAAGATCAGCAGTTTAGGAAGAAGAATTAAAACCGAGCCTCGAAGCAAACAAAGCTCGGCGAGTCTTTGAGGGACACTAGCTTGTTTTCAACATGCACCGAAATTAGTCACAACTCACAAGACAAATAGGAGTTGGAAATAAATAAACTGTCCAATTCTCTTCAAAGCGAGGGAAATATGTTCACGTAGTACTGAAAAATTAACCCTCTTTCATGGAAGGCTCGAGTAGGTAATTTCAAGTTTTTGGTTTGTTCCACTGTTTATCAAGCCTGCCAGTAAGTTTTAATACGATTACAAAATTTACCTTGACCGATGAACTCATCGCGGATTCTGAATGTAATTTTGTTTTCCAGTTATTCAATTTGATTAACGCAACGTGTTTTAGGTTATCCCCTACTACTAAAATACGATTGTAGTTAACTACTTTTTTTTTGTGAAGTGTCAACATTTAAGAGCACATTAATGTAACATTGGAGCTGTCTTTAATATGATACTGAAACATGAATTTATAAACATAGCCGAAACAATGCTTATGTTTTAGATTGGTTTACACGGCTGCCGTTGAGTTCAACAATGGTTCAATGAATAACAGGAAAATTACAACGATTTGATTGCTACACTTCCGTATACATCATTATATAAATGTGTGAATACAAATAATTCACATTTATGAAGCATCAGATAATTTCATCATATCATTTCAAAATTTAACGATTTTTTTAAATTGGTGGCAATGTTTTAATGAAAATTACGATGAGAAATTTATTTCCCAGTGACATTGTAGGTGAGCATGACTTATATTATTTTACTTAATATACAAAACTTATTTAAATAGCATATAAATTAAATACTTTAACAGTTCGTTACACGCCTAACATTTGTTGACTACAGACACCTTTGGAAATCTTCGGTTAAATACCAATATAATTATTAATATACACTATCCTTATCGTATAAAACATTTATATTAATTTTCTAACAACGAATTAATATTTTTGTTACAAAGGGATTACAATTTGGAATGATCGTCTTTTTACATTTCGCTTATTTTATTAAAAGTATTAAAATTCCGCTGGGAGTTTGAAATGTTTAATATAACGTTAATACCCTTACTATAATAAGTCAACGGGTTTCCAATTAGAAGTAGTGAGTAGCTGCCTGACGCCTATGTGTTTGATAAGGCAGAATGATTTATCTCAATTTCATTACCGTAGCGTTCCTTTAATAATTTATTTATTGTTTATAACTTCATATTAGTAATGAAGCTGTTAATTTATAGTAAGGGTCATACAAGTGCTGTTATACACCCATTGTAATTAATTTAGCAAATACTATACAAATTTTGGAATCGATTGTTTATTTTACAAAAACTTCCAGTGTGACCAAAAGTGCAGTTTATGAAAATGTCGATAAACAGAAAACATCAAACATGTAAAACTCGTTACAACAGCACCTTTTTCGATTCAAATATCATTAATATCGAAAACATTTCGTTATGTCTTTGACATCCACCTTATATACAATAATATCACATATTGATATTGTACGCATTGTACTGTACACCTATGTTAGAGTTTATGTGACTAACGTTCGATAAACATACGACAGGAAACAATTAACAGTAACGTTGAAAACTAACCACAGACGCATGAGTACGTCAATTGTCGACAACACTCATTTAGCTACGAGATTTATTACTGTTCTCTTGAAATCTCTACCTCGAATACAATAGTTGGAATATGAACCACAATGTACGTCATATTGTGCATATGCGTACACTCTTGTTTTGATATACTTGATCGTGTTCGGAAACTATGGTGACCTGTAGTAGGGGTAAAGTTCATTGGTATACTCTGTTATTGATACAAATATTAGTAGCTTTGAAACAGTTTATTTTACGAGTATTTCCTTTTAAGTTAAGACTGTATAATAAATGATGTTTGTACATTGACGAACTTCTTAATGTATATAACGAGGTAAGGTTTGTTCAATTGAAAATATTTTTCATTATTGACTTTTCTTATATCTCAAGTATGCTCACTACATTAAAATTGATTAGCGAAATAAATCTGAAGATTTTCAAATAACTGCTCAATGACTGAACGCGGAATGTTATATTTTATTATTACGAATTTGACAAATAACGCCTACCAAATCCAATTTGCAATATTATTGACACGCTGCTAATTACCTTTACATTACACTAACACTACGTACAAACAAAATATTTACAGATGAGATTACTCGTATAGTTATAAGTCAAATTGCACTCATTACGTACGTTCACCCACACTTATTCAGACACGGACGGTTCACACCTACCTAGTAAATACACAAAATGTACACTCAAAAATACTAATCACACGAAATACTTACATTAAAGTCTTATCAGGAGGTCTAAGAGAGTTTTGGTTGTAGTTTCATCACCGCCATTTAAACAAATTTTTGTACGCTTGTCTGTACTCGCTTGACATCACCACGTAAATAATCGGGTTGATGCACGTCGTCATGAATATTAGTACATAGCCAATGATATTATATATAGGGTGGGAGGTGAACTCTTGAAATATCGTCTTCGTCAACGTAATGGGCAGATGGCAAACGAAGAACGATCCCATGATTGCCACGATCATTGTGAGCAATTTTTTATCTTTCTTCGTAGGGCCGCGCGGCTTCGCCGGTATCGAGGGTCGTTTGAAAGTTGCTACGAAACTTTTGCGGAAATTACTGATGGATTCCGTACCAAGAGCACGAGCATTGGGTCTTGTCGAGCTCCGTTCTAACTCATCTGGTGTAGAGCTCTCGATTGAGGATGATAGTTCAGCGCCAGTGTTGAAGAAGCAACTCATCGGTAGCTGACAGCGTCTATCTTTGGATGCAGGAGTGATCTGGTTTAGATTCCTTCTACTCTGGTTAACATTTGACACTATTTCATTGTTTCCATTAATTTCTGCTGTCGACACTGGTCTTATTTGCACAGGGCCTCGGGCCAGTTTGGCAGCTTTTCTAACAATCCACAGAATTCTAGCGTAGCAGATGGTGATGGCTAAACTTGGTAAAATGAATGCAGAGATAAATAGAAATTTCTTTGGAGATCTTCCGTTTTCGTCTGGCACTATAGAGCAGGAGCCCGTGATGTGGTCCAAGCTGAATCGTCCCCAGGTTTCCAAGTAAGTAGGAATAAGCATGGCAAATGGGAATACCCAGATTCCAATGATCATTAAACATAGGTGGAGCCTCTTGTATAACCTGTTGGAAAAATACAAAATAGATTAAGATAAGAATTAGCTAGACATTAATTAAGAAGGAAGTTACTTTAAAATATTAAATCTTACTAGTAGGGACATCGGAATCGTCTATTATTAAACTTATAGTATAGTTTGAACTGATTTTTATTATTTCTTAGATATATTTGTCTTCCGAATGTTAAAAATGACGAAAAGATAGATAACTAAAATAATAGATTTACTTTTAGAAGCTATTGAAAAAATAACTGTTTTCTAAATTTGCTCACCTGGGGTAAAGCATAGGATAGGATATCATAACATATCGGTTGATGGTGATAGCAAGTATGGTGAACAGCGAAACTGCGACCAGCGCGTATCTCGCTAATGGTAACATTCGGCAGAGGATCTTGCCGTGGATCCACGCCCGGTGCCAGAACGTGGACGCCTGGAGCGGCAACACGAAGCAACAGAACAACAGGTCGGAGCACGACAGGTTGATTATGAACATCGCTGTTGCGTTGCGTACCTGTAAAGAGAAGGTGAGGCTTAATAAAAAACTTCTGTTATGGTTTTGCTTAAAGTGGGCGTAGGAATTGTATGGTTGCTTCGAGAGTTTATGAACTAAGATAGCTTCAGTGTTATATCTACATTATCAATCTCATTTTTGGTAGTGCTTTGTGTATGTTCGCCAAAAGAAGTCTAGTGCTAAACTTTCTTACGTACGTATAAACATACGTTTTATAAATACCACGGCCATGATACAATTGTCTTAACATTGAAAAATTTATAAGGTTTTGCAATTCATGTACTAAGCTTTGGATTATGTTATAGGGGTTTATTGTTGATTCCGACAAGTTTGTCGAATGGAGTTACGAAACCATCTGTTTATTAAAAGTCCAGTTTGTCTTTAGAAAATAAAATTAAACATTTTTTTAAGTTGTGGGACATTTGGGCAATTGTAGCTTTATTAAGCAAGTGACTTGTCTAGTGACAGACTTTAAAACAGAATGCTGCAAGAAGACCTCAAATTTTTGGCGCCCTAATTTGGCAACGCAATTAATTGTAGTAGTTGGCTAAAAATTTTCCTCTTGAGCGTAAGATATAATTGTTGAAATTCCTTGAAATTGATTGAATCATTTTACAACGGTAATAAAGATGAAAATAAACTTTTTAATCCTATAAGATATAAACAATGTCAGAGTTGAAAAACATCGGGTGTAAACGGGTGGGAGCGACGATGACGGATCGGTGCCTACTTGTTAGAGCTAACAATACATACGTCATTGCATTGCGTTGTCTCATTCTAAAAGAATTTAATTAAACACGCTCATTTCTTTATGGTATATAATACGGAGAAGTCACTGTTTTCATTAATGGTTCGGCAAATGAACAAACGACTTCATCGATGGTGATTATTTATCGTACCCTTTAGAAATATCTTCACCACTTGGGTTGTGAGTACGTTAGCTGTCACACAAAAGGAAAAAACAATTGACGCGAGAAGAAAAGGTGGATTGGGCCCTGATCAATCACACTCTCAAAACGATACACAACTTCAACGCTTCGCTTTGCGTCGGTATTCTTTGGGGCAATGGTGTCACCTTGTCACTCCAGCCCATTCCCTAATTAGTTCAAGGTGGCTTTACCAATTTTATGTAGCTTTGGACACTTTTAGATATGTATATGTTTTAAAGGAACATCTTGTGGTTGATGATGACAAGTGACAATGACCTACTATATTTGTGGTTAGTGATGATGACAGCTTTTGTTGTTTTTTGATTAAAATTGATATCTGGTGGACTATGGTTAATGGCGATTCAATTAATAAATGTATCTTACACTATTGTTTACATATTTATGAAGTTTCCTTATATTGTTTTAACACGGACGCTGTTACGAATACGGATAATCCAATGGTTATTGACATTACAATGATAACTATAGGTAAAATTGTAATGTATACAGTTCTTAAAGAATGTTATACTTTACAGCGATGACAGCGCCACCTAGTTGCCTTGCTCTTAATAGATGACGTGATTACTGACCTCGTTATTATAAAGCTTTGTCTGAGTCTTGTATTCTTTCATCGTACTTATGTTACAAAAGTAGGTTAGATTTTGCTAATGAGGCTTTTTAAAAATTGATATTTATTGGAAACATAACGTAATTAGAAAATATAAAAAAGGAATTTCTAACAAACGACGTGAATGGGTCTATTAGCATATGACTCTAAACATTTTATAATACGATGACTAATTGGATATTCATAAAATATTCCTTGTTTTTGTGCGATACCTCAGAAGAATTAAAGGTTGTAGGTAAACTAGAAGATGCAACAGGTATTCGTATTTCGAGATGAGTATGAGAGCTTACCTTTCTACACCTCGAAAGCGCGATAATGGTGATGAGGTTTCCAGGGATCCCGACGATCATGAACAGAACGCAGGAGAAAGCAGCGAAGTGCAGCAGCGGCGCTTCATAGTCCTTGAACAGATGCACCGCAGCCAGCGCCGCGTCCGATTCGAAATCTTCGAGTCCCGCCACCTCACTCACATTCATTTTGATATCACCCATATTTCTTTCCTTTGAATTCACTTCACAACACTACACAGCAACACGTCGTCTGCTCACAAGCATTTTATTACTAATGAGTATGATTTGAGTGAATACAGGATTAATGTTTGTTTTTGCTACGTTTTCCCTGATGAGTCAGTGCACCCCGGTCATGGGTATGCCCGTGCTGTGTACGCTTCAGACCGCAGTTAGCCTCATAAACGATTTTATTCTTTACTACTAACGTATTGCTTCCATCATTATAACTACCGTGCTCTTTGGTCCTTCCGACGATTTATTGCTAAGTAATACTTTCACATTAAGTTGATGATTTTTGGTAATAGCTGTTGGTAATTTAACATTTGCAAATTATGTCATATTACATTATACATTAAATTATTAATGAGTATCTTCACTATCTTCACTATCCCTCTACAATGACTATAGCTTAATGTTTAAATAGATTAGAAGATAACCTTATACTCGTATTTCTACACATTAATGTCTCGTTATATTGAAACAGTACTCACTACTCGTATATAAAAATGTTCACAACATCATTCAGTGCCATCCATACTTTACGCGGACGGTTCTCAGTTACACATAATAAAATACATGTTCTCAAAACACCCCTTATCATAACGTATACAATAGTATAACACATAGTCACTAGAGCAGATAATTTACAGTTGATTGTCCTTGCGTACTATTGTTCGTTGCAAGATCTAAGCTGTGCGGTGGTTGAAGAGTCACGGCGGGCGCTTCTCAGAGGCGCCGTCGCCTGGTGATCGTCACGCCCACCGCCGACACATCAGCAGGTTCTTGTACGCCTGCCGGTACTCGCTTGACATCACCACGTATATAATCGGGTTGATGCACGTCGTCAAGTATATCAGGATGTATCCCGCTATGTTCGCCGCTGGGTGGGAGGTGAACTCGCGGAATATCTTTGTTAGTGTAATTGGGAGGTAGCACACCCAGAAAGAGAGCATTATAGCCATGATCATCTTTAGTAGTTTCCTGTCTTTGGGTGTCAGCCTTGGAGGCCTGACCGATGCTGGGGAGCGCTTGAGCGCGCACGCAGCTTGTCTTAAACGTTTGGCAGTCTCCCCGCCACTGGGTGTTCGAGGTTTAGCATCCAGAGCACACTCCTCGTCATGGCCGTCTAATGTATCGACTCCGGAAGATGAGGAGCGTTCTGGCCCTGGTGTAGGTGGGCAATGTAAAGCAGGTGGGGCTAGCAACGCTCTTTTTGGCGCTGACACGTGGTTGTTATGATTCGTCCCGTTCTCAGGGCCTGGTGAGCGCTCCAACGCCGTAGAGGCTGACCCAACAGCTGAATCTTCTAGTCCAGGTCTTGCTCGGCGAACAGGTGCCCGTGATTTCCTAGCTGCGTCTCTTACTATGCAGAATATTCGGGCATAGCAAATGACGATAGCCAAGCAGGGAAGCATGAATGCACCCACGAAAAGAAATTCTTTTGGAGATCTGTTGTTGCGATCTGGTAAAATGGAACATGATCCTATGGTTGGATCCAAGCCGAATCTGCCCCACTTCCCGAGCCATGTTGCTATTAAAGCTCCAAATGAAAACGCCCAAGTACTTGCCACCATCACAGCGAGGTACTGTCGTTTGTATAACCTGTAGACCAAAAATATTGGTTTATTTGTCATATCGTTTACGAAGTGTAGAATAATTAAATGCATGGTGTTTTCATATTTATAATTTGCGGTCAGTAATAAAAGGATAATAAAACAACGTCAATAACATGACAATAATATAAATATTACAATTCCTTTATGTAAAACAACTGACGCATCGAATATACCTACACTAAGTATGAACTCCTGTCATCATCATCATTAGCCCGTTGCAGCAGTGGACTGTAGATTGATGATTATAAAATACTTGGATCAAGAATACAATACTCACTTAGGATACAGTCTTGGATGCGATATCATGACATATCTGTTGATAGTGATGGCCAGTACAGTGAACAGTGAGACCGCGACAAGAGCATATCTGGCTAACGGGAACATTCGGCATAAGATCTTGCCGTGCGCCCAAGACCGCCGCCAGAATGTGGACGCGGCGAGCGGAAGATTGAAGCAGCAGAACAGAAGATCAGAACAGGACAGGTTCATGATGAAGACTGCTGTTGCGTTCCGGACCTGAAATTGTATGATTTTGTTATTATTTGTCTCAAGAAATGATCTAGATTGACTTATCAAGCATAATCTTTGCTTCTGTAGTCATGTGCAATTGTATAAAAATACAGCTGTTGTTAACTCGTTATAGTTTTTTTACATTGATGTCTTGAGAATTTTCATCAATTTTGACAAACAAGGACCGGTCCAGAAAAGAAAATCTTTATCATTTTTAGTCTCAGGACGCAGTAAATATAGGACTCCCTAGAAATATTTTAATTGTTAAAACTTATAGTTTTTTATTACCTGTACAAACTGGATCAATTAATTTCCTTATGAAATCACTTCTACTCGTCTTAAACTCTAAGTTCGTAACAATAAATTAATTGAATATTATTCATGCCTACATTGCAATCACCTGTATGTTTATGTGCTGGAAATATGCACATGACAGATAGCGTGAGCACTGACCTAGCCCAATAGCACTGGTTGGCAATATTTCAAAGCGTTGATTGTCACATTTCTCACTGCAGGCAATAAATCAAGCAGCTGCGTGTTAAACCACTTTATTATCGATATAATATCGTTTTGAATGTTTATGAGCGTTGATTGATTTGCTGCGTATCAGGGCATTTGTGAAGTACCTTCTGCACATTATTTTTTTACAATGTCTGCAGTTGGTTTGAGGCCGGCTGTGATACGAGAGGCCGCGGTTTCGATCCTCAAACCGAAACAAATGTTTGGGTGGCCCATGAATATTTGTTTTGAGTGTTTGTGAGTCTAAAAGGCGTATGTGGTTTCTGATACGACACAAGACTTGCACCTTATAGCTGCCATACATGTAACGATATAATTGTGCAAGACGCAAGTCTGGCCCGCCAAACATCATTTCTGTCCTAAATGAACGTCG
Source organism: Theretra japonica (assembly GCA_033459515.1). Classification (NCBI taxonomy): domain Eukaryota; kingdom Metazoa; phylum Arthropoda; class Insecta; order Lepidoptera; family Sphingidae; genus Theretra; species Theretra japonica. The sequence continues at coordinate 9,193,240 of CM065944.1, forward strand.
TAGTACAAATTTTGCGCAGTTATATATCCACATGTTCAAGTATACTGGTTCAAACTCAGACTTGCACAGTTATATCGTTACTCTTGTGGCGACCATTAGTGTAGGGTCAGGACTATGTGTGTGACAATTGGGTGTATTTACTTATTTATTTATTTATCGAAAAGTAACCAAGTTTCAAAAACAACTCTTTGAAATGTAGGTTCTAATGTTTAGTATTTACGTCATTCTCTGTGATTATTTCCAAAACATAAATTACACACACACAATTAATATTATAAATGAATAATATACCACAATAGAAATTATCACTGACAAAATAAATGACGACTTATGTATTATTGTTTCCGCTTTTTGTTAATTTAATATGTGATACTTATCACGTCGACATTTATATTACCATTTTGTATACTTGCTGAACAATGCAAAGAATATTTAGACATTTAGGATGTCCTAAGAGGAAGTCATAAAATTCGTGTTGTGAGAGGATAGAATTTCTAGCTTGCCCTTTTACAAAAATTTTGCTTTTTTGTTTTACGGGCATTATCTTGGTTAATTAAAATTTATGTACAACAATGGGAGTGCCTATTGGTAACGACACGTATATAAATTTTTGAGACGTTGGTCGCAGGTTTGGATTCCAGGACACATCTCAGACTTTACGGAGTCTAACAATCTGAATATGAATCCACAGATATTACTAGTTACTACGATCTTTATCGGCCAAGGAAGAGATCGTGAGCAAACATGGATAGTATAGGAATCTGTTCAAGAATTTCTATGGCATGTGCAGGCCGCTAAGCCACAATAAGTCAGCGGGATAGCCTATAGCCTAAGCCCTCTTAATTGAACTCGCTATTGTTGTGGGCATCTATGCTCAATGGTGCATTTGACCTTTGTATATATATTATGTTGTCATCGATCTTAAATTATTGCAACGAGAGTAAACCATGCAAAGTGTAGTCGCCTCATTGGTATAGTACCAGTACAAGCTGTTAAGCGTAAGGTCTTGTGTTCGATTCACTGTTTGAGATTTCCAATTTGTGTGAGTTTTTAAGTTTCAATAATCTTTGTGTTGCCTATGACTGGAATTTATAGCCGCTCTATCGATATCTTCGTTCATTATTGTGTCTTGAGAATTGAACAAGTTTAACAAACTCTGCGCATTCCTTCGCGGATATCAACGTAGGATTGTGTATGACCACATTGTCAGTATCAGAAATTTGTCACAGTTCACACGAACATATCGATTCGTAGAATTTTGGTATCGGTTGCATGAAACGAGCGCGTCAGTAGCAGAGAAACAAATTTCTGTAAAAGAGTGATGAGAAAACACGACACATTTTTCCTTGTGAAATCGTCAGACTTTGACCGAGACATATCTTTGATTTGCTTCAATATTTAAAAGATTACTAGAAGTAAATGTAATAATTTATGCTTTTTCAATATATTTCACGAATAATGTGATTTTATCGGTACTGTAGGGATAGTATTCCTGAATGAGACAAAAATGCAGACAGATCGTGTTGCTAAACGATTGTTCAGCGCTGATGCTTTTTCCTAGTTGAAACACTTCCGACGTGAAAGTATTAATTAATTCAAGTAACATTTATATCGATGAATTCATTAACGCAATATTCGATCTTATAAAACACTACTTTAATAAAACAATATTTTGATTAAGAAGCCGAGAGGCTTAATAGCACTTGTTTACTTAATATTGGTCACAAAAATTGGATGTATCTCTTATCACAATTTTAACTCTAAAAATGATATGCCGTGAAGATCACAATGTAATGAGTGCACGTCGTTGACCTCTGGTGGCAACTGAATAAGCGTCTCATCACACAACGATTATTTGAACAAATAATTGTATTTTGTCTAAAATACAACGTGGACAGCAATTTATTTCAATTCTTTTGGTAGTTGTACTTATTATAGTTGTTCAGAGACTGGCTGAGTTCTTCTGAGGGGCATGGTCCCTTGGTGTAATTATAATGAGTGGCACTGTCGATGCTGGTTACAGGAGTTGCAGTAGTGGGTATAAGGAAGGGATATTTTCAAGCCAAATGTGGCTATTGCATAGGTTCGGTTAATGATCGAACAGCTCTTGTGTTGGTATGTATTTGTCTAGCCTTATTTAAAATTTTCTTACCTCTCAAATTATATTTGTGTTAGTAACATTATATTTTTCATATACAAATTATTTATCATATATATGTGGCCAGCTATGGAGGAGGTCTATGTTGTCTGTGTTGTTGTGAGAGTGAGAGAGAAAGAAAGAAAGAAGGATATTAAGGAGCTGTGAACTTATTCTTTGATCCCAAGCGCGCCTTTATAATAAAATTAGGTCATGTTTAAAAGGCACTGTATGAAATGTCTTCATAGTTTTATTTTTACAAATGAAACATTTTAAAATAAAAGTACATTTAAAAAAATATTTAAATCAGGTATTATTTTACGTGTTTTAGTATTTTTTTACAAACCTTGGCTTTAATAGGCGTGTAAATATATGAATATTTGCGGAGTAGCACGTTTAGTGTCATTGTTATCAGCACGTCCCTGCCACTCGCGGTGACCACTGACGCTTTATCTACACACCAATAAACAAACAACATTCTAACGTTGTTCTGTAACTCGTTTTAGAATTTCGGTTTTATTATGTGATAAAGAAAACAAAAGAAATAAATATTGTAGGGATAAACACATTGTACGGGACTTACATTAAAATGTGTTGTGTCGTAGGTAATGAAAAATATTTTTTGGATTGTTCAACACTCGAATCTATAATAATGATAAATACATCCAACAGTCATATAAGTATATAGTTCTGACTCCACATTTAGATCGAGTCTTGTATCGTGGGTATCAGAAACTACGAGAGACTTTTCGGTCTCACAAACACCCACATCCATCTGTCCAAGCATTTTGTCTGGAATTGCAGGAATCGAATCCGCTTCTAACTTCGTAGCTTGTTCAATTATAATTGGGCCTCAGAGTTTCTGCGGTGACACCACAGAAATATAATACGAGTAGTAAGTTTTTTGATGGTCACTATTATTTGTAGATTTTGTTCTCTCTTTATTAATGTTGTGTACACATTGAATCACAATTCATATTTCTATTGTCTTTTAAACCAAAACAAATAATAACCCAGCCACAGATAAGCTATTCGGACTCCGCACTATGAATAATACGTTTTTTATCAATACCCATTTTTATAACAATTTATTTACAAATACTATATTTTTTAGTCCAACATTGCTATAGAATTTAACGTTTATTACGTGCACTGACTTTAAGATTTCAAAGTGTGCCTTAGTTGATAAAATATTTACGGATTGGCATAAATGTTGTTATCGGTTTCCCAATGTGGCGAAGGCATGTGATCATTATGAGATATATGTAACGCGGTAGACTATCATACATATTTCATTTACTGTTTCGAGTATGGGCTTTAAAATATTGAATCCAATTCAATCCATTAGCCAAAGGAGGTCCACTGCTGAACATAGGCCTCTTCCAATGATTTGTTCCTCTCCCGTATTGAACGCATACAAGTAAAATATTGGATAATTCAGCTCAAATAAGTTCTACTGCAAGGTGTATAATACACTCTCCGAAAAGCCGGAGGTTGGTGCCGTGGATACAAACCCGCAACCACCCAGCACAGGAATACGATCGTTCAGATAAAACAGTCCACCACATAGAAGATTAATTCACAAACTACCTCAAAGAAATCCGCAATCTCTTAGCGCAAGCCTCTCGCAACTTCCTAAAATCTAAAACGGAATTTTCTCAGAAAACATTTAATTAATTTGTATAATGATAATTCGCACCATTATCTAACAAAAGAACGCAGTTATTGTTTGGTATGCGTATTTTAGCAAATAGCTAAATAGTCCATCATTAGATAACGAGTTCTTGTATGGACACTAAAATTCAATTTTTGTTTTAAGGCCATTGTTTTAGTACCATGCGAATAAATTGCCTAGGAATTGCGAATGGTTGTGAATGCTGTTGGATGTCCTGAGACTAGATTTTGAATAAAATATTGATGTATTCAATTGCACTAAACATAAACACTATACTAGGTATATACACAACAGTAGTTTATGAAATGATAAGGTAGCAGGAAATAGCTAAGCTGCCAATGTATCGGTCATGATGCTGTGTATTGGAGATAATACACAATCAATGACTCCTACACCATAACAATAATAAAATTATGGAATTGCATATCAATGTTGAGACATATTCTTGCACTATTTAATATTTACACAATCATTAATTTTACATTGTACTTTGTATAATAATTATATACTTTTTATAAATAACGATTTTATTTACCCAGCTAGTACTACTTTTAACACGATTTTTATTATAATTTTCTATAGATTCTTCAAAGTGAACTCAACATCCTTACAAATACATGAAATTCCACTCACCTTCTTACACCGCGCCAGGGCAATGATAGTAATCGTATTGCCTGGGATGCCCACCAGCATGAACAGAACGCAGCACGCCGACGCAAACCGCAGCAGGGGCTCCGGGTAATCCCTGAACAGCTCCACAGCCGCCAGTTCAGCATCCGACTTGTAATCCTCCAGCGCCACACTCCAATTCCTCTCTACCTCACTTGCGAACGTACTCTTCGGTATACTCGGAAATAAGTCACCCATCTTAACCAACCAACGCACATTATTCGTTCACAAACGATGCACTGTTAATGAGTCCATTGATTGCCATGATTAGGTGGGGACTCGGGCGGGTTTCGTCCGCGACTGATAAGTATCCCAGAACACGATTGGTACGGTCAATAAGAGGCTATGATAAGGCATTTTGATGCGTGAGGTCATCGGGTCACAGCTGCTCAGGAAGTGAAGTCCATTATCTGACGACGACGGGTACTGTTGTCTCTGCTTGTATCTGTGTACAGATAAATTAGATACGTTACTAATGTTACGTTAATAGCTTGGTGAGAAATTGTATTGGGGTAGTGCGATAAATGGTATTTTAGTATTTGCAATAACTAAAATAGTGTAGTGAATTTTGGTTTAATTTTATTACTATGATATCTATCATGAGTGTTTTTAAAGTATTTAAGATTGTTTCATTCACTGTGCTATTTGATAATTGATATTGTCGTCGGATATTATTTTTATGTCAATTATCACTTGCAACAAAAAATATACACGATATAAGTTTGAATTTTAAAATAATAAACACTGAATTGGCGAAATTGATGAGCGTGCAGGAAGCTAAAGATAAACTTAATGAGAACACATAAAAATTTAATCGCAAAGTTTCATAAACAATCATATCGCAATGACATATAAAATAAAACTTTGTTTTTTTGCTGTAAAATGTTCGAGGACTCTCAAAAAGGTATCTGCGGAAGCTACAAGCACCCTTTGAAGTCCGCAAACATGAAGATGTCGTCAAAATGAAAGACAAATGACGAGATGTTGGGACGGTACGTGTCGGCGTCATTTAGGCGGTAATCTAGATCCGGCTTTCACAGACATTGAGTAATTGATCGGCATCTTCAGCTTGTGTTCGACAGCGATTCTTGACACGGAACAAATTGATTTTTTATGTGGAGTCTCATTAAAATTCAACGAGGTGAAAAGGGAAAATTAAGCGAGTCCCAAAGCCTGTAGTGGTAAGGAAAATCCTCATTCATAAAAGTTATTTACGAGCTATATTACCGTCGATTTACATAAAAAAGGACTTGTTATTACAACAGTGAATATTTTACGTTGAAAAATGTGTAAGAGGCGCCTTTTCACCGCGCTTCAAACATTCAAATGTTTGGGAAGTTTGTTGACGTGATTTTGACGCAGGCTTTCTGTTATAATGAGTTTTATTTCGCCATTGTTGTCACCAAGGACTTAATCATTAATTTTTACCTTTTGGAAAATTATAATATTAATTCAAGTTTTAAAATTATGTCACCAAGCCTTAACATCTGATTAATTACATTTTATGTTATTACTGCCCTAATGACGACCAGTTTTGTTTAAATATCATAAAATATGTATGTAAACAATATTCACGTTAGCACTTTGGTAATGCTGAAAGTTTTGGTTAAAAGAAAATGAAAAAGGATTCGTTTTCGACAGCTGACCCTTCATACTTACATATGTAAATGCTAGTGATTCGGGTTGACGTGTGGTAGACCCGTGGTTTAATAATAATTCAAGTACTTATAAACCATAATAATTGTACTTTATTCGTGGTAGGTCTCTCATATGTGAGAGGCCGCCTGGATAGGTACCACCGCAACGTCTATATCTCCCGCGAAACAGCAGTAAAATACACTCTTGTGTTCCGGTTTATAGCCAGATTGTAGCCAGAGTAACTACTGCATATAATGAGATTTAACATCTTAGGTCTCAGGATGGCTAGCGCAGTGGAATGTTAACCATTGTCTTGTAATTCAAGGTGTTTGATTTTGCTACTGTCCATGAGCGGTCGTTTTACCACCAGGCGAATGGCACCCTCGTCTCGCCAGTCATCGCAATAAAAAAACACGGTGAAAACATGTATGGACGACTTCAGGATTATTAGCCAAAGTTTTTTTTGTACGAAAGTGATAATATAGAACTCGAAATTAATTTCATTACTTACAAAGATCTTATAAGTGTCTGACATACAAGCCATAATTGATTAAGAGGTGTATGTCGATCTAAAGACCTTTACTTATGTTATCTTCAAAGGCGTAGTAACTAAATATACGAACGAGATCCTTTGTATAAGTTTTTATAAAGATTGGTCGTATCTATCAAAGATAATTGCTTATAATGTAATACTACTCTATTGTACCTAATATATATCCGGTAAGCAACATATTTACTATATACCAAAGGAAAAAAAACGTTTACATACATACATACATAAACACACGCCTTTTTCCCAGAAGTGGTGCCTACCCCTGGTGTTCACGTTTCGTCTTGTATATTCCGTCCCACGATGTGATAGGTGGCGAGCCTATCACCATATCGGGCACATATTCCTGACACCGGGCTGATAATGAATAGAAAAATCCAATATCACTTTGCCCGACCCGGGATCTGAACCCGAGACCTCAGCTTTGCAATCGTACCGTAGTACCACTACGCCACCGAGGCAGTCAGGTTTTGCAGAAAAAAAATCGTTTTGCTGCATATATTCATTCCAGCACTAAAACCGAAGCGATTTTTTCATCGACCTGTGTTCTGCTTAATCTCCACACGTAATCTTTATTGATAGTCGAAAAACTAAGCGCAAACAAAAGTGAATTTCCACACATCTGATAAAACCTGAAAGCTTGAAGTTCAATGGTTCCTTTTCGGCCCTAAATAGGCTTACTAAGTGCAGATAACAGAACACAAAGGCGTTATCTTTTACCGTTACCCCTGTTTTACTTCAGCACAGAACAAATAGACATTTATTTTACCAGACCTTTTCCATTTTAGTTTTTCACGTAGTTTTATTTTGGATATATTTTATAAATAATACTTTTTGAATAAATAATCTTTTTGTATTAGCGTTACAATGCGTTATTTGAAGAATGATATAAATTATTGTCTTGTTAAAACCGTAATGTATCGCAAATTAATCAACTGTTGGTAGCGGCTGACGATACCTACAGTTTAAAGAGTTTTTATCATATGCAATATGTACAAGCAATCATAAGTATTATTCAATAATTATAACTATTTTGTTCATATTGTTTGTATAATTTTTCTATTAATTATCAACCCGGAATCAGGAATTAGTGCCTGATGTGGCGATAGGCTCACCCCTATCAATCACATCGTGAAACAGAACACATAAGGTGAAACGTGAGTGCCCTGGTTGCGACTCTGCCTATCCCGTCTGGGATTATGGAAAAAGCGTGATGTTTATGATTATATTTATGTATGTACAATGTAAAGATTGTATAGTTTTATTAAACTTTACAAAAAATTGCATTGTTGATGTACATAAATTTAATATGTGGAACTCTTAGGCGTCACAATAGAAAAATAAACTCACGCCTTTTTCCCCTTTTTCCTGAGAATCGTATGCGATTATCGGATGGCATCGCCGCCATATATTATCCTGATCTGACAAACCTATACACGATCAACTTTATTATATCCTTACGATAATCGTATCTTTGAGGCGAGAAACTCTCCCCGTGTAAATAGCGCTTTATTTTTGTAGGTGAATTTTATTCAAACAATAATGCATGGTGTCATAATTTTTAGGACAGCAGTATTTATTACAATATTGGTTAATGTGGTCGTGTTTCCCAGTGGGAATTCGAACGCATGTCATATGACCGCAGACAGGGAACACGTACGCGAATCGTAGTGTTGGTTGGGCAATTATGATTTACTGTATACAGTTTATTAGCTAAATACTCGTACATGGGGATAAATTATGTCATATTAATTTTAAGCAAAATATTCATATGATCAAATTAATATTTATTGAGATACATATAGATAATTAATTCTACGGTGTGTAAGTCCGCCAACCCGCACTAGGCCAGCGTGGTGGACTATATGGCCTAACCACTCTCAATCGTACTCTCGATTGTAGAGGAGGCCCGTGCCCTACAGTGGGTCGTATATGGGCTGATACAATACAAAAAAAATAAATAGATAATTAAATCACCGTTGATTACGTCATTTGACGTTTTTAAGCGTCCTCGCGATAGATGAAACATGGCGAGGTAATCTATACAAAATGAACTTGATGGTGAGTTTAATACTCCACTAAGTATAGTGCTGACTGCACTGTTGTACTACGGTATTTTTTTTTTTTGCAATGGACAGCGAGACGAGCATGCCATTCGCCTGATGGTATGCGATGCGACCGCTCAAGGACAGTAGAAAAACCAAACAACACCATGAATTACAAAGCAACGAATGGCATTCCACTGCGCTCGCCATCCTGAGACAAGCAAAAGCGGGCAAGCTTTAATTACAAACATTTTGTATAAAACAAACAAGATCCACTAACCAGCATTAACATAAGATGTAAAGATGCCTGAAACATACGAGTGTAGGGAAAGGGTAACTAGGGTTGAGGCCCTAACATTACCTGCCCTAACCCTTTTAAATTATCACCCTTACGTGTCAACCCTCATCAACAGCCCATCAATGTGGTTCGCATGAGCTAGACGTGATAAATAAATTTGAGTTAAGTGTAAGTAGCGATCATAACTGACGCGAGTAGGGATCATGTTTCATACAGTACTGACAGCATATGGATGGAAATGTTTGCAGAGTTAGTTTAGGGGTTTGAAGCGGTCCTCGTTCACATTGTTTGAGGAATTTAAGTACTATTGCGGAATAAGATGGGTGGAGTTCTATAGTGGCAGTGTATTATTTTAAATTGCATAGGTTCGGCAGACTAGCAAACAGGCCACCTAATGGTAAGTGATCACTGCCGCCCATGAACATCAACAACGCTGGATCATGGATGTGTTGCCGGCCAAATTAGGAGAGGAGCGGGGAGAAAAAAGGACGGGAAGAGGCAAGGGGATTGGGCATCCGGCAGGCTCACTCACCGAACGAAACGCGTCTGCTAAGCTGTCGCTTCACGGTAATTTCCTGTGGGATAGTGGTACCGGCCTGGACGAGGCTGACCATTCATGCTGACTCATGACTGACAGCAGCGTGGCTCTACCACTTTCATGTGTTGTATAAGAACCTACAGCTGATATGTTTATTTAATGGACATCATGTTTATTGACTGCTGCTGCTCCCATGAGACCTGGTCCTCCTTGGGATGGTTATTTCCTGACTAGAACCTAACCCGACTTTAATTTTGTTTTTTTATAGCAATGAATGGCGAGACGAACATGCAGTTGGCCTGATGGTAAGCGATAAGACCGCTCATGGACAGTAGCAAAACCAAACAACACCATATATTACAAAGCAATGGCATTCCACTGTGTCACCCTGATACATAAGATGTTATGCCTCATTATGTCCAGTAGTTACTCTGGCTACAATGTCCTTCAAAACACAATAGTGCATTTACACCGCAGTTTGGCGAGAGAAATAGACATTGCGGTGGTACCTAGGCAGGCTCTCACATATGAGAGACCTACTACCAGTCAAAGTCAAAGGCGTCACGATCTTCTGTAAAAATATCTTCTTAGAAAATTGTTATAAAATCAAGCCTATTTTATTACTCAACCCTAGAAAATGATTAATGAACTTAAGGCTTAAGCTCTTTTGACATAGAAGAATGTTCCAGGTGTTTCACTTGTTACGCCTCGGAGACTATCATACATCTTTGTTTTCAAACTTCAATCAAAACAAGGCTTTAAGTTCGTTACTCTCAATTAATTTCTATAGATGACAGCTCATAGATTATTACGAAATAGGTTAATCCACATCTTGTAAGATACGTTATGTTCACTCCGTTCATCGAACTTTTGATTAATTTATAATTCGATTACAATTATATTCATCAATTGAATTTACAAGTTACGTCTACGCGAGAGTTTGACAACCTACTCTGCTTGTATGTTTTTAGCACAAGATTTTACTGCGAAATCTAATACAGCGTTTATCTAAACAAGAACAAATCAAAATGATTTAGGTGCGTACATAACGATAAGTATATTAAAAGCTACCACGGCAGTTCAGATTGCCCATTTATACTCAAATACATACAAAACTCGTCATAGCCACACCGCTAGAGCATATTTTAAGAAAACAAATATGAAAACTCAGTGAATTTAGCCTTTACCGCAGAGGTCAGAGGCCAAATGTACTTGGTAATAAATGCTAGAGGGAGAGAGAGATAAATGTATGAGAGCGTGAAAAGATTCTGGAACACGTTTTATTTTTAAACCTGCAGGATCATTAAATCCCTATTCTCCGGTATTTTCTCGAATGTCACGGGTTTCTTTTATGGGTTATAGTAAAACTGAAGCATCGTGTTTTCGTTCTATTATAATATAAAAAATATACATATACTTACATTCCGAAATAGTATGCGCTCGTCCACTTGTACCCCTTCCCCTAATCAGGCGATTTGTTTTTACGTTCCAATAAATGACAAGAAACGACCCAACCGCAATCCAGGGAACAGATTCTAATACTTGGCAACTTATAACAGATTTTCCAAATCGAGAAACTATAAAACAAATTTCATTTCCTATTCGGAATGTCGAACCATATACCTCAGTGTTCGCAGCGCACTGAAGCTCACACCTACAATGAGGTAACTGTATTTTATAACAGAATATCCGTAACATTCAACATGACTGGTGGTAGGTGTCTTATTCACTGGTGGTAGGTCTCTCATATGTGAGAGGCCGCCTGGGTAGGTACTACCGGAATGTATATTTCTCTTGCCAAACACCAATGTAAATGCACTGTTGTGTTTCGGTTTGAAGGACATTGACAGAGTAACTACTGGACATAATGAGACTTAACATCTTATGTCTCAGGATGGCGAGCGCAGTGGAATGACAAGCATTGCTCTGTAATCTTGGTGTTGTTTGGTTTTGCTACTGTCCATGAGCAGTCGCATCGCTTACCATGTGAATGGCATGCATCACCATCATGCATGTATCACCTTGCATCGCAATAAAAAATCAATACATCAAATAAGCGCCAACCCGAACAGCAAAATACAATAAGCTATTATCAAAACATTGCCTAACTCAACGCAATTTCGCAAGGAAGCACTGTAATCAAATTGACCAAAAAACAGGACGGATGACCCGACACACTTTCCTTACAGAATTAAAGCGTCGTAAATAAGAAACGCGGGGTAAACTGACGCCCCAATTAGCCAAATCCTTCTCAGGGTGTTAAGTAGAGCCTGAACGAACAAACATTATCACAGTTTTGTTTCAATTGTAATCGGTTTATAAATTTTACGAGGTCTAAGTAGGCCGTGCTTAATGGAGGCGCAATGACCTTTATTCACGTGCGAATTGTTACGGAAACTGCGTGGGCCATGTTGTGTAAAGCTGTCTTAGATGACACACATTTGTTATTTGTATTCAACTTTTCGTGTTTTTCTTTTCGATTCATTTCGTTGCGATTCCTATTTTTGGCACAGTTATTTTAGGCAGCCACCACGGCGCAGTTGGCTTAACATCGCCTGTGAAACGAGAGGCAGCGGGTTCGATCCCAGCACCGAGACAAATGTTTGTGTGAACCACAAGTATGTGGTCTGGTATGTAAGTCTGGGTATGTGAGACCGAAAAGTCTCTCGTAGTTTCTGATACCCACGATACAAGACTCGATCTTAGTGTGGGGTCAGAACTATGTATGTGACTGTTGGGTGTTTTTATTTATTTATTTTTTGTATGAGAGGAAAGTTATTTAGACCATTTTCTGGTACTCGGTATGTAGATCGAAAGGGGTACAGTAATACCAATGTTACCGATATTCCAGACCAGCGCATTCGGGGAACTTTTACACGGGCTGGGGCCTTACAGATCCTTCGGTAGCGACCCAGCGAAAACGTCTTCGTAGGGTGAGAATGCATTTGGACCCAACCCGGTTAATGTCGTGGTGTCCATTACAGATACGAGGCGGCATAGTTGTAGCAACGTACTGTTATTATATTCGAGGGTATCGATATAGCTATGAGGTACATTTTTCCAATCCATCAGCCAAAGGAAGTCCACTGCTTAACATAGGCCTTTCCCAATGGTTGGAGGCAGCCTGCATCCAGTGACGTCCCGCGACCTTTACTAGGTCGACTGACCAACTAGTGGGTGGACCACCTATTTTTCCAAAACTTCTTATATTTTGTCATCGCAATATGCTGTTTCATACACAAAGACTGTCCTGTGTATTGAATCTAGGATTTCACGGTTGATGTCACGAGAGCGTTTCTAAACCAATGTTGATCAATAAAATATATTTATTTGTACATTTGTATGTCGCCATGGTTCGCTTATGGGATACGGCGGCCTAAAGTCGCTTTTACAGGGACGCCTACCGACCTAAATAGAGATTTCGGGTCGAGAGTCTGCCAGCGTTAATGATATATTGTCGCCATTCCGATGCTGGCTTTATTGGCGTGTAAAATATAAGGGCTTTCGCTATAATTTGTTAAGGACGTTTATCACTGTAACACATTTTTTATTGAGCAATATAAGGTTTTACGGTACAAAAATCTATTGAAATGTGTACCGATTTTTTCCCAGTCGATTCGTTGTAAAGTGTTTCGAATTTTTATGTCAAAGTGTTTTATTTTAATACATCGTAATTAAATTATGTTTATTTACCCCGATTATGCACTTAGTATTTACAATTAGAGGCCTTATAGCAACTTTGTCGATATTTGTCTATTGACGGTATTAAATAAGCCTATAGCTGCTGATATGCCTTTCATCACACAGCAGTACCCTGGATCAAAACCTGCGTCAATCCAATGTACTAAAAGTCCCTAATATACATATTGACATCACCATCTTATTCTTTAGCTGCAGAAAGTCTACAGCTGCACATAGTCTATTTTTTGGCATTGTATCAGCCTATATACGTCCCACTGCAAGACACAGGCCTATTATACAATCGAGAGTACGATTGAGAGTGGTTAGGCCGTATAGTCCATCAAGCTAGCCTAGTACGGGTTGGCGGACTTTACATACCATAGAAATACCGGAGAATAGCCTACCCTATGGATATCTACAGCGACCTGTTACGTATTTTCCTCGTGCAAAATTGAAAAAAGAAAAATATTAAGATAAAAAAGGTTTCTCACTGAGTTCGTATTCCCGAGAGCGGTCCTTAATACAATTACCTGTAAATTGGGTCCATTATTGAGTGTATTGACCCCGGAATATTCAGCTTGAATGACTATTTGTGGAGATTTCTGTCATTAGTGTCTTTATGGCCAAATAAGTGGGAGTGTTAATGCGTGCTTCGTCCTCGTGCCTTTCTGATTGAATTGTGCGAGTACGTGTTTTTACTAAAAAGGTCTGAGAAAGGGACAAATCTGATGGTAAGTGGTCACCTAAGTTACTTGAGATTCGTAGGTGGTTCACCGGCTTTTGAAAATGAATGGGGAAATAATGGATGGAGAATGTAATGCTATTTTTACTACGCCTAAAATTACGGCAAGTTTCGCGACGACACAATTTTCACTTCACGTCGGTTATTTGAGAAATAATAGTACTTTAGTCGAGCCAACTTATTGATACTCCAGTTTAATGGCCACTTACAGAATAATAACTGGGACTCCATACTCGCCCCAAACGTGCAAGGTAGCGATTTAGAAATGTATAGAAAAGTTAGTAGGTTTAGAAATATGCAAATATATTGCATGAACACGCATCAGCTTATAAGTACATACATGCATAAACTCTCGCCTTTTTCCCAGAAGGGGTAGGCAGGGGTCCCAAGATGTGCTAGGGGGCGAGCCTATCGCCATATCTGGCACAAATTCCTGACTCCGAGCTGATAATGAATAGAAAAATCCAAAATCACTCTGCCCGACCCAGGATTTGAATTTTGAACCTTAGCGTTGTAATCATACCGTAGTACATTTACGCTATCGGGGAAGTCTCTTATAAGTACACTACAGTAATAATCTTTATCAATGTAACAACGCTGAGAGTATGTTTGGTCGCGATTACTTTTTGAACCACCGGTTGGTTTTTAAAATCTATTTTCATCAGTAGGTCCTATTGTTGAGGATGGTTCTAGGCTATTAGCATCACGCACATAGCCGACCAAAATGAAAAATAAGTTAGTATAGAAAAAGCGATGCTTGAAAAAATTGCTTAAAAGTTAAAACCTGGTGTTAATGAGTGGAGTTGAGTAATTGCACCCAGGCAAAACCCAATACTTACATAATACCACATAGCGCAAACCACCGGCCTGGTTTAGAAAGAGTGGAACATTATTTAGTTCGTCAAATGACGGGTTTATTTGCCCGCGTAGGCGATGACGGAACGCATACATAGCCCAGTTACAGTCGTGATTACCCAGCCGTTTACAATGGTAATTTTAGGACAGTTTGTGCGTCACTCAACTATTTGTTTTGTGGGCTTAGTTTGAGTTTCTTGCAAGTCGAGGTCACGCATTGATGTAGGCTTTGCTTCGGCGTAAGTCAAGCACAGTGTACAGTATACACAAACTGTGAAGAAGTTTCTTTAAGCGGGCAGGACGATGTAATTATGTCTTCCGCATAGTTGTGTCGAATGGGGAGAAATAAGGACTTTCGAAACTTCAGGTCCGTCGACCACATCGGTGTTATCAACAGGTCCACTTTTTATTTATTCATTTATTTCGCAGTATATCGCGTTTCGTCACTAAGCAGATGTAAAAACCTCGAAATTTCAAGTAAATAGTTCGTAATTACTTCAAACGTTTCCTAGCGAATTCACCAGATATCTTGAACAAAACTTGTCTATCAAGTTGTTAATTAGAGCGGTAATTAACGCAAATTACACCTTTATACGAGTACTAATTTGTAAATACAGATATTAAATTTCTAGCACTAACAAGGTTCGGGAAAAGATCTGAAGAAGCTATAGTGTCTCAGAGATCCGTCCTATTTTAATTGGAGTTTAAGTTTAAGTAGGTCGTTGCCCGTCAAAGGATTACAGGCTGTATTATTAGAAGTATGGTAATGTTTACTAAGTTTGGTAAATATTTCAATGTAATAACTCATTTGGCACTAACAACCTTTCTTAAGGGGAAAGTTTCTCACCTCGAAGATACGATTATCATAAGGATAAGTATTACGATTATCATTATAAGTCGCATCATGTAAACATTTGTCAGAACACGATACTCTATCGCGGGTATGTCATCCGATAATCCCATACGATTCTCGCCGCGAGAAACTCTCTCCGTGTAAATGGGGCTTTAGTTGCTTCTTGTCCTTGACCTAATTTCTATGATTCAGGTAGCTGGTAGACAAAACTAGGCAGAAGTATTAGCTTCGAGTAAACACACAAATATGAAATAGTAACTAGGAAACAAGTAGCTATATAACTAATGGAGTGTGGAGAAGTTATTGAGAAGGATGACATAATTCTGTCGAATGGTAAAATATTATTCGCACTCTATCTGTATGGCAAATTGTGCTTACAATCATGTGAAGTTTTGTCTCTTTGCAGTGTTTGTGTGACAAAGAAAGAGGTGAGTTCTTGGAGGAATACTTGTTGAAAATGCATTTACGAGTAATGGCATAGAAATATTTCTACGAAATTCCGTCGACGCACTAAGCAAAGTCCTAAGGGGATGAGTACTCATACTTTCAAAGAAACAATTTATGGCTCATTGATGAGCACTAAGCAGGTGACTGAAGCAACATATCTGTGGTTGTATCTAGGCTAGATATTTTATTGTCAGAGAACTTTTGAGCTTCATAGATAGATCTTATCGTTGACTACGGTTAAAGTAGTTATTTATATTCATTTTGAGCGTAAAATGAATTTTAATATCCTGATATTCCAGTGATATTCCATACTTTAATCTATTATTATAAGTTCATGCACGTTGTACAAAATTCTCTTCTACGATTGAGAAGAGATGGACATTAGTGCAGATAGTAGAATGCAGATGTCACAAACCTTTAAAATCGGAGTGCAGGTGCACTTCTAGTTTGCTCAAGACATTTCTTATTATAATTCGTATCTTTCTATTTTGCATCTCCTGTTTCAGTTCTTAAATAATTAAACCTATCGAGAATTCCAATCAGACTTCAATCTACATAACATGTTTAAATATGCATAAGACCAAATCTTCCACCTTTTGATATCGAGACACGTAATTCCAAATAGAAAGTTACAAGTGACAAATATCAAGTTATTCCATACATTTATAGTACGAGCGTGGGTATGCGTTTGTGAATGAGAAATATAGTAACTTCGTGTACATACAAATTAAATATTTAAGTAAACATTGAAGATAAACGTGGTTTGTTTTTGTTATGACGAGTTTCGGTAGCTAGGATGATGTTATGAGTGGTTATTTGAACGGTTTACGCTGACGTTGAGGATAATATATCGAAAATACTTGATTATCTCGTCATAGCACTCTCGTCATACGTGGTTTCATGTGTTTTTCACGTCATAGTTCTTTGGCTGCGAGACGTCCACACATAAATACAAACCATAGGTTTTTACAAAGATACAGAAAAAAAATCGGACTGAATCTAGATATATACATACATAAACACACGCCTTTTTCCCAGAAACGGTAGGCAGAGGTGCTACCAGAACACCCACGTTTCGCCTTGTATATTCCGTCAAACGATGTGATAGGGGGCGAGCCTATCGCCATATCGGGCACAAATTCCTGACTCCGGGCTGATAATGAATTGAAAAATCCAATATCACTTTGCCCGACCCGGGATTCGAACCCGAGACCTCAGCTTTGCAATCGTACCGTAGAACCACTAGGCCACCGAGGCAGTCACACAGGACAGAGGACAGAATCTAAATAAATAAATACATTGAAATAAAAACGCAATCTTATGGATTTTATCGCGAATTTGAATTAAACATTAAATCAAAGTCCTGATAAAATCCGTAAGAATTCGTTTTTATTTCATTGTGTAACATTCGCGTAAATCTAAGAAATCATTACAAATAAATACACTCAGCAGTCACATACATAGGCCTCACCCCACACTAAGATTGAGTCTTGTGTCGTGGGTGTCAGGAACTACGAGAGACTTTTCGGTCTCACAAACACCCCGACCCGAAACGAATACTTGTGGTTCATACAAACTTTGGTCTCCATGCGGGGATCGAACCCGCGTCGTCACGTTTCACAGCCGGCGTTCAAGCAACTGGGTAATGGAGGCCGTGAAACTTGTTAAAAAATTACCCGCATGCTACTAGTTCCTATAAACAAAATGTAATAGTGTATCCCATATTCTTATTTTATGGCGTCCTTTACCATATGAAAAACAGATCAGTGACTCTCTAAAAAACGCACTTAATATCTAGAAGGTACCACTTAAAAATTAAACTAATGCATCTTATTTACATTACGAGTAGATGTTGAAGACGTTTTGTAATTACCCAAAATTATGTGAAAATATTAATAGAAAGTCCAAAGACTTATTCCTGAAATACTAATATCCAAAAATAATACGAGTACATATTCTTATTTCCTCACATGAGCTGTCTGACATCGGAAATTAGTTTGGTCTAATTAATCCGATAGCATCAAGTCAATTTAGCCACAAATAGAGTCAGCCTATTAGTTAGCCGACGATATTATGTTTATTTCGTGGAACTGTCGATAACTAGCTAAGCTTAGTAGGAGGAGGATTGGACTGCTCTGCCGGAGTTCTCGGTGTCGATTCCTGGACACACTGTTTCAAGTTATATCCATAATCCATTACCGAAGATATAAAAACATATGACGTACTTACGAGTTCTATATAGGAATTTTAAATAGTTGTAACATAAAATGTATTAATGTCAGCGTTAAAAAATCATGAACACAGTATTGTAATATTTGAATTTGCGCCATTCCTAGACTACGTTTTCTTATTCTAAGTCTTATGTGACAACCCTTACGGCTGTTTCTCTTCTCCGAGGTCATTGAATAAATAAATACACCCAACAGTCGCATACATAGTCCTGATCCCACATTAAGATCAATTAAGTATTGTGTCGTATCAGAAACTGCGTGAGACTTTTCGGTCTCACAAACACCCAGACCCGAGACAAATACTTGTGGGTTTCACAAACATTTGCCTCGGTGCGGGGATCGAACCCGCGGCCTCTCGTTTCACAGGCGTCTAACCAACTGCGCCACGGAGGCTGCTATTAATAGTCAATGTACTACTGTTTTTCTTTAAAATATGGTTTCACAATACATTGCAGTTTAAAACCGGGTATTTTTCTCAAATACAACAACACAGAAACTGGGTTAAAGAACACACAAACCTCCCCATACATTTCAACTTCTGTTGGTTGTTACGCGAGATTTTCAATTATGATCCGGTAAGACGGATTGCTTCTGATAAATAAACAAGTTTCGCAAACTAACTTCGTCAGATATCGTCTTTGAGCCGTTGGATTTATGGTTTTTGTTGAAAAAGATCTGTACTGTTATATTTTGTGGGAATATATCACCAGAGGTTCTTGAACTTTAGCATTATTCTCATGATCTCTTCAAAAAGGCTCAGAATTTATTTAGCTTATCAAATTTCAGTTTCGTTAAAAAGAAGTAAGGCTACGAATTCTAATTAACAAATATTGAAGACGAGGTTTTTTACGTCTATACCGACTCGGTAAACTGCCTCGGTGACGTAGTTGTATTAGCTGAGGTCTCGGGTTCGAATCCCGGGTCGAATTTTTGCCCGATGTGGCAATAGGTTCGCTCCCCATCACATCGTGGGACGGAACACACAATGCGAAACGTGGGTGTCCTAGTTGCACCTCTACCTACCCCTTCTGGGATAAAGGCGTGAAGTTTATGTATGTATCGACTCAGTATAAAATTACTCGTTTAAATAAAGTACTTGAAAACTTTCTTTATATTTCAATGTCTCGTTTAACTATTATGGTAAAATACTTTCCCCGAGAACTTAAGTCCAGCGCGGTCCAAATTGTCTGATAGACAATTAGCTCCCCAAAAACAAGTGACTCCCCAACTCCTCAACTCAACAATGTTACTCCCAAGTGAAAACAATGTTACAGATCTGCTTGAAACCGAAAACCCGCAGGCTAAACTTGAAGCGTTACTACACTCTTGCATACCCAATTACGTGGCACCACTCTGATGGCTTTTTCCAGATGGACACGAATACACAAAATGGAATTCCATTCCCTATCCTTCTATTTGTAGCTTTTTATTTATAGTTTTATCATAGTTAGTCGTATACTTGTACTAAAATCCATTATTTGAGACGCAAGGGATCTGTAAGTATTGAAGCTTTTACCATAATAGTTCTCTAGCATTCCTCCGGGCAGTGCGCGGTATGGGTTCTTTTGTGTTTCTCACTGCACGGCGCGGCATTGTGGTGATATTATGCATTCCAATGATTTTAAAATATTAATTCAAAATGTATAAAGTTTTTCACAACTTTTTTGTATTGTTTATTTATTAAACACAAATTATATAAGTACAAATTTATGCATAGGTTCCACGCAACCGTATTTTGGTTTGACCGTGGTATCACTAGTGAATGTGAGTCTCTCTTTAACTTAGGCATCTTGATGGCGCTTTATTATACATTGTAGTTACGTTGGACTAGACCGGGGTGGTATTGTATTTCTTTTCTTGCCATTTATTATTTATTTTTTATTTATTAAGCTCAATATAAAAGTTTACAAGGCGGACTTAATGCCAGTGGCATTATACCAGTCGATCTTTTTAGGTGATGCGGAGATGAGCTGAAGTAGGTTACTAATAGTTAAATAAAACATAAGGAGGAAAAAACTAGATACTTATACAACTAAATTAGTAAGTATATCACAATATATAATATAATTACAATGTAAGTAAATATATAAAGTAATTTTTGTTATCTTCTCCCATTAAAATAAGTATTAATTAATTAATATGTTATTTCTTTATTAAATTTTTATGTAACTTGAGAGTACAATAAAGAGTATAAATAAATAAATAAATAAAATAAGGTTAGAACGATTCACTTGTTGTAAATGTTAATGTTATTTCTTGATGATGTCTTGGGTTTATGCGAATGTTACACATTTAAATAAAACGAATTCTTACGGATTTTATCACGAATTTGATTTAATCTTACATTTTTAAAATGTCCCCACGTTTCGATCACTTTACAGTTTTCGAGTCCGCCCCGTGATAAAATCCGTAAGAATTCGTTTTATTTCAATTATATTTTTTTGTTTGTTTGTCATATGCAAAAAATGAACAAATTAAATGAAATATCCGTCCTACTTCACAGTACGCGTGTTATCTAACAATCAGGCTTTAAGAGAGGCAAATGTGTTTCAGTGTGCAGTGTAATGTAATTCCTGCTGAGATTGTGTTATCGGCGCCTAGCTGGATAGCTGAGTCTCCCCCGCCCCGACACCCCGCAGACACCCTCCCCGCACTGGGTCAATCACCTCTAAACTTTATCACACATCTTCATTTTATTTAAATAAGCACTTAATTGAATAGCAATTGAACTTGACACAACAGGGATTTTAGAATAATTTCGTAATGCATGGATTTAGTTATTACGTGAACGTAGTCTTACGAAATAAAATATGTGAGTAAGTAACAATTTTCTATTCCAATTTATTCACAAACACATCTTACAATAATGCAGGTATAAGGCCTGCCAATTGACCGATTTGCGACCACTTATCATCAGGTGAGCCGCAAGTCAGTGTCGTTTTTAAAAAATACTCACCAGATCCAAATAATTTGGTAGACCTAACCCGACAACCCTCTTTACCTGCGCCCAACTCTTGTTAAAACTTCACAGACTTAATTGTGTTTATAAGGGACCGTACAAATAAGTGGTCACTGAACAGTCGTTGCTTTTACTAAGATATGTAGCACTTAGCCTACACACGGCTGAATGTCTAGGTATTTTAGGCACTTCGGTAAAAAATAAAAGGAAAAGTAAGATATTCCGAGTTGTTGGGGGAATTTTTGCGACGTTTCTTCTACATAGCTGTAACACGTTCTAAAGCGATTGTATAAAATTGAAAAAAATGTTACTAAAGACAAAAGTATGTCGTTCGCATAACTACCACTGTCAACTATAATCAATTATATTTTTTATGCAAAGAATTGACACCTAGCATCGAATCCTGGAAAGCTTTTCACACATTGTCGTAGATTATACCCGCTACGGAACTATACGGAAAGAAATGTAAATTACTTATGGATAATTATAGTATAAACAATGTGCAGGATTCTCGACATTTTCCCTCAATTATTCTTAATTGATAAATTCTCTACGTTTATCCAGGTGCTGTTAGGCTAAAAGTCATCGCCAATAAAAATTGATATGTAACTTACGTTTCATTACCTCATGCCACATCGAATGCAATATCGATACATTATGGATACATTTTGGAAATGTTTATAAATTCTTTTTGCGCTCATTGACATAAATATATAGATAGGGCGGAAAGCGCTTAATGTGTACCAACGTATGTACATAAGTGGTGCGGCACTCCAGTGCATCTTCAGTGGAGCTTTACTGAAGTTAGTAGTCGAAAATACTTGCTTGTTTTACGACAGAAAGTTAAATAAAAATAAATATAACAATCCTTATTGCCGTTAAGACGAATTCTATTAGATTAAGTAAATTTAATATTTTTAGATAAATAATATTTGATTTTCATTTTCACCTTTTTGAAACCCCAAATATATCGAAGGGCCTATCACTACTTTTTAAATCAATGTTTGCGCTTGAATATTGTCTGTTAAAATTTTATGCAAAACATAGGTACTTTCATTTAATTTATTAACTTTGTATAATTAATAAAATATGAATATTACAAACATAACGAAGCTTAATTATGCATACTAAAGATTTATATGATTAAAATTATAATATAACTAAATAGTTTATACTTTGTAATTAAAATCATAAATCATCGAATACCTGGTGGCGTCGCAACAATGGAAATTGCTATTCCTATGTCTTTTAATAAATGCTTTGTGACATTAAAATAACATTAATTGTTTTCCACTCTGCCATTGACACGAAATTAAACGTTTTAACGCCGGACATTGTTGAATAAAACAAAAGATTATTTCGATTGAATTTTTTTTCATTTTCGCACCATTGTTTTTTCGGCAAAGGAAATTCGCGAGGACTTTTGTTCTGGCAGATTTATTTTTGCCGAGTCTGTTACGAATGGAATAAAAGAACAGCTCATTGAATGTAGGAGGTGAATGTAAGGGACGTTTTTTATGAATTTAGGACACCGGAATAAAACAAAAGCGATATAGGAAATATTTGAAATACGTGTGGAATACGTTTATTATAATTTAGTTTTATTTTATTTATTGAATTCAGGTTCCCCAATAGTATATACATAAAAAACAGATTAATTATTTTTCTTCAGTAACATTCGGATGTATATACCACTTAAAGGAGTATAAAACACTGTAGATAAATTAAACAGATGAAAACAAAAGCAAGGAAAAATTATACTTAAGAATGAAAAAGAAAAACAAGAAAAGAAAAGAAAAACAAATCAACGACTAGTACATAACAGGACGAAGTAACGAAAAAAAAACTATCAATCTAACTAAACAATACAATTTAACATTAAAAAAATATATATTTAATGTTTAATTTAACTACATGAATGCCGTTAAATGGAGTGTATCTGGTAACCTGGTGAATTTCATTGTATGTTCACATAAGCATATTTCTTTTTTACAGGTATATTGTAAGTTTTGTTGAAGTTTAAACTTTATATCTATAATGTGTGCGCCTAAGTCATAACTATTGCCTGATATTTATTATAAATATTATTGAGAGATTTTGTCGAAAAGTAACATTTTGCTTCGTTAATGTCTAAGCCTATCGCCAACTTCAATAAATTTCGATAAAAGAACGCTATTCACCAATGTGGTAATTCATTTTTTCATTATATGAATGAAAAGTTACATCATTTAAAATGTAAAACAAACTGGTTTTTATATGTTTTCGATAAAAAACAATCAGTAGGAGATAAAGGCTACAAGTACTGCAATGTGACGTCATTAATTTGTTTGCGGGAGATAAAACGACTGCTCTATTACGTCACTTAAAACATGAATTTCTCCGTCATTTTATAAAAAATATGAGGCTATTTTAAAAACATTTTATTGTACTTTTATGCCTAATGGAATATATTCCGCCAAAGCTATTCAATAAATTATAAGCAATGCCTTTATTCTCGTATACCGTAATAATACGTTAGTATTGTGTACTACGCGTGGTTCCCTTCTCATATTTATCACGCTAAAATTACACATTTCAGTTGAACTATTTACTCGCGATTGTCTAGACAGCGGTTATGAATATGTCTCAATAAACGAATCTAGGTCACTTTTAGGCTGCGTCTCAGTACTGTAACTAACAAGTTTTATGTAATTTTTATTGGAAAAATCAAGGCTCTTTTTATTAAGAATTATATCATATAAGGCGGGAAGTTACGTCATGTAAACTAAATTGGTCACAAGGTTAAACATTTTACTATGAATTGTAGTGTTACTTACAAAATACAGATATTTATGAACGATTAGATTAAAAGTAATAATTTATTTAAAAATATTCAGAATTAATCGACGTTTTCGCTTATAAGACAACTACGTTGATGAATAACATACTTTTTGACCAATTGCCTTTTAACGTATTTTTAAAAGGAGTAAAAAATGCCTTTATAAATTGAATCTGCCGTTCACATTATTTGAGTGCACTTTGAAAATCTACATGTAAAACATTTCGCTATACCCCTAAAATATTTTTTTGCGGAAAATTGTTTGGATGGGCTGTCCAGGGAAAAATTTACGCCATTTCTCAAGGGCCGCGTTTTTGTGTTAAAGAATATTTTGTTATCGATGCATGTTAAGTACTGTAGGCAATTCTTTAGATCTCGTGTCTATTGAATCTATTTTTTAGTAATTATAATAAAATTCACAATTATTTGCATCGAGTTGTGTCATTAAACCAAAAAGTCTCATGTATTTTCTGATATACAAAAGACTGGATTCTTAATATGTGGTCAGGATTATACATATGGATGACAGCTGGTTGTATTTGTTTATTAATCTAGACAGTTTTCCTTGTCAATAAACTAACTACAAGGCACTCAAAGCTACAAGAAACTAGAGGCGCCAATAACATTACATAGAAATGTTACGTTAGAATACATTCTCCCAAGCCTTACATCGGAAAGGAGGGCACTGAAACAGTAATTAATTGTTTATCCAACTTTCTTTATTAATTCCATCAAGTAGAGCGACATTTAATCGTGACTACAACGTTTTTGGAACTTCAGACTCATCGAATTGATTTATTCCCTTATAAACCAGTAGAGGCCTTTTTTTATTTTTTTTTTACAGCTTCCTTGGCGCAATTGGTAAGACGTCTGCTGTGAAATGAAAGGCCGCGGTACGATTCCTGCAATGAAACAAATACCTGTGTATTTGTTTCGGGTCTGGGTGTTTGTGAGACTGAAAAGTCTCGTCGTTTCTGACACCCACGACACATGACTCGATCTTAGTGTGAGGTCAGGAGGGTAATTCACGTAAGTAAATAAGTTCAGTTACAGTGCAGTTGCAGTTAAGTTTTGATGAAAACAGACCTTTTCGTATTCTCTTAATTTTGACAACCGCTGTCAGATACGCTCGCGTCAAGTCCGCTACACGCGAGCGGTTTAGCGTATTCTACTGCTGCGTGTTTTATGTGTGTGATTCAGATCGCAACTTGATCGGTATTCACGTGTAAGCTTCTTGCATACGACTGACATACAGTTGACGCGCAGCACCCGCGCAGTTTACGCATAGCTTAGGTGCAGTTCACGCGCAGCTAAACTATTACAAGAATACCATTTTGCACTAAGACGTAAACTTAATTGCAACTGCACCGCAACTTGATCGGCGCGTCAAAAAATTACGTGAATTACCCTACAGGGCTATGTATGTGACTTTTGGGTGTATTTATTTATTTTATACGCTTTATTGTAAACATAATCGTTGTGGTTAATGATGTTGGTTTCAAATTTATCATATTTGTTTGTATAACACTTGTACTATTGTTTGTATGTGATACTGTTTGTTGACCTAAATATGTGATAATGAAAAAAAAGAAAGTTAGATAGGAATTGCACTACAATGGTACAATGGGGGGCTATATCGCATTAAGCGGTTTCTTCCTGGCAATCTTTAGATGAACAAGAATCTATGTATTCTAAGTAAAAAAATCTACAACTCTAACAGTGCTCTGAAAACATCCGTTGTTCTGAGACTAATAATCTTTAAATGTATGTTTGTGTTTTCACAAATATGATAAATCAATTCCTATACAGGGTATATCAAGACAGCTACCGAAAACGGAGCCAGGTGGTAGTTGCATTGACTAGACACAATGCAACTACATTTTATGCAAAAAAAGGCGATTATTTTTCTTTTGTTATTTTATTCCTATCGTCGTATTTGGGTGGTAAATACATACATCTTCCAAAATAATGTACACCTTTTATTTTTAAAGACGCTATAGTACGTAAGTAGATTTACCGCCCAAAAACAATGATATTTAAAACATTTAAAAAAATCGTCGCGTTTTATGGAAGTTTTTTAGCTGCAACGTGCCTGTAGTCACTAAAACTACCACCTGGCTTCGTTTTTGGTAGCAGTCTTGATATACGCGGTATACTCGTATACTGGTGGTTCAATTTCATAAACTTCAAGTTTCCTTTATTTTGAATGTAAACTAATATTGTACTGAGTACACATATCTAATATATATAAAATATATATAAAAAAAAAAAATAAAAAAAATATATTTTAAATGAGCATTTACCTGTAAGTTAAATAGGTCACTTGTCGGTAAGGGATCAACCGCGGTGAATGGTGAAGTGGCTAATGGCGCTGCGTGATTGAAAACTCATCGTATATTGAACGCTGTTGAGCTTACAGCAATTTTAATCAGTAATACTGTATGACTACAGTTTTAAGTCAGTTCTTAATGGAAATATCAAATTTGGAACACTAAAACGAGTCAAAACGATTGGAGGAAAATCTGTCTGTCTTTTTAGGCTTATCTATTTCCCTTTATTTTATTATGTATTATCTATGATTCTGCACCAGAACATCGGTTATTCGCACTCACACAAATGAATAGAGAACGCTCCGAGATTAAAATAAAAAAACAAACAGATGGACGCCTAAATTCCAGCATCTGATTACTATGAGTGAATTCGGTGCTTTAAAATAAACATAGTCAACATAACGCACGTGGCAACACAAAAAATAGACTGCGTTATAAATGATAACAATAAATATTAGTATATTTTAAACTTTGCACCGCAGATAACAGTTTATCTAACGTACAGTTTTGTAAGTAACATTTTACGTGACACTTTTGACACGACAAATAGTCCGCAGTTGTAAAGTATTGTTTTTTATTGCCCTAAATGGCGAACCGAGCATGCCATTCGAATGAAGTTAAGCAATACAACCGCTCATAGACAGTAGAGAAACCAAACAACACCATGAATTACAAGCCATTGCTTGGCATTCCACTGCGTTCGCCATCCTGAGACATAATATGTTAAGTCTCAAATGATGTCCAGTAGTTACTCTGAGTACAATATCCTTTAAACTAGAACACAACTAGAGAAATAGACATTGCTGTGGTACCTACCCAGGTAGAACCTTAAAATCTATTCTTTGTTGTCTTGCAGTGGCCTCTGTCAGGTTTTAAAAAGTCAAGTAACTAGAACGGTAATATAACGGCGACGTACTCTCGATTATAGAGGAGGCCCGTGCCGTGCAGTGGGACACTAAAATGCACTAAAACTTAGGACACCGAAGTAAGATGAAATTGGAGAGATTAAAAAACTATAAGACTTCAGCTACTGGAGGAATAGCTAGTTAAAAACGTTCGATAAATAAAATAGGTTTAAATCTATTTATGAATAAGGCCGCAAGTCTATGAATTCAGAGGATTCTTTTTGCTTCCAATATGGCTCATTACAACCATCATTAGGTCTTGTACTTAGTAAATTCTTAATGCGTAGTGGGAAGTTTCCTTCTTATAGTTTGTGGCGACATTACAGTAAGAGCTTAGTTAGTTTCCTTTTAACCCTACCCTGTTGTAATGGTCCTTTCGACCGCGCTGTGTGACTTGGATGTAATTAATGATTGCTAAGGGTTAATTTCATTAGAAATTACTTTTAACTTATTTAGGCTCATGATGTTGTTGGTAATTTGTTTGTGGCAAAGTTGACTTAAAAAATAACGAAATAGCCAATGTAAGCTTTTTAATAACCCTTCATTTAACAGCCTCCGTGGTTGGATAGACGCCACCTGTAAAATGAGAGGCCGCGGGTTCGATTCCCGCACCGAGACAAATGTTTGTGAGGCCCACAATTATTTGTTTCGGGTCTGGGTGTCTGTAAGACCGAAAAGTCTCTCGTAGCTTCTTATACCCACGACACAATATTTAATTGATCTTAATGTGGGATCAGGACTATGTATGTGACTGTTGGGTGTATTTATTTAGTTAATTAATAATATATTATCCATCCATCAGCCAAAGGAAGTCCACTGCTGAATATAGGCCTCTCCCAATGATTTCCACAGTGACCTGTTGGAGGCAGCCTGCATCCAGCGACGTCTCGCGACCTTTACCAGGTCGTCTGACCACCTCGAGTCCCCTCCTGCGCTCGCCAACCCGCCCGCCAAGCGTGGCGAGTACTGGCAAAACCCTCACTATATTTATTAAATATTACTAAATTGTTCCCAAAGACCATCGGTAACACTTTTATGACAGGAACTAAAATATTCAATTTCACACAACTTTGACGATAAATAATGTATTCAAAACTGGATACTATAAAATGAAAATTCCAACAAACTTTGAAATTAGTTCACTAATCTTTCGGCTCGAACAAAATCAAATTTTCACGTTACAACTCCTTCATCCGATTAACATTTCAATTTCGAAATAAAGTTAAGTTTATAGGTTCGCCATTTCATCGAAAATTCAATAAGTTTAGTTTCACGCTTAACTGAAGTATAACAAGAAATGTAATGCATTAATACTATTTATTGAATATTAACGGTCTTATTCATAGAAAGTTTTACAACCTATTGTAGCTTCCAAATGTTTTGTCTTCTTCGTTCAAATTGAATTCTAAAGTCGTTCAAGAGAGATAAAACATTTGATAACTAAAATAGATTTTAAAACTGTCTGTGAATAAGGCCGTAAGTAATTATTTGTGCGTATAATTAATGCTCGTTTTAGATCTAAATAATAATTAAAAAGATACCTTAAAATCAAAATCAACTAACCAATTTTATTGAAATAATAATTAGTCACAAGATTTTTTCGCACAATTTCAGGATGAAAAAATCATTTTTCTTTGTGTTATAGACATAAGTCTTATGATATCGATAAGATAAGAGATCGTGTCAGAGACTCGTTCGGTTATAAAATCTATAAGCTCAAGCCTAAATCCTTTTGCGACGTGAGTAATAAAACCATATGGCGCCAACCCTCCCCGCTGTTGGTTAAGGCCAGGTAAAATAATATATCCATTATGAGATTTGATACAATTCCCGCATACACGGGGTCAAAGGGAATTTACCCAGGTGTATGATTTAATTAATGTTTGCAATTGTAGAAGTATACTTGTTAAGCCCCATTTACACCGTGAGAGTTTCTCGCCTCGAAGATACGATATCGTAAGGATATAAAAAAGTCGCATCGTGTAAACATTTGTCAGAACACGATAATCTATGGCAGTAGACATATCATGCGATAATCGCATACGATTTTTGCCGCGAGAAACTCTTTCCGTGTAAATGGGGCTTTACTTCTAAAGTACCCGAGACTTAGAGAGTACCGAGTAAGACCCGGAGTATCCACTCCGAAATAGCGATCACCGTTCCGATGGTAGCAAACGCATTACAGTGAGTCACGCAAGTCTGTAGCGTTTCAGATTTTTTCTATTGTTGCATAGGTCCGGCAAACGAGCGAACAGGTCACCTAATAGTAAGTGATCACTCCCGCACAGGAGCATCTCCAACACTTGGATCATAGATGAATTGCCGGTCCTTGAAATCAGGAAAGGGAGCGGGAAGGACAAAGGATGGGAAGAGAATACCCTTATCCCTTAGGCATCCGGCAATCTCACTCACCGAACGAAACGTGACAGCAAAGCAGATTCAGATTCAGCTTAAACATCAGGTTATCAGCCAACCGGCATAATTGTTAATTGTGTTAACTTTATTTGGATTTAATTGCACCTATAATGGGGTGCACGGTCGTCACATTGTCAAGTTATTTATTGTGAAAAACTCACAATTACTGTGAAAAAGTAATAAAAGAAGAGTTGTTATTGATTCTTTCCCTGGTGGTTCTCCAAATATAATATATTCTCGCTAAAGCCTAATATTACGTAGGTAATTGTACATAGACGGGGTTCCATTTTTTTTTCAAAAGAGTACACCTTTTTTAAAAGCATTAGAATGTTCAAAGAATAAGAAAGAGGCGCTTAAATATTTTATGTAACATCAGAGAATTATCAATTTAACATTGGAATTAAGGCGAAAACGCTTTGCATTGGATATCTAAAACTTTCGCATATCGCAAACCTTGTTGGTAAATAAGTAATTTCTTACTGAGGTAGTGGGTATGACACTTGAATATTGCAATATTTTCCGCCTTTGTCTTTGGGGCAGTGTAAAGAAATTGCAATCTTTAAAAACATATTTTTAAATATTCCTGGAATAAAATCCAATTTTTATCCACTAGCCATTTAACGCGTGTTGTTAGAAATAGATTTTCATTTCATGGCGTTGAAACTGCATTTTTATATTTCTGTAGTAAAAGTTCCTTTGATTTGAAAGTCTCAAATGTATGGTTTATTTAGGACACACGCTGCTACCGTTAGATAATTATAAATCGCTGAGTAGGCCCATGTTCAGCATACTTCCTGCGACTGAAGAAGTATAAAATAATTATTAACACGTTTCTTATCTTCGTCAAAATAAACTCATGTAAAACAAAAACCCAACAATCCTAGATATAAAGGTGTTATGTATCTATAGGTTTTTTTAACATTATCCATATTTTTTACTATAATATTTGAAGAGTGAAACAATACCATTCAGATGTAGTTTACCATAAAATAATTCATAAACAAACATAATTGAATGACCCTAGTACGAGTATTACATTCTACATAAATAATATAGTTTTTCCATATTTTACCTCATGACGTTATTGTGACATGTCTGTTATTACGATAAAGCGTTTCATTTGCATCTAAATGCGTGGTGGCCAGTTAATAATGGTCGAACGCGGCTGCCACGACGGTGGTCACGCGTTCGAATCCCAGGTCACACCTAAGAGTTCTGATTTATCGGAGTAATGTCTATATGTATAATTAATAATCACGTATTTAACGGTAAAGGAAAACATCGTTAGGTAACCTACACACCATAGAGATATTACACCCTGAAAAAGACCTTAACCTTGATTATGTATGGTATGCCTTACCCTTCTTAATTGACCTCTCGTATATAACGGAGCATAATGCTCAGCTTTGGGCGATTATGGACTGCCACAACCTCAACTGCATACTGCTTGAATAATCAAGCAGAGTGCAGTTGAGGTTGTGTTACACGGGTATAAACCTACATGAACAGTGTCAAGTATAGGCCATGATTGTGCGGTCGCGGGTTTAATTAATGATTGGATTTGTATGTGAAACGGTAATCGACTCGCTGAAATCAATTAATCCAACGGGAAAACTATTTCGAGTGTAAACAACTGCAACCAAGAGTTCCACATTGTTCCAGCTTCGTAATGTGTTGTCATGGGTATCAGAAACATACAGACTCTTGTTTTCTTTGACGATATTTCAGAACATCTCGCTCGCCTTTTGACAAGCGTCACGCCTGCTGCATCACTCAGAATCTCCAATGTTTGCTTACTTTAACAGGTTTAAAATATTATATATCGTGCGGGTCATTTAAACAATTTTGTCTATGTCCAGCAAGCATGGGTGTTCGTCTCAATTTACTGTGGAGGATAGTCCACAACGAAATGTTTCCTACTTCTCATATTTATTATCTTTTTGTAATAAATGTCATTACGTGTTGAAAATAAACGCGATATATTCCGAGAAATTTTGTTGGCTGCTGTCAATTGTTTACGAGCCCCTGTTCATTCCGGCTTACTGAAGTTGCAGTGGTGGGTAAGACAGCAGGCTATTGACAATATTTTTCAAAACAAGCTATGAGTTGTGACGTATTTGCTCCGTTCTTACGTAATGGGGAAGCAATGCAAATGATACACGGGGAAAATAACGTTTAGGAAGCCGCAAAGAAAAATATGTTTTTATTGTGCCTCGTCTTTCCCATTAAGAAATTAATTATTTTTTCTTATTTATGTGGCCTAATTTTTAATTTATTATACTTGCGCTCATTGTGACGTCAAGGAAAATAAGACAGTAAACGATCACAAATTCTGCGGGATAACCTAAGTTATTGGTATGTGAGGATGGATATTTATGAATGGGCCAGCTATTGCATCTCTGCCGATATCTGCATAGTATTATTTATTTGACATAACTGATAAGGAACTACAAGTACTATAATATACTCGGACAAAATATTTAAGATTATACAAATTAAAGATAATTCAAATATTTTCCTGTTCCGTAAGTAGAACACTGCTGATGAGGTAAGTGAGAAACTGAGATGGGTTAAACATTCAATTTATAAAAATATAATCAACGATACATTTGTGAGCCATACCCGAGCATGCATAAGTTAACTTTTAACAGACGAGTCAAACAGTCGTTTGTACAATCAAGAATGCTATACACTACTTAAAACTCCCTTTAACCAAGCATATATTCTAAAACAACAACGCAACCATACTTAAAGCAAAGATTAAGCCGAAAATCGCGGTAAAATTCACATCAACACAAAAGGGCCTACTCGAAACATCATTTGGTACAAAACTTGGACATTTTATTACACCTCTAACGACGTAACCGCGGGCGCAGAAGGGCTGCCGACGATAAACTGTTCGCGTAAATCAGACAAATGCTACTCGTCCACAGATTTTCACGCAATAACATCGCTGAGAGAGGTCTAACTTCCTAATTCATAATCTGGAGTTTGTGAGTCGCGACTTTCACCTGCAAATAACACCTGTATGATCTGTTGTAGAGGTGTGTCTTTGACACGTAGAACCGGCGATACTCGACAAACGAGGGTTGTTAAAGTTGGGTATTATCGAGTTTGTGAAGTGAGTATAAGACTAAGTGTAGTTGGTAGGGAATTGAGTTGACAATCCAGATGTCGAGCACACATCTGATTTTCTAAAGTTATTACTTAGTGCTTTAATTTTTTTTTCTAGCCTATACTAGGTGTAAAATTTCTGATCGCATAAGAAACAGAGATCTGCGCACCAGAACAAAAATCGTGGACGTTGGGCAACAAACTGCCAAATTAAAGTGGGATTGGGCAGATCACGTCTGTCGTATGTCAGGCGAGCTGTGGGCTTGGACTGCTACCGTGTGTGCTCCACAAAACTTGAAAAGACCTCGTGGTAGGCCGCGCAGAAGGTGGAAAGATGACTTGGACCATTTTACCAACCAACCAACCAATTGGTACCAACTGGTGGAAGAAAGCCTTGGATAGAGAAGGGTGGAAGAAGGAAAGGGAGGCCTTTGCCCTGCAGTGGGACAGTATAGGCTAGAAAAAAAAATACACCAAAGGCGAATATTGTCTAGCTCTACATAAAGGCACTACTTATATAACAGTACGCATACATCACACACTACGAGTATATACAGCCTAAAATAAATATAGAAGCCAGCATCAACATAATACATAAATAAAAATAAAATAAACATTTTAATCTACACATCCCATTATCTTGAACCATAGATTTCGTAATTTACACAGTAGATGCTCGTAGGATTTCCTCCAGCCAAGCCTCGCTAGAAAATGGCGTGGTGTTATATAAATACGTGTCAACTAATGCTTGTCAAACAACTAACGCTAGTTAATTAAACGTCTATTGCGCACAGATACACTTCTCGTGAGGCCTTTGTTGCTATCTTGTATACTGTTTGCCAGTAGTGAGGTTTCAGAGCAAAAAATAGTTCATTCAGGCTCTATCTAAGGCAGAAATGTCATTAGTGCCACCCGCACTTCAGTAAGTTTATTTCCGTTTTAAATGGCAGAGGGTAAGACTATCACGATGCTGAACACAAGTTCCATTTGTAAACAACATACAAGGTTTTCTAAACCCACGATATATAGGACCGGATTGGATTGGGAGTAATACACAGAACAGAACAGAACAGGTTGCCTATCGAAAAGTGTTCTTGGCAATTTTTTTATTGAATGAATTTTAATCAATTTTCTTTCATCACCTTCACTTTTTGATAACCTAATAAATTTCATCTCAACTGATAGTTTTTAACACAGAAAATATGCCTACCTAGCTTCTACCTACATACCATTATGGCTACCAGGCAAGCAGATGTGAACAGGTAAGTCCATATAGGAAGGTAAACCAATCTAATAACTAACCCAAATTGGTATTATAAGATAGATAATTTAATTACAAAACGAATTGTAAAGACTTCACTGCAAAAATCTAAAAATATATTTAATTAAAAATGCAAATGTATATAATTTAAAAAAAATTGTCATGAACACTTTTCGATAAGCAAGTTATCATATGCATGTTTGTTAATCAATAATATTTGATACAAAAATATGTCTGATCTGGTTATCAGATGTGTGAAGGGCGATCTTCACCGGCTCCTAGACTATTATGATTTCGTCTTGTTTTCATCGTGTGAAAATTTCGATAAAAGATTTTATACAGTAGTGTCTTCACGTTCATTCTTTAGGTAAATAGTTATGTAAGGATTAACGTAACCCAGATTTATTGCCTGTCTCGTCACAACCTACATAAATGTCACAGCCTAGGAATTGTTTTGTTTTCTAGGATTACGTAAATGTTTCATAACTTAGTTGTTGTATTGTTTACCCATTTTGTCGTAAACAATTATTCCTATTTAATTAGGTCTTAAATCTAGACCCAGACAATTTAATTAATCGTATAACTGCAGGCTAGCCCTAATAAGTAAATTTACTGACTATTACTGGACTGGAATGTGTGGTGGCCTGTTGGTAACCGACCAGACGCGACTGACAACATGTTCATGGTGGTCGCGGGTTCAAATCACAGTGCACATCTCTGACTTTTCTATCACCACGCACTATAATGGTGAACGAAAACATCGTGAGGAAACCTGCATACCGTAGCGATTTTAAAGAATTTCTACAGCATGTAAGTCCGCCGACCTAGGCTAGCGAGGTGGACTACATGGCCTAACCCCTCTCAGTCGTACTCACGATTGTAGAGGAGGCCCGTGCCCTGCAGTGGTACGCACATATATGGATTGATACATATACATACAGTTAATTATTACGTGATCTAATCAAACTCTTCAGTCCAAAAATCCTATTGGCTTAATATTTTGAGTGAGTGCCACAAACTGTTTTATACATTAAGATAATATTATGGGTAACATTTATATCGATGGTTTTATACTAAGTTAACGAAAAAAGGGAGTCTTGAAAACAATCTGTTTCAAAAGAAATACATATTTTATTATACATCGAACAGTTAACAATCTAGGTATGTTAAATTATTTATTACATACGAAACTTGTTTCAACAAAAACCTCGTGTTTCCAACAGCTGAAAATATGTAAGAGTAACGCTAATTAATTATAACAAAAGTAACAATAATTAGTATTCATTAATTTTATGTTAATGTAAAATAATTATGTACTAATTTGAATGAAGAGTTTCGGAGAATAATAAAAGGTTGTAAGAGTCGAAATATAATTACACTCTTGAAAACATTGACATTTGAGACGTCAAGCGTACATAAAATAGGTGAAATTAATGAATTACGACGCTCGACGAGTCATGTCAGTGAATAATATATTTTCCTTTTATTGATAGGCATACAATTGTTATTCGTCTTACAATAGAGGGGTTTTTACACCTGATTATCGAACAAAATAACTATATATACGCAACAGTCACATACATAGCCGTGACCCCACACTAAGGTCGAGTCTTGTGTCGTGGGTATTAGAAGCTACGAGAGACTTTTCGGTCTCACAAACACCCAGAATCGAAAAAAATACTTGTGGTTTACACAAACATTTGTTTCGATGCGGGGATCGAACCCTCGGCCTCCCGTTTCATAGGAACCGTACCGTACAACTGCGCCACGGAGGCTGTCAATGTAAATGTAAACACTTTTACGTTTTGAAACATTGCGAACATATCGTATATGTTCCCAATATATCTATGGTATGTTTAGTCAAGTAAACCATTGGGTTTACCAGGCCCAGGCTTGGTTGGCCCAGCAATTGTGCTGGGCCTAGACCTCCTCATAAATAATCTTGTCACCCAGAGCTGGCCATTTGGACAAAGAATATGGATGGCATCGCGATGGATTATGGCCTAAGCTTTCTCATTCAAAGGCTCGTTTTTTAAAGAGTCCTGTGATCAGCAGTGGGCAGTTTTGATTGTAAGCATCCTGGTTCTGCGCCAGGCAAGTACAGGGAAGGAATCGGGGCGCTTCTAGCCCTGAGATATGCTCCAGTACAGGCCCAGTGCGGCCTGAAATGTGTGCGATAGCAATCGAGGGGTTTTAGTAAGTATGCTGGCGTAGGTTTTTGTTATGGACCCAACTCGGTCTCAATATCCGCAACGTGCTAAGCTTGTAAGCCAGTGACATATAGATACCACTTTCGGTCTCCTCCGGGGTGCTGAAAGGGGTTTAAAGCTCCCCCTGACATCATAAAGTATAGTGTAGTTATAGTTTTTAAGAATCCTTTATTTAAATAAATTGACCTCACGATTGATACCTATTCAGTTGTACTCGTAATATACTATGCCTATGCTGACAGGTAAACCTATAGCAATTTATTTATCCTTGTAGCATTTCCTTAACAGTCATGGAGCTATATTGAAAGCATAATAGTATGAGGGAATTTAGGTATAGAATAGAGATGATCTTTTAAAAAGTATATTTTTAAATTGGACTACGTATGAAGCTAATCACAAAACGTCCCCAACACATGAAAACACAGTAAAAGTGTACATACATAAATTCATAAACTCACGCCTTTTTCACACACGGGGTACGCAGAGGTGCTACCAGGACACCCACATTTCACCTTGTATGTTCCGTCCCACGATGTGATAGGGGGCGAGCCTATCGCCATATCGGGCACAAATTCCTGACTCCGGGCTGATAATTAATAGAAAAATCCAAATTCACTTTGCCCGACCTGGGATTCATAACCGAGACCTCAGCTTGGCAATAATACCGTAGTACAACTACGCCACCGAGTCAATAGTAGGTATTCGGAAAAGGTCGGCCACGTACCTACGATGCTGGTGTTTAAGATCGGTTTACCACCAACTGTGCTAACAGTTCGTTAGACGCGGGCTGTGAAACGATAGGCCGCGGGTTCGATCCCCGCACCGAAACAAATGTGTGATCCACTGGTATTTGTTTCGGGTCAGGGTGTTTGTGGGACCGAAAAGTCTCTCGTATTTTCTGATACCCACGGCACAAGAATCGATCTTAGTGTGGGGACAGGACTATGTACAAATATGATTGTTGGGTGTATTTATTTATTTGAGTATTAATTTCAGTGAAGAAAATAAATTCTGCTTACAACAGGTCTATGTCTGTGGCCTTCCTGTAGCCTTCCTGTGGCCGAAGAGAGAGAGAGAGAGAGAAAGAAAATAACTTAAAAGTTTTAAGAAAGTAATCTTATGAAACTAAATTATGATTTGAAATAATGTCATTTCTCATTCCCATTTCGCCACAACACTTGAAGCGATGAAATACAGTACATAACATGTTTGCTCAACTCACATTCAAATTAAATTGCATTTACTATTTTTTGTATGGTACAGTAAAAATAACAAATTTCAGCTGAAAATTCTGTGTTTCATGTGGATAAAAAATTACTTTCTGTCTCCGTAATATGATCTAAATATTAAAATATGGAAAACACGTCCGTACAATCTTTCCAATTAAGTTTGTGCCAATAAAGTGAGCTAACATTTTGCTCACTAATTGCTGTCATGTGAATCTACCGTATCGGGTAATATTGAAGGAAATGCGCGGAAAATTCCATATTTTTTGCTTTAATGGTCACGTTATACCATCATGAATGTATTATTTTTTATAAATAACTTGCTTTGTCCCAGCTTCACCTGGGTGCAGATGTCTTTTGATTCCACTTCAGACCAAATACATGTTATTTTTCGTACAAACCAGGACACCCTGTGTATGTAAAATATATCATATAAACCTTCCTCTTGAATCACTCTTTAAAAACCATATTAAAATCCGTTGAGTAGTTTTAGAGATCTAAGAATACATAGGAACAGACAGACAGCTGGAAGCGACTTTGTATTATACTATGTAGTGATTAATTCAGATTCCTTTTCCGGGCAACTCGTGCGGAATATTCCAAAAAATAATACCAATTGAAATTCCGACTTAGGAACTGAACTTAAGGTCTGACAACTCACAGTAAAGCGATCGTTGAAAGTAATTTGCATATCACATAGGTCGCTTTCGGTCCAACTATTCATGATTACATTATTACTAAAGAGAAATCGATGCATATAATTGCTTCGAGCGTTTGTAAAGCCGTTGTTTTATTTATTTTATTAGCTTTTGTCTGCGGCTTCGCTCGCGTTTAATTAGATTTTGTCTTTTAATGCGCGTGAACACATGGACTATGAGTGTAAAAAGCAAAAGCTATTTTCCTAACTTTCGGGAACAGTAGGTACTTTTTTCTGCATAAAACGTAACCTATGTCTGTTTCTATAAGCCCTAGAATATGTATTTTAATTTTAACGATTATCGGTTATATGCTTAAGGTGTAGAAACGAACGACCAATTTTACATTAACATTTATAATACGAAGTTAAGGATTTACATACTTCATTCTCTATCGGCTTTGTTACAATTTAGCTTTGTGGGTGTGAAAGGCTTTGTTTGTTCTCTAAATAAATAATATTGAATTAGATTTGGCGCGTTTCATTAATATCTAGTTAATTCGGCAACTGTTTTCTGTGTATTGTATTTTTAATGAAACTCTATTTAATTACTCAATAAATATACTGTAAATTTGAAAACAAAAAGGGACTAAAACACATGAATTATATTACTTTCCAAGGGAAAATATTTAATTTTGTGAACTAAGAAAAACGTAATAGAGCTTCTTATATTATTTACTGCAAATCTCGCGAGATGGCGCTAACGCAAATGGAAGATGAACTCGTAAAAAATTATCTCATAAGGAAGCATAACCTTAATATACCGTCGCGTTACGGCATTCGTACGGAATAGACGGGCGTGTAGTGTGGTTAATTATTATCAACGTTTTGCGTCTGTTGTAATTAACAAAGGGTGACCTTGGTGCCGTCCGACGGACCGGCCGCCGCATCTCGTAAACAACTTTCTAATGCACCTATCGAACAATATTTATTATGGATATATCATCTGATGAACAAGAGGACGACCAAGATAAGACGATTAAGGAAAATAATGAGCATATTGAGAATGAAGATATTATACAATCCGAGATGAAGAACTATACAACTACATTAAAAAGGTCAAGAGACGAGAATGATACTACAGACTGGACTGTGGTCAAGAAAAAGGAAAAGAAAATCAAAGAGAAGGATAA
This sequence comes from Theretra japonica, assembly GCA_033459515.1. Taxonomy (NCBI): domain Eukaryota; kingdom Metazoa; phylum Arthropoda; class Insecta; order Lepidoptera; family Sphingidae; genus Theretra; species Theretra japonica. The sequence goes on from CM065944.1 coordinate 9,232,664, forward strand.
TATTGAAATATATATTTCGTGGAAAGAGAAAATGCCAAAACAATTTGCGTTGGCAAAACTACTAAAAGCGGAAGGAATAACAGATATTGCAAACTTAAAATACATTAATCAATACAAAGTACGCATTGATTGTATAAATGCGAATAGTGCGATAAACCTGGAGACTTGTAAAACATTTCTTGACAAAGGATGGCGGTTCCATAGGGCCATGGAGGTTACCAATTCTTACGGGGTGATTAAAAACGTAGATTTGGATATGTCGGATGAAGAGATTTTTAAAGGTATATCCGGCCCGAGCGACATAGAAATTGTGTCCGTCAATCGCCTGAAGAAACGCAATCCCGACAAGAATAATAGCGATGAATCTTGGATTCCGAGCGAAGCCGTTAAAGTGTGTTTTAAAGGTGCGAGTATTCCTTCGTTCGTTTATGTAGATGATTTGAGGATAAAAGTCGACCCATATATATTCCCCGTGACGCAATGCATTAGATGCTGGAAGTTCGGACATACCATCAAGACATGTAGTTCGAAGAGTCAAGTATGTCCAAAGTGTGGCGGTGATCATGACAATTGCGACACTCAATCATTCAAGTGTGTTAACTGCCGCGGAAATCACATGGCTTTGCTAAAATCGTGCCCAGCTTATCTCAAAGAACGAAAACTTAGAGACCTAATGGCAGAGTTCAACTGCACATACCGAAAAGCTCTTATGCTATACGTGCCCCAAGATAGTCATATGCATGGACGATGTGAACCAGTTAGCGAGCGCAAATTTGCCCCTGTGGTAATGGGTATTACTCCAACCGAATCCAACAATATTCCGACCTTCAGTGATGTCATTAAATCAGAAGCTGTTATTCACCAAGCGAAGGCTCCAAAATATTTCACCAATTTCCGACAAAAGCGATCTCAGAGACCGGATACTCCTGTTTTTGAATCAGTGTTCCGTTTTGAACCAATTCCAGGTGACAATATCTCTTACCCAAGTAATCCTCCTGATGCCGAACCAACTACAAGTAAAAGTAAGGATGTCAATTTCAACGAACTATTATCAAGATTAAAAGAGATTATATTTTTGAAGCATGATAGTGTTCAAGCTAAACTTTATGATGTGATAAAATGTAGCGTGGAGTGGATAATCTTGGTAGTTGTTGATAATATTGCGGACTGGCCTATATTAAAGAATATTGTTGATTTAATTAATGGATAAGTCGCAAATAACGCTCCAAGTTAATATTATACAGTGGAACGCACAAAGTGTACGCCCCAAATTAGCCTCATTAGAAAATTTACTGTCACAAGAAAAGATCCACATCGCTACTTTAAATGAAACGTGGTTAGAACCAACAAGTCCACTTAAAATTAGTGGTTATAACATCTATCGCAATGACCGAAACGACAGCTATGGAGGTGTAGCTATAATAGTGCATTCTTCAATCAAATCAAAGTTATTACAATATGCTCCAATGAGTTCTTTAATAGAGGTTATAGGGATTGAAATTTTTAATTGCAGTGATATTGAGCGCATCATCTCAATTTATTGCCCTCCATCTATTCAAACAAGTCAACACGACTGGGATGAAGTATTTTCTGTATGTGGTAAAAATACTCTATTGCTAGGAGATTTTAACGGGCATCATGCCAGCTGGTCATCAAAAACAGACCACAGAGGTCTTCAAATTTTTAATGCAATACTCGATCACCGATTTGTCATATTAAATAACAGTACATCCACACGCATTCAGTTATGTAACAATGTATTACGGCAATCATCTCCGGATATTTCATTGGCATCTTCGGACATAGCCCTGAATTTTGATTGGACACCATTAAAAGAAACCCTCGGCAGTGATCACTGTGTTATTAAAATATCTTCTAATATTAAAGTAAAAGTTAACAATATAAGTCGTAGAAATTTCAAAAAAGCGGATTGGGTTGGTTACCAAGATCTTTTAACAAAATTATTTTCTCAATTTGAATTTTCAGTAAATCCTCAAACTAGTTATGACTTATTTTTAGAGTATATCAATATAGCTGCAGACTTACATATACCAAATTTTATAATTAATCAAAACCCTAAAACTGACTTTGCTCCAAAACCTTACTGGAATGCCAAACTCTCAAAATATGTCGCGGAACGTAGACTTGCACTAAAGGACTTTAGACGTAATCCTATTCCTCAGAATTTTGTTATTTTAAAAGATAAAATTAAAATTGCTCAAAGGTCAATTCGCAATGCTAAATATGAGTCTTGGCAGTCCTTTTGTTCATCCTTAGATGAAAATACTTCTCCCAGTGATGTGTGGCGAAAAATGAAGTGGATTAAAGGACGTAATATTTCGCGCAGGTATCATGTGGATCAGGATAGAGCCCATAATCTATTACAAAACTTGACACCAGATTTTGTGCTTCCTGCTGACTTATGCTTTTCTTCATTTAACCCTAACTTGGATGTTATTATTGCGGCTCATGAATTAGAACGATCTATCCGGTCTAAAGATACATCGCCTGGCCACGATAACATATCTTATTCGATGTTAAAAAAATTGCCATTAATCGGAAAGCAAATCTTACTTGAATTGTATAATCGATTTTATAATTTAAGCTATGTTCCGCACCAGTGGCGAAATATCACTATTGTGCCGGTCCCCAAACCGAACCGCGACCTAAATGACTTATCATCATTGAGACCAATATCGTTGATATCATGTCTCTGCAAAGTTTTTCATACCATTCTAATGAATAGGTTAGAATGGTTTATTGAAAAAGAAGGTCTTCTTTCTAACGAAACGACGGGCTTTAGGAAATGTCACTCAACTATGGATAATTTGGCAAATCTAGTTTTAACAATACAAATTGGTTTCGCAAAAAAAACTCCAACTTTTGCGTGTTTTGTCGACATTCATGACGCCTATAATAATTTGGATCTAGTTAGCTTAATGCAAATAATGGACAAACTTGGAGTGGGGCACACGATGTGCAACTATATTTGGAATTATCTAAAAGAAAGGAACCTTAAAATCAGTTTAAATAACGTCTGTATGAGTCGTAGTACCGGTCGGGGTTTGCCACAGGGTGATCCATTATCTCCACTTTTATTTAACATCGCTACTATGTCGATCTGCAAACAAATACAGCAGGTCTATGTTTCGCAATATGCTGACGATTTTATTTTGTATACATCTGGCACTGACACTACAGCTGCAACTCAAAATTTACAATTGGCATTAAATCAATTATACAATATTCTTTTAAACTTAGGCTTAGAAATTTCTGAATCCAAAAGCAAAGTTTGCATTTTTAAAAGACATTTTAAGAGAGAAAACATTGATCTAAAAGTTAAAGAAGTATCAGTGCCTGTTGTGGACCATGTAAAATATTTGGGGCTATGGCTTGATCGGTCATTAAGGTGGTCTAAACATATTAATGAGATAAAATGTAAACTAGTGAAATTCGTAAATATGTTCAGCATTCTTAGTGGACCTAAATGGGGTGTGCACCCCATTCACTTAAGGCGCTTATATATTTCTTTGGTTCGCAGTAGGATGGATTATGCCTGTATTTTTTATGACAACGCATCCCAAACACAACTCAACAAACTTGATAAGGTTCAAAACGTATTTATGAGATTAATAGGGGGGTTTATTAAAAGTACGAGCATACACGCCATGGAAAACGAACTTTATCTACAACCATTACACATACGGAGACATTATTTGGCTGGCAAATTTTGGCTTACATCAAAATCTTATACCAAAAATAACATTATGCCTATATTAGATGAACTGGAGTCTTTGTTACAAAATACAAGGGCGAAAAAATCATTATTGGTTTCCGTCCACCAGTACCTTAAACATGAGGACTTACATGTTAGCCCTCAACTAGAAATGTTCAGTTTAGACACCTGGATGACTAATATAGATCTTTCCACAATCATAAAGCCAAAATTACCCGAAGTTAGACAGCCGAAGCGATCATACAATTCTACTGAACTTAGAATAAGATGTGTCCAATATATTAATAATACTTACAATCACTTTTACAAAATTTTTACTGACGGTTCCAAAGATAAATGTAACGTTGGTGCAGCGCTCTTTGACGTACAAACAAATACTTCGGTAAAATTACATATTAAACAAAACATAAACATAATGTACGCTGAACTCATTGCGATTGCTGAAGCTCTGTCTTATATAAACTCTTTTGAAAGCGGTGATTATGTTATTTTTACGGATTCAAGGAGCGCCCTTCAACATATTACTCGCTGTACTTTTAAAAGTCGTGGAACGTCGATAGCCTATATTGTGATTAATTGTATTAGGGAACTTAAGTCTAAAAATAAAAATGTAATTCTACAGTGGATACCTGCTCATATTGGATTGTTTGAAAATGAAGTAGCAGACATGTTGGCCAAAGATGCATCTTATGAAGGGTTAAACATTTCATGTTCCCCTTATTTAAATGATGTTTTATACACGGTAAGAAATAAATGTGTTGAGTTATGGTCAGAATATTTTGATCGACGATCATTAACGAAAGGCATCTGGTATAGAACAATCCAGCCCAATATACATCGATTTCCGTGGATTGATCAAACCAATATGAACAGGTCGGATATAATTCTTGCGCTACGTCTTCGGACGGGACACATTCCATTAAACCGATTTGCATTTTTAATGGGCAAAATTAACTCACCAAATTGCACTCTATGTAATATCGTAGAAGATGTACATCACATCCTTATGGAATGTGTCCGGAACGAGAGGGAAAGAAAGATATTATTGCCTGAGTTCAATCATAATATTGGTGTATGTAATAGTATACTCGCTTTACCTTTTTCAAAGGAAGCGGGCCTATTGTACAACGTAGCTAAAGCGGCTTTAATTAATAGATTTTAAATTACTGTTATATTATGTGTATACCATGAGGGTGACATAATCATATCTTGATTAAACCCTCTTTAATAAAATAAATAGAAAAAAAAAAAAAAAAAAACCTTAATATACATTTACCCTCGTAAAAGTAATAAGAACAACATTTTCCATCAAAATATAACAGGAAACAAGTGTTTTATGATAAAACATGGCGAAGTCGATTATGAGCGTGGGAAGTTATTTCATTAATATGTTTTGGTCAACGGGCCTACATAGACCGGCACAAGGCCACGCCCCCGATTTTAGCAATTTTAAGGGGCACGTGATATCAAAAGTTGTATTAAGGTCAATGCCGAACTTGGTCATAATGAAAGGCTGGAGTTATAAAGATAGGATTTTTTGGGTCAATTTAATTTACTAGGTGTAGCAATTGTAGTGTGGTCTGTGGTGGAGTTTTAAAGTATTTTATTATAACTTATTTAACAGCCTTCGTGGCGCATTAGGTCGAGTGAGTAGGCTGTGAAATGAGACGCCAAGGGTTCGATCCTCGCACTGAGATGAATTATATTAGTGGGCAAAAAAAAATAAGTATAGACCTATTTGAGTATAAGGGTTGCAAAATGGAAAATTTTCTCGTAGTTTTTTATTCCCATGGCATAATTTTGTATCTTAGTCAGTGTTAGGGTATGTGTTTGATTTTTGGGTGTAGTTATTAATTTGTTCCTTGTATTATAACTGAACTGAACTAACTTGTATTAAAAAGTGCGTGGTGGCCTCGTGGTATCGGACCAGACGCGGCTGCGTACATGTTCATGGTGGTCGCGGGTTCAAATCCCAAGGCACACCTCTGACTTTTCGGAGTTATGTGTGTATTGATAGTCAATCACCACGCACTTTAACGGTGAAGGAAAACATCGTGAGGAAACCTGCATACCGTAGCGATTTAAAAAAAAATTCTACGGTGTGTAAGCCCGCCAACCTGCACTAGGCCAGCGTGGTGGACTATATGGCCTAACCACTCTCAATCGTACTCTCGATTGTAGAGGAGGCCCGTGCCCTGTAGTGGGTCGTATATGGGCTGATACAATACAATTATAACTGATAAATATTATATTCTTTATTTTACTTGTCCTTCAAAACCCTTGTCGAATTCACGCACCTCATTCGGCGATATGCAAAAGATTATTTTGTTTTACGGCGTATTTTATATACGTTTTATGGCAATATCCAACACTCTGTGATGCAGCTATCGCGGACCGTAAAATGACAGATACGACTTATAGTATTTTACTTATACTTTTCAACGTTTGAATAGTTGGTTTAGCCGCTTAACGGACATGTTTGGAATAAGGGTTATAACCACATGATTATTTTTCGGATGCAGTGACTGGAGATTCTCTCATAAATAAGCGCCATTTACACGGAGAGAGTTTCTCGTCGCGAGAATCGGGTGCCATTATCGCATGATGTACCCGGCATAAGATTATCGCATTCTGACAATGTATACACGATGCAACTTTTTTATATCTTTACGATAGTCGTAACTTAGAGGCGAGAAACTCTCCCCGTGTGAATGGGGCTTTATGATTCTCACGACTTAAGAATTGTGTCTTAGGTCCAGTTGCAAAAACTAACTTTGACGATAACTTAAATTTTTACTATGTCATCGCCATACAATTGTAATGTATTTGACAATTTTAAGGTATGGAATTAACATTTTCAAATTGAAAGTTATGGACAAAGTTAGTTTGTGCAAGTGTCCTATAGTCTGTTGACATAGCTATGTGTATGACTGTTGGTTCTATATATTGTTATTTTTAACAAGCGTTTCAAGCCGGATTTGCCTGAATAATTCTGTTATAACTTTGTTACCCAATATATTCCCATAAAGTTGCGTTGTATCCATAATCATAGAAACAGACATAAACTCACGCTTATTTCCTAGAAGGCAGAGGTTCTGCTGGTATCAACCAGGAAACCCATGGTTCACCTTGTGTGTTCCGCCGCAAGATGTGATAACGCGCTTATCGCCATATCAGGCACAAATTCCTGATTTCGGGCTAATAATACATAGAAAAAATTAAAAACACTTTAATTCTCCAACCTAACTCTTTTCCTGCTCAATTTTCTCTAAAGGTATCAATGTATCGACAATTTGTTCAGATGTGCGTTCGTGGCTGTAATTTCATTCGCTCGGTAAATCGTTTGCCGAAGTACACAAAAAACGAATTAAATGGGAGCTTTAAAAAGCGTAGCGTTTCGACGAAACCAATTGTTCGCTTATTAAGTTGTGGTCATTTCGTTTCAATTACTTGTTCGTTTTAATTTCCGAGAACATTTAATTGTTCTGTTATCTATAATTAAGCTTAGTTTAATTTATTTTATTCCCAGTAAAGTTTAACTTGCAGTAGTCCCCTATATATTATGGTAGATATAAAATTATTCAAACCTTTGGAAAATTTTTGTCTTCGAGTTTTTTCTATTGGTGCGTCAAAGTAATCACACTGCTACTGATCAAATGCAGTGCAATCCAAATCTAGTATCAATCAGCAAACCATCTTCGGCTAGTTGAAACAATTACGTCGGGCTCCTTGGAACCGGTTATATCCAGAATCAAAAGGCGACACACTTTTTTGGTTTTATGCAATAGGTCCGGCAAACGAGTCAACAGTTCACCGGATGGTAAGTGATCACTGCCGCCCATGAACATCCACAGCGCTGGGATCATGGATGTGTTGCCGGCCCATGAAATCGGGAGGGGGGCGGGAAGGAAACAGAATGGGAAGAGGATTGAGGTATTGGGCATCCGGCAATCTCACTTACCGAACGAAACGCGACAACAAAGCTGTCGCTTCTTTGCGATCTCCTCTGAGACAGTGGTACCGCCCCGGACGAACATGCCCAATCAAGCTAAGACATGTTGACAACAGCGTGCCTCTACCACTTCGAAGGGCAACTTCATGGTCCATGGGTAAACGTGACGGCTTTTCCAATAATGTATACACGCAGTATACGGATCGCTATACAGGCGAAATGAGTATCCTACTAATCAATTCTCTAAACTCGATTAATATCTTGCCTTACCGAGTTGCAAGTTCGTATATGTTTTTGTTTCGACTACGGCTTAGTTTAGTTTCGGGTTGGCTATATAAATGATTAATGTGCTTGCCTCGACCTATGAGTTGCAGTTTTGTGAAATGTTACCCTAAATTACTATACATATATACATATACATGGCTAGTATAAGTCCTTATATAATGTAGGGCCGTCGGGTCATCCTTTGACCTTTACATTACGGGGCATTAGTCGGTAATTTATTATCCTAGGGTAGGTTGGCACACTTTTGGGAAGTAAAAAATTATGACCGCTTTATTTTAAATTCATTTATGAGGTTTCTGGCCTGTTTTAGCTTATAGCCTTCGGCAAGGCTAGAATATCAAATTCTATAATTAAATTAACCCTCATCTAGAATCAAAACATAATGTTCATGTACAAGGTTGCGGCTGTACCCTCAAAGGGATAGGTTTAATTGTGACAAGCGTCACTTATAGTTTGCGAGTTTCTTTTTGTTACAAAATTTGACATGGAGTAAGGTATTGCCTACTACGATCGGGGAAAAAAACTGGACAAGTTTTAAACGACTTTTAAGGCAAATACTTTCAAAAAGTTGGTAACACAACCTGGGAATTGAATCCAGGACCTCATACTTCTCGATCCATACATGCTCCACTAAACCAAGAGGCAGCTCACACATATTAATATATTTAAAACTAACTGCAGTAATCCAACACCCTTTTAAACCGCAAACATTCTATTCCCACCCAAATACTCAACACAAAACTATGCAGGTATTTTGAAAGTGTCACAAATCATAAAAATATTCACTGACCTTACATCCAGTGACCTTAAAATTAAAATAGTACCAAATGACGTAGATGAAAGTGGGAAACCGGATGGACGGTCGGTTCAGTAGGTAAATGGGTTAGACTGTCCGCTTTATGGGTGCCCTGTAAATCTTCGGATCTTGGTTAGATCGTTATTTACTGTTTTGTCATGATTTTATGGGTATTGCTAATGTTACGATTTGTTGGGTCATGTATGTCAGATTGGTCGAAAATATTTTTGGTTTAAAGTATATGGAGGTAAATATACTTTATTCTGTTCTATAAATGATTTTACTCGAGGATTGAACAAGAGCCGATTTTTTCATACTTTAGCCGTAATTTGTTACAACATAATAGAGCATCTGTTATGTTTACTTTGTGAACTTAAGTTTGGTTTTTGCGTGTTTATTTCAATGTGATTAACAGACATATGACTTTTTTATATCGAAATAGTCTTTGACAATGTAATATGCCAGATCGGAACGTGTTAAAGCCGTGGAGGAGAAACGATAGGAAACAATTATGTACTATTTATTTAGGGCAGATTTTCCAACCATCACCTAAGAATTCAATTTTAAAATAATGTTTTCTAATTTATATATAGATAATGTTGTCGTCATTGTGGGGGTATTTACTGGTATTAAATGGTTTATCCTTTGGGGAGGCCTATGATCAGCAGTGGACTTTTGTGGCCCAAGAGAGAGAGAGAGAGAAAAAGACACACAAAGAGAGAAAGTGTGGGATATAGAGAGATAATGTTGAAATGTTAAAGTTCTAAATAACAATTACCTGGCAAACGAAAATCCACACCATAAGCGTTTTATTGGCAAAAGGAGTATTACAGTCAGAACTCAGAGGATTAATAACGTGACGGTTATTAAAGGACGGCACTAAAAGAACGCCATTTACGCGCCCTTAATAACACGCTATACACCTATTCATATATTTTTATTTATGTAATTGTCCCCCCTTATTTAATATCGTAGTCGGGACTTTGGCCATGCACAGATGTTTGCGTCCCTGGTCCCGCAAGAGGTTAATAAAAATCTTTCTGACAAACAACGCGGAAAAGGTCCCTTTATTTTGCTAATATTTACGGGTACAGCGGTATTTGAATATTTTGTATTAGTAAATAATTGAAATATGTTGATACTGTTTACAGTAAGAATATATTTTTGTTTACATGACTTTAGTAAATATCTTTACCGTTAATCCCGCTGTTGGAAATCCTGTTGGTAATGTTATCTGTATGGTGTTTGCAGTCCATTTGAGTATAAACAGTCAAGAAATGATTGAATTAAATGCGAGATGGCGAATGTATACATAGTAGACCAATCCCGGATTATGGAAAAAAAATACAATAAGTAACAACGAATAACACAATATACCCTCGAGTCTCGATTATAAACAAACTACGAGAACATTTTACGAAAAAACTACGAGAGACTTTGCTCTCACAAACGTTTGTCAATCATACAAACATTTGTCTCACGGGCACGGGCAAATCTGATCTGACTTATTATATTACATTTGTATGACCAATTTTACATCCTACATAGGACGGGCTTCAGCGAAAAACCAGGCAAGTCTAGCCAAGCAAAAATGCAATTATTAAATTTTGTCTCTCGATTTTTCCAGAGTATTCCCGTTTTAGAGATAAACATTATTGGGAGAGGCTTGCGTTTCGAATTTGCATTTATCTCTCACTCAAGGGACGTTCTCGTGAAACATTATAGAGGCGGCTTACCTGACAAATTAATGTTACACGCGCTAAAATGTGAATCATTTTCGCGTAAAAATAAACCGTCTTGAGACTACAAAAACCGAATTATTATAAAAATTATAACAAAGAAAAAGTCTATAGTATTTTCTGGTACAGTTTTGTACGAGCTCGTTAAAGTGATTGCAATTCTTTTGATGTAAGTGAAGTACCGTCTACATAGAGTATTGTCTGACGGCGGGCAAAAATCTCTTGCCATTCGACACGATCATGCCACCCTGCTTAATTGTTTTGTGATATTTTTTAAAACGACCCAGGATGATAAAAATCGTAAAATAAGTCATTGGAATTGTCATTACCACCTACTTAATTACTGCCCCTTTCATAGTTGCCTAAGCTACTCCTAAATCGAATAAAAATAGCTTTTAATATCAGAAAGTACTAGCGATGTCTCGATAAAGTTATATTAAATATTAATTGTTAAATAGAATAAACCCTTGAATTTTGAACAGACATAGACTATTCGTCATCCCTATATCTCCGATGAGGTAAGCAGATATCTAACGAGGGTGACCGCAATTCGTCAGCTGTTTGCCACGATAAATAAAATTTTAAACCTGGAAAAACATTGAATGATTGACTAGGAAATCGAACTTAGAGCTTCGTGGTCCTTATATAATATGTAATATTGTCATTGCATGATATAGAAAATGGCAAAAAGCACTGGAACTCTTTATATAAAAATTAATACCTTAAGGTTGTACCTACATTTTGTGCGAATAATTGCTTTCTGATTCTGATTTTGATCATGCAGAATGTCTATTACTCATATATTTGATTCCTTTTTATACTGGAATGACGGAGTAATTACATTCCACCTGATAGTGCAATGTAGTCTAAATAAGTCTATTTAGTCTATAGAGCATCCATCTGTCAGTTCAGTATCCCCGGCAGCTCGGAGCCGGGTAGGTACACACTACACACGAGCCTTTCGAACCTAAACTCGAAAAGCGACGGAATTGCATTACGAATAATTGAACATCGGTATCGGTTGTTGTATGTGTTTCTAAGCGCACATTTGCTATAGGAAAATCTTATTATCTGTATCTGCTAACGTCCCACTGAAGGGCATGCGCCCTCTCCACAATCGAGAGTACGATTGAGAGGGGAAAGGCCATATAGGCCACTACACTGGCCTATTGCGGGTTGGCGGACTTTACATACCATAGAAATTCTTACAAATCGCTATGGTATGCAGGTTTCCTCACGATGTTACTATCAATACACACATAACTCCGAAAAGTCAGAGATGTGCTCTGGGATTTAAACCCGCGACCACAGTGAACATGTTGGCAGTCGCGTCTGGTGTGTTACCAACAGGCCACCAGCAGTAATATGTATGTTGTAAAATGCCATACGTATGAATATAGCCGGCGTATTTAATTACTCCAAAAACAAGAATTACTGTCATTACATCGTCCAAACCAATCCGAGGTCAGACATCAATCAAATAAATCATAATTATATTTACTCGCAGAGTAATAAAAAATATTGTGAACATGTGCAAAGTTTTATAGGTTGAGTTATTTTGGGAGCAACCTATTTACCTAAACCACGTTCGGAGTTAATTAAGAACGGCGTATTTTAAAATGTTACGTTGCCAGTTGCGAGTCATTTTAATATGTTGGGAAGTAGAGCGGTCGTTGGCTTGGCGGATGTTCACTGTCAAGATATGTTAAAATCAGCTGGTGGTTGGATGTTTGTATCCGCCCGGATAACGACTACCGTACGTGATGGTGGAATGATCATGGGTTATGATAGTGACATACGACAAATTTATCGCGTTTCGTGTTCAGTCTGTGATTATCCGGTATTTAACGTGTCAGTATAATAGTGTTCAAAGATTTCTCGTTGGTGGGTAGTGGATACTCCATTTAGATTGTAGTGCAATCTAGTCTACACATAGTTTAAAAATAATAAGATTCAATCCTTCCTCTTCTACAGTTGTTTTCTCTTTAACTTACTTTAAGTTACAGGCACCTCCTCAAACCTGGGAATAGGTAGACTGTGGTAAACATTTTTTAAAGTGCGCGCTACTTATTAACGCGGAAGTTCGTCAATACGATTTTTATATATAATATAGAATGTTTTAATAAACTTATAATCAGACGATACGATTTTGTCTATAAAGCAAATTGCTTTGACTTATAGTCAGGCGGCGAGCTTCTATCATCAAACCATTAATCATTATCAGACATACCTTCTTTCCCGAATCGAAAAATCGCATTAACTTGCTCTAATCAGAATAAAACCAAGACTTCATAAATGCTTCCTACCTATATTTTTTAAATAATTAGTCAGATTTTTTGAGTGAGATATTTTTTTATTCTGACACGGCTCATTGACTGCGTTGCACCTGATGGTAAGTGCTCATGCCGTCCAGACAGTATCGAATGGCATCAGACGGCAGCCTTAAGCCTGTTCGTGCCGTGATGGTTAGAACCGTCAAGCTATGGCTCCGCAAGCCAGCACGCGAGGTTCTGCTAAGGAAAGGAGAGGAAGGGATAAAGTTACGTTATACTGTTCTACATTTACAATCAGGTGTCATTGTGGTACTAGTAAAAAGAAAAAAAGAGTAAGAAACCTCATATAGATTAGTGAAATAAATTCGTTTGCAGTCAAAGCACGTTTTACTTGAAAATTGTTTGGAGAACCTTGGAGTTCTGGGACCCCTCGCGAAATTAATTGGATCTATTAATTTTCAACACTTGGGAAATTGGACATCTAGTTTGAAGGAAAAATGCGATTTTCAAACACTCGTGAATCTTTTGTCAAATATAATTGGGTACACGCTTAATTAATTGAAAATATGTATATTTAAACAATACTTTATATCAAGTGTCAACGTTTAAAATTTTGTTTTTTTTAAAGGAAGTATTTTATTATAAGAAACCGTTTCTTAATTGAATATTATTACTTCATTTCCGTTTTTTATTATAATTTAAAATAACGGGAACATTTTCCTACTTTCATTACATTATAACGACCCTGCTCATTTTTGAATTTTTGAACTTTAAATAGGATATTTCATACTTGTAACAAATCTTCGGGATACTTGAATTCCTCTTTCAACGTATTTTCAAAATCAATAAAATTCACATTTGGCATAATGTTTTGTGGTTGGTTGCTAATTTAGCGGCAATCTCCACGGCCATCATAGGAATATCTACGGCTATATTATTTTCTTATTGACTTATTACACAAGGTGAAACGCGAGAGGTAAGTGGCCTGATAGCATCTCTGCCTACCCTTTCTGGGAATAAGGCATGATATGTGAGTGTATGAAACAGTACAATATTGAGTTTCCACTGTTAGTATTGTTAGATTTTCTTTTTTAAATTAGTAAACACAAGGAATTGGGTTCGATTTTTTATATCTCTGTCAAATAATATGTATGTATCATTCACGTAATACCATCGATACGATTTAGTATCCGTGCATTGTATTCGATACTTTTTGTGAATATTCTATCATTATTTATGAATTGGGATGTTATTGAGATGTAAAATTGTATTGTATTCTTTGGTGGTACTATTTTTTTTACAATGTTCCCGTAATCCATAGCATATTTATGAAGCCTTATATTGCCTTGGACTTCATAGAGTTTAGATTATCAGTTCATTTCTATCACAACAAAACAATGCAATCTTTGGTTTAATAATCAGAATCGATCGCTTGTTGGTTAACAACAACGCCTGCCTATAAAAAAGAGCAATACTGCTCGGAACTTATAGTAATTAAGTAAGCACTATATGGCCCTGTTGCGCTCGCCTCAAGATATATTGTGTTAAAACTAATGCCCACTTTCTATATGGACCTTTAAACCAGAATAGAACACACGCTGTATGTGCTGTACACACTTCTTGGTTTTCCATGGATCTGCTGCTTAGCAGCTGTTTGGTAAAATCTGCAAACGTTATGCCGAGCTTCAGATATTGGCATGTCATACATAGGTGTATAGTTCGAAAATCTTCACAATTTTTTAATATAATCTTCTTCTTCTCTTCAGCTATACGAAGCCCACTGCTGAACATAGGCCTCCCCCATGGATCGCCACATAGACCTGTTGGACGCGGCCTGCAACCAGCGACCTTCTGCGATAATTTTTAATTTTATTTTTAATATAATGCAACATTGTAATATAATTGGACACCATCCGTGGATTGGTTGGTAACGGCGGTTGTTAAACGATAAACAGCAGGTCAGATCTCCGCACCGAGATAAATATTGCCGTACTCCAGAACTATTTCAGCTGTAGGTGCTGAAATAAAAAAGCTTCACAATTCCTGACACCCATGATACGAGCCTGGGTATCTGCATGTGGCGCCAGGACACTGCATGACTGTAGTATTTATAAATGAGCTAAAATATCAGCCCAAGGAATGGGGAAGTGGGGCACAATCGTAATTTATCGTCTGTTATTCGATAGTGTTGTACGTATCGATTCTCGGTGATGTTAATCGCATGATGTATCTCATGAAATCTGTCATGTTCAACGCGGCGGTCCATCGTCGGCAGAATGCCAAGAGATACAACTTCCCTATGTGTAGGGTTGGCACGGAATACTCCAAAATTGCTGGCGCCAGCTTAACGACTCAGAAAGATTAGATGCGCGAAAATTGATTGCTCTTTTTGAGTATTAGATCATTTTTAAGTTTTAAGTTGATTTATTGTTGATTTCGTCCATAGTATTTGTATTGAATCTAGATGTTTTAGGATCGAAAAACGTTTCGTAGTTTCTGACATATATAGCGATAGCGTGTTACGTTTCGAGTTCATTATGTGTATAACTAATTTGGTCCCTAGAATCATATCAATCCACGACACATCTTGCGACTGTCTCTCACACAAGTCGATATATTAATTGTACTGCATTTATTAATAGGTGCATTGATTATATTCTCTTAGACTATCAGTATAACATAAAATCGACAAAATAACTGCGTCTCATGATCAGGGCTGTAGACTGTTGGTCGTATTATAGAATTATTAATTAATATCAGCGGCACTTATCGGCAACCCTACTATGTCTAATTGGTAGCTTCGTTTGTTTCACACAAGCGTCGGCGCCCGCTCCACATGCTGTGACGGCGACACTTTTGTTTCTTTTACCGTCATCTGCTGAACATATTGTGATACAGCTCCTAATTATACTCGCTCACAATCTGATACTGCGCCTTACAAATAAATACTTGGAGTCAAGTCTATTTGTTTGCATTCATAGTGTTTTTTGTGCGGGGTCCGATGAAGCGTTTTATTGGTTGTCAGTTCATTTAGAATAGATTAGTTGTGTAAGGTTTGTAATATTTGTTTTAAAACGACAGATGTTATGTTTCATTGTACTATTATATCTGTCCTATGTGTATTATATTGTATTGTAGAAACTTAATTAAAACCTATAAGGCATATTAGGCCCTACATGTTCGGTAGGTATTTGGCGACCCGCCTTCAATAAGTTACGCATACTGTATTATAATTTGTAGGTCAGTCAAGTCAATAAGTAAATTAATCAACGATTAAAAGTACAATGAAATATATATTATTTGTTACTTTTTAGTGCTTATTTATTGAAGTTGTTTTTTTTATTAAAATGTTTTTAACAAACTACTAAAATTTTACGCGTCATCAAATCTTTAAGCATACGCCACAAAGTTTCTCACCAACCTAATAATATATTCATGATTTGTGCTCCCATACGTGGTCTTTACCTATCCCGATTAAATCGAAATCCATCCAACGTAGTGTCACGTAAAAGCATTGCAATAAACCGTTGCCTCTAAACATCACTTACGCTGATATATTAGTTTCTCTTAAACCAATTGCTCTAGAAACAGTTGAATTCCCTTCCAATTGAATTACCTAGAGCAATCTAGATACAAAGAAAGGTTTTATTGCCGCCATTCGTCCGTGACTAGGTAAATATTACTGTGTGTGACGTCCCTTTGCGGTCGGAAACGGAGTGTGTTAAAATCTACGCGACTACTAACCTTAATTTTCTTTTGTATTCGTTGCCGTGTTAGGAAATTCATATACGAGAATCATTTGAATATTTGGGAGCTGTATATCGAAATTTAGCTACGGATGTTGAAGCTTTGGATAAGCTTTACTTTCATAGTATGTTTTTTTGGTTTATAAAAGTGCTGAGTATAATATTGTTGTCTATTAGGTATGCCACAGACTATTAAAAACTAATGAATTTCGCCCGAAAACATTGTCTTTGTGCCTTAAACTTACTGCAACTCGTGTGGTTATGAGCAAATCTTTCTTAATTTATTTTCAACTCGTAATCTTTAAAGGGCCTATATCCTGGAACGAAAACACAATGTTAAGTGAATAAGTTCGTCTAATGTTACAGAATTGTACAGTTTTAGTTTTCTATTTTTAACCCACTTTCAAGAATTAAAAACTCTCGACAGTATAATTGTCTACTGAAATGTTTCATCCAATATTAGAAATACTAGCGGCCCGACCCGGCTTCGCCCGGGTGAGGATGCTTTTTGGGTCCATTCCACATCAGACACATTATTTCGCGTACTAACTAACGTTTAATATTTAAACTCAAGGTGACTGCCGTCTTCATACTGCTTTTCTTGTCTCGTCCCGTTATTGACTTAAGTCATGTAATCCTGTCCTCTAATACCCCATTTCATCCGCCCTATATTCTATCCAAAACTATCCTTTTGAGTTTGAATAACTATTAAATACATATATGTATATATTCAAATTCCTTGCTCACCCCGCGGGAACACCACATTTTCGGAATAAAAAGTAGCCTATATGTTAATCCAGGGTAGCAGCTATCTCCATACCATTATTTTTTCAAAATTGAGTCAGCCGTTCGAGCGTGAAGAAGTAACAAACACACAAACTTTCGCCTTTATAATACTAGTAGTAGTAGGATTAATTATAAGTACGGACTAGCGTTACAGCGACATTCTACGCGTATAGTTTACTGCAATCTTGTTAAGAGATTCGCGGAAGTAGTGGTTTAATATAAAACTCTTGGTTTTATATTCCATGGTATAAGGATGAATGTTTTGAAAATTTTAAAATTGCTAGCGATTTTTCCTCGCTTGTTTAGTAAAGTGATACCAGCCGTTGGCAAAGTAACGAAGCTGGTACGATAAATTTTAAACAATGTCAAGTGGTGTTTAGCGGTATATTTTACACTGTAGGTATGACAAACATGAATTGAAATAGATATACCTAGTATATACACGCTTTAGGCCTTATTAATAAACTCGGATGAGCAAAGGATTAACTTTAGTCCAAGACTTATTATTATTATTCACGACTTTATTAATACCACGGAATTGAATACAGGGCTATGCACCCATCATATTGTAGTTATATTATGCAATATTATATTCAAATTAATAGCCAAAATCATCAAGTTAATTTTAGAGTTTTGGACTAAAGTTAACCCTTCGCTTATCCGAGGTTATTAATAAGGCCCTTTATGTCTCCAAAGTAATCATAGGTTACTTATAAGTCAACGATATTTCATTATCTGCAGTTTTTTGAGTATTTTTATTCAATTGCAATGCTATTATCATGTTCTTGATAACATAATGAAACTGTAGAGTGTTTTCGAACAGAGAATTTCACATCTAAACCACTGTTCTGTTGCCACGGAAGATAATAAAAATTGACACGCTTAGTTTTCTCACATTTGAAGGAATTAGTGTCATCTATTTAGTTATTACATACATACATAAACATCACGCCTTTATCCCAGAAGAGGTAGGCAGAGGTGCAACCGGGACACCCACGTTTCGCCTTGTGAGTTCCGTGATCCGTCCCACGATGTGATAGGAGGCGAGCGTATTGCCATATCGGGCACAAATTCCTGACTCCTGGTTAACAATAATTAGAAAAAAACCAATATCACTTTGACCGACTCGGGATTTGAAGTCGAGAGCTCAGTTTGGTAATCGTCCGTAGTACAACTACACCACCGAGGCAGTTATTATATGTTCGGATTTTATATTATCATAATTACTTCGAATTGAAAACGTAAATGCCTTGTACAGCGGATGGCGGGGACATGAAAACATTAATTGAAACCACACACTGGGTATGGTGTCAGCCACATTACACTATGTACTCATTTGTTCTGTGGTGCTAGTAATTCGTAAAATATAAAACATTACACATGGTTTAGTCACTAGATGGATTATTTTTCGAAAAAAAAAATTAGATAATATCGTTGTTTTTAATTTTGATTTGAAACATAATTTTAAAGTGTATTGCTAAATGTAACTCATTGTTTTTTTAGTTTAATATCTTCACGGCCTTACCGTGTTTGAATAAGAAAGAAAAAGTGCAGAAATTAAGGGGAACAATAATCAAAATCTCCGATACACATCATGTATTATTTTAATCATACGAAAACATGTAAATAATGTATGAGGCGGTCAAATGGAATTATTACGGACACTGAAGTATGGAAGTTTATGAATAATTGATGAGGTCCAGTATAATGCACGTCTTTCGGGATTGACGAAATATGGAAAATTTCCATAATAATAGGTTAAATTCTGTAGGAAGGTTAGCTGCATATGAACCAAGGGCAGATAGAAACGGAAAAGTTTTTCTCATCTAAGTGTTTGGTTACCTACAGGATTGTAATTTAGCGTTTATTATCAACTATGCTTATAGCAAAACTGGCGCGGTGGTTAAAATCCAGAAAAATTGAATACATATAGTAAAGCTCCTATCAGTCGCATCGTAGCGCTCACCAGTTCTCGATAAATTGGATTTTTTTTAATAGCATAGGTCCGGCAGGCGAGCAAGCAGATCACCTGATGGTAAGTGATCACTGCCGTCCATGAACATCAACAACATTTGGATCATGGATGTGTTGCCAGCTCATCAGATCGGGAAGGGAGTGGGAAGGATAAAGGATAGGAAGAGGAAAGGGGTATTGGGCAGCTTAGATTGCACTATAATTGACATCAGACGCAGGTAGGCGAGTAGCAGAGCCGGAATACAAAAACTAAGGAATGTTACGATTATGCTACGAACACTTTTACTACAAAGTTGCGGAATGAATGAATCTGATTTCTGTTAAACTTGTCATTGGATGTCAAGGGACAGCGTGGTGGACTTTATGACCTAACCACTCTCAATCGTACATTCGATACGTGCCATACAGTGGGACGTATATGGGCTGATACAGTTGTCATGGGATATTGCTGGGATGGTGTCATCAATTTTTAATGCTTTTGGCAGTCAATAGTATCGTTGTTGACGATAATTAAAAAACACTTACCAAATAATGGTATTTCTTCAATTAATTCATCCACAGCACGGCGATTGCTTCAATACCTGAAATAATATTTTAATATACATTATTTTGAATCATTTATAAAAGAAGAAATTAATTAGAAATAAAATGCACGAACGATTTGAAACTGTTTCTTATTTTCTTTGTCAATATTAAATGAATAAATGTAAATAAATTGGAAAGAAGAATTTAGTTTTCAATAGGGAGTAAGTCCAGTAAAAGAAAAAAAGAAAACATGAACACCGAAATGACTCAGTGATATTAAAATAAAAATATTCAGAGGTCTGCAAAGGTTGATTAAGTAATTAATTACTACTACCAAGTAAGCCGTAGCGATTTAAGACAAATACTTGTACGTGATACAAAAGAATCTGAGTAATTTGCTTTTATTTTTCAAGTAGCGTTTGCCCGCAAACTTTATAGTTTTTCCATGATAAAGACGGTAGTTTGTCGTGCAATAATCGCAATTAAGTACCCAATTTTCAATACTGCAGAAAAGGAATTTTATAACTTCAAGACCGGCATTTCGAGCTATTTCAACATTTCAATATTAAGAAATAAATCTAAATAATTTTTCAAAAATTGCAAACTACATAACTGAGAATCAATAAAGGATTTGTCATTTGTTTTCTGATGTAAAATGCCACCGAACAGTAAATACCGACAGTGGCGATTCGTTTCCACGAGTGCGGGTCACGTGGTATGCAACCAATTACACAGCCGTCCATTTATTGCTCTAAGTCGTGTGATTGGATTCGTTTTGACGGCCTACGTGACGAAATGGGGAAAAAAGAGATCGCTGGTTCGACGAACGTAGCGAGATAAATGTTTGTGTAGCTAACAAATGGGACGTGATCGGAACTTCTTTGAATCGATATTGTTTAAAAAACCCAAAAGTAACAACAAAAAGCATCCACTTATTATTTATTTTAAGTTTTATTATAAAAAATGCACCGACAACAGTGGGCTAAAATCTCCACTGAATGGCGTCCCGATCACCCAAAAAGACGACGCGGTAGACCTAGGCGTAGGTGGAGAGACGAAATCGACAGATTTCTTCAGGATTGGCCCCAAATCGCACAAGATCGCCAAATCTGGAAGGAAAAGGAGGAGGCCTTTGCCCAGCAGTGGGACATTAACGGCTGATAATAATAATATTATAAAAAAAAATGGTTAGGTACAAGAAAAAAATAAAAATGTACTTAAAACCATAAGGGAACGTACATTTTAATATTGCAAGTGCAACAATAGGAGTCGCAATTAGGTCGTTCTACCAGCATGAATTGTTGTACAAGAATACCGTCGGTTTAATACTCCCTGAAAAGTTCATTGCAGGTTTTTACAAACATTTGTTTATTGTTAAAAATCTCCTTCTAGAAATACTGATTATGCTTGGATATAAAATGATATACATATTATAATTTTTCGAATTTATTGATGTATTATTTTCAAACCTAACGAATTATAAAATTCATGTAAATAACTCTCGACAGTATGCCAATAAGAAAAGTTTTGCTAATATTCTACCAGAATAGATCAGCTTGGTGGGCTGGCCGAAGCAGTCTCATTCTTAGTACCCTGTGCCTTGTATTGAGATGTACATAACTTTTAGAAGGGTTAATTTATGAATGAGAATTAAGAAAACTAACTCACAACACACTCCATACTTGTATAAAGTACACACAAAACATACATACATACATAAACTCACGCTTTTTTCCCAGAGGGGGTAGGCAGAGGTTCTCCTGGTTGTAACCAGGCATCCACGTTTCGCCTCGTCTGTTCGGTCCCAGGATGTGATAGGGGGCGAGCCTATCGCAATATCAGGCACAAATTCCTGACTCCGGGTTGATAATATATGAATCCAATATAAGTTTTCCCGACCCGGGTTGTGAACCCGAGACCTCAGTTTTATAATCAAGCCCCAGTACAACTACGCGACCAAGGCAGAACACACGAAAGATGGATTTAAATAAGTGCAGCACTGATTCCTGTTATCGGATGGTTGTAATGGAATTGAGTCGTGAGATCCTTTAATGCGTTTCCGAAGAGGGAAGGAGGCACGATCTCAATAACAAACGCGATTGACTGAAGAGCAAATCGACCTCCATTGCTCCGTCAACTCATGTAAATGATGTCCTTTCGGATCGTTGAAAGAGGACATTCCCTAGACATAAGTCGTACAAGGACACATGCTAAGATATTAGGATACATCCTCCTCCTCCTTGCGTCGTGCTCCTCAATATTGAGGGTCGTGACCTTCATTATGCATCGTTTTCATCCTAACGAGTTTTTTCCATTTGGGTCTGTCCACGGCGGTGTGAAGGGCGATGTGGAGTGTAGAGTCAAGAGTGGTGCGGATCTGGTCAGACCAACGCATTGGATTCCGTCCACGAGGTCTTCTCCCGTTTACTTTGCCGGTCACAATCAGCTTTTCGAGGTTGTCACTGTCTTTCCTTGCAATTAGGATACATAATCATCGGTAATTGTAATAGGTATTTATAATTGAAAAGATGTGAATTATCGCAATAATGTCAGGAAAAGACAGTGATCGGATCAACCGTAGAACGGGTAGCTGTTCGATCACTTTTATTTCTACACTGATAAGACAATGTGTCTACAATTCAGTTAAGGATAAGTGCAGTGCAGTGTAGATGGAATATTCTACCGACACGAGATGTCTTTAGTCAGTTGTCAAGATCATGCCGACAACTATATGCATTGACAGCTTTCATGGCGCAGTTGGTTAGACGCCGGCTGTGAAACGAGAGGCTGCGGGTTTGATCTCCGCATCGAAACAAATGTTTGTGTGAACTATAAGTATTTGTTTCGAGTCTGGGTATTTGTGAGACCAAAAAGTCTTTCGTAGTTTCTGATACCCACGACACAAGACTCGATCTTAGTGTGGGGTCAGACTATATATGTGACTGTCGGGTGTATGTATTTATTTATATTAGGCAGCTTATGTTTTGTATTTCACTTAAAGTGGTGATAATGATATCAACATTGTTCTTGGTGATACCAAACTCACGGCTTTCCTTTCGCAGACTTCTCGACTATTGTACTGTGGTTATTTTTCACACAACATGAATTATGTCCATCTCTCCACGCTCATTGGTCGTAAACACGTATTGATAAATGGAAATACTTACTTTTATTTTTTCTAAGGAATAGCATGTTCACTTGTTTGGCAAAAAATATCATTTTTGTACATGGACTGAATTACTAGGTTATTATGTCAATCTACTTTTGTTTTGCCACGTCATAAACTTTGTAGAAGGAAATAAGTTAAAGTGCTTTAAAGAATTTTCGGTGAACCATCAAAAATTGCTCTTCGTTTTAAAGTACTTACATACCAAATCGGAATTAGATCTCGGAAGCAAATACTTCCCCAAGGAAATCAGTATGAAATGTCATATTTATTTTATTTATACTCTTTATTGTACTCTCAAGTTACATAATAAACTTAAAGAAATAAACTTAAAGTAGTACAATGGGCGGCCATATCGCATTGTGCGATTTCTTCCTGGCAACCTTTGGATGAACAGGAATTCTTAGATTGAAAAATAGGGCTTGACGTGCAATGAGAGTACATTAACAAAAGCAAACAAAAATAATATATAATTCGCTTTAGTAGATAAATGAAGAAGTTATATCAATGTATCTTATAAGAGTATGCAAATATCTTATCTTTAGCACAGTACGCTCTTATAGTCACTCTGGTTGTGAGCGATCATTAGCCGCTTTTTCTTTAACCATCTTTATGAAATATCTTTTCTGCCTATCCGAATATTAAATCCAGGGCTGCAAAACATTGCGCGGCCACCCAAACTTTTTCAACTGACTAAAGGACACTGTTGTTTATGCAAATAACTTAAGTTTCCAATTCGGGGTGTTGTACGAAAAAAAAACAAGTTTCGCTGAAACGAGCAATTTCTATTCGCTTTTTCCCTCTTTTTTGGTTTTACATTTTATTCCGATAAAGAAATGTTGTTCAGATCTTATAAGTTTTCTCTTGGCATCATCTTGTACATTGCGTTTTTTGTACTTTATTTAAATGATCTCTGTGGTTCTAATGTACTAATGTAGAGATATTGTTAAAATTTTATATACTTCAATTGTTTTGTGACCAAAAAATATAATCTAACAATTCATTGCGTGAATTAGTTTTTTTAATAATATCTATCAATATTTTTCAGAACGTACATCAATTATTTTAAAAGATTCAATGGTACTTTGGGGTTGTTATGATTACTTTAGCAAAAAAAAATTTTATGTTACCGACCTAACCCGATTTTAGGATGAAATAGTGTCACATTGAAATAAAACAATTTTTTAAGGATTTTATCGCGAATTTTGTTGCCTACCCACTGCCTACCCCTTCTGGGATAAAGGCGAGATGTTTACGTATGTGTGTATTTAGTTTACAAAGCCATTTTTCAGGACGTATTATCTGTATCTTCCTACAAACGCAACATAATGTTTATCCCAGCAGTTAGCTGTAGTAAATAATTGTTATTCTTTTCCCTTTATTATCCCGCTTCCCGACCCGCTGTATCTAAGTTCCACTTCGTCCTGCCCCGTATAATTTATCCTCTCTGAGATAAAATCTCGCGTTATTTCACGCGTTATCTTAAATACAAGCCTGTTTATGTACTGTGTGAAGTAAATATTGCGTTTCATGTATGAGCAGATTAGTATAGAATAAAGCTATGGAATTACATGTTTATTAAAAGGAATCTGGTTTAAAAACTAACTGAGAAAAAAAATGTTATTCGTTATAATTAAAGACGATTTTTTGTTTTAATCACATCAAAATAAATATTAAAAAATAAATCAAAATTGCGGGAAATGGATAGACTAAATAATCTGTCGACAGTTGATGCTCAATCTTGGTGAGTTAACCTTAGTTTTACCTGCATAAAACCAAATTAATGGAATTTAATCAAATTATTATACTAAGCATCTAGCACTTCACAAACGCGACGAATTCCAAAAAGCCTTAACAATAAAACAACCATAAGGTTTTAGGGTCTGTAAGCAATTTGTCCATTTTCGTAGCAGTATCATGTTATAACGTTGTTTTCATTGCAGGACATAAAATAGCATTTTAAAACAACATTAAACTGAGATGGAGGTCGTGTACTATAAATAGAAAAGAGTTGTGTTATGGCCTATGTTGCAGGGTATGTTGCGTGTTGTGTTGCAAATTAAGTTACATGTCATGTTAAAGTTTATTATACTTGTTACAGAACTATTTACTGCATAGTTACATGTATTGTATTGCATTAATCAGGATTTTAATAAGAAACTTAGGATAATTACTCGAACCATTAATATAGCCAACAAGGAATTTTAAAAAACCTTGCATTCAGCATGTATATTGCTAATTATCACTTAAATGGTGATCTTGGTAAGTATGTGTTTATCATTTATTAACCCCTATGCTACAGATACTTGAAGTTACAGCAACATGATTTCGAACACGTAGCTGGAAAATGACTTTCTTAATTCTTTTGATAAATCGGTATTGGTCCTCAGGTAAGGCTTATACCTTTTGCTCTTTTCAATGCATTTTTACCCAGCAGTCGCGTTAAGCCGGTATCCGTTATCGTAAAACAGCAGCAGTCGGTAAGCTGTGTTAAAATCTCTTTGAGTAGCGTTAAAATCTGGTGCGGAACGGGAATTAGCAGTGTTTCGAACGTGGTATTGAATCTATAGTACAGTGTGTGTAAATTGACTAGGATTAATAAATTAATAATAAATACTCTTCAGTGTGTATGGTGGCTTGTTGGTAATGGACCAGACTCGGCTGCCTGCATGTTCGCGGTGGTCGCGAGTTCAAATCCCAGGGCACACCTCTGACTTTTCTGAGTTATGTGTGTACTGATAGTCAATCACCACGCACTTTAACGGTGAAGGAAAACATCGTGAGAAAACCTGCATACCGTAGCGATTTTAAAGAAATTCTACGGTATGTAAGTCCGCCAACCCGCACTAGGCCAGCGTGGTGGACTATATGGCCTAACCACTCTTAATCGATTCTATCGATTGTAGAGTAGGCCCGTGCCCAGTAGTGGGACGTATATGGGCTGATAAAAAAAATACTCTCAACAATCACAACGAGTCTTGTGTCGTGGTATAAGGAAGCTACGAGAGAATTTTCGGTCTCACAAACACCCAGACCCGGAATAAATACCTGTCAATTACACAAATATTTGTTTCGGTGCGGGGATCGAACCCGCGGACTCGTTTCACAGCCGGCGTCTAATCAACTGCGCCACGGAGATTATATTTAAATTGGCAACAATTCGTGCAAGGTGCAGCGTGCAGTGCAATACGAAAAGCGTTCCTTGGGGCGAGGTTACCTCTTGCCTATCCTTCCTGGGAATATAATCCAGACCTTCTAGGGTTTTCAGTTCCTACTTTGTTATTATATCAGCGAAGTAATATTTCTTTGTTGATCTCGTTATATTAATTACATATTCCTTATTTTCTTTACAAACACGCTCCTAACTAACAACATCTGCGTAGGATGAGCCCGACATGATTTGTATTGTGTTGTTTACAGAAAACTTTAGCTTATCATATTACGCCGGTCTGAAGTAAACCCTAAAGGGCTTGTACACACTAGGCCACATTTACTTTCTATTATTCATATTGTTTGTTTATTTTGGATTAGGCAAGTCCTCAACAAACTGAACAATCGGGCCAATTTGTTCTAAATTTAAATCTTTAGAACAAACAACGCAAGGGTTCACTAAATTGGGCTATTGTTAATCCGTTTTTATCAGAATGTATTTTAAAATTAATGTGAAGCTATTTGCTGGAATTATTAATATTTAGGAAATATGACTTTTTTATATAATTCTCTCATCAATTTAGGTATAAATCTGCAAATGAATATATTATTATTTAGCCGCTGGAAGCACTTTGTATTTTTCCTGATAATGTTCAGCAGTGCACGTTGCTGAACATAATCCCCCTGAGGGAAATCTATGGCGTCCTTCTAGCTTAGCTTTGACAACGGATGTATTTGAAATTTATGATTATTTTCAAAACATATCACTCTGGTACTATTAAACTGTACGTAGCGTTATATTTAATTCTATTTAATTTGATCGCGGTGGTATTAAATGTAACTAAAAGGAAATGGAAAGGAAATGTACTGCCTTGGTGGCGTAGTGGTACTACGGTATGATTGCAAAGCTGAGGTCTCGGGTTCGAATCCCGTGTCTGGCAAAGTGATTTGGATTTTTCTATTCATTACCAGGCCGGTGACAGGAATTTGTGCCCGATATGGCGATAGGCTCGCCCCCTATCACATCGTGGGACGGAATATACAAGGCGAAACGTGGGTGTTCTGGTAGCACCTCTGCCTACCCCTTCTGGGAAAAAGGCGTGTGTTTATGTATGTATGTATGTAAAAGGAAATGGAGTGACGAGATAGGCTATAGGAAGCGGCCTGCATCAAGTGGCTTCTTGAAACTTTTATTGGGCCGTCTGTCTACCACGTGGGTGGATGTATGACACTACATGCCATATAGGAATAAACTGCCAATATATAGATGTACATATGCCTCTCCTGTGGCACGACACTGGGCTCGATCTTTAGCCCATCGTCTGCAACCGCTACCAGCCATCTTACGAATATGGCCTATGTCCAGCAGTGGACGCGAAAGGGTATCGCGTTATGAAATACGGTATAAACATACTTGTTTATTTACATCAATCTAAGCACGATTGTTGGCAATGAGGTTTTTGTTCAGAACTGTTTTTAAAGTAATCCTAAATTATGTTTTGAAATTGTTCATCAACAGTCATTAATCTGTATGCACGCTCGTCATGAATTACTTTATTATAAAGACCATGAGGTTTTCTTAAAACTGGACCTAAAACACAACACATAAATACATAATACCTAAATGATGTAACTAAAATATAGTAATATACAATTATTTAAACGAGGTCAATTGTTGCCAAATTGAAATAAACGGTTAAAAACTATTGTATGTGCGTTTATATTGCTCACACGCTACATCTGTCCGCAATGTTTCGCAATAATTCGTTCCAGCTGCTCAAATGCGATAATAACAATTAATAAAACTATATATTACTTTTATTACAGAAGGATTAGTGTGAAACTGTGAACAATGACTCACAAACACACAAGAACATTCATACTCACAAATAAGTTCATGTGCACTAAGGCAAATGGTTTGTGAAATGTATTTTATACAATTGTATTATACATATAACCCAGTTGTTGTATCAATATGATGTGTGTTATGTATGTATTATTTACCTACATAGGTTCACGCTACTGCCTCGAAAGGAATAGGCAGGAGTACCACTAGTAGTTCCTGCACTTCGCCCAGCTTTCGTAACAGGATCTGAGAAGTCCTGATCTGACTGCCTCGGTGGCGTAGTTGTACTACGGTATGATTGCAAACCTGAGGTCTAGGGTTTGAATACCGGGTCGGACAATGCTAAATTCATTATCAAACCGGAGTCAGGAATCTGTGCCTGATATGGCGATAGTCTCGCCCCCTATCACATCGTGAGATGGAACAAGGCGATATGTGGGTATCATGGTAGCGCCTCTAACTACCCCTTCTAGGCAAAAGCGTACACTTTAGTTAAATTCGCTGACCCATATCTAGGATAAGTAAAAAACCATAGCATATAACATAGATAATAACACGTCTCAAATACACGTCTGTTAACGATTATTACAGTCATTATCGAGTAGAACAAAATCGTTGTCGTCTCGATTTTATGTTCGAAAAAGCAATTTTGTTTACGCATAAAAGTACGGTGGGTATTATAACATGGCCTCGTTTGCGACATTGTATCGAGATAGATAATCCCTGGCCTGATTGCTTAATAATACTGTTCAAAGGTTGGATTTTGGTTTAATTAGTTCGAGTTCTGAGGTAGATAAAATCCTCGCGGTGGCCGAAAGTCAAATTATCCCTTATTCCCCACCTCTTATTACCTTAATTGTCAAAGGCTGGTAACGAACGGATACTCAGGTATGATTAGTATTCATGGGCGACGGTGTCCAGTGATGACGACGCTTATTGGTATACAAATATTATACCCGAAAAAAATTGTTTAAAATAAAATAAAATTCGACCAACAGTCACATACATAATCCTGACATCACACTAAGACCGAGTCTTGTGTCGTGGGTATCGGAAAGTACGTAAGACTTTCGGTCTCAAATACACACAGACTCAGACCAGGGTCTGGGTGTTTGTATTGTAGTTCAAATACCTGTGGTTCACATAAACATTTTTCTCGGTGCGGGTTTCGAACCCGCGGCCTCTCGTTCCACAGTTGGCGTCAAACCAACCGCGCAACGGAGGCTGTCGCATGGAATTTCGCGTTTATAAGTATTTCTTGCGCATTTAAAAAAAAAATATATAATTTATGGAAATATATTAATTAAGCACGATCATAATTTGTCTAAAAGGCTTCAGTTTCATATGCGGCCAAATGATTAAATTATTTCGTTATTGTATTCATGCCTACATATTAAAGTTCATAGATTGTGATAGTTTAACGCTATGGTACACTGTCTGCTTTTAAAAAAAATATATTGCACAGTTCCGGCAAACGAGCAAACAGGTCACCTGATGGTAAGCGATCACTGCCGCCCATGAGCATCCATAACGCTTGGTTCATAGATGTGTTGCCGGCCCTTAAAATCAGGAGAGGAGCGGGAAGGAAAAAGGATGGAAAGAGGAAAAGGGTATTGGGCATCTGGCAATCTCACTAACAGAACGAAACTCGAGAGCAAAGCTGTCGTTTCACGTCGATGTCCTGTGAGACAGTGGTATCACACCGGATTAGCCTGCCCATTTATGCTGAGCACGACTGACAACAGCGTGGTAGACCACATAAAAAAATCAGCCATTCTAGTTTTATTATTCTATTCAGCCATTAGTGTTTCTCTTGCAAAATAACGTCGCTTTGACCGATACATCTGCTTATTACATACATAGAAATGTAAACATCCAGAATTTACCGAAAAAATGTGTCGTCAAAAGAGTTTTTTCGTTCAATTCATTGCTTTGTCGAAACAAAGCGGGGTAAAGAAATTCGTTCTTTGATCGGCTGAGCTATTGATCGCACGACTGAACCACCTTTTGAAATATCACGCAAGATTGAGCTGGGCAAAAGAACTGCGCATTTCATAAAACAAACGAGTATTTTCGTAGTAATTCGCCGTTTAAACATTGGGCTTTTTATAATAAAAATATTATGTAAAACAGCTGACTTGCTTATGCTCGTATTAATGCTGCTTTTTTTTTCATTCTCGTCTCTAGAGCTCCATCTCTAGAGCTTAGTTATGTTTTAGCGATGTAGTCATTAATTTTTATATAAACGCGTAGTGTAGAGTGAATCCAGACAATATTAAAGTTATTTCTTAAAGTTTGTTATACATATTGTATCTAATAAATTATGATCAATCTGAAATCTTAATATTTAGTCGTATTATATAAAAATGGTCTGATATTACCAAATAGTATGATGTGTGAAATAAAATCTAAATACTTCCTCCGATTTAAATTATTCATGTATCTAGCAGTTTAATGTATAAAGGGTACACACATTTAAATACAGTTTATAAGAAAATGTAATAAACTCGAGGTATGAAAAATATTAAGGATCTTAAAGGCACTCGGGATCACGATTCACGTCGAACGAATAATATCTACTGCAATACTCGTATTGCCAACGATTTCTTTGAGCCACTCCAGACTCCTAGCACTGAGAAATAAAGGTAAATTAACTTTTACGTGAAGCGTGATCAAATGAAGCTCTATTTGCCGTTTGCGTTATGTAATAGCGCCATCTGTTGGCTGTATTGGTATAACAAGAAGTACTCACAGATTATTTTTAAGTTAGGAGAAGTTAAAATTAATTCAAATGCGTACTTTATAAATTAAAATAAAATACAGTATGGGCCCATGATAGTCCACTGCTACGCACGGGTCTCCACTTTTCCACTTTCGGGCTTTATATAATATAAAATATTGCCAAAAAACGTACTACATCTTTTATAGTAAATTTTGTTTGGCTAGAGCATATCGTTTCTCATAATATTCGACATTAATTAACGCCCCACTTGATTTAAAATTAGAACGTTTAAAAACTCTTAAACGTTCCTGAACGTAGTTGATCACAGACGTCGACACTCTTAAATAAAGCGTAAAATATTGTTAGCACGTCCAGACAGAAATCTAGGTCACGACATGTCATCTAGGACATTCGTCTTTATTAATAGTTGGTTCATACTTTTAAAAGTTTGCTACTGCAAAAAGTCCCAATATTTTTCATGGCTTCGATCAGATAAAGCTAAGCAGCAAGCAGGAAACTCATGTTAAATCACCGATATTTATACACAATACCTTGAAATTGTTTTTAAACAAATGGGGTAAACGCCATATTGGTCAAATGGAATTTGACCTAGGCTTAGTAGCAACATGTGTGGTCTGTAAACAATGAGGTCCAGGGTTCGATTTCCAGGTGGCCAATCCTTTGAGTGAGTTTAAAAATATCACAAGTTATCTTGGATCGGAACTTGCTCAGGCATAGTGACGACGATAGGAGTGACCTTTCACACATTGGACCGAAAATAAGCTCCGCGAACTCTTGGTGGCGCTAAAGAGAACCCCGCCTGTATGTATCTATTTATTTAACTTCATACACAGACAATGTATATAGGCGGACTTAATTTCAAAGACGTTAATTAACTGACGGTTTCGTAACATAGTGGTTGCTCGAATCGGTTTGATACGAGAATCTTTTTTTTTTTTTTTTTTTTTTTTCTCGCGGGGAAAATCCCTTTACGGACCATCCCACCCCCGAAGGGGCGAGGGTGTGTCGGACTCACCGGCGCCTTCCGTGCCCAGCGAGATGTTGTGCCGCCCGAGGATGTGGACGGGCGGCCGATGGGTCGGGTCCCTACCATAAGCTACGCGCCGAAATACCGACTAAAAACCCCGCGTCGGCCACCATCGGTGCACTTGAGAGACGGCCCCGGGATACCGATGAACGGACGCGCCAGGACCGCCTCTTTGTGCACCGCCGCTTTAGCGACGCGGCGAATGACGCGTGTAGCGTCACGTCTCGGGGGCCGCCAAGGTAGGGACGGCGGCCCCGCGTGGCCTCTGCGGCGCCGGGTTAGTTGTTGTCCCGGCGCCTCCTACGTCTCCTGTGGCGACGAGCGGGATCGGTCTGCTCCCGATCCCGCTCAGCGCTCTCCTTCTGCGACATGACACGTTCGCAGAAGGAGAGCATGGCTCGCCACGAACTCCGGCTGCCGACCATGGCGGCGACCACGGCCGGCAGCGACAGGTCGCTTCCCACGACCGCGATGAGAGCGCTGCGCTCCTCGTCCCAGGCTGGGCACTCCTCCAGCGTGTGCTGGGCACTCCTCACGGCAGTTGCCACAATGGTGGCACACGGTGGACTCCTCCGCTCCGGCTATACGACACAGGTACGCACCGAAGCAGCCGTGCCCGGTGAGCACCTGCGTCAGCCGGTATGTCGGCGCACCGTGGCGCCTGTCCAGCCACTGTTCGAGGACAGGTCGCACTGCCGCGACGGTCCTCGCACCAGCACTAGGGTTCTCCAGCCTGGAACGCCACTCCTCCACAGCGGACCTGCGGAGGGAGGCCAACATGGCCTCGACCTCTCTGGGGACCAACCTCTGCCCACGCCCGGACGCCTCCTCTCGCCGGAAGAAAGCCGACGAGAGGGTCTTAGCGTCCAGCACCCAGGGCAGAGTTCCCGCCAATACGCAGGCCGCTTCATGCGAGACCGTGCGGTAGCCCCTGATTATTCGCTGCGCCACCATGCGCTGCGGACGATGCAGCAGGCGGACGCAACGATCGCCCAGGGACTCGGCCCAAACGGGACACCCGTAGAGGGCCATGGCCCGCACGACTCCAGCATACAGGTTTCGGCAAGGGATGCCAGGACCATCAGTGTTGGGCAGCAGGCGTCCCAGTGCGCCCGCCGCCCTCACCAGCTTCGGCGACAACTCCTCAAAGTGCGCGCGGAAATCCCATCGAATGTCGAGGACGAGACCGAGGTATTTCATCCTCGAGCCGACGGGAATCCGCACGCTCTCCACCGTGATGTGGGCCCCAGGCGGAGGCCCACACCGAGGACCGTGGAAACACACGGCCTCGGTCTTGTTGAGGGCCACCGTGAGGCCCAGTCGCCGAATCCTGCCCACGACCAGTCCAGTACCGAACGAGGCGAGCAGGGCGGACCTCTGGAACGTCCTGGCCGTCGCTGTCACCAACGTGTCGTCTGCATAGCAGACGACAGCGACGCCCCGAAGGTTGGTACCACGCAACACCCAGTCGTAGCCGATGTTCCACAGGAGCGGCCCAAGAACCGAGCCCTGTGGAACACCGCACGACACTTCCCTACGGTGCCACCCGTCGGCGCCCGGATACACAACGTACCTGTCAGAAAGGTACGAGTGCACCAGACGCCGAAGGTAGGGCGGCACTTCGTGGTACCGCAGTGCTTCTTCGATGCAGGCCCAGGGCATGGTGTTGAACGCGTTGGCGATGTCGAGAGACACCGCCACCACGACCCTACCCCGGGACACCGCACGCTCCGCTTGTGCCTTCACCCGCAGAATCGCGTGGACCGTCGACCGGCCCCGCCGGAACCCGAACTGGCAGTCTGCCAAATCCGGGCCCGTACCCTCCAAATTTGATACGAGAATCTGAGTTAACTACAAAGAACTATTATCAAATGTACAAGAATCGTATTTGGTTCTATCGATTCGGATTATCGATGCTAAAATCGAATAGAATGAGTAATGCAACACAAAAAATAACATTTTTATGGGTGACATACTTTTTTATACTTTTTTTATTAAAGCTTATTAGCATTAACTATAATCCGCTTTTTTCAATAACGGTGTTATCGCTACCGACTAAATGAGGTTAATACATTACTTAAAAAGACATCAAATGCTGAAATTAGATAAGTGTTAATAACAGTAAAGCCAAGGCCGGTTCAATGGGTGCTAAATTTGGCAAATTCTAGAACAGTCCCTTCCATCGCACATTCTAAGGTTGACCTCGTTTGAAATTGGTTAGTCCTACTTCACGTACTTCTGATTTTTGTTTGGGAATTTTTGAGTTGAATATGTATGACATCGATTTGTTTTATTATTTATTCATACCTGTTATTGTACATATCAAGTTAGATAGGAATTAGATGATAAATAAAAATCTAAATACAATGGGCCACCACATCGCCAGAAGCGATTTCTTTCTGGCAACCTTCGATAAATGGATGAATGAATCAATGATCAATCTTTTCAGACGTAAGCCTTTTAGTCTACCACGAGCCTAATGCAGCCTAGTATTCAAATAACTTTGAAATTCTTGAGAAATGTTTCCCCGGAATGTTTTTCTTCGTCCTTAAACCAAACCATAATATTTGTCTAATAATTATCCAAGGACACACACGTAACTTAATAAGTTAGTGCTGTCATATGAACCCGTGACCTGTAGTACAGCAGTTGGGTCGTCAGCCAACTGAGCTACAGTTCACTTACATATGTGTCATGACTTTTCCCCTAAAATAACGTTTCCGCAGCGCAATTAGCGAATGGCGTTTACTAAAAAGTCAATATTTACTCGATACCCTGAATACCTATTTTATGTGCTGCCAATTCCAATACAATTCCTCTGTCTGGCTCGCGTTTTGAGAATGTTCGGCACATTGGAAAAGGATTGCGTAAATGTGCTCTGTGGAAAAACAAGGAATCTATAACGTGTGTACCTGAGACTAAACGGAGCGTGAAAGAAATGTGGCCAACTATTTCGACTTCGGTGGAGCTGAAAACAAAGTGGTACCTATATGTTATACTTATATTTTAATAACATTTAATAAAAAATAATTCTGCTTCAAAGGTATATTATTTATTGTTAATATTTCGTATTACAGATATTGTTGAATTTATTTTTCGATTTGAACAATATATAAATTCGGCAATTACATTACGGTGTAATATTATGAGTTTTCCGCACATTGAAAATTATAATCTGGATAAATCAAGTCTCTTTCGAAGCGTAATAATCAGTTCGAAGTCAGGAATTTGTGCCCGATATGGCGATAGGCTCGCCCCCCATCACATCGTGGGATGGAAAATACAAGGCGAAACGTAGGTGTCCTCGTTACACCTCTGCCTGCCTCTGCCTTCGGAGAAAAAGGTGTGAGTTTATGTATGTACTCGTATGTAATAAGCGTTGAAATAAAACATTCGACTTTCGTTTAAACACTATGAAACATGCATAAAAAGTAATATGCTCTCATTCTATGTAGCTGTAAATTAAATGTAAGAAACGAAAGAACTGAAAGAGATTAGACTACTAATATCATTACACAAGGTTTCGACACAAAGGGAAACATTTATCAAGTCGCCGGCTTTTCTTAAGTATCTAGTCTCTAAACGACTTCAGCATAGTTTATATATTCAGACAGATTTGGATTAATGAAACAGAGTATCAGCTCCACAGTAAGCTCCTTACAATAATTTTCTGAAAAATTACTGTTATTACTTCGCTCCAATTTTTTATATACAAGTCTATTGTCGCTTTCGAGAAAGTTGAGACTGGTGATTCGGCGATATTCATTCTGACGGATTTTTGTAAGAATTTAAGACAGTGTGATTAATCTGCTCTATTGAATAGGACCTGTTTAAAAAAGTTTAAAAAAGAATAAACGGTCTGATGTTATCTGCTAAGATGTATAAAATAAAATACTCATAATTTATTTTTGGAATCGCAACACTCCTAAAACCCAGTTTCTGTGAGTGTTTATAGGCAGCGATAATTTCCAATCAAATTAATGCATCCACCCACAAAATCGCTAGAGCCTTCGTGTTCTACAAAATGTCGTCACTTAATTTGCTTAAAGGCTATGTCGAGGGAATAAAAAGGATTGGTAAATATATTTTCGACACAATCACGCCCTCTCGTCCGCCATTGCGGTTCCTGTGGGCCAAGATATTGCACGCATTTTAATAAGACTGAGAACTTATAGTCTTTAAATGCCATGATGAATGAAAGTTTAGTCCCTAGGCACGTCAACTTATATTATACCCGCTACGAAATCAATAAATTAGTAAAATTATAAACAATTCAAATTAGGAATAAAAATTTGATCATTTTTCTCCGTAGCAAAGCGAGTGATAAAATGAACTAAAAAGATAATACTTTCATAAATAGAGAAACCAGTCGAAAAGCATCACGGGTTAATGATATTTTTTTTACTACCATGAATGGCGAGGCGAGCATGCCATTCGCTTAATGGTAAGCGATACGACTGCTCATGGACAATTGCAAAACCAAACAACACTATGAATTACAAGACAATGCTTGGCATTCCACTGCGCTCACCATCCTGAGATATAAAATGTTAAGTCTCATTATGTCCAGTAATTACTCTGGGTACATTGTCCTTCAAACTGGAACACAACAATGCATTTACACTGCTGTTTGGCTGGAGAAATAGACAAATTAACAGAGATATGCCATGGATACATGACAGTAAAAGTAAACAGAAACTACAGATTTCACACCTGTCTCAATGACGTCCCATATAACAGCACCCAGGGCCGCTGTGACCCCTTTTTGTACGTAAACAAACGTGCGTGTTGATCCATAAAAATGAGACGGTTATGGTCACAACAAATCTTCGTAGATGTTAAAACGGAGTAAACACGAAAAGTAAGAATAGAATTGCAAATATTTATGCGTGTTTAGGATCCAGCGGGAACATTGTTCTTGCAGGAAATGTGGGAAAAAGTGAGAAAATATTTTTGACGTTGAGTGACGAAGGTTGAAGGATTTTTATTTGAGGTAGCTGTAGCTCACGAAATACGTGTTTGCGTACATACTTAATTTATGGTGAAGGATAAAATGTACATCGATGTAGCAGTGAAGATTTTGTGAATGAAGATCGCAACGAACTTGGTTGAAAATAATCGCCGCTTTTACAAATCTCGATGAAAGGGAAGGGTTAGGATAATTACACCTTCGGAATCAAATATATCTACAAAACAATCTGATGAACAAAACTATTGCTACGTCTTATTTCTTTGTGAGGGTGTTGTGCAACTCACCTCACTCAAATTTCAACAAGGTAGCGGCGAAGCTTTACCGTTTATAACACTTGATTCAACTGTTTTCCATGCCTATTTGGCTTGTAGCTTAGGACGATATCTGCTAGTTATTCTGAAGAACGTGTCAAGACTTCTGCCCAAAAAGGTTTTTGAAGAAGTAAATTTAACCTATTCTATCCATGAAATAATAACAGACTAAATTTTAGAACAAAAAAGAAAAATCAAAAATTTGTTACCGTAGAAAATAGCGTTGCATGTCTCAATATTGTGGATCTTGTACGAAATTTTTAAACAAAAAGGTTTTTAATAATTTATCAAACCATATTCCAGCTGATAGGTTTTTTGGCAACGTATTTCGTTCTAGTCACGAACATCGCCAACTGATGTTAAAATAACAATAAATACAGATTGCTTATTTAAGTGTGTTTTTTGTTCTTATTATTATACGAAACAAAAGCATGTTTATGACAATATATTTAAATAAACCCGTCTTTAAATTTAGTGCAGGAACTGGAAAAACAACGACGACAAGTAAAAATGTCGCATCAATAGGAATTGTTATGCCAGAAGTTGGACAAAAGTTGGATGATGTTGGAAACCAACTCAAATAACAGAATAA
This sequence comes from Theretra japonica, assembly GCA_033459515.1. NCBI lineage: Eukaryota > Metazoa > Arthropoda > Insecta > Lepidoptera > Sphingidae > Theretra > Theretra japonica. The sequence goes on from CM065944.1 coordinate 9,270,283, forward strand.
CTAACAACGAACTGACCCATGTTTATAAAACGGAAAAATATCATATTTGTAATTTGAAGAATGGGACGTTGATCTGCCTATGTTGTTTTAATATTATAGATTAGCTCAAGCGATTTCAATTGCATGTTACTAGGAAGGAAAACTTTATCCTTTGTACCAAAATGTTAAATCATTTTACGGCACTTAAACTACGTTAACTGAACGAATGATTTCATTCTGCGTAGAAAATCAACCATAAAACGATCGATAAAACTTTCAATAAGACATGTGCCCGTCAACATGGTAAGCATTACTCGAACTTTCCATTGATTCCAAATGGGTTCTTATTATCCATCCATAATTTCATATATAAAAATTAGTTGGATTTAATACTCCAACTACTTTGTTTCTAAATAAAAACAAAATAATCTACATTAATAAGTCGATTCGGCTCATGAAAAAAAAAAATATTTATAGAAAATACATCGGTCATTGTCCTTACTAATACCGGCCTACAGTATTTGTACATTTGTAATAATGCCTTACCATTTGATTGATCGCCCAATATCGATGCGAGAGGGAAAAACATTCCAGTAAACCGTAGCAGGAATAGTACCAGGTTATGAAATAAATGTCACGAATCAAAACAAATCGACTGGATGGCAATTGATCTTCGGTCCTGTATTGTATTCATTTGTTTGCGAAGTGTGACGTCAGGCCGGCACGGATTGATTGCATTCGAAAAAACGAGGTTTTTTTGCGTGTATAAATATTATGGCTGTGTTTGCGAACACTCCCACTAGGTATATTTGTGGCCTGCTAACTCCCATAGTAGTGTTAGAATATTATATTTGTTCCGTGTACAATGGTTTATTTATTTTTATTTTTATTTATTAGGATCTCCAACAAAGAATACACTTTACAAGCTTTGCTATTGTAGTGTTGCAGTTTAAACATTGTGTTTCTTCAATTAGAGGAGATCACAACATGCAATAATACTCTACAACTGGAAAGAACTATGAAATAACTTATCTATAAACTATCAATATAAAATTAAAATTAAATTAAATTAGAAGGCTATATTTATGTTGGACTGCTGCTGTATGCTGAATTATAAATCCTCAAACAGTTATAAATAATAAACAAAAATACTATTTATCATAAACCAAAAATTTAATATAAATATACTTATGTCTTGTCAATAGAGATTAAGTACTATGTATTGATTTGTCATAAGTGCTATTTTATTGCCTACATGACTAATAAACGAATTTCATTTCATTTCGTTTTCTATGAAACTGTATTTGAACAAATGTTATGTAGGACTCACCTAATAGTCATATGGAACAGTAATACTAGCGCTTGCTGACTATGGTCTACTTTTGTGGTGACTATACTTTATGTTTTTTATGCTCAATTTAGGATAACTGTATTTTGACTTGATAGATTTAGATAATTGTTTAATCCATAATCTACTGAAAAGCTCGCAGATTTCTTTACGAATATTTTCTTTAACGTGAATATGTGTTGAAAAACAATAATTTACTGTGGTCAAAGCCGTAACCACCAGTCAACAGGCTGTCCGCAGGGAGTCAAGAGAATAGCTTTATGATGATAATCTGTATCTACCTAATCTAAGACTGCCTCGGTGGCGTAGTGGTACTACGGTATGATTGCAAAGCTGAGGTCTCGGGTTCGAATCCCGGGTCGGGCAAAGTGATATTGGATTTTTCTATTCATTATTAGCCCGGAGTCAGGAATTTGTGCCCGATATGGCGATAGGCTCGCCCCCTGTCACATCGTGGGACGGAATATACAAGGCGAAACGTGGGTGTTCTAGTAGCACCTCTGCCTACCCCTTCTGGGAAAAAGGCGTGTGGTTATGTATGTATGTATGATAATCTGTATCCTATCCACATCTGTATATTGCTTTTATTTATATTCTTTTTTCTCTTCAGCTACACGAAGACCACTGCAGAACATAGGCCTCTTCATGGATCGCCACATAAACCTGTTGGAAACGGCCTGCATCCAGCGACTTCCTGCGAACCAGGGCGTCCGTCCACCATGTGGGGGTGCGTCCAACACTTCGCTTGCTTGTACGTGACCTCCACTTCAGAACCTTTCGGCCTCAGCGGCCATCAGTTGTACGTGCTTTGTACAAGGTCCACTCCATCTTCAACTTGCTAATCATTTGGGCTACGTCGGTAAAATTTGTTCTCCTACGGATCTCGTCATTCCTGATCCGATCTCGTAGGGAAACACCGAGCATAGCCCTCTCCATAGCGCGTTAAGTGACCTTGAACTGTCTTATGAGGCCCATAGTGAGAGGTCACGTTTCGGTGCCGTATGTCATCACTGTCCACTGGTAACACACAACAATTAAAGACTCGTCTTTCGGCACTGAGGAATTTTGGACGAGAAGACGTTATGTAGTTTCCCGTTTCATTATATAGTAATGTAGTCCTTTTACTCACAGCCGATTAATTAATAGTCCCGGCTCATTACGCAAACATATTTATAACCAATACATAATCCAATTAACATTCAGCGATGTTAATGAAAACCGAAACGTTTCCGATCAAATAAGCCTTTCGACTTTTAATCAGCGGTATTGTGTGAAAACAAGGGAGATATGCTTTTAATTGGGCTTCGTGTTGACAAATAGCGATCATTTTTTGTGGATATAAAATATGTTTATGGCTCTTTCACCACTAATGACGTCATTAGCATCGCTTCGCTTTCAGCCATTTTATTGAGTCCAAAAAATGTAGGCACAAACAAAATACTTGAATATTTTACGTGGGTTTATGCTGAAGTGTTTTCTACATGTGCGTGTATTAAGATGTTATTTTTTGCTTTGATTAGTATTTGAATGGAATTTCCTACTTGTCTGAAGGAAGGGAAGTGTGTGTATGGGAAGTGTGATAGGAAGTGTGTGAAGGGAGGGCAGGGGCGATAGTCTTTTTTAATTATATAAGATGCATATTTTTATTTTGCCACTAGGCTGAAGCCTCGCGCCTGATTGTTGGGTGTATCCCGTCCCAGGAATATTATAAATACGAAAGTTTGGGAACCTTTTGTTGTATTTGGAATTAAAATAGTAACTAAAAGGTTTGTGTTATTCTATTAATGTAATGTAGAATTTTCTAATTCACAGTATGTTACGTTAAATTAACGAGTTAGAATAGACTGAATTAATTAAACAAATTCAGATTTGAAATCCAACTAAGTAAACTTATTAATAACTAGTTACTTTAGTTTAATGCGCGGTACAAAGAGTTTTAATAATCGCAATAACAAACTTATTGTCTCTAATGTGATTTAAACGGGGGGTGTTCGTATATTCTCCAAAAACCTAAGCTTTAAATAACTTTCCAGCAATAGCCGATATCTATGTATTAGGCCAGTATGTAGCCATCAAATACTGTTATATGATTAATTTTAATTTGCACGTTAATGTCGTATTTATATGACATTTGTCCGAATACTGCTAAGTTATGAAGGAATTAAATGAATAATGCAGTTGCATATTTCTTTAAAAAGTAGTATTAATTTAAACTTGTTAACTAAAAGCCTCCTTCGCTTTTTTTTGCAATAGATTCCACGAAAACCATATTTAAAAAAAAGGTTAAGTTTCAATCAATGGAAGTAATACTCTAAGGGCCTTACTATAAACTCGAATGAGCGAAGGATTAACTTTAGCGTAAGAATTTAGAAGTGACTCGATTATTTTCAATATTATTATGTCTATAATATTGAATTATGCAACTACAATACCATGTTTGACGTGTTTATTAATGAAGTCCTGAATACCTCGCTATTTAAAATAATCGAGCCAATTCTAGTCCGAGTTTATTAATAACGCCCTAAAAGTACAGTAATACTGTAACTTAATTCATCTTAAATGAAATTCAAGAGAACAATTCCAATTTCCAGAAAATTGCAGTGGAACGTTAATTTCCGACGCACTGGCAGACAGTTTAAATTAGAAGCAAAAACAAAACGCAACGTGAATTGTTCTCTGAGTGATTCATTGTTCACATGTGCTCCCTAATCACTGTAACAGTTCCACGGAAATAATGAGTTTTATTGTGTTCTCAAGGCACTTGCTTAATAACCCTACATTGATATAACACCTGCTCGGGACTTTCCTAATTGCTTCTGTTATTTATGTTTTTTTACGTTTTGTTATTGCTCGTGGTTAATGTTTGTTTTCTGTGGTCAGTGTTTTGTAATAAACATCGATAATGCTTAATCCGGTCTCCATAGATACGATTCAACATTATCAAATGATGTAATAATACAATGATTATTTTTCAAAAATATTGGGTTCGATTCCTTGCTAGTAATATTGATAATTCTAAATCCAAGTAAGAATGCAGTTTTATTTTTCATAAAAACCGGGCTATTGTCTCCTTTGAACTTTTCTCGCTATTCCTCATAGTTTTAAATTTGGCCATTCACGCCTATTCTAAAATTCAATAAATAAATAAATCAGACTAACTACAATCTTTACGGCAATATTGGTTCGCATAAATGCGAAAATACCCATAGCAGTAATGTCGCCCAAAGAGTACACACAGACGGAATCAATTTCGTAACAGTGAGGTAACAAAGACGAAATTTTGCGTGAAATTCAATTCAGTTTTGATCGGGCAACTATAAATTGCCTTGTCCGTTGTACGATAGGATTTGTTGGCTATGAAATAATCTCTACACGACTCTATTGTGCCTTTCTGTGAATACTTCGATATAGAGACTTTACCGACCATACACCCACCCCTGCAACTACTGTTAGTCAGGGTCAACAGTGGCACGCAACGAATTGGCACAGGCCACAGAGCTCTGAAATTCGGCGAGTCTCTTAGGAAACTAGATTGTCTTTAACCCGCATCGAAAATAATCAGAAAGAAAAAATCAACAACTACGGTATATGTATAACCACATTTAATAATACGATAATAGAAAGCGCAACCATATCCAATCACATACAAATAATCTCAATGTTATCGGGTATCTCGTAGAAGCCAGTAAAGGATTATTCCACTTTTGCTTCAATTCATTTCACCAAACTACGCATTCACGTAAGAGTAGTCCTGACTTATCCCTTGTCCTCGACTTAGTTAGATCACTCACCATCTTTTTATTCGACACTCATATTATGTAAATGTTTTGTGTATCTCATCATCATCATCAGCCTTTTTGCGTCCACTGCTGGATATGCCTCTCCTATGCCTCGCCACCGGGCTCGATCTTCAGCCCATCGTCTCCAACCGTTACCAGCCATCTTAGGAATATCATCGATCCACCTTGTCGGAGGGCGTCTTACACTACGCTTCCCGAGGCGTGGTCTCCACTCGAGAACACGTCTACTCCAACGGTTGTCGGTTCTACGGTTTGTTTGTTTACCTACCCAAACAAAATTATTATTTGTAGGTAAATAATTGGTATCTTATACATTTTGGAGGCCTCAAAGACGATAGCAATGTGTAGTCACGTAGCGTGTTTAGAAAATAACAAAGTAACGTTCATACGTCAGAATATAATGCCTCATCAAAGTTTCATAGTTATTACCTGTCTAATTTGTAAACTTTATTTTGTTTGCGTTCCTTTATTTACTTGAATAGCGTGTTCCGAAATGTTTGCCTCCTGTATATAATGTAATTTAACGTTGTTTACATGGTTCGTTGCCGAGTTCCCTTCGTAGGTGTTTGGTGTTATTTTATTAATAAACAATCTGAATAATACCATCATGTTTATTTCAATGTTCATCGAGGTATTGTTTGGAAAACGTGTTAGAGCTTCGGATTTTGGCCATTGAACATTTATTTAATATATTGTATCTAATTTGTTATTTACAGAGTCTAGGAAGTTCTTTACCTTGACTTTCTTATACAAATGATCTGCGATGCCCTAGTTGTACAAAGGCAGTCGACTTACTGTCCTACTTTTCTCTTACTACTAAGACATGAATAAATTCCATACTTCTGTGCATGACTTCTCCCATATTAAATAAGAAATTGATCCAAAGCGATAGCAGGTAATTTTATCTCATGAGATAATCTTTTTGTCTTGCTTATTTTGATTATGCGAGCTAAACCTCAAATTCACTACTATTTCGACCAACCCATAAAAAGTAATAATATGAAAAGTTGGTATAGCAATCTTGGGCTGTATAAAAATTAGATTATAAGTCTCCTTAAGAGCGAGAGGATTTTAAAAAGGTTAGTAGGGCGTATCGATAAGGTCAACTTTAGGGCCTAGATCTGCGATCAAAAATGCCTAGACAATCAAATGTTGACAACCTTGAAACTATTTGCGTCCAACATTGGCCTTAGATAAACCAATCTTAGACTACAATTCATCTATTTTCCAGGTCAGGGCGCAAGGCGTAAACTTCGAAGATTAATTATTCCGATGTCAAATAAACATCAACATGGAACACGCTACTGAAATAAAATGCAAATAAAATAAAAATTGGAACAATCCGCAATAAGATTTTAGAACTAGTGCTAAAAGTCTCGTAGATGTCTGGGAATTCTAAGTCGAGACAAATGTTTGACACATATTGGCTGCGGGGAACGATCTAAATGCACTGTACGGTGTTAGGTTGGAGCTGTTTCTTGAATTGTATTTATTTCTATTTGGTTAATAAATAACAATTGTTTCGAAAGACGCACAGTTCGAATTACTAAATCGCAACATAGTTCAAAATTCAAATATTACTCTAGAGATCATAGATCATCAAGATTTTGCAGTAAGTCGGAAGCAAATGATAGTCTTAAAGATAAAACGACCAGAAAAAGTCTATAACAAAATGATAATATTTATTTAAGCATTACCGTAAAAGTCGCCAACATTGCCCGATTTTTTGATAAAATCTGTTATATTTCATATTTTTTCTATAACCACCTATATTTTTTTTTTCATTTACATTAACTACATAACCATATGCTACTTTTAGCTATGTTATATTTAAAATAAATTAATATTTTAAATTTATTTTTTATTTTTTTAATGATGGGCAAAGTTATGTGGCGATCAGCTAACATTGCCCATGTTGATATCTGCCCAAATATGACCCATATTATTACACAATTAAAAATGAAATAAGTATAAAAAACAATATTGGCAGTGGTTTAGAAAAAGACTCATATAGTTAACAGATTCTCGTAAAAAACACTATGGGCAATTTTACCCAGCGATTCTTACTTTTTTCATACAAACTCTGATAAATGGTTAAAAACTCTTAGGGCTGTCACATTACATTTTTACTTTTGATGGGTAGTACATCACATGAAATGATGGGAAGTGGTAATTAAATCAATCATTGCGCGATATAGAAATCTTTTATTTAAATAAATTTAAAAAATGCTACAAACAAAATGTCAACTAAGTTTTGATCTATTTGGCAATCAAAATAAACATTTACCTACATATAACTTTAATCAAAAATGCACAACAATCTTTCAAGTCAACAATCTTTTACTTAATTTTGCATATCAATCTTTAAACTTATAGTTATTATTATTTCTATGATAGACAACATTATACAATTATTATCTAACAAAATCACATTTTATGAGATCACCGCTAGGAGTACAAAAATATTCGCTCATAATTGAACTAGTAATTATTAAAATACACATGGCAATAACATTTAATACGAAAGATTTATAATAATTGAGATCGAAGAATGCTACAGCATACTGACTTAATACTAATTAACGGAGCTAATCACCAAGCATACAAAAAATAAACTCTATTAAAAAAAACTGCAATTAGAATGTTCATAAATTCTTGAAAATGCACAAAAAAATCACACGTTGCATAAGAATAATAACAGTAATAGTCTCTGCTAGAAATGATACGACAAGAAATGCTAACCAATCGGTTAAATGCTGGCAACATAATAATATAACATTAAATATAAGTACAGTACATATATAAACAATGAAAAGACATACTTAAGTAAACAATTGAAAAATAAAAGTTTCTTAATTGTAATCAAATTATCATTCAAATTAGATTTATTGTATGTTAAGCTTACTAAAATCGACATTAAATATAATTTGGCCACGTCTGGATATCTTTGGCGTAGGCAAAACCGATATAACATCTTCTAAATAGTTTATTGTTGAAATGTCATCGACAATTGGATATGTAAACCTTGTTCCTTCAGAAGACTTTGACTGGGATTTTACTTTCCGCACAAATTTTACTGTCGGCTTTTTATCTAATATTGATAAAATTTGGCCAACAAAATGTTTTAAACTTTTTTTAGTTGCAAATCGAACAATAATCCAGTCATTTTCTTTTAATTCTCCTTGTTCCTCAACAAAATATACAATATCATTTAAACCAAATGGGATCTCAGTAGGTGCTATATTTTCTTGTTCTTCTAGTTCTTTAAGACATTCAGATAAATAATCATCCATTGTTTCAATCTCAGAGTCGTCTGTATCATATAATTTGACAATAGAATCAACCGAAGATGAATTCGAATTGTAAACAGACCATTTACTTCTTCGCTTCAGATCAGTGTTTTGAATTGCGGCCTGAGAATTCGTTTTTCGATTCTTTTTTCTAATAGTTTTCAGTCTTTTTACATCAGTCTTATTTTTCTTATTATTTTTCGTCATGTTGGTTGCTTGTTCTTGAAGGCATTTTGGTAAATCGTTGTTATATTTAGCTATAAACTGCATATTTTCAATTCTGGTACTAACATCTTTTAAATATTGGACATTTTCATTTTTCTTTGAATTTTTTCGAAGGCATTTTGGAATATCTTGATTACATTTGGCTTTCAATGGCACTTTTTCAGGCTTGAAAATATTTTCTGAACTCTGATTATTTGATGTTTGTGATGCAGCCTTAATTACCACATCAGAGAGTATAGTTATTTTAGGTGTAGTTCTTTTAACATCATTGCGAGTTGTTTCAGTTATTGATTCTTGTTGGTGTATGTTATTAGCGTAATTATCATCGTCTCTAGATATAAATATATTACGCTCTTTCGTTGAATTCTCATATAGGTACCATAAGGAATTGATAGTACCGATACAGTACTTGCTAAGAGTCTCAGGATATTTAAATTTTAGGTTTGAACGGTTTGACCAAACATCTAAATTAATATCTGTTTCTTGGACTATTCGAGTTTCTTCTTCTAACGTATTCTGTCTATTAATATATTGATCATAAAATATACTGTCATAATTATTATTAATTCCAAAACAAACATCGTCTTTTGTATCGTTGCTTGTACTTAAATTAATATTAGTAAATTCACCAGTCTTTTCATTTAAAATTAATCCCTCATTTTTATTCTGTGTTGTTACTACTTCAGGAACACTAGTTTTGATCTTATTTTTCGTTTTACTCTTTAATGTATCATTCTTGAAATAAATATTCTTCAAATCAGCAATTGTTATTGATTTTCCTGGCTCGCAAATTACTTTCTTATTTCTTTTAACGGTAATTGGCTTTGGTGATCTAATTTCTTTTAAATAATCTATTAGCGTCTGATCGAGTCCATTAACAAATATTTTGTCTTGCACTTCTGGCATTTTTTTTAAAACTTCTTGAGGATTAAGGGGAAATATGCCTGTAGCTCTAAAGCCACTTTTAATATTTTTATCCTCGTTAAAAACAGTTTTTGTTAATTCAAGGAGCAGTTTAGGAAAATGCTTTTTGTTCAGTGACGCTTCAGTTGGATTTTTGATTTTGTATTGGTACAATATTTGCCTCCAAGCTTTTTTCAATGGCCCAAAAAATGCGACATCAAGAGGCTGCGTTAGATGTGTTGATCTTGGAGGAATAAACACAAACTTTATATTAAATTTTTCGCATAGCTCAACTACTTTAAAACTCAGATGACTAGATAAGTTATCGCAAATCACAACTTTGGTGCCAGGAGTTTCTTGTGCCCAAGGAATAATAATTTTATCAAAATAATCTTCAAACATGGCGCTATCAAACCACCCCGATTTTGTACAATTATATCTAGTACCTTGAGGCCCTCCAGTGATCCATTCAGAATATAGGTTTGTTGCTTTATATACAACATATAAAGGCAACCCTTGCCCGCTTGCAATAACTGTAAACATAATTGATATGTTGCCTTTTGTGGAGTTCGTTATTCTTTCCGGGTATTTTACGCCGCGTCGAAATATGCATTTAGACGATCCGGGATCGTCGGAAAGATTAGTCTCATCAAAATTGACTATGTTTGTAGCTGGAATGTCTCTTAACGTAATAGATAAGTTTTTAAAATATTCGGCTATTTCTGCCGGCCCCTTTTCAGCTCTGGCTTTGGATATATTTTGCGTAGTTCTTATACTTAATTCATTTGCATGTCTGGTTAAAAAGCCATGGACCCACGCATCACCCGGAATTTTATTATTAAATACGTGCTCTCGTGAATTTTTTTTTAAGTATTCGTACACCAATAACTTTAAGTCCAATTTAGTTAGTGGTGACCCAAAGTCGCTCGACACTTGCAAAACCTTTACAATTCTTTTTTCTTCTTGGCATGTTAAATTTGTAGGGTGCCCGACAGACTTTATGTGCAAGTCTTTTAATCTATTTAAGATAGTACGCCGTGGGATTCCGAATTGTCGTTGAGCATCTCTGGAAGAAATTTGCTTTGAAGATACACATTCACATGCCAGCCTTAACATATCTTCGGAGTAATTTTTGTATGGTCGGCATCCTAATACACGTCTTGACCTTTTTGGTTTAACTCTGGTCTTCTTTTGATTTTTCTATAATAAATAAAATAAAAGTTGAATTTAAAAAAGTAATAATCATAAATTAAACCTACTTTAAAATTATTTATTAGCTGGTATACTCTAACATATTCAAAACTGTGCAATTTTACCAATATTACATACCCACAGGTTGAATTGATAACCTCCTTTTTTGAAATCGATTAAAAATACACCTTTCTGAATTCGGTTGATCTTTAAATTAACTGACGGTGAAAACTTTTAAGATATTATCAAATTAATTTAACGGAATATTGACAACCCTAAGTACTTTTTGATGATGGGCAATGTTGTCAAGCATAAGTCTGAAAAAGTCAGGGTAACATTGCCCATCCCGATATTTATGACTTTTAAATGCTTAGATAACTGAACCGTTCTTAATATACTTAATAATTAATATTCTATGGCATACATTAAAATAACTTACCTGCGGTCTCACCATGACGCACAATCCAAGATTATTTTTCTGAAGAAATTGGCCCGCTTAAGAACATACCTTATTCGACAAGCTCTCACAAGCTACTAAATGAAATCAGGAAGAACTACGATTCACAGTGTTGTCACAAATATAATCAACTTTCCTACCAAATAATAAATGTTGCCATAGCCCTTAACATTTTTTTAATATTAACGGATTTGTTAAAAAAGAGATATTAGGGCAATGTTAACCTGTGAGGCAAAGTTGGCGACTTTTACGGTATAATATATCTTTATTCTTCCTAGAACTGTGATAATAAAGTACCAAATTGTCATTTTCCCATTTTTCAAAGTATTTGTTTATTTTGTTCGAATGCTACAATGACTCGTGACGAATTATTGAAATATCTACCCCACTTATGATTCCATGTGTTTGTTTATTAAAGATAAAGCCTCTTTCAGATTCAAAGCAATCCGTAAGTTAGCAGTATTGTAAGTGTATCCGAAGTTACGAAAGAATCCGCCATCTATCATCGCAGTGAAAGAGAAATATGTTTTCAATTTCTGTTTACGCCTATTGGATACGGAGTAAAATATGACGATATGTAAGCTTATGTACGCATGAAAAATATCTTCGTTTCCTTAGAAAACTGTATGTAAAGAAATCGAGCTGGGACAATTTTGTTATGAAAATCTCATTTTTTTGATAGTGTGAATTGGCTACATTGAAATTAAATACCATTGTTATATACATAAGTGTTGCGCTTTTATGTTTTAATTCCTGAGAAAGTTGTTTTTCTATGCCTTGGCTGGCATACGAGTATGCGGCCCGCCTGATGGTAAGTGGCCACCGCCACACATAGGCTTTCGCAGTGCCAGGGGCCCAGTGCAAGGTCGCTGGCTACCGTAATTTAGTATTAAACATCCTATAACTTAACGTAAACTATGCAGAAAAATACATGAGTTTTAACATATCTACCGGTCTATCTAAATAAAACTGCCTGGTAGTTTTGTCAAAATTCTTGATTTTAGTTTTCACGATAGCTGGCCACTGCGTTTAGATGTACGAGTAATTTTACTGATTAGCTGAACTTTATTTCGATTCGAGAACTTACCTGCGCGGTAAAATAACTTGTACCTATTAGGGTTGACCAAAAGCTTTGAAAACTAAAATCGCTATTTTTGACAAAACTACCGAACAGTTTTTTTTTTCTTCGTGCAATAGTACGTGGGGTGGTTAGGAACATCTGGTTTAAATTAAATACTTTATGTCAATATCACGCTGTATAACAATATCATCAGCCCTTCCGCGTCCACTGCTGGGCATAGGCATCTCCTATGCCACGCCACTGGGCTCGATCTTCAGCACATCGTCTCCAACCACTACCAGCCATCTTACGAATATCGTCGCTCCACCTGGCTGGGACGACGACTTCACCTGTATATAGCAATGTATAATTCTTTATAAGTCCCGTGTGAGTTTCTGACCCATACATCCGATTGCAATGAAACTTAGTACATAATATACTCTACATAGTTCATATGTATATATCCGCGTAAGTTTCTAACCCACATCTGCCAACAATAGGTGCCGGGAGTGCAATAACGTGGTAAAGTTAGTTTGAAGAAAACTTATTACTTCTACGTATTAACATTTTTTTTTGTATTGTATCAGCCCATATACGACCCACTGCAGGGCACGGGCCTCCTCTACAATCATAGTATGATTGAGAGTGGTTAGGCCATATAGTCCACCACGCTGGCCTAGTGCGGGTTGGCGGACTTTTACATACCATAGAAATTTATACAAATCGCTATGGTATGCAGGTTTCCTCACGATGTTTTCCTTCACCGTTATATTGCGTATTAACATGCAACTTCTTAATGTACTTTATAGGGGTGCAGCGGAACTTTGGTAGTAATTAAGTGTAGGTGGACTGGGTCGTCGAAATACATACATACATAAACATCACGCCTTTATCCCCGATGGGTAGGCAGAAGTGCAACGATGACACCCACGTTTCGCCTTATGTTTTTTATCCCAAGACGTGATAAGGAGCGAGCCTATCGCCATATCAGGCACGAATTCCTGACTCCGGGCTGATAATGAATAGGAAAATCAAATATCATATTGCCAGACCCGGGATTCGAAGCCGAGACCTCAGCTTTGTAATCGTACCATACTACAACTACGCCACCGACGCAGTCGAAATGTAATATATAATATTGTTCTGATTTCATGCTTAACTTCCAAAAGCGACTCTATTCTTTATGTGACAAAGACTAAAATAATTTTGAACTTACCGATGTTTTAACACATACAATTGTCTAAAGCATTGGCTAATATGGGCTTGATATTTTTTCTTTATTAAATCTATTCATTTATTTATTAAAAGAGCTGCATTTTTGTTCGTAACCTAGATGATATTTTCCGATTTAACTTACTTTAGAATTATAGCTGTCGTGGAAATTCTTTGCTCCATAGTTTGTAAACTATAAGTAATTTGAAGTTAAATAGGTTATCTTGGTTATTGCATTCCGTTTAGAAGTTTCGTGGTCGGTTTGCCCACAATCAGCAGACATCTATGCTGTGGATAAGAATACGGGCCGATTTATTTTTCAGTTAATTGTTTTCGTCATGGAACCGTATTGATCAATTTATTTAAACAAAAACGGATTGTGTGACTTTAACAATTAAGATAACGTTCTGTGGAAATTATTTTGTGATTTTCAATGTCATGGCTTTTTTAATAAACATTTATAAATAAAAATAGCTTACAATTTAGTCTATTTGGGATTCCGAGGATTACAGAGTTTTAAATATTATAATATTGACACACTTATTTAAATAAATAAAAATAAATACAACCAACAGCCATATACATAGTCCTGACTCCACGCTAAGATCGAGTCTTGTGTCGTGAGTATCATAAACGAGAGACTTTTCGGTTTCACAAACACCCAGAACCGAAACAAATACTCGTGGATCTCACAAACGTTTGTCTCAGAGCGGGGATCAAGCCCGCGACCTCTCATTTTATAGTCTTTTCTATTTGACTTTCCAGTTTCCACATCATTATTACTCCGAAAATTATGCACCTTTTTCTAATCATAGTATTTACTGCTTCATAACATTCAAACAAATGTATCAATACATCATTTCTTGAATATTTGGCGGTGATACGAGATCTAGTTCATCTCTACTAAGTTTAATTGAAATAGTTTTCCTGCTCCAATGTTGTTCAAGGGTAAACAAATATCGAAACTCATATTCTCCTTTATAATATATTTGTTATTAATTATGCACCTTTTTCTAATCATAGTATTTACTGCTTCATAACATTCAAACAAATGTATCAATACATCATTTCTTGAATATTTGGCGGTGATACGAGATCTAGTTCATCTCTACTAAGTTTAATTGAAATAGTTTTCCTGGTCCAATGTTGTTCAAGGGTAAACAAATATCGAAACTCATATTCTCCTTTATAATATATTTGTTATTAATTCTCGGACTCCCGTTTATTAGTTTGTTTGTCTTCGGCCGGCAAAATGAGTATTCGATTGCGTTGCCTCAAGTCACGATGATCAATGAAAGGAGATGGAGAAAGTCAATAGTAATTTGCTAATAAAACGAATTTTATAGCATATCTTCGAATCATGCAATCTTGGGTTGTATTTCGAAAACATCATAGGATAAGTTTGCTAATTTCCCGTAAGAATATATATCATTGTCTGGTCCTAACTTATAGGCAATTTTTGTGGCAATCATAAGAAAATCAATTGTGCTGACCTTATCTAAGTGTTGACACGGCGGATCCAAAATACAAAGTATTCAAATATTTTTTATAAGCGTTATGGTAAATTCTGATGATTTTTTTATTGCTTTAGAATACAAATGCAATGAAACGTGTTTAGTAGTTTTATGGGTCGTGACAAAAAAAAAACCGTGTTATATTAAAGTAAAAAAAATCCATAAAAAAATCAATTCCATCAACTAAATTCCACTGAGCGACAAGTTAGTATCTACAAGCTTTATTTGTGTCGGGCCTTCGATTTGCCGCCGTGCATGCGCGGTACGGCCAGATATAAATGTATGCTCTCGTTTTATTTGTTCCCATCCCTCCTCCCGACCGAGCTTTATTTTTATAAGTTTTATTACCTTTATCGGTTAGACTCAGTGTGGGATCGACCGATAGCTCTGTGCACCGTAAATACGACTAAACTTAGTTTTTATTGTAGCGTTTAAACACATGTTTATTTATGTTCCAACTTTAAAATTATTACAGCGTTTAACTCCTTATATGTTTTTATTATAACCCCCCAACTGCTTATGGTTATTATTCGGTTATATTTAATTGCATTTTAACAGTTTTATTTTTATATTCGTGTTGTTTTGTTAGAGTAAACACTAGGCTATTTTAAGTGCAAACCGTTTGGAGAATTATGTTATGTTGTTACAGTGTTTGTAATAAACTGTATTGGTGTTAGTTTGTATGGCGGCAACATATTGCTGCCTATTGGGAGCTGCAGGAAATATAAATTTAGGATCGGTTTTACGCGCATTGGACCGAAATTTGAGCCGTAATCGATATAGGTTTAGATATGAAATAATAATATAAAAAAATACACCCAACAGTCACATACATAGTCCTGAGCCCACACTAAAATCGAGTCTTGTGTCGTGGGTATCAGGAGCCAAAGGCTTTTCAGCCTCACAAACACGCAGACTTGAAACAAATACTTGTGGTTCACACAAACGTTTGTTTCGATGCGATGATCGAACCCGCGGCCTCTCGTTTTACAGCCGGCGTCCAACCAACTGCGCCACGGAGGCTTGCAAGTACTTATGTATTAAAAAGCTATATTCTTGCGCAGTATTAAATCAAGACGATGAAATGTCATTTGCGGCAGAAGTGATTGTGAACTTCCTGCAAAGCATATCGTTTCGAGGAAATGTTTAGTTACCAAAAAAGTAAAACATTTGCCAATTGTGTCCATTAATAAAAAATATTCTTTATTTCAAATATTTAAATTATACAATGACTTAAATTAATAACTAATTGTAAAGGATTTGATAAAGCCATACATTAAATCATATATTTCCAATTTTGGATTATAAAGGCACAAACGGCGGATATCAAATTTAGTTCCGCCCAAAATAGCTTTTGAATAATAAATGATATCTGAGTGCTTTTATATTGAGCCATTTTCTATACATTGTGTAAACTAGCTTAATTTTATACACATATCGTACAGGGAGTTGGGAAATA
The DNA here is from genome assembly GCA_033459515.1 of Theretra japonica. NCBI lineage: Eukaryota > Metazoa > Arthropoda > Insecta > Lepidoptera > Sphingidae > Theretra > Theretra japonica. Next base: position 9,286,721 of record CM065944.1, read on the forward strand.
CTATTCATTATATATTATTACGATGTATTATAGTGAATGTGGAAAGGTATTATAACTCCAAACAAGGTAAATGGAAATTGGTTACACGAATTAGCAAAGGCGAAATAAATTGTATAAACTGAGAATATAAAACATATAAACATAAACACACGCCTTTTTTCCAAGAAGGGGTAGGCAGAGGTGCTACCAGAACACCCACGTTTCGCCTTGTATATTCCGTCCCACGATGTGATAGGGGGCGAGCCTATCGCCATATCGGGCACAAATTCCTGACTCCGGGCTGATAAAGAATAGAAAAATCCAATATCACTTTGCCCGACCCGGGATTCGAACCCGAGACCTCAGCTTTGCAATCGTATCGTAGTACCACTACGCCACCGAGGCAGTCAGAATATTATACAGGGTATATCAAGACTGCTACTGTAAACGAAGCCAGGTGATAGTTTTAGTGACTACAGACGCGATGCAAAATTATGCAAAAAACGCGACGATTTTTTTTGTAATGTTTTTAATATCATTGTGTTTGGGTGGTAAATCCATAGTTTTTGCTAAAATTATAATTTATAGCCTTGCGAACTATAGCGTAAAAACAAAATTGGTGCGACAGTCACGCAAAAATACGGTAAAAACTACTAATATACTAATATACGTGTGGTTGTCGGAGATCCTCTAAAAAGTTATCCTGTAGAAGATATTCGTAATCATTTGGATACTGGGCGGCTACTACAGACCACGCTTGTTTAAACCTACTTCTAGTACCTACGTTTTCACTCATATCGACTGATGAACGATTCAATAGTGTTGACAAGTGTCGTTTATGGAATATTCGTTGACGTCATTGCAAAATCGAAGACTAGGAGCAGATTTAAATACGAAGAATCGCACGATATATCGAATATCGTGCTACGTAGTAGCCCTGCAGGATAGTTACCATCGCACATGATTATCGAAAACTCGTTATAATGGTCGATTTAAGTATGTCCCGATTTGTGTTCTGCCTATGTTTATTCATTAATGAGCCGACCGGCAAGGGGGGGGGGGGGGTTGAGCTTAGTAGACCGTACGCTAGCTGGGATAACGGTGTAGATAGTTGTGAGAAGAGAATCGCTATGATATTGGTTTCTTAGATTTACACGATTGTTACACATTGATATAAAATGGCGATAGGCTCGCTCCACATCGCATCATGCGACGGTGACACGTAAGGCAAAACGTATATGGTTACACCTCTGCCTACCCTTTCCGGGAAAAAGTGCGATGTTGTATGTATGAAAAAAAGTATTTTTTACGGTTTTTATCGCGGATTTGGTTTATTTTTTACAATTTTTAATTTCAAGACGTTTCGATTACTTTACAGCTTTCGTGGTTACGGGGCGGACAAATTAAACCAGCTGCGATAAATTCCGTGCAAAATAGGTTTATTTCGAAATGGCTATTAATTTATTCTAAATTCTGGATATTAAAATGGAGGGTTATTGAGTCCGAAATAGATTCAACAGCATCGACCAATAGTTTGAAGTACACTCTGTATGAAGCCTTCAAATGAGATAGCATGATCGATCGATGCTTCCGTATTCATAGAACTTAAGTAACACCTATTAAGCAGTTCTAAATTGGAGCATTTTATCAGGTACCTTTACATTTTTTACGCTAAAATACCAATAAATATGGATGCAAAATATCATATTTATTTAATGTCGACAGCTGTTGAAATTATCTCATATATTTAGGGATAGTACGCTACTATATGTAGTAAGCTACTACTATCTAGTCAATGCTCTTTGGGAACATTAAAATCTGAAACACTAATTTCCATATTTATAACATGAAATATGAAAAATTCCCTTATAATTTTTCCTCCCATATTTATAACCCTCAGGGCAAAGACAAATTACAAATATTTGTAATATTCTTTAGCCGCATTCACCCAAATTATATCAGAAACTCCTGTAAAAATGGTGTCTAGTAGTTGTGTCTAGAAGACACAATAAATCTCAATTTTAAGAATCCCCGTGGCGCAGTGGATTAAGACGTCGGCAGTAAAACTAGAAATGCGGGTTCAATTACTGAATCAACAAATATTTGTGTGATTCATAAATATTTATTTCGAGTCTAGTTATTGTGTGATCAATCTTTCGTATTTAGCGGTACCTACGTTACACGAGTTGTATCTTAATGTGGAGTGAGGAAACTCATGTGTATAACTTTTGAGTGTACTTGATATGTTTTTTTTTATTGCACAGGTCCGGCAAACGAGCAAACAGGTCACCTGATGGTAAGTGATCACCGCCGCCCATGAACATCTTCAACCCCATAGGATATAGAGATGCGTTGCCAGCGTGTAAAGTGGGAATACACTGTATTAAATGGCTTTGCTGAGTGTTTTCTTTTAGCATTCATTCATTAATGTAATGTAATAAAGAATTATGTTAATGCTCTGCAAAAATATTTCAAGTCAAAGAAAGAGTGAAAATTAATTCTGAATGTCGTGCTCTCACCACAATGTTTTACTCTCCGTCGGTTTACTGAATGTTAATTCGCGCCGAGGACGTACTAAAGCAATTCATAATCAACAATGCCGCAAGTTTATATTAAATTTGTTATTATATGACGAAAGTTTGTTAATAAAATGCATTATGTTTCCAAAGAGCGTTAACAGCCGAGACTACTTTGAAAAACTTTAGTCATGTCATTTGCATTTTAGTCACCTGATGTTAGCGTAGTATTAAATATTATGTTGCGTGAAGTTCTGAACCCTCTATTAGTATAGCGCGACGGATAGCGTCGCCGCAGGATTTTGAATTGAAATAGTTTAGGCAATCTTTTTTATATAGAGTTTTGAATCGTAAGATGACGCACGATTTTTTCAAAGGTGGTAGACATCAAAAAGGAAATCGTCACGCAACGTGCAATGCCCTAATAAAGTAAGATAACGTCAAACAGGAGAATATGTTTCATTTTCGTGGTATCTATTGTGTTATAACAAATAACAATATTTCATTTGAAATATGAAATGGTATTTAATCCCGTATCTGAAATTTGGTCCCGGGCAATATGCAATAACGCAAAATATATGTACCCAATATTTTATACTAATAAACATCGAAAACAAAGCATTTAATTTCCAAAATGTCAGAAGTATGTACAAAACAATAGGAAATATATTAGTGTAATTATTCTCGACCGCTATTTCGAAAGTATTAATTACATATCGAATCGGCCCGACAATTAACTAAGCAAAGCAACGATGAGAGATAAGGGCGCTTTGTAGCTGTTTAGATGCAAGATACAGCTCCATTGTTCGCGAAAGCCTTTATTTCAAGCCCAATTGTGAACTTAATTGTCGATTTTAGTAGATAAATATTGACGCCTGTTAAAATACTTTGTGGAATGATTTTATCCGCCGGAAAACGACCACGAACCATAAGAAGTAAACTCATGAAAATGACCCTCACACGTTTATTTATTGCCGTTGTTGACAGACGAGTTAGCGACGGGGCTGATAGTACACGGCTCCCACTGCTCATTAATTCTACAATGCCAGGAGCACAGACAAGCCACGGCCTACCATACTGCCTACGCATGTTGAATCTTCGTACCAACTAGCTTATATTCAGTGTCAAGAAAACTGCGATTGGGTTGAAACGTAATAATCATCTTTATGTTAGGACTGTGCTTTACTTTACATGAAGTGTAAATTCATTACGGGCGTTCACAAAAAGAAGGGAGACTTTGATAGTTTATTCTGCCTTGATTATTCGGATAATATAATTGGCTTATAAGCTCAAATTTTAACTTTACAACTTGTTAAATTTAAATACACCCAAATAAATACACCCAACAGTCACATACATAGTCTGACCTCATACTGAGATCGAGTCTTGTGTCGTGGGTATCAGAAAGTACGAGAGACTTTTCGGTCTCACAAACGCAAAATTAATAGAAAAGACATTTTAATAATATGAGAATAATTTTCCTTCATACGGAAAACTTCTCGCAATTTTAATTAAATTGTCCTTTCAGTTGAAAGGCATCTCTTGCATATTGCGCTATGAAGTTTTGTTACCTTGTTAGAGTACTATCTTTGTTTCTGACCTAACCATTTTGAAATTCCACGGTACTTACAACTAAACTAGGTTTACGATACGAGTGGTTCCTGCAAATCCTTCATTTGTAATATAACCCAAGATTTATATGTTTGAAATTGGAGTAGGAAGTTTCTGGCCTCACGTCCGACAGCCATTAAATAATCGCTTAGTTTTGCGATCTGTAGTGCTGTTACCTAAGTATTTCAATAAGCCTTGAGAGCGTTTCCAAACTGCCTAACTTCGCTGTTTCCACGCTCCATAAAATGTTCACTAACCCGCTCCATTTCCTTTAGAATCTTTGCTGATGAAGCCCTGTTTTGTTCCCTAATGACGTGTTTGAGTTACAAATAATTACCAACAGAATATTTGGTATAGATAGCGTTGCGAATATTATGTAAGCTTAATAATTAGTTACAAAAGATAATGCTTTTGTTTTGAAATTGTCAAGCATTTATTTAAAAAAAATAATTACAAATATTTTTGAATGCAAGTAAAAGTATGACAGTAGATTTTCTTTTATTAAGTGTTATTAATTAATGTAAATAAAAAGAGGTAATTCGCAATATTCAAAACGCGTCCTTTTTAAAATTCTGGTTCCGTACACGTACTTGTGATATAACTAAACCAACAAGAATTACCAATTAGGAGAGCAGTTGCTTGTATACTAAATTAAATTTACATTATTAATTAACTTTAAGTCTTACCAACAGATCCCAAATTGTTTATAGGTCAGACGGTATTTAGTAAAACTATGTATAATAAGAGGAAAACTTTAGCACAAGAGTGATACGGGTTTGAATCTAGGTCGAGGAGTGACAAGACAGTGTCTGCGCCTCGGAGAACATAATATGATTCCTTTTCACGCCTTGAATATTAGACGTTATGTTAAGTGCGACTAATATCTTGAAATGAGTGGATTGCACAAAATTTGTTGAGGAATATTTTGACTATTTCAAATTGAAATTGAAGCTATTAAAATTACGGTAAATTTTTGGTAAAGATCCATGGGATATTAGTACAGAGGTAAATAAATAAATACACCCAACAGTCACATACATAGATGACAAGTTATTAAGCAGTGTTAATGTCTTATAGCATTAAGCTATCAAAACTGATCCCTTCACCACACACGTCAAAACCTATACTTTTACATCCAAGGATTTTACCCAGTATTGTTTCAATTTCATACCCTCAGTCTTAATTGAAGATATGAACTCATTTTACGATGACGGGGATAGCAATGAATGTGACAATAAAGTGGTGACTACGAATCACCTTTTTAAAAACCTAGTGGCATTCGTCTACAATATGTTCACCACGAACTTGTATAACATTTTGTTGATTACAAAGGGTCTCGGGTTCGAACCTCGGATCGGGCAAAGTGATATTGGATTTGTGCCCGATATTGCTTTAGGCTTGCCCCCTATCACATCATGGAACGGAAAACATACGGCGAAACGTGAGTGTCCTGGTTGCACCTCTACCTTCTGGAAGGGGGGCGTGACGTTTATGTATATGTAAAAGTTTTGTTTATACCGTTTTATTTGTTGAAAAGATTTACTTTGTAGTCTATATTCTTCTAAGATGCTATGTTTTTAAGCAGTGAGAAGGAAACGACAGAAAGTTCGCCTTCTTTTTCTTATAAATAAAATAAAGAGGCTTAGACGACATTCCGTCCACCGTTACAGCATTCGGCCGGCACACATCCCTCTTCATTTACTTGCAAAACAAAATCTAACTTAAGTTATATTGAGACCCACAGCTAAATAGAAGCTTTGTTAATGGCCTACTTATCGTAATACTTATCCTATCCTTAAATAAATTACTGCAGGAATAAATTCATTACAATTTTCGTTGTTTTTGACACGTTTTCTTTTTTTGTTTAGTAGTACGGAGAAGCTTTAGTAATCAGAATTTGTAGTAGCCATTTTGGACTATTTTATTTTTCATACAGTTGCTGTTAAATTGTTGTTTAATGGATCGCAGTATAATTGCAAACACTAGAAAATCAGTATAAATATATATTTTTTTCTGCCATAGATCTATTAGTGCAAGTGACCCGTAAAATATTATACGGAGTACCCTAAGAGCTTTCCACGATGTCTTTACGTTTGCTTTATGGCGTGGAATTTATACAGCGTGGTTCATATGTGAGGAAAAACGCCGGCAAAATAAACACACGCCAATAAAAAGTTTATCCTCTCGTTGGTTTAAATAATTTGCGTCGCTCCCCCGGTTCAGTCAAACGCTCAAGTGATACTTCATTTGTTTATATGTATTCGATGGCTTTGTTGGTTGCTGTTTTGTACTGAAATATAAATGTAACTATATATGTATGCTATCAGAAAGGTTTTTAGTATAAGTAACAATTGATTCCCTTTAACATATTTAAATATTAGTAGTGCAATGGTTTTCATCCGCGTGAAAAAAAAAAACATTCTTCTGGAATAAATGTCCCTCTTTGTATTTTGTCGGGATAGGAAGTATACCTTGTAGCCTTAATCCACAAATGGACTATCTAATAATAAAATATTTTTATGATTCATCACAGTACTTCCTGAGATTAGCCTTTTTGTAAGCATTAGAAACTACGAGTACAAAAGGCTTTTCTTTCTCACAAGACCGAAACAAATTCGATATGTTTTATAATATTCATCAGTCATAAAACTGACAGTTACGACTGAGTATGTAAAGCCTACGTCAGAGTACGTACGGTAGAGTGTACTTATATTTCATTTATGAGCTTTGCCTCCGACGACTAGTTACTGCATACAAATCGGGCGATTACAAAAATAATGTTCTGGCCACACAAAATCTAACAATTATGGCTTCCTCTCTCTAAGTATGGTGGAATTATAAAATACGTCTTTTGTAATAACTTGACGGGGACCGTGTGTTCGTAATACTAATTAAGCAAAGCAAGGTTTCATTTCTATGTCATATTTTTTATGTTACTTTTTCATGCAAAAGTTTCAAAAACCTCAAAAACTTCTGTTATAAAAATTTACTCTTTGCGTTGATTTTTTATTTTAATACATCACGCAAGTCAATCAGTTAGTTGTCCGAACAGAGAATCGAATCCAAGTCCTCACGGTTCACAATCCATGTGTACGACTTCTAACATTTAAGGATCTATAACAATTAATAGAAGTACTACTCGTCGAAAGATCGCCGCGTCGGATAAAATTAATTTGTCTCGAAACCCTCGAGAATTCAATCAGAAAAATGAAAAGGCCAACTCGGAAATAAATAATTGATCATTTTTCTCCTTTGTGAAGTGGGACACGGAATTACGGGTCCAGGAAAGTTTTTAATGCCAAGAATAGAGTTATGATTACAGAAGCCAGATGTAAGGTCACACGGAGTTATTTATAGAGTCTTGTCATAGCCAATTTTTATATTGATTTTATCGAGGAAGACAATTTTCTGCGAATAATGAAGCCACCCTTCCTCGCCCTTGCTCTATCTATTACCTATTTATTATCAAATGTCGCGACGCACTCATGATTCCTAAATAATAAGCAGAATAGGTGTTTACAGCTGAAGGGACTCATGAAAAAACTTATCCGTTTCATCATCATCATTATCAGCCTTTTAATGTCCACTGCTGGAAATAGGCCTCCTCGAAATAACGGCCCTGTATTCAGCTTGTCGCATCCAGCGTCTGCCAGCGACCTTTCGCAAATTGTCACTCCACCAAGCTGGAGTACACACTACGTTTGCGAAGACGCGGTCTCCACTCAATAACACGTTTACCCCATCAGCTATCGGTTCTTCGAAAGATGTGGCCAGCCCACTACCACTACAGCTTGCTAATCCTGTGTGATATGTCTATAACTTTGATTTTTTGTCGGATAAGGTCGTCATGGACTCGTTTATCGAACCTAAAAATATTTTAATTTACAATGAGCAGTAACTTCACCTGTGCATCTATGAGGGAGTAGCAATTACTACCACTAATACTACGCATATTTCGTCTTGCTTGTTCACCTCTCACGCTGCGGTTTTGAGATAGTGCCCAAGCGCAGCGTGCGACGTCCACTCACTAGGTAGTCAAACGACCTGGTAAAGGTCGCGGGACGTCGCTGGATGTGGGCTGCCTCCAGCAGGTCACTGTGGAAATCATTGGGACAGGCCTATGTTCAGCAGTGGACTTCCTTTGGCTGATGGATTGGATTGGATTTAATTCACCTCCCATAGCTCCAACACGATGCCATTAATAGGGCCACCTACGCTATAAATATAAAGTATTTAATGAAGAGTAAAAGTATGTTTTCAATCTTTCCTGTGCGAATCTCTTACACTGTCAAATAGAATAATACGGAAGAACTTGTCATAACATTGAAGAAAAATATTATTTCTCACTGGGAAAGTAAGCCGACGAGAAAATGGCGTGTCTCGAGTCCGCTTCGGGATTGTGTGCTTTTCTAGAAATTGTATTTATACTTTGGAGATAGTAAAATTTTATATTATCTTTATATAAGACTTTTTATTTCATTATTATAGGTGTATGGTACGATTTTGTTGGTATCTAGGTATGAAAATGTAGGAGAATAGGCGTGTATAATGCTAATGTTGAATTGAATTATATTTTTTTGTAATATTTTCATGAATACGTAATAATATCTTTATCAGTTTATAATTTTTTCGATATATTTAGTTGCATTGTGTCTGAAGTCATTAATACTAGCACCTGGCTTCGGTCGCAGTTTGGATATAGCCTGTATAGCCTACTATAAAGCAAAGCATCCCTCACCGGTGGATATATGTAGACCCGTTATTAAATATTAACTATTTTTTTATAGCCGTTATAGGCAGACGAGCTAGCGGCCCGCCTGATGGAAAGCGGCTACCGCTGCCCATAGACCTCCGCAGTGCAAGGGGTCCAGCACAACAAAGTCGCTGCCTACCTTAAGGAAAGTACTCTAACTATTAAGTACTATCCTTCGTAATTAGGTGTTTTTGATTCATTGATTATCATGCTGACTTTAAACTTTGCTCTAGTTATATGACCTTTCGCATAATTACACTAATTGTCGTATTCGACGTCAAACACCGGGTATGACACACTAAATGTCACTGGGATCTGTATAGTGATATTAGGAAGTCGTGGGTGTGTACTGAAACCTTTGCATGGTTAATAATAGACGCGTGCTAGACGACGTGACGTCACAACACAAACATTGTAATTTTAACAATTATTTTTATTCCAAACAATAGACTTTCATGAGTGGAAATAGACTGACACAAACTATGCGACCAGAATTGTATTTTTGTGTAAGTTTTTCTTATTGAGGAGATCAATAAGACGAGTGCGATTTACTCATGATAAGCGTCAAACCTTTAAACTAAAACAACGCTCAGAACTTAAAATATTAACAGCCTTATTCATAGGCAGTTTTCAAACCTATTTTAGTTAACGAAAGTTTTTTCCCTTTCGAACGACTTTTGAATTCAGTTTAAGCGAAGAAGACAAAACATTCGTTAACTAAAATAGATTTTAAAACTGTCTATGAATAAGGCCGTATATATTTAAGATATCTAAGCACTGGGTGGCACTGTACTGCGCTATTCACTTCGGGAAATTAAGTGTAAAGTCAAAAGGGTGTTGAATGGTGGTGCACTTAATCTTTACTGATCGCAAAGAACAATTACCAATTTATTTAATTCCCTGGTTTACTTACACCTACCACCTAGATATTTATGTATAAGAGAATTTTTCTCTGCGTAAGTCTCATAAATATTTCGGTTGTAGCGGCACCAAAAAGTTTCTCATAATTTTCGATATCTAGGACCTTACACTTGAATCTCATTATAGATAAGATAGTGTCATTATTTGGTGTACCTATTTTTTTCTATTTCACATATTCAATTCCTCTGACTTTTCGGAGCTATGTGTGTATTGATAGTCACCACGCACTTTAACGATTAAGAAAAACATCGTGAGGAAACTTGCATACCGTAGCGATTTTAAAAAATGTCTACGGTATTAAGTCCGCCAACCCGCACTAGGCCAGCGTGGTGGACTATATAGCCTAACCACTCTCAATCGATTCTCTCAATTGCCGATAGGCCCGTGCCCAGCAGTGAGACGAATGCGGGCTGATACATACATACATATCCAATTTATATTCGATTCAACAAAATAAAGAGAAATACACGAAAAGCACATCTAAATGAAGAAATTTCATCATCTAAATATTAATAATGCAGCTCTGTAATCAAATGACGTCACACTAACGCACAATGGAATAAAAATACGGTTTTGAAGCTATGACATAAGCCATATTGTCATATTGTCATGAATGGAACGGACGTACTATACGACGGTAGGTATCATTCGATCATCTCGGGCGGACGTTATTGTCTTTTATAGCTCGTGTCAGCGAGCTTTTGTTGGCAAATAGATAAAATATACAGTAAAATGTGCTGCAACTAGGTCGGGAAAAACGTTGAATGTAAATAATTATGTTGGACTTGAAAATCATTTTATGGATCAAAATATAGTTAATGTACGTTATGTTTTAAAAAATCCTTGGTGGCGCAGTTGTGCTACGGTATGATTGGAAAGCTAAGGTGATATTGGATTCTTCTATTCATTATCAGTCCGGAGTCAGAAATTCGTGCCCGATATGGCGATTGGCTCGCCCCCCATCACTTCGTGAGGCGGTCAATACAAGGTGAAACGTAAGTGTCTTGATTGAGTATATGTATTATTAGGGGCGTGAGTATATGTTAGTAGGTATTTAAAAAAATATCTTGTAGCTAAATTATTTATAATTGTTTAGGCTTTCCATCCCGTTGGCCTGCTGCCGATTACCGGATTTAGATATTAGGTTTCCTGACTAAGTCCACTGCTGAACATAGGCCTCCCCTTTGGATCGCCACTTATCTTCATTAAATTATTCACGAGCAATCAATCGAAAGTGCTGTTTCATTAATAAATATAATAACTACAGGCCATTAATCCGTGTATAAATCAATCACTGCAGTTTCTATTTTAATTACAAATGGTTTTTACGTTGAGTGTCATGCATTTTGATGAGGGAGTTTACGATCGACAGATAGGAATAAAATGCAGACGATTGCAGCCGTTTACTGCTCGCACTAATCTCGAATACTGATTTGTCGACAAGCTTACGAAGCTATTACAAGGAGGGATATAAAAATAATAATTATTATTTATTCTAAACTCAATTATTACGACCACTGCAATTAGGCGCTGACCTGATAGTGCTTGTGATAGTTATTCAATAACGTTCAGTCAAAACATCATCAGCCTTTCTGCGTCCACTGCTGGACATAAGCCCTCCTATGGCACGTCACTGGGCTCGATCTTCAGCCCACCGTCTCCAACCGCTACCATCCATCTTACTAATATCGTCGCTCCACCTGGTTGGAGGACGTTCTACACTAAGCAACGTGCAGTCAAACGAGGGATTTTGATTACCTTGTTTTAACAGAAAAGTGCTTATATTTGACATTTAAGTGGACTGCCTCGGTGGCGTAGTGGTACTACGGTATGATTGCAAATCTGAGGTCTCGGGTTCGAATCCCGGGTCGGGCAAAGTGATATTGGATTTTTCTATTCATTATTAGCCCGGAGTCAGGAATTTGTGCCCGATATGGCGATGGGCTCGCCTCCTATCACATCGTGGGACGGAATATACAAGGCGAAACGTGGGTGTTCTAGTAGCACCTCTGCCTACCCCTTCTGGGAAAAAGGCGTGTGGTTATGTATGTATGTATGTATGTATGTATTTGACATTTACAAAATTTTATCAATCTTTTCAGAATTTGGAGAAAACACATGTGATATCTAGTATGCTAATAATAGTCGACCATCTTAGTCCCAATTCACCCAGTTTACGGGGTACCAAACTTTACGCTCAGTAAAAATCAGCGCTATAACAAATTTTCATAAAAATGAAGTGATCTTCAATGTTTCTCTAATTAAAATGGTGTTCATAATTCCGGAAACGCTTCAGCCTTATGCAAACGCGGTGGCATTTTAATAAAACTGATATTGCGTTGGCGTATCAACAAGCCATCACCAGACAGTTTGCTGATTGATAGCTAAAACCCCATGATGATAAAGAAATGTTTATTAGAACCGATTTTTTTTTTCATTTTGGAATTTGTGCCTGGAGATATGATACTGTGGTAACTACTCATATTGTACGATATAAAGAAGTTACTTGAAAAAGTTACATAACAAAATTACGCAAATCTTTCGCTAGACGATGGAGGAAGACCATATTTAAAAATGTATAGATTTAGCTCCAGAAAACTGTATTCTTTACATATTTCGAAAAAGAACCCAAATTGACGTGGCAATTTTACGGACAAAACCATAATACCAAAATATCTCTTACTGTTAGTAAATAAGGAACAGAAACGCTTATTTTAGTGACTCGAAAACAAGAGCTCACACTATAAAAAAATGTCAATGTTGCCGAAATAATCATAAAAATATTATAGGTTATTAACTTGGCGATCTCCCCGAGGTCTGTGGGCGGGCATTTTTCTCAATGTAGGTTTATGTACTTCGTTATTATATAAAAAGGCATTGAAACTAAACGACGATTTCATCACTCATGAATTTGGGACGAGAAATTAGTTTGGATTAGGTTGAGGTTTGGTTGCATGCCTGTCGTACAAACAAAAATTATTCTAGTATATGCATTATTTCTCCTATTCCAATCAGTGGTCAAAAATAGAATGCAACGACAAACAAATAGTTTACAACACTTTTTTTTCTCAAATAAACAGCTTTATGTTTGTTATGAAAGACCAGCGGATTCAAAGAAACTGTTGATGACTAAATAAATCAAATAGTCAAATATCGATGATTAACGAAATAGTTTCCATTTCCCCGTAAGACACATCAAAGAGAATATGTATTCTGTGTTCGTCAAAACAGAACATCAACAAAACCGAAACGGTTTCTATTTTGTCTTTCTTAAAATCATTAATTACACCACCCAAGAATATAAAATCTATGCGCATTTGTATGTTAATTTTACCATGGTTATCTAAGTTCTTCCTTGCCTTTATTCGTTACTTTTATATCCTTTAAATAAATAAATAATGAACAAATAATTATTTTTGTTTATAATGAGTGTGATGTATTATGTCTTTCATTCCCATTTTTTTTACTGGCACGACGAAGTTTCTTGTTATTGTTGTATGTTGTTTAAATTGCAGTGTATTCAAAAAAGAATATCCACTTTATGTAGGCTTAAGTCGAAACGAGACTTACTTGAGAGAGTCACATATATGGATAAATACAAATATTCCAGCACAGGCTCATGTAGTCTCTTATACCTACAAAAGCCGACGTGGCCCAATTGGTGAGACCACGGCAGTTAGCCGTGAGGCCGCGGGTTCGATCCACGCACCAAGACAAATATTTGTGTGATCCATGGGTATTTTTTTTGGGTCTGGGCGTTGTGAGACCGAAAATTTCCACAGCATCTGATACCCACGACACAAGACTCAATCTTAGTGTGGGGTCAGGACTATGTATGCGATTGTTAGGTTGATTTATTTATTCGATTATCCACAGATAGTTTACATTCTAAGATATTTTAAAAGGAAAGAATATAAGTCGTTGATACCACTAATGCATGTGGTGCGGATTTAACAGTTTGAAACCAATCTTAAAGTTTTGAAGGTTTCCTACCCGTCTCTGTTACCTAATTAATTTTAAAGATACAATTTCCAGCAATCCATCATAAAGTTTGCGCGGCAAGAGTCGTAAACTCCGCTGGAGCCGTTCGCGGGGGTCGCTTATGAAACTTTTGTTTACTTTACTAATCATTGTAATAGTCTTTTATTTAGGACAATGTTCATATTAAATATGATTTGTTATTAACACAATTTGCTGCTCAAACACAATTTCGATATGTAATCATCCCCGTAGTTTTAATTGAAGTTGCTAATTGTGTTACAAAATTGAAGTAATGACTTAAATAACTTTGGTATTGATAAATTGTGTTGATTTTACTCTCTCTCTCTCTTTTCAGCCACAGGAAGTCCACACAGAACTAGTAGTGTGGTACGGTTGGAGACGATATGCTGAAGACTGGACCCAATGGCGTGCAATAGGAGAGGCCTATGTCCAGCAGTGGGCATAGGCCCATAGGGCATGGGCGCGGTTGGGTTGACGATGATGATAAATAGTAGTGCGGAGCTTATAGAATTACATAATCATTCCATTATACCTCCATACCTATTTTATGTACTTGAGCTGCTTTCACAATAAGACACAATTCGTTAACCAGTATACTTACTTTAAAACCTCACAGGCAGGTAGGTGGTTTTCAGTTGATAACTGGGCACGACCAGTCTACGGGGGCATTTCCTTCTCACTATAAAAAAACAAAGACTTAACATATCCGCATGTCCGACTAAACATTTTTGATACCAAGTGCTTCAGTAACATAGAATTTAATGGTATGTGAAATCTACTAGCTTTCAGTAGACCATACTGGATGACTATAGCCAAGATCTTCTCAATGGATCTTCTGATTTTAAAAGCGATGTGCACAGCAGTCGGCGATTACGAGCCGACAGAGTATTAAATTATGATCATTTCAACGCGTTAATAACGTAAGCTCTTGAATCTGGTATCGTTCTGCAGCCGCAGTCTATTTGTGGCTTCGTAACTTTATGATGTACTTTGTGTTATCGTATGGTCGGGTGGTTAATAATAACCGGCTATTCCTGACTTGTTATGAGTGCTGTACTAATATGTTCATACCTGCCCAAATTTAGGGGCGTTGTTTTAAAATTAAGAGGTTTTATCGTAGTTTACTGGTGTTTGAAGTTTTCAAGTGGGTGAGATAAATTTAGCAATTACTCTTTAGTTCGCATTGCCTAAAATAATAATGATATTCGTTTATGGATTAGAATCATTGAGAGGCCTATGTTCAGCAGTGGACTTCCTTTGGCTGATGGATTGGATTGGATTGGATTATGGATTAATCGTGGTTATGTACGAGTATTTTTATAATTCTTGCAATACTTATATTTTTGTGAGTTAAAGAATGGTTCAGATTAGTGAATTTTTAACTTGGGTCTTCGTAAGCCCGTTTCTCATTTGTCAAACGTTTCATTCGGCACTCCATTATTCATTGATAATACCGCATGCGGCGAAGATGCGTAACGTAATTTAGTGAGGGAATTTCCCCATGTTCATCGCAACGATTATTGATTTAGAAGGCCACATCTAATGTTGGCTTAATATCTGCGGTTGTTTTGATGTGAGACTGATAGTCTATCTCGTTCTAAACAGAACTTTGACTTGAAGTGTTTGTTTGTTTATATATATATATGTGTAGTTATGTAAAATTTGCGAATGGGTTCCATTTTTATCGAGTAAAATGTTTCTTCTTATGTGGTATATTTTCATAAGCAACAGAAAAATAGAAGTTTAACACAAAGTTTCGATGTATTACGACCCCTAGAGGCATATGTTTTCCAATACTAATCTTCTTTCTTTTGCAAAGGTATGTGCGGATGCAAAGTGAAAAGTGTTTCCTGCATTGCTGTGTGACAAAAATAAGAATCTAAGTCCAAAATCAAATCTTAAATATTCAAAACCCAGACAACGACCCTGAAAGATTTCACCAACGATCATATCAGATCAGTAGATGTAACAAAGGCCTTGGATGGCTTTTTAAATACATTATTTTATAAAGATTCATACAAGTTACGCAATATGTTTAAAGTATATGACGACAAGACAATACTGTATGTGGAGTGATGTCAACTAGAGACAAAGATAAAAAATAAGCATTGCCTTATTAGTCGTTTGTGAGAAGTTATTGCCCATTGTGCAACAATGGCACCTCATAAAAATATATACATTGTTGCAGCTAAAGATTGTTTAACGACTAAGACCCAATGCTAAGTTATCGCAAGTCTGAACGAGGGAAACCAAAGGCCACATCTTGTGTACCTAGACAATAGTTTGTATAGCAAGATCAAAACCAAGGGATTATTATAAACGCAGAATGACGAGTGATACCTTTGAGCGTATGAGGTAAAATTACGCATCTGAAACGCGTCTGACGGGTAAATATGTACATGACAGATAAACTTTAATGGTTTCTTTGATACTGTTCATGTAATTATTTATGTCTTTTCTGTATCTAATAAATAAGAAAAAAGATATAGCTATGTTTTGTCCTTGTCCCGCACCGAGACAAATGTTTGTGTGGCCTACGTATTTGTTGTATTTGTTGTCATCGAGGCTACAGTCGCTGCCATGAGTGTAGCGATCTACTGGGCCAGGAAATTGTAAGAGTTATAGTACAAATAATTTTGAGCCATTCACTCAAACGAAGAATATGAGAGAAAAACCGTAAAGTCTTAGTTTCTGATAGCACTGACTCACGACTTCTTAGTGTAAGTTCAGGACTATTCATGTGACTAATGATATGGTGTATTTATTATTTATTTGAAAGTAAAAGACAAAACCGCAACGTTTTCCACTTCTATAGACTGTAAACACCTCGATAACACAATTGTATAACAGTATAATTAAACGACATGCGAACGCAGAACAAAAGACGCATCCTCCAGAGCAAACTCATTATATAGGCGCCGTGACCGTGAATGTGCTATACGAACCGGGAATACAGGACTCCTGCTTTAATTTTCGCATTTACTAAGACATTGTCTGAATAATTTGATGTGAAGCAATGCTAGGGAATTTCGTTTCATGTTCGGATGGGTAATAGTCTAAAAGCCGCTGGAGATCGACCTTCGCCCGTCTGATAACCAGATGAGACATATATTTTTGATTAAATGTTATTGATTAACAAACATGCCCACGATAACTTGCCTATAGAAAAGTGTTCATGGCTATTTCTTTTTAATTTTTCGACTGGAGTACCTACTATGAAATAAATATATTCCGGGATTAAACTAGGTGCATCCGGTTATTGAAGGACGTAGTCACTTTGCTTTGCTACACACAAATTTATTTTTATGTTTATTATTTTTTTAATACAAATCAACGTTATCCTTGTAAGCAGCACCCCGTACAACCTAAACTCCTTGCAACCGTGCTCTACTTTGAATTTCCAAATATACATATCTATAACGAGATGTATTTATTGTATCAGCCCATATACGACCCACTGCAGGGCACGGGCCTCCTCTACAATTGAGAGTACGATTGAGAGTGAGATGAGATGTATAGCCTGATATAATTTTATTAATATTCTAACGAATCACTGTGATAAAAAATATTATTTTATTATTACAATACAAAGGTACTGCGTTGGTGGCGAAGTTGTACTACGGTATGATTGCAAAGCTGAGGTGTCGGGTTCGAATACCGAGTCGGGTAAAGTGATATTGGATTTTTCTATTCATTATCAGCCTGGAGTCAGGAATTTGTGCCCGATATGGCGACAGGCACACCTATCATATCGTCACACGGATAACACAAGGCGAAACGTGGGTGTTCTGGTTACACCTCTGCCTACTCCTCCTAGGAAAAAGGCGTTAGTTTAAGTATGTATGTACAATACAAAGGTGCTAAGGCTACAATAAAGGCGTCGGGTGATATAAATTAATTTCTATCGCCGATCGCTGGCCCGGAGCGAATGACCCATTGTGACCCAATTATTTCGCAGACAACTTTTCCCCCAAACTTGCGTAATTACTTTATCAGATAGATATTACGAGATGCTGAGAAAAATCCGCGTTAACTTCATTATTACACCTTTGGTTAATATAAATTATCTGATCCATTTTCTTTTGAGGTCACGTTAATTATTTGTATAGAATAAGCTTTTGGAGGAAATTTATAGTTAATTATATTACGCTTCAACATGGAAGCAAAACATCGAGACAATGCTAGGGAGTTCCACACATAGTGGATGCTGCCTGTCTCATGGTAAGCCCCTCTTTATATAAATTAAATTATTTCTAAAGCATGGGACACTTCGAAAATAATTGGAACTAACGAAACCTCTGCCTACAAGAATAAGGGTCTGGAAATATGAACGGAAAGAGAAAAACACAATAAATAAATAAATACACCCAACAGTCACATACATAGTCCTGATCCCACACTAAGATCGAGTCTTATGTCGTGGGTATCAGGAACTATGAGAAACTTTTCGGTATCACAAACACCCAGACCAGAAACAAATACTTGTGGTTCACACAAACATTTGTTTTGGCGCGGGGATCGAACCCACGGTCTCTCTCAACCAACTGCGCCACGGAGGCAGTCAAATACTTAAGTATATAGGCTATAATCTTTCGCAATATTGAAACAAGATGATTAAATGTCATTTGCGGTAGGAGTGAATGTGAACTTTCTGTGAATGAAAATAATTTGATAAAAATGATGGAAAATTGGAAAGCGATTGAATCCATGTTCTTATAGTATACAGCATATACCCTTACCATTGGATATATCAGACAGCTTGTAGCCACAATCTAGTATATTTTTATAAATGTCCAACTAATGATTTATTTATTGGTTGACAATTGGCGCCAATCAGAACTTATTGGAAGTTCACGTCGAGGTTCAAAGTCAATCAGCAGTCAATGGATTCAAGTGCTATTTTTAAATTACTTCTTTAAATTATCTTGTATAAATATAGAATTGGTGGTTATGTTTAGTTATTCGCAGTGCAAAGATATTCACTGCTCTGTTCTCGGAGGGTAGGCCACTGTCATAATTACATACATTTTAACCGAAAACAACAAAGTATGCCTTGGAAAGCTACGCCTGCTGTATGTTGGTATAGAATAGAGTAATTAAGAAACAGATTCTACCGAATATTTCCTAACCACGTGACAGATTGAGCACGAACAAATCGAATATTTAGTATTTATTTTAAAGAATCTTAAATACTTTGCCACAGAGTAGGATTTATACTTGGCATGGCGATAGGCTCGCCTCCTATTACGCCTTGAGATAAAAATGATTTCGATGGATCATTGGAAACACGTGTAACACGTTTGCCTAGTCTTTCGGGAATAAAGGCGTTAGCTTACGTACAACTAATATCATTGATAGCCTCCGTGGCGCAGTTAGTTGGACGCCGGCTGTGAAACAAGAGGTTGCGGGTTCGATCCCCGCACCGAAACAAATGTTTGTGTGAACCACAAGTATTTGCTTCGGGTCTGGGCGTTTGTGATACCGAAAAGTCTCTCTTGGTTTCTGATACCCACGACACAAGACACGGTCTTAACGTGGGTTCAGGAATATGTATGCGACTGTTGGGTGTATGTGTTTATTTTATTTTTTAAGATTATATATGAGTATAAAACTGTCTATCCGTTTATTTCAGTTGTTAATTCTTATCGTAATAACTTCTGATTCGTTCTATAAATGTCTACAAAGTGTAAAAACGTCGTAAACCTTTAAAATGTTTGTAAGTTGTAAACTGAAAATGTGTCTTTAAATTTACGCGAGTTTTATTTATACAATAATGTCTGCTGAAAGTTGCTGAACTAACTCAAAAATATGTTTTGAAATATTGACTTTGAAACTTTACTCTGATATTAGCTAGTTTATCGTCAGCTCTGTAATATGATTCGATAAGTTTAAGAATATGTTGTGCACACGACAGAGGTCGCGTATACTTTCTTTGTGCCTATTTTATATTTTATTCCTTTGTTATACTTTTTTTCCTTTTATATTAAATTAGAACCTGTATTCCTGTTACCGACCTTGATAATTTTATATTTTTCTTTATTATCCTCATCCGCAACCATAGTAACTTCACTGTTGAATATTGGCCTCGCCTAAAAAATCCCCAGCGATCTGTTTGAAACAGTAACAAGTAGATGTGGCAATCACTGGCTACTGTTTTAATAAAAAAATCTAAATTTAAAATCGATTTATTTAAGTACACAATAAACACAAAAATTAATTAAAATTACAAAAATAAATCGATTTTATATTTAGACTTTTTATCATCAATTACACACACAAAATGTTCTGCGTGGTCTAGGACTCAAATCTAAGAAACCTCAGTTCATAGATTGTTTCCGCTTCTATTAAACCCTTGAGGCCAATAACACCAAGTTTGTGTTGACTGATTAACGTTCAGAAAGGTAAAGCTATTTTCTTGTCCTAAAATGAAATGGCTCTCAGGTATCTATACCCTTAGGAGCGAATACTTTGATTAGTACCCATCACAATTGGAGGGAAACGACTTGGTCGTAAAGTCTTTGCTTTCAGGTGAACAACCTGACCACTGTCAGACGTATTAACAGAAACTAGTTATTGGGGATGGTTTAGCAATAAAATGTGTGGAAATTGTAAGGTATTGGTTATTTTCAGTAAAATACTGATGGATGGAGACCACCATTTAAACTTCTTTGTGTTTTTCATAGTTTGAACCAGCGGGTTTTTAAACAAAATGTGAATAAACTGCCTAAGTGAACAACGCATGGTATGTATGTATGTATGTATATATGTATGTATGGTGAGTTCTCCCAGTGTATAACTGAATTTGAACATACATACTTAAAAATCGTTTAACCCAATACATACATATATCCTACCAGCAATTAAAATCGATAAAAAAATAATTGTTAATAAAGTATATAGTGAATCAGTTCATATTATTTCCCTTTTATCCAATACATCTCAAGTTAAGTTAAGCGTATCGATTATGAACACAAGTTGTGAGTAGCGAGATCTGAAATCGCTCGCTCAGTACACAGTTCAATGTAGTTAGAAAGTTGGTAGAGGAGTGTTAGTTGCTTATTAGTTTATTTGGACTTGCGATGCTGTTATTTGCTTGACTGCAGGGGAAATTGTGTAATAAATATTGACTCTTATACGGGGAGGAGCAAAGCAAGCGTGCAGGAGATTATCATAAAACTTTGTCTTTATTGTTCATGGTGGTTAGAAATAGGGCAGTCCTTTTTTCTTATACCTATTTTAAATTGACTTGGAATAACCACATACGAAAGCTGAAACCACAAGATCGGAGATGGTCTGGTTTTTTCAAAAAAGGAGAAAGCTTCCCTATTAGTCTCTATGTACATGCATATATACATTTTCGTTCTTTAATATAACAAAGCGTTAATGCAAATTATAAAAAATGATACAATGATTGTACGAATGATAATTATTGGAAATAAAGCGTTTCAAAGAACATTACATTTTGAATCTGATTACAATGCACACACTGTCACACACAATATCACGTATGGAAGCATAAAACTGCAGTAAAAATAACGTAGCCCACCCAAGCAGTTGAAACTTATGATATTCAAATATTGTATTATTTGAATGAAATGGTTGATGGAAAAAGGTTCGCATTATCCCAGATTGGATACTATGCGAAGGCGTACAAGCAAATAGCGTAATCCATCTTGTTTTAAAATTATTCACTGTACTTTCGGCCTTCCATAATTACGTTGATTATCGGAGGAGGTAACTATATCCAATTAATGTTTTATCTCGATATTACGATGATAATATACCAATATTAAATCATATTGGTCAGACGACCTAGTAAAGGTCGCAGGACGTCGCTGGATGCAGGCTGCCTCCGACAAGTTGCTGTGGAAATCATTGGGTTAGGCCTATGTTAGCAGTGGACTTCGTTTGGCTGATGGATGGATGGATGCATGGATTAAATCATATTACATTGACCTCATAGATATAGGAAAATTTTAGTAATTGACGTTCAAAGCTACTAACATGCACAAATAAACAAAAAGTCGGATAAAGTACTTGTTGTAGGCATCTCATATGTGAGGGGCCGCCTGGGTAGGTACCACCGCGATGTCTATTTCTTCCGCCAAACAGCAGTATAAACGCATTGTTGTGTTCCAGTTTGAAGGACACTGTAGCCATTGCAACTACTGGATATAATGATACTTAACACCTTATGTCTCAGGATGGCGAACGCAGTGGAATGCCAAGCATTGCTTTCTTGTTTAGTGGTGTTTGGTTTTGCTACTGTATTCATGAGTGGTCGTATCGCTTACTATCAGGCGAATTGCATGCTCGTCTCGCCATTCATTCCAATAAAAATAATCGTTTGAGCTACTAACAATAGAATGACTGAATGAATTCGAAATCTTCCAATAGTTGCAGAATTTAAGTTCAATCATGTTTATTTGTATGACAGTCTCGTTTCTAATCCAACATACAATTCGCATAAAGACAAAGGACATTGTAAAATGCAATCGCAAAAGTTTTTTGCGTAGGTGACTGTTTTGTACTTTGCAGACTTTTAATGGCAAATCGAATCGTTATTAGTTCGGTTTCGGTTCAGATTTACTGTAATTAGTCTACAGACTTTTTCTCTATTATACTATGTTTCTGTGAACCTAAACCTTGAAATAAAAGGAATTCTCACGGATTTTATCGCAAATTTGATTTAATTTTGACATTTTTTTATTTCCTGTCGTTTCGTTCACTTTACAGCTTTCGTGGACACGGGGCGGACTAGTCATCCGCTTAGTGACTGTTACAATTTAACTACCCTTAATTTACAATTATTAAATTAAAAAGTTTATTTAAATAGTTTTAAAAATTAAATCAAAATCTCTATAAAATCCGTAACAATTTTTTTTATTTCAATGTGCAACATTCGCGTAAATCTAAAAAACTATTATGCGAATCTATATATTTTCTTCGACCGTTGCCTGTTTTGTCTATAATATTTTTACTACCTAAAGTATTTACTTATAATGTTATTGTATGTTATAACGATGTTTTTTGGGAAAGGCAATAAAATTACAAAGGCAATATACCGAACCCTACTACAACTATAGTACCCGACAGGTTGGGATGGCAATCGGGATATGATGTGACGCGTGGGGGAGGGGACGCCTCAAACACCCGCACCGTCTTAGTCTTAGTGCTGCACGAGTTCACATCGACCGCATTTATCGATTTCGATCCCGCTCACATTGTTCTTTGTGTATTATGTTGTTGTGTATTGAATTGCGCTAACTTTTAAAGCCAAAGAAAAAAAACAATAATTCATTATTATTCTTACAGTTTTATTACGTTCATACTATTATGGGGGAACATAATAGTTTTTTCATATATCTTCTCTGTGCAGACATCGATCATTACAAATTGTAGATAAAATATTTTGTCATATTGCATTAAAAACACTTGACTTAATAATTTTTACCATTTTGTCATTGCGTTACAAAAAATATCGATATCAACTACTTGGAACGTGATACTACATCACTGAAAAATTTCCACGCCGATCTGTCGCGTACAGTAAAACCAATTCATTAAATGTATTCAAACAATCTTCTATGTATGTACAGAAAATACATGAAAGAAATATTTTCCAAACTCAATCAATTCTGAACCTCACTTGGTTCAATGACAAAGAGGAAAATTAGCGATTGTTGAGTATTTTTCCTTTAGTTCTCAGTTCTAATGTATAGGAAACACTTAAACTTCAACGGGTGGTAATTTTGGGTCGTTGCCCTTCTTTGTTTATTTTCTAATGCTTCTTCCATTGTTTGGTTATTTTTACTTACAAACTTTTTGAATGGGTTCGGAATATTTTGCTTATATAATTATTTTTAGGTGACGTCAGTGAAACTTCGTAGCTTAAAGTAAATCTATTCGAATACCGTATTTTTCCATTTTGGTGTTTCGTAATATTTTTCTAATTCTTAAGTTTTAAGTTATAACACAAAATAATATAAATGTAATCTTTATTAACGCTTTACTCAAACGAATCTTGATCCATATTTTGTACTACTTTATAAATATAGGGGCAATTTTATTCTAAAGAAATAAAAAGCGATAAAAACGTTTTGAATAACTTTTTTAAGACAGGAGCTCTTACCGAATCAAAACAATTTGGGATGTACAGCATTTTGTCTAAAATTAAAAACACAAGGATGTTTTCTTTAAGGAAGATTAAAATACACGCGTACAAAGTGCCAGCCGATCAGTTAATTTGTAAACATTACATAATTTTTAAGCACAGCACCAAAGAATCCCGAGGAACAGTCGTGTTTACATTACCAACATTATAACAACATGGCATCATATTTTATAACAAAGAGCTGCTGAAGAAAAACAAGTTTCGTTCACAAGAATACCGTTGTGAAAGATAATGCTTTGATGCTTCTACGCGTTTCGAAAGTTGACAAGGTCTGAGGAGCAAGCGCTAAACAGGGCGCCATTTTACTCGAATATATTTATCGTAATGCAAATTAACAATATGTCTCATACAATATATACAGGGTATATCAAGACTGCTACCGAAAACGAAACCAGAAGGTAGTTTTAGTGACTTCAGACACAATGCAACTAAAACTTTTGCAAAAAAAAGCGTCAATATTTTTTGTATTATTTTTCCTATCATCGTATTTGGGTGGTAAATACATAGATTTTTCTAAAAAAATAATGTAGACCCTTTTATTTTTAAAGACACTATAAAAGGCAAGGGTTTAAATTGTAATTTTAACAAAAACGATGAATTTACCACACAAACACAATGATATTAAAAACATTACAAAAAAATGTCGCGTTTTTTTTCTTCAAAATTTTTAGTTGCATTGTATCTGTAGTCACTAAAACTACCACCTAGCTTTGTTTTCGGTAGCAGTCTTGATATACCCTGTATATGACAATTTGAAATGCCATAATCATGGTCTACGCTTGAAATTGTATGTTGAGAACAGGTAAAAATTTCCGCGTTGGTCCTTTGTTTTGCATTTCCAGTTAAATAATGCTGGATGCTCTTTGTAGAATTGTTCCTTTGAATTTCAGTGCAGGTAAATCAAATACAGCTACTTTCACACACATTGCCCTGACTCCACATCAAGATACGAGTCCTTGCGTCGCGGTAGTATTTTAATGAATTAAATATTATAGTAACTTGTCTAAATAATGGAAACAGTAAACAAAGAAAAGCGTTTATTGTAGCTATTATCATCAATTGTATAGCATTATTAGTAATTGATATCGTAGTTCTTCTTAGTAAGGTTATTAATTGATGTTTCTAACGAAGTTATTAGAAGTTTAATATTGGTAGATGAAATTACATACCTACGCGTGTGAACTAAACGAATGAAAACATTTAAATTATACGCATCTAAAGTAAAACCATTAATGAAATTAACTTAATTTACATACATAATTATCACGTCTTATTCCCAGAAGGGGTAGGCAGAGGTGCACAGGACACGTTTCGCCTTGTGTGTTTCATCCCACGATGTTATAGAGGACGAGCTTATCGCGATATCAGCCACAAATTCCCGATTATTGGCTGATAATGAACAGCAAATTCCAATATCACTTTGGCCAACCCCGGATTTGAACTCGAGACCTAAGTTTTGTAATCGTACCGTAGTACAACTACGCCACCAAGGCAGTAACTTAATTTAAAAACGAAATCGCCTTTTCTACAAAATAATTTACATTTATTCCTCCTAGAGAGGATGCTAACTAAACGGAAGATTTTCTTGCTTTCAGTAATTAGTAGCAGAAGTGTAATGTACCAAAGATTTTGAATTTTCTGTAGAAAATAGAGTGAAGACGGAAGTTAATTTGGGAACCTCTTTTATGAAAATAAACAGTTAATCAAGCTAAATATTGAACCAGGACTTTTGCATCTAAGAGTATAATGTGAGTCTTTCATCACTCTTTGAACATTTTCCATGAAATCTAAATGAATTTCAAAATGGTACACAGTTTGAAACCAATTTTAATTAAAATGTCACTCATTTTGTATTTGGGAGCAAAACGTTGGAAGTATTGACGAACATGAATTTGAATTTAATACGCCTGACAGAAGACAGTTAATTAAAAATGTTGACGAAATAGGATTTCGGAGAGCTAACTAAAATATTATGATCAATATTATTTTGTAGCAATGTACGCGACATAGCATCCTCTCTTAATATTTACAATAAATATAGATATAATCAGTCTAAAACTCAACCAATTTTCTTTCTTTTCTTAACTAGATCATATAACTTATATATATACGTTCGCGACATCTAACTTGTCTTTCTATAATTTCTATACTAATATCTTATAAAGCTGACGAGTTTTTTTTATTTGTTTGATCGCGCTAATCTTAGAAACTGCGGGTTAAAATTAAAAAATCTTTCTATGTTGGATAGTCCATTTATCAGGATTAGAAGGATGGCTATAGGGTACTTTAATCCCGAAAAAACTTTTACACAGACTGAAGCTTCAAGCAATGCTAGTATGTTCTATGCCACTCTAAAACACTTACTTAGAAGCCTGGGTTGTTGTTTGAATAATTTATTCATTCGTCATGAGAAATTATGTCAATGAAGATTTTTAATTAAAAATGTGTGTAACTAAGGCCTTACTGTAGCTTACTTCCGACAATATTGCCCCTCTGAGAATAATACCTTAGGGATTAGACTATACAGGTTGCGGGTGTCATGGTCACATTTTTTGGAACCACAGATTGATACAGTGTTACGTCAGCAGGTCATACACCAAAGTATATTACGTTTATTCATATTCAACGTTATCCATACTATATGGATATCCATACTATATCATATTTTCCCACTTATTTTGTAGATATTGATTTGAACTTTGATGTGATACCTAATTCAATAATAATCAAATTGGCTTGTAGCTATCACGTTGTAGTTTAATACCGTAACGTCTTCCCCGCTCTATGATGCCTGGTCATGTCAGATAATATCTATAATGCACAGCATTGTATACATCACGTAAAGAACAAGATTCATAGCAATTTATCTTACGCCATTTGTCACGTAGCAACATTCAGTCTGATATCTCACCACTCAATAATTCCACATCATAAAGCAACAGCTGCTGGAATTGTTGAGATATCGGGTGCAAGGGACTAATATTAAACGGGCAGATAGACTCCGACATCTGAATCGTAAAATCGGTAATTTTATTCGTTCCGAAGATAAGAAAGCAATAAATAATCCTTTTGATGGCTGGAATTGGAAAAATCTTAATTTATTGATTTGGTAGGGAATAGTTTCATTTCAGTTTTAGCTTAGTATCAGAGTTTCTTTACATAAATATTTTTTTGGGTATCATGGCCGCCACACACGTAACGATGTGACTGTGCAAGTCTGAGTTTGCACCAGTATACTTGAACGTGTGGGCAAATAACTGCGCAAACTTCATTCCAATTTTCGATTCGAGACTGATGGAACTCCGGTTTGCGCAAACGCACTTGAATATGTGTGGCAGGTTATAGATTTTTAGGAGTTGTTCATATAGTTAATTAATTTATTTATTCGCTTCATATACCAAAATGTATACAGGCGGACTACAGTCTGAAGTCCTTTGGGTGAAGCAGAAATGAAGCAAAGCAGGTTTATTTTATTAAGATGGAAACAAAAAAAAAATTACATTATTTAAAAACAAATATACATACTTATAAAAATGACATTATCTTCTATGAAAATAAGTTTTTGAAACTCTAGTTTACTATTATTTGTGAAATTACAGGTCTACAAGTATCAACTATGAATAACTAGAAATCTTATAGATTATGAACTAAACTACGTCTCTTCGAAGTGAATAACCGCGTAAAGATGACATAAAAAGTTGATAATTAATTGTCAATCCGAGTTACCCAAGGTGAAGTTACGACGCCATTAAATATTATAGCTACACGTTTAGTGGCCAGTGAAAACTTTTTTATATACCAAATAAATTATTAGAATTTCGACATTAGCAAAGTTCTAGTAATAAATCAAATCAGCTCGGAACATTTGCTCCGCGACGTGTCGGCAAAGCTAATCAATCAGTATTCAGCAATCGATTCCATGACTGATTGCTGAACGTTAAAACTTTTTGATGGTTAAATCTTTGTAATTATTTTAAGTACTTTTAAATCTCTTGATACTGGATTAAATGCGATGAATTAATCAGCTATTATTACTCGTCAG
This sequence comes from Theretra japonica, assembly GCA_033459515.1. Lineage (NCBI taxonomy): Eukaryota > Metazoa > Arthropoda > Insecta > Lepidoptera > Sphingidae > Theretra > Theretra japonica. Next base: position 9,314,719 of record CM065944.1, read on the forward strand.
TAACGAGCACTTCTTTTTGAATGATTTTATTAAAAGATGCTAAATTTGACCTTTAGGTACAAATTAATTCACTCACGGGTCAATATCATCAAAGTCATTTGAGAGATTTCCGATGAAAGCTCCCTTTTTTTACCTTATCCAAATTTAGGTAAACCGATTACATCCAGGTTCTAGATAGCATAACGACCTAAATAAACGAAGTTTCCCGCCAAAACCTATTCAAAACATATTAAATTGGAGATTTGGCGAAACGTAATCAAGCGTGCTTCTTCGTAATCGGATCGGGAAAATGGAATTATCAAACTCGAACAGTAGCCTTGAACCGAAAGAAATATTAGTAATCATTATACCAAATGACATAAGATTTTATTGGTTTCGTATTTTTTGTTGTAAAAAAGTTTTACTGTTGTTCTTTGAAGAGTACCATTTACTGATATTACTGATTTTGCTAAATAACAAACATCTGCGGATGGCGAAACAAGAAACTGTTATTGTTATATTTTATTTTATCAAATTCTATTGATGTATAATCATTAGATCTATGGGGAGGTTTGTCTTCAACAGTGGACTTGACTCAGTTTATAAGTAAGTAAGTAAGTTTAATAACTAAGTATGCCAATAGCATATGGAGCGTATGGAAAAAGTCCCTGATACGAATTGAAATAAATATAATCTAATCCCCGTTTTTTGTTCTCTTTCCCCGTATGTTCTAGGTCGACAAAACATTCAACAATTCTAAATATTAGCGATTTTTATGTACGGCAAAGATTACGATGAAGTTTGTTGTCAGTAAAGTCGCCTGTTTGTCGAACCAATGCGTTAAAAATAACTTTATCATCATCATCAGCTAGAGAAAGGTCAAGGTTAGGGTTGTAGTTAATACGAGTTTATTGTTCAGTTTACCCAGCTAGATAGCCAATACTTCTAACGAAGCCTACCTGATCAGTTTACTTAGCAGAAAATTAGTTTGTAAGCGGAAAAATATTTTTCTATACTATTAAAATACTGTTTGAAAGTTTGAAAGCGGTATCAGTTTGCTCTCGTTGTTTGTTCGTCTTCCCGTACAATATTAAGTCACATACATTACCACGATTTTTATTTGTACTGGTATTTGCCTTATTAGGAGGCTCAAAGTCACTCAACGATCTATGGAGAGGGCTATGCTCAGGGTTTCCCTACGAGATCGAATCAGAAATGAGGAGATCCGTAGGAGAACTAAAGTAACCGACATAGCCCAGCGGATTAGCAAGTTGAAGTGGCAATGAGCGGGGCACATAGCACGGAGAACTGATGGCCGATGGGGCCAAAAAGTTCTCGAATGGAGGCCACGAAGCGGAAAGCGCAGCGTGGGACGTCCACCCACTAGGTGGTCAGACGACCTGGTAAAGGTCGCGGGACGTCGCTGGATGCAGGCTGCCTCCAACAGGTCACTGTGGAAATCATTGGGAGAGGCCTATGTTCAGCAGTGAACTTCCTTAGGCTGATGGATGGATGATGATGGATGGTATTTGTGACATTCATTTCAATATCTTATATCTTTTATTTCAATTAAAACGTACTACAATCCATTATCCCGATGTTCGCAGCCTTTTTGGAATAGAACAATAAATTTTATTAGAAAATGGAAATATCAATATTTTTATTATCGAGTGGGTTTATGTTAATCCGTAGCTTCTAAATTCATTAACTATAATAACATTAGTTCTTTTTATCGATCGTAGACTTATTATAATTTCTAGATTAAAGGAAAAAATATAGTTATTATAATGGTGTCAATATTGTTCGCTAAATCATGTTCTTTTTTCTCTTTAATGATGCACCACAATTTTTATACTGTTATTTAACAGTAAAAAATACGTCTAAATAATATTAAGCTAAGTGTACAATTTTTAACAGTAAACACTACGTTATGTTATTATCAAATGTCTACATAACACAAGTATGTCTTCGCACATAATATGTATTTTACGGCTTTGTGTGATTAAGCAGTTTTCCATGTAAAATGGAACGATTGGCGCCATTTCAGGAGAAATCTAGTATGGAGGAATAACTATTGGGGTGAACTAGATACTTCGGGTATAACAAGTAAGCTATCTATCACTTTTTATAAATCCAGTATTACATCTAAGCTTAAAGCGTTATAGACACTTACAGACGGTTGCTGTTACTTGTCATCGGGTAAATCCTCAGCTCGTGTGCGGAACTTTGCAATAAAAATACGAAAACTACTCTAGCACTTTTAATCTTGATTAGATTTAGATCGCGATAGATATGTAGAAATCTCGCAAATAAGTTCCCAAAACAACGTAGAATCAAAGTCAGCTTTATCTTATCAGATTTCAGCAGTATCTAGACATTGTCCACCAATGGCTTCAATAATAACGCTTATATCAAGATCCCTATAGTCAAAAGACTGACTGCCTCGGTGGCGTGGTGGTACTACGGTACGATTGCAAAGCTGAGGTCTAGGGTTCGAATCCCAGGTCGGGCAAAGTGATATTGGATTGTTCTATTCATTATCAGCCCGGAGTCAGGAATTTGTGCCCGATATGGCGATAGGCTCGCCCCCTATCACATCGTGGGACGGAATATACAAGACGAAACGTGGGTGTTCTGGTAGCACCTCTGCCTACCCCTTCTGGGAAAAAGGCGTGTGTTTATGTATGTATGTATGTATAGTCAAAAGAAACTACGTTCTTCTCCTATACCAGTAATTGAAGCATGCGTGATTACCCAACATCAGTTCTAAAACTAAGCCAATTAGTAGCGGTCAACGTTCGATCCGAGATCTTTGGATTCGTCCCGCCCTTGACTCCAAGCCTTAAAGCCTCACTATTCTTGTTTACGTTCAGCGTTACGTAAGCTTCGATTAAGATGTTGCCGTCGGATACTCCGTGTAATGGATTTCTGTGACGATAGACAATGCGGTTACGTAGAATATTTTTATTTATTAGTTCATCTATTGTTCGTCTTGTTTTATTGTTACAAATGAATATGTTTAAGCTACAGACATTATTACAGTGTCTGAAAATTTACTGGAATTGTAGGATCTGCACACAATTATTTTTGACTAAATTTGTCTTATTGTGTGATTACGAACACTTTTTCCAGCCAAACAGCAGTGTGCAAAATGCACTGCTGTGTTCCGGTTTGAAGGGAATTGTTGCCAGAGTAACTACTGGACATAATGAGACTTAACATCTTATGTCTCAGGATGGCGAGCGCAGTGGAATGCCAAGCATTGCTTTGAAATTCATGGTGTTGTTTGGTTTTGCTGCTGTCCATGAGCGGTCGTATCGCTTACCATGAGGCGAATGGCATGTTCGTCTCGCCATTCATTGCAATAAAAAAAATATTAACAATGTAGATCGGAACCTCTCATTGCACAATGCTTTAGCTAAAGTCTAAAGATCAATTTGTTTTGTATTTTAATTAAATTATGGAACACTAATCGGTTATGTAAAATATTGTACCATGTGAACTAAACATTTTCAATAAATATTCTACTAAAGGTTCTAAATATCTTTACTGGAAATTATATTACCAATTCTTTCTTTATATTTCGAAATCCGTAAGATTTCGTTTCATTTCTATGTGTAACATTCGCGTAAACCCAATACACCATTATAAAGTTTGATGGTATTATTTTGATGAATCTAATTTGTCTCGTAACAAAGTCTGTCTTTCTACATTAGACGGATCTACATTATCCTCCGAAGAATAGGCTACAACCAATATGAATATTTATAAGTGAAAGCAAATTTTATTATACCGCACAATGAGCGCCTCATTGCTTCCTACCTTTATAATAAAGTTATAAATGTCATTGGAGTATCCGCGGAAGGATATTAAAAAGTATACGCTCTCAAGCAAGTTAAACTCTAGTAGAATTTTACTAACAAGCAATATGAATTTGTATAAATGATGCAATAACCTGCGTTGGAGTAGGTGCATTAACATTAATCTTTTTTAAATGAAAATAATTTATTTATTTTATATTTTATTTGTCAGTTATATTAGAAAGCGTGCTGTATCACCACGAACAGATTTTTCATGAGGGAAAATTGGCACGTTTTGCAATAACATTAACCGTATAGCAATTGCTGTGTGGTTTTATACAAATGGATAAGTTCAAACGGTCTAATAATCAAATTTTCTGGAAGCACTCTATAATATAAAAAAAATCTTATACATTCGATAAAGATAGGGAATAAATACTAGAAATCTATGCTTTACAGTCTAATTGTACGGTCTTATTAGTTAAACAAATAAAATCTTAGTAGTCCTTAAATATTGAGTTCCCAATGTGATTGAATATATAAAATTAAAGCCTAAAATATTATCTTAACGTATATCTAAAGGGAAGTGCGTGGTGGCCTCGTGGTATCGGACCAGACTCGGCTGCCTACATGTTCACGGTGGTCGCGGGTTCAAATCCCAGGGCACACCTCTGACTTTTCGGAGTTATGTGTGTATTGATAGTCAATCACCACGCACTTTAACGGTGAAGGAAAACATCGTGAGGAAACCTGAATACCGTAGCGATTTCAAAAAAAAATTCTACGGTGTGTAAGTACGCCAACCCGCACTAGGCCAGCGTGGTGGACTACATGGCCTAACCACTCTCAATCGTACTCTGGATTGTAGAGGAGGCCCGTGCCCTGCAGTGGGTCGTATATGGGCTGATACAATACAATACAATACAATGTCTAAAGGTTTCTATCGGGAGACCTTTAGATGAAAGCCGCTTCTGACCTCTAACATTATCCGCTCTAGCCAAAGAAGTAAAATAGGGATAAGTTTGTAACGCATTTTTCATTAAAAAAAAATGGTTATTAGATATGTTACTTACATATGACTAACACTAACTCTCCAGAGTACTAACTCTGGAGTGTTAGTCATCGTCACACATAGGTTGTTGATTTCTGAATTCGAATAATTTGTAAAGTATGTAGTTTGTTCGTAGAAGAGTGAGTGAAAGACAATTTGTAGTAAGAAAGACAGACCAAAATTGGTTACTCTTTCGAAAGGAAGGAATGGCATCAGAGTAAATCATATACCAAATAATATTGCAATATAATTTTCAATACTCATACTTAATTTATATCGCGAATGGAAGAAGAAAAATGAAATGAAAAAAGAAAAATGAATTCCATGAAATTTTGTAATTCAAACATTGCCACCTCACACATCACGTCATATTGGGGCCCGTTTTATAACAAATTCTAATCGTAGACATTAATTTAATACAGAACCAGCGTAAATACAGCAAGACGTATATTTACGTAAATAATTTTAACGACACGGCACCTTGTAATTACCTAACTTCGGCTCGCTGAGCAAATATTGTATAACTAGAGAGCGAAGTGGTAATGTAAACAAACATTGCACTTAAATACACGTTAAATGTTGTTTGAAATGACGTATAGTCCAACTAAACTGATAGGTACCGTTTGACGTTTCATACTTTTCAAGTTGAAACTGTATTGTACAGAGGCAAGTCACACAATTTCAGTAACATTTTCCGTGAAACCATAATTCTATGGTTTTACAGAACATGTTATTGAAATTGTATGAGTTAAGCCTGTACAAAATTGAAAAGTTTGAAATGTCAAACGTTAAGTATTAGTTTAGTTGGATAAAATAAAAAACGTGTCTTATGATGATTATGTTCTAGGTTTTTCCTATTCATTATCAGTCCGGAGTCAGAAAGTGCTTGATGTGACGATAGGTTCGCCCCCTATCAAATCGTGGGACGGAACACATAAGGCGAAACATGGGTGTTCTGGTAGCACCTGTGCCTACCCTTTCTGAAAAAAGGCGTGGGTTTATGTATGTATGTATATATGTTATTTAATATTTTATATGCGGAGACAAGAACAGTTCAATAAAATATTAGCAATAATGTAGTATGTTTGAAACCGGATGTTCATCGGCTGAAGCCAAAACGCGTCATACTCGTGTGTGAAAACAGGTGAAAAACTACCATAGGACTGCGAAAATGCCATCGTTTACGGTAATTGTTTTCTTCAACATTCATATTGGTGGTAGGTGGTGGACCGATCATACCATCACTATTAATATAGAATGTTCAAGTATTGATAAAAGTGAATCAATTCTTATATTACGAGTATGACATTTATTCCATTTTCAATATCTTCGTCTGAATATTTCACCGTACAAAATTCTACGAATTCCCATGTGTCCGAGTACATTGAAACCTCAGCTAGATATTTATATATTTTTACAATAGGTAAAAGAAAACCTTTCCTGAGGAAACCCGCACGTTATTTGAATAAGTAATGATGTTGTGATTGATCATGTCCGTGAACCAAGTGGCGCGGTGGAAGCGTTGCTTAAATTTTTAATATAGTTTTGTTGTTACATTTTAGACAATATTTAACTCTATTTGGAATATGGTAAAATATCTTTGTGTTACTTTCATATAGGTGTATTTATGTATGTTGAGTGAATTTTGACAATAATAAAGTCGAGATCTCGAATCGATACAAATAATCGTATTGGTCACATCAACAATTAAAAACTCGCTTAAAATTGTCATATTTTATTACAAAAACTACTTATAATGGTAAAATTCGTTACGTCTCCTTCGCATAGTATTTTTTTAGAACTTGACTCATTGACTATTATCATTCGTAGCTTCGTCGTTAGAAAATTATAATGTGAAAGATCACATTATATTATGTTCATTATTACTACGTCTACTTTGTACGATATTTTCGGGGCTCTAACTCTAAACTTAAAATAAAAAATAAACAACATCATTATGACCTTTCGACACCGTATGGGATAGTCATCATTTATTTGGTCTCACATTCGTCCCTTTAACAATTTAAAACCATTAACCTATCATCTTTATATCTATCTGTACATATTTTTATGTTTCGAATTGTTTTGATTTAAAGTTTAAAAAATACACATTCTATTTTTTTCGTTTCGAAATTTAAAAATACAATGGAACATGTTCAACCGATACTTCATAATCGATACTACTATATTCTTTTTGCGAATCACAGAGGATGTGAATATAGGTTTTACATACGAAATATAAAATATTTTAATTATTTATCGTCGGCAGTGGCAAACAGTTCCCGTATTACCGCCATTAGTATTACAGGCACGTGTCTCGTATCTAACGTAATACCGCCTCGAGACTGTCGCGCTCATTGCTTGCTTTTTGACAATTTTATTATTATCAGTTTCTGCCAGCGAAATAATTTTTATCGAATTTTTGGAAGGATATTTTGGGTCTTATTTGGCATTTAAAATTCATTGTATTGATAGGAATGGGTGGATTTTAAGGCTCGGTAATATTTATGATGGTATTTAGTTAATTTGAGAATAAAATGTGTATTTAGCTAAAACGATAAATATTTTTTTAAAAAGTTTAAAATACCTGTACCATTTTTTTAGATATGATTGTTTTATGATGTTGACATTATAAAATTCCAATTGATTTTATTGTTTCTAGAAAACTTAAATGATATGAAATATTAAATTTCAACTCTAAAGTTCGACGGTATTAGTCTTTGATTTAAGTTTTCTATTAGTTCCATCTTTTTAGTATACAATCACAGTCACATACAAAAATAATGAATGCAAGCAACAGTCAAAATCGAATGTAAATTGGTACAGTCATTAATGAATTCTGTACGAGCGAATAACAAACCACGGCTTCTGATTTATACAGACGCATAAACCAACGTTTTTAATAATATTGACAGAGGTGAATGAAAACATCGTGAGGAAACAAGCGTGATGTTGCCATTGCTTGTGACGTTCATTTGTTTCTGACGTTTTGTTATACGGTGTTATGTGACACGGGATTTTGTTTAAAAAATGTATTGACTTCCATGATAATTAAGTCTATATTGTTTTGATATCAAAATGCTATTGTTTTGGGTTTAAAAGTCATTCATATCATAGATACAACTCATGATAATTTTTTTGAAGGTAGGACATGAATAAAATAAAAAAAAACACTATTAGAAATGATCGTAAACGCAATAAATATTAAAAATAAATATGTGTTCTAATACAAAACCATACTTTATTTTTAAGTCTAAATTCCTGAAATCCCTTTGAATTGGGAAAGATAAATACCGCGAAGAAACGAGAAAAAAAAAATAAACCGACACAGTCGACACGAATCATGCAATGATACCTTTATTTTGCTACGAACCGATCGTATGATTTTAATATAACCCAGGGCCGAAAGTGTATGAGCTATTGTAACAAACAGATGCGATAAAATAAACTTAAGTTACCGTTTTGCTGCGGGAATCTATTTCTTGCGTTCGAACTCGGCGTTTCCGCCCGACGTCGCAGGAAGCCGCCAGTCAAAGCATAAATCACAACTATGCACCGCCGAACGATTGTTTCCAAACTATATGAACCAAACATTCATTATGTCCTCACATCGTATACGCTTCGAATACGTGTCGACAACGTCTGTGAAACAAGCTACTTAGCGCGAGTTTCACTACCAAGCTTAACTTAGATGAAAAAATTAAAAATTACTAAATTTCGTGAAAGTCCTTATTTTAATCACTAAACACTTTACTGATCTATGCAATGATAATGTCTCTGCAAATTTCGTATTTTAAAATATTTCGAAGTGTGACTCGATGTTATTTACGCGAATAAGTGTGGAGCGCGCGACACGCGTCCTGCCCGCACGACGTTCCGTCGACGACTGGCGTTTTCCGACGATCGCGCTGAAAATACAAGCACATGGTTGCTCGGCCTTCGGTTTTATAAAACGCAGCCTCCAGTGGGGTCGATCAACTCGGAGGGATGGCTGAAAGCTCTCGTCGCGCTCTCAAAAAGGGACCGTTTCGCAGCAAATTACAGGATCCATTTTAATTGAAACTGCCAGGACAAGTCAATTAACTATCAGAGATTATTGAATTATGGATGCTTAGACTTTGGAGTCTGAGTCGATTAGCGGGGGATCTGAATTTATATGACGTTTGCAGAGAAATTGAGTGCAATAAAAGGTTAAGTTTGTCTGAAGTTGTCTGTAAAGACATTTTAAACTAATTAAAAGAAATGAAAGAATAATATTTCGTCTTGTCTTTGTTAAGTTTGAAGTCTTGTTACGTTACTGTATACGTATTTGTGAATTAGATTACAGCGTATTAAATAATGTTGGACACGATAAACATCTAAAATAAATGTTTAAGTAATATGGATTACTTTTACGAAGTTTCCCATCAATTCTAAGATTTTTGTATTTCATTGTTTAACATAGAAATGGAAATCGATTTTGGTAAATTCTTTCATCTGGGTGTTTGTTGGTGATATCGATGAAAATATTTTAAAAGTATATACAAGAAAGTGAACTGGTTTCATTATAATTTGTTGGGCTAAAGTATTCTAACACTAAGGTATATACGTATTTAACAATGATCTTGATGAAATATACACTTTTATAAAATTATAGATATAAAGTAAATTAATTGTGAATGTAATCCAGTCCATCAGCCAAAGGAAGTCCACTGTTGAACATAGGCTTATTCGAATGATTTCCACAGTGACCTGTTGAAGGCAGCCTGCATCCAGCGACGTCCTGCGACCTATATCAGGTCGTCTGACCACCTAGTGGGTGGTCGTCCCACGCTGCGCTTTTCGCTTCGTGGCCTCCATTCAAGAACTTATTGGAAAATATATTATATTGAATCCACTGTTTTAATAAACGAAAACAATACACTGAAATTTAATAACATTGTTGACCATGTTGTTTTCACGATTTATGAAGCTAATTATTTTATACAAAGATCGTTCCTAGAAGATAATTTATCTATGAGTTTGCTCCACTTGTTAAGTAAATTTGCACTTCATCGAATTCACTGGGTCTTTTATTTTATTTTATTGGGAATAGCCGTTTTGTATATTATTAAAGTTAATATTTATTTTATTCGTCGCCTCATTGGTTTAGTAGCTTGTATAGACTGCGAATTCTTGAAGTATAATATTATTTTCTTGATTTTGTTTGCGTGGTATATACATCAGAATGTAGTAACAGTAGCAAAGAATGGCATTAGTTGTTATAATGTGTATCCTATTAAAGAACCTTAATTCAATAAATTAATGAATTGTGAGGGTTGGGGTTCGATTTTCCGATTAGAAAATTATATCCGGAAACAATTTATGTAGGTATAAAGTATTTATTTCCTTAACTGAGTTTTAGTACTCGTACTCATAACGACACCTGGATTCCATACAGGCCTTATCAATAATTTCTATGGTGTGTGAAGGCTTCCACCAGACAGTAGGCCAGCTTTGCATAGTATAAACCCTTCTCAATCTAACTCCCGATTCTAAAAGATTCCATCTTCAGCAGTGGGCGGTAATGACGCGACGCAGGGGGTCTACTCTATTCTCCGACACGAAGTTCGAATGTTCGAACGATCGACGTCCACCTATAAAATAAAAGATTTCTACTTCTAAAAACAGCAGTATTCTCTATGAAAATTGAAAAGTATCATTCACTCCGAACTTAGTCTATGATTACGATGTACGATGAAGGATTTGAAGATTTTGTGGAGTACCTAGGCGCATTCGTACAGTTTTAAGTGCGACGTTCGAACATTCGTCGTTGTGTCGGATCATAGATATTTACATACATACATACATAACCACACGCCTTTTTCCCAGAAGGGGTAGGCAGAGGTGCTACTAGAACACCCACGTTTCGCCTTGTATATTCCGTCCCACGATGTGATAGGGGGCGAGCCCATCGCCATATCGGGCACAAATTCCTGACTCCGGGCTAATAATGAATAGAAAAATCCAATATCACTTTGACCGACCCGGGATTCGAACCCGAGACCTCAACTTTGCAATCATACCGTAGTACCACTACGCCATCGAGGCAGTCATAGATATTAGGCGTTTTATAATTTAAATTTAAAAAATGGATGATTAATCTGAACTACTTTTTTGACATAATAGCTTAAAACTCTAGTCATAATAATGAAATTAAACTTACTAAGGAAATTTCCCATTATAGGTAATTTAAATTCAAGTTTCTTGTAAGCCACTACCGTCTTCAAAATGTCACGTAGGGACTTTTTGATGGCTCACTTTGATTAGTATTAAAATGAAATAATAAAGTTGTTATGAAAATTTATAAAATGTCCAATTAAATCTATTGTACGATTTATTTATAACACATTACTAGGAAATATTTATTTGAAGTTGTAATTAATCTTCAATACAAACGTAGTTGATTGTGGGTTATTTAATTATTTTTAGTTTCTATTTCAAAACATTTCAGTCCAGTTATTTTCGCTGATTGAAACAGGCCTATTTTAAGATAAGTTGTGTTTATAATATTTACATATTTTATATCAGTTTTGGTTTAAAAATATGAATTTATGTTTGTGAATAAGTAAGTTTTTTTTTATGAGTCTCCTCCCTTTTTGGCTCGTAGTAGAAGATTTGTATAAGTCCGGATAGCTACCATCGACATAATTTTGAAAAATCCGTTAAGAAGACCTTTAGGAGAGTTGCATTTCGGTTTCAAACAGGCCTAATTATTTTAACCGATGAAAGATGATCATATCCCGCCTGTTAATACGCTAGTTGTATTAAACTGCATTTCCTATCAGCTGCATTGTCTCTAATCACTTTTAATGTCAATAAAAAGCCATCGATCGTATCGATTCACAATATTCATGTGCATCAAGTACAATAAATTTACTATTTTACACCAAAGCAGATGACGTTTATTATTGATTAAATACAATTTACTTACAAATTAACGACAATCAGTACTTAAATGGCGCCAGGACAATTCATTTTCAATTCCAGGCAGAGCTAATCGGGCTAGTTTCCTGTGGCGTTTATAAAACCGGCACGTGGAATCGATAATAATTAATTGCCAGTCAACGAAACTATTTATCGATTATTCATCGATGTTTATTCTTGGAATGGAAATGTATTACTTACTATAAATGGTGTATTAGGTAAGACAGAAAAGCGTAAAACGACGAACTGGTAATGCTACCAAGCTGTTTTTTCTCATGTTTCGGTAAAATTAGCGGGACGCTATTGAGCCAGCTTGTTTCAAAATCATATCTTTATCATCAACTTCATCATAATTTGTAATAGGAAATCCTCTGCTTAAAATATACTTTCTAATCTGTTTCCATAGCAACTTGTGACAATAATGGCTTCTTAGATTTACGTAAATGCTACACATTGAAATAAATTTATTTTTACGTATTTTATCGCGATTTGGTAAATTTTTTTTGCATTTTTTTTATTTCTCGAATTTACGATCACTACAACTTTTGTGGTATAGCTTCAGTCCGCCCCCTGACCACGAGAGCTGAAAAGTGTTGAGCAGTGTATAATAATGTCTGAATGGTTTTGCTCTTCTTTAAGACCAGGCATGACGATTACCATCAACCGACTTCCTCTTCCCATCAATTTTGCTAACAAAAATATGAAAATTCTCTAGAGACAGAATCTAAATTGTGAATAATTAAAACATAATTCAATTACACTTCCGGTGAATATTTTTCCCGTTATTGGCTGATGAAGCCCCCAAAGGAAATCTTCGATGGTGACATCGTATAAATTCATGTTGTAAATAAAACGGTACATTACAATTAATTTCTTGCTGAGATTGGAACCATTAATTGCAATGTTTATTATTTTTTCCCTTTGTATATTGTATGGTATCAGCCCATATACGACCCACTGCAGGGCACGGGCCTCCTCTACAATCGAGAGTACGATTGAGAGTGGTTATAGGCCATATAGTCCACCACGCTGGTCTAGTGCGGGTTGGCGGACTTACACACCGTATAATTTTTTTTTTAAATCGCTACGTTATGCAGGTTTCCTCACGATGTTTTCCTTCACCGTTAAAGTGCGTGGTGATTGACTATCAATACAATATATTAATACAATATAATAATGTATATTTGTATATACAATATTAAATTATTTTTTATATGCACATTTACGGAATTTGGAATTTAAGCTATACGCCATTGATATTAACAAACTATTTAGATACTAATATAACAATTGATAACCTTCTTTTAATATTGCCTGCCTCGGTGGCGTAGTTGTACTTCGGTACGGTTACAATGCCGAGGTTTCTCGTTCGAGTCCCGAGTCGGGCAACGTGATATTGGATTTTTCAATTAATTATCAGTCTGGCGGAATTTGTGTCCAATATGGTGAAAAGCTCGCCCCTATCACATCGTGGGACAGAACAAACAAGGCGAAACGCGGGTGACCTAGTTACTACCAGGAGAACTTCTGCCTACCCCTTCTGGGAAAAGTTGTGAGTTAATGTATGGCATGTTCTATAATATCTAGAAGGCTAGAATAATTATATCACAATAGAATTAGTGTCCGATACTTCATCAAAATTGCACTGTACTTATTTTGTACTTATCATTATTTTGTAAGCACACTTCCGTATCATTTGGAAAAAAATCTAAATATAGTATAAATATTAACATTTAATATACTGCTCGTAATATATAACAGGCTCTTCCCTGAAAATGAGGTTCAACCTCGCGATATTACTCATTTAATAACGAATATTATCATACCTAAGAACTTGTACACACAGCCAGTTAGGATAGCGAACTGTTTTAGGTTTTACATTAACGCATTTTTTATTTTAAATGCTCTTTTTATTACGTATAAATCGTAAGCTGCACATTTTCATATTTAGATATAGCAATAAACTAGAGTATATTGAGACTTAACTTAGCGACTGGATGCATAAAACAGCAGACCGGGCTCTGTGGCGTGCCTTGGGAGAGGCCTACGTCTAGCAGTGGACTGCAACGGGCTGATGATGATGAGACCAAACTCCACGATCTCAATCGAAAATCTCGCTTGTAGATAAGTCCAGTGTAGGAAGTATTAGGTTAGTTTGGTGGAGTGTAGCCTAAGCCTTCTCAATCGTAATATATATTCTCATTCAACAGTGGGGCTTACGTGGACTAATTTATTAAAAACGTAACGAAAAATAAAATTTTAAAGTTGGATAACAATTAGTAAGATTTGTCGTGTGTATTTCCCGTGTGTTCTAAGGAACGCTATGTAGATAGCTGATAGTCAGGAGTACTATTTTATAACATGTTCAAGAACATACTTATGTAACATACATACATATACGAATAGTGATTCGAGAGAATTTAAATACTCATACTATATAGCCTTCAGGGTTTGTATTCGCTACAAAGTACTTTAACTTGATTGCTATGAACACCAATGAAGGTTTCTTTGTATGAATTAGGAATGCTACCCACTATGGATTACCAGCTGGCCAGTTACGCTCCTTAGCAATTCATGCAATTAATAATATTTTGCTTGATGCGATCATGGGACGGTAATAGTATGTTTCTTATAGTGGCCACAGCCTTAGCTCGACAAATTAAAGTATTTTTCATGTTGTCAAAACAAAGGAACATCAATGCACCTCAGATTTTACCGATAATCTCGTGTTTGACACACAGAACATACGTCTTCATTTCCGAAGTTTCGATATAAAATTATTAACGCTTTGACAATGAAGAAAGCCTTGTCGGGGAAACTTGCGCACCTAAGAATTTGGAACTAGAAAGGTTTTTTGTCACTGTGTAACGGTCGCTCAATAATAATATAATAAAGGCGAATTTTAGACATGCTTTTGTTAAAAATATAGTTTTGGTCGTAACCCGATGAAATAGTTGAATTTTTATTAATTATCTTGTCAACACCCTCAATTTTTGGCGCATATCCCACGATAGAACCAGTAAAATAAACTTACTATTAGTATTTGTGCTTATACCGCGATTAAACAGTGGCATTAGTAAAACTATTTCCTACAACAACTAGGACATAGAGTATTTACTTAAATTTTTCAAATTGAATTAATTATTATTTCATAATTTTTTTACATTACTTGATTAACGTTTTCTCTAAGTCGATATTTAATATTACATTCCCTAAATAAGTCTAGGATTTCAACCAAAGGGATATTAAAAACTGTAGTCTCTAAGGCTTTGCGGTTGTGGGCGTCAATGGACTTGAAAGAAAATATTTTAACGAGGTTAGGATGCCGTCCTACGTAGATTTCAGTACTTAGATCATCCGAGGCTCTGAAGGAAAGAAAATAAGGAATTTCATTAAACGAATTAGCGACACAGTCCATTTTAAACGACGCATAATGTAAAAGAATATCTCTTTGCGAATTAATTCCGTTCCTATTTTAGAATTGCGGGTCACTGGTGGATGTTTATTAGTATGCAAGGTCTAATCTTAATTTTGATTTAAGTTCTCTTTATATATTTATTAAAAAACAAGGTGATAACGATTATAAATTAATACATACATACATAAACATCACGACTTTTTTCCAAAAGGGGGAGGCAGAGGCGCAACCAGGACACCCACATTTCGCCGTATGTGTTCCGTCACATGATGTGATAGGGGGCGAGCCTATCGCCGTATCGGGCACAAATTCCTGACTCCGGGCTGATAATGAATAGAAAAGTCCAATATCACTTTGCCCGACCCGGGATTCGAATCTGAGACCCCAGCTTTGTAATCATACCGTAGTATAACTACGCCACCGAGGCAGACCATATAAATTAAGAGTTGGCGACTTAGTAATCATTATCTATTAAATATTAGTTAGTATTATTTACGTGTTAAGGCAGTCCTTACACAAGTGTGTCAGTCATGTGTTAGTACACAAGCGAAATGTAACCCTGAATAAAAATTGATTACATTTAAACCTATTATATTATATTTTTTACACGAATTTAAACAGCCCATATTTAAATTATGAGTGTATTTAGGTCACAGTATGCTTAATCATTGTTATCAGATGACTTTTTAATAAAATAATTAATTTAAAATAAGACATGTAATAAGTCACCGTTATCGTGGCGTTAATTATTTAATTTTAATTGAATTTTCTTGTACTAAATAATTTTAACACGCAGTCAGTTTTTTTATTTGTTCACCATAAAAAAGTTAATTATATTTTTATGATTGGCTAAGACTAAAGCTCCATTTACACGAGGAGAGTTTATCGCCTCGTAGATACGATTATCGTAAGGATACAACAAAGTTGAATCGTGTAAACGTTTTCCAGAATACGATAATCATATACCAATTATCGCATGCGACAATGGCATACGATTCTCTATTTAGACTCTCCGTGTAAATGGGCCTTTACGATTAGAAATCGAGTAATTAATAATTTTCATGCGTATTTCGAATTTCTTTTGTCCCTCATTGGTAGAACCTTATTTTAGTGATATCAAAAGTTTAATATTTTGTCGTGATTATTTTGTTTAATTTACTAAATACCGTTCATGCTATCGCTTTTACTCTTAATTTAATTCATTAGTTATGCAAAAACCTGCAAATCTAAGCGATTTACATATGTATGTGAAGTCGATATCAATGAACTGATGTCAAACAAGTGGACAGACTTAAAATATATAAAGTCAAGTCAAGCTAATTGTAATTAAATAAAATGATGTTTTATAGCAAATATGTGTAATAATATTCAACCACCATGCAGGTGCTTTTACGATGTTTTCCTTCACCGTTATAGTGCGGTTAATCACGATTATCATTCACAGGCTGAACCCCAAACACGACTAGCGTATGTCACTATGACGGCTATTCCACCTACGTATTTTGTAATATATGAGTGTGGGATAATGACAGGCCGAAGAATTAGATTAACAGACGCAATTCTCTACTATTCGCGTATCGCGGGCGATGTCGGTTATACTAATTCTTCGACAGCCTCCATGGCGAAATAGGTTAGAGTCTAATCTCTAAGTGTCTAACCGTTAGACACTGGTTGTGAAACGATAGGCCGCAGGCTCGATTCCCGCACCGAGGCAAATGTTTGTGTGGACCACAGGTATTTGTTTCGGGTCTCGGTGGTTGTGGGGCCGAAAAATCTCTTAATTCTTGATACTCAAGAGACAATACTCGATCTTAGTTTGGGGTTAAGAGTATATACTCTTAACAGTCACATATATATGTGACTGTTGAAAATTAAAATTGTTAGTTGAAAATTAAATTTGTCAAAATAACAGTTATAAGAACGCAATAGTCTTAATTTTATGTCTGTTTCCCGCGAAAGTCGGAATAAAAGGGGAAAAACTAAACGGATGCTTCGCGTCTCCATACAAAATTAGCGTTTTTTTATTTATGAAAGCTGAATTTAACTGAAGTTTCATAAGTTTTCAGATTACTCCTATGGAAAGAAAATGGCCGATAATTATTTCATTTTATGTAATAACTGATCACTATTGTATCACGGTTTTCAAGCCACACCGACAGTTTGTACTGTGCTTTAATATAGTAGTTGTTTTATGTTCTGTAAGGCACGGAGACTATGTTCTATCTAAACGTCGTTACTCGCCTTAGAGTTACATCATTCCAACACGGTAATCGTAAAACGTGCTATCTGGCAAGTTTGTTTCTCTTATACACTGTTATGTATGGGAGATAAAATTGAATAATATACTTTTACATAATATTATGTACAGGTAAATTATGTACAGGTAAATTACGTATCTTCGCATTAAGCCATGAAAGGTAAAATAATGTTTTGAAAGGCATTTGGGATCGAAAAAAAATCGCCCAGCGGGTGACGCTAGTGGCATTTTCGGGGATATGTGCATTTGCATGTTTGTAGTTGTTACACGTTATCATATTATTATTAAACTAACACATTTTTTCCACTTACCGTTTTCCTCCATAGATAAAGGCCCGCTAAACTTGTTTTTAATACCCGTTCTAAAATGCCTTAATTTAACTTAACAGTTGACCGTCTGACTGTAGTCAATTCATTTGTTGTCAATGTTCAACACGTTTGAAGTCTGTGGTTTTTCCATTGATAATTTATAAGAACTAGAACCCGACTCCGAGAATAATAGCAATGAATTACATCGTTGCAAATTTTCGCATAAAAATATACGAAATTGGACGCATGACTCCATTATGAAATTACATACAAAGTAAACACCCCACAGCTCCCGTAGTCACGTTCGAGTGCATTTGCGCTCATTGTTTTCCAACTAACGGATTAGTTTTATCAATTGACGTATGAAACGCCTATAAATAATTCGCAATACGTAATCAAGCACATGGGTAACTGTATACGACGTTTCCTCCGCGAATAGCCATAGCAATAAGTTCCGTTCGCGTGCTATGAATTTTAATTACGTGTATTCGTACAGCGGCCCGATGTGGCTGTCAAATTAAAGGGCCTCTGTAATTGTTACTGTCACTGCTTCCTGGTTTAATTTGCTTTTTGGATTTTTTTTCGAAGATTTTTGGACGACAAATGTCTGTTAACGGTTCAGTGATTACTTGTTACAAGTTGTTTTTAATTTGTTCTTTTTTTAATTTTCGCCTTCCTTGAGAAGGGAAATTGTGTACTTGTATTTTTGTACATAGACCGTTACTTTTCAATATTTTTTTGTTAACTTAAAAGACTATAGGTACACAGTAGTTAATGCATGGTGGTAAATATTCAAAATAACAATTATTTAAAAGTAATACACTATGGAAAATATTTGTACATTGCATTCCGTATCCACTTATAAAAGATAATACTCAACCGTGTACATATTCCTTTTTAAAAATTGTAAGATGCAATTTATAGATTTTAATAAAAATATATTCCAAACTTTCCAATTCAATTAAATATTTAAAACATTTTCAAAATCAGAATTTAAAAAGGAAAATATACTTAAAACTGCCAGTAGGTACTAAGTATAGTTAAAATTATAAGATAAAAATACTGCTAAATAAACACAATGCAAGGCATTTTCTCATCCTAAGGCTTTCACAAAGAGGTTATTAGGATAATGTTCTCTCTAATACTTTTACTAAAGCTATTATTATACAGAGAGCTCTATTAACTAATGGGCGGGAAACAAGGTGTTTCAAACAAATTATAATTCCATTTCTTACATTATAAAAAAATGTGTAAAAACGATGTTTGGATTTACGAGTAGACCGCTTTTCGCCACTATTACCCATCAAGAAAAGTAATTAATTAGATTTTAAAAATATTTCTTAGTAAATACCTAACTACAAGATTTTTTCAATTTGTTAGAAGGATTTTAAACAGGGGTTAATAAACTTTTTGCATTAGAACAAACCGGCATAATAGTTTCGACTGCCGATACAACAATATCCCGCTGCAGATATTCTAGCACTTCACAACCGATGCATTATCACAATATGTGGTACTGTACAGTACGTATAAAACGTACAGTATACGTACGTAAACTCACGCCTTTTTCGCAGAAGGGCTAGGCAGAAGTGTTACCAAGATACCCACGTTTCGCCTTGTGTTCCGTCCCACGATGTGATAGGGGCGAGCCTGTCTCAATATCTGGCACAACTTTCTGACTCCACTGATAATGATTAGAAAAATCTAAGATCACTTTGCCCGACCCGGGAATCAAACCCGAGATCTCAGCTTTGTAATCGTACCGTTGTACCCCTGCGCCACCAAGCTAGTATACGTACAGTATATATATATATATATATATATATATATATATATAAACAACGGAAAAAGTTACCCACACATACTCTCCCCATTGATTTGAAAGATGACGTCGTGTATTTAAATTTGTTTAATATTCGGGCAGTGGCGCATGTGTTAGTGCCCCTTTACGTGGCGTTGTAGCTACTTGGTCCTGGTCGGTTTTATAAGGCGCCTAATCGCTTCTCCATGTATGCTAATCAGTGCATTGCTAGACTATGCATTATAGATGCTGCGGAAGCGATTGTATATTGTCGTTGAATGATTAGTGGCTACATACAAACTCCTGTCTACATCTCATGCCAGTAGAAAGATGCTACCACAGGCAGCTCTTTTGATACACCTGTGTCACAAACATAGAAGTTTAGAAGTTTTCATGCATGTCAGGCAGATATGGAAATTTCTAACATGCCGTTATCGGGTTTTGGTTAGTAAATTACAATCGAAAGCTCGAGCCAGTAACCCGAAGAGGTACACAAAGATGGTACTCAAAGTTTGCTGCTCATTTAGACGTTGTGTTAAGAGGCAGCTTTTGTACATACTATATCAGCCCTTACTATATCAGCTATAAGTGCGTGGTGGCCTGTTGGTAACGGACAAGACGCGCCTGCCTACATGTTCACGGTGATCGCGGGTTCAAATCCCAGGGCACACCTCTGACTTTTCGGAGTTATGTGTGTATTTATAGTCAATCACCACGCACTATAACGGTGAAGGAAAATATCGTGAGGAAACCTGCATACCATAGTGATTTGTATATTTTTTTATGGTATGTCAAAGTATGGTATGTTATAGTGCGTGGTGATTGAGTATCAACACATGACTCCCAAAAATCAGAGGTGTGCCCTGGGATTTGAACCCTTTTTGGCTTTTGTACATGCCGGGTAAAAATTTTCAAAATTGGTTTAATTCTTTTATGATAGTTATTTTAGTTTTTATGTGCATGATTTATTAAGTCATGTCTTTCCTGAGCAGCTTACTTTAAGTAGGCCGATATAATAGTGACAAAAGGGCAAGGAATAATTCCTCTTTTGCCAATAAAAATAAATAAACCAAACAGTCACATACATTTTATTACATAGTCCTGACCGCACACTAAGATCGAGTCTTGTGTCGTATCAGAAACTACGAGAGAATTTTCGGTCTCACAAACAACCAGACCCGACACAAACACATGTGGATCACACAAATATTATTATATATATTTACATTTTTTAACTTGCTGACGTTTCGATCACTTTACAGTTTTCGTGGACACGGGGCGGACTGTAAAGTGATCGAAACGTCGGGAAGTTAAAAAATGTAAAAACTAAATTAAATTCGCGATAAAACCCGTAACAATTCGTTTTATTTCAACATAATTATGTTGCCGAGATAGTATTATTTCAAACGGCACAAATAATCTCAACTTCATTAACTAAAGTTATCGGATACATTTCCGATATGAATATCGCCATAATACATATAATTGCTCTAATTAATTCACACACAGATAAGTTGGCGTAATTTAATTAATAATTAGAATATCAATATTATGTGCGTTGTTGTATAACACTTAACGCTTATCACTTATCGGAAAATGTTCTGGATAATCTGATAATAAGGAATTCTGCCGGCGAAATTTGGTTGAAGTTTTGCTATCTGTTCGAGGGTACAAGTATTACCGTGTATGGATTACTAAATTGAAAAAAAAAAAGTTTTTATCTCCGAGAGGGTAGACAGAGATAATACTAGAGCGTGAGCTTCAGCTCACGCAGCCTTTTTTCTTCCTAAGATACGATAGATAGTCAGCGCTTGGTTAACACTGATACCTACCAGTTCAGGAAAACTTAGAGAAAGATCCCGATTTGGGATTCAATTTTACTATTTCAATAAAAGTTAGAGGATTAATCGTACTCTGGATTATAGAGGTGTCACGTGCTCTGCAGTAGGACGTATATGGGCTGATGAAATACAATACCATACAATAAAAATTATGTACTTATATAAACTCACAATTTTTTAAGGGGTAAGTGGTGGTGCTACCAGAATATCTGTATTTCCCCTTGTGTGTTCCATCCTACGTTGTGATAGGAGGCGACCCTATCGCCATATTGGGCGCAAATTTCTGACTCCGGACTGATAATGAATAGAAAAATCAAATATTACTTTGCCCGACCCGAGATTCGAACCCGTGACCTCAGCTTTGTAACCGTACATATGTAAGTACAACTGCGCCACCGAGGCAGTCATTTTTACGAAGATTTTTAAAAATATCTTCTTTATTATTTTAATAAAGCCACCACGTCTTAATAAATAAAATATGGAACCTCAGTTTCGTCTTAAAGCTTTTTTATTCCTACTAAAATTGATACTGGGACAGTAAAACATACATAAAGTACAGTCTGCGGGGATAAATATTCTTGTCTGAATAAAAAATGACTGATTTGCATAAACATTTCAATAAATACAAACCGCATCGGTGATTATAAATGCGACTCTTTGGGGACAACTGGGGTTCAGAGCCAAGATGTTATTTGAGAAATAATGCGGCGTCTATTTCATGAAGTTTATTAAGTTTCGCGCATGCGATGCATAGTGGATAAAAATGTTCCAGATTTTCGTTCTCTGAGATTTCGAATGAGTTACTAAGGTATTCGATGTCCGTCCGTTTTCATAATAGAATATTTTTACCTACAATTCATAAAAGATATTTCAGTTGAAATTATATTCCGATAAAACATATTATATTAGAAAATAAATGGTTACGTAAAACTAATTTCATTTGTTCGGAATTTCTTTTATTATTTCTGAGGTAAATTAGAAATCAGATACCTGATGGAGAGATCACCGCCGCCCCTCAGCACCCACAAATCGGAACGTAGGTGTTTTTCTGACCCTTAAGAAATGCGTAGGCCCTTTTTATTAAACATGCAAAAGTTATTACGGCTCGTAAATACTGGACAGGAAAATTTATTCCACAATGCGTTTGTTCAAAGAAAATTCCGCACATGTACATTATACAAATTGAATCTGAATACACAAAGAATCAATTGTGTAGGTACCAAATATTATGAAAAAAATATCGAAATATCAGCTTCTAAAGAAATTAAAAGGAGGTCAATAGTTTTTACAAGTTTCACCATGTTTTAATAAATACAATTTTTATTAAGTCCTGATGTAGTCCTATATGGCCTAACCCCTCTCAATCGTACTCTCGATTATAGAGGAACACGTGCCCTGCAGTAGGACGTATATGAGCTGATACCGTATTTTTTTCATACTAGCCCTACAAAGTTACTACGATACACCTATTAGTAAATTCAGTAAAAATAAAGTATCCACTGCTGAGGGAAGTTTACCTTCCGTCGGTTTATACCGTTCTGTAATATATACATATATCCTTGATATAATTCCGCTGGCCTGCTCGAAACAGGAAATTGATGCTCTGAGATATTGTCAATAGGAAATCGTATTGCGAACGAAGCTAAATAAATAACATCCAACAAGATCAAAGACATTAAAACTACATATATGAAATCTAATAGCATTCAAGATTTTCATAATAAAATTACAAAAACGACAAATAAGTGAGGTACATTGGTACTCCGTCAGAGAATTTAGTTATTCCGCCAGACGAGCAACGCAGACTTCAAAACTTACTTCTCTTTAAACTGTTCGGTTGAAAAGCGATGTCGAGACAAACTTAATTATTCTCAGTACTAATCCAAATTAATCTTTTGAATTAATTGTCATTACTTTGGTAGTATTTTCTTAAATATAAATGGAAAGAAAATACACAGTTCATTTGGGACGGGATCAGACTGCAATATAAATGTTGTGGGTTCAATCTCAGGGTAAACCACCGGCTCTTCAAAGTTATTTGTATGTTCAGAAATAATTTATAATCTAATTGTAGCGGTGAAGGAAAACATCACAAGGAAATGTAAACCTAAAAACAATCTAAAACTACTGGACGTAATGAGACATCGTATGTCTAAGGATATCGAGCGCAGTGGAAAGCCATCAGTCAAATGGCATGCTCGTCTCGCCAGACATGGCAATAACAAAAAATTCTGCAAATATTTTGAAGGTGTTTGAAGTCTAACAACCCGCGTAAAATTAGCGTCGTAGGCTCAAGCCCCGTTGTCGAAAGAATAGATGTCAATTAGACGGCCTATTATAAAAATTGTTAATGTAAGCTCCCGTTAGTAACAGGCAGAAGGCATATTCCCATAATAAATGTAAACTCAGTACCATATTTAAATGTCACCTTCATTAACGTCCGATAAGAACTTTCTACTCTCAACAACTTAATCCAATAAATTAATTCAGCAAGTTTGCAAACAGTTGGATCTGTGCCGACAGTTGTATCAGTGCCGGGAACTTTGTGGACGTCATAAATAATCTTGACATCTGCCCGTCCGGATGCCTTTCCAACATAGAATCTTAAGCGAGTTTGAACACGGATACCTAAAGTGAATTATAATAAATTATTGAAGTTTGCTTTTCACTAAATGCTATGGGTGTTGTTGGCTGGGAAATATCACGTTATATCAATTGAAACTACAGAGCTTTTTAACATCAGATCCAAAAACATAAGTACTTAGCCCATGCCTGTGTTTTGGAAAACGCAGAGATGTAACCAGTGATACCCACTCTTCGCATAACGTACTTGCATTCTAAAGTGTTAAGAAGTGACTCTGTGGTCTTTCACTAATTCCAGTTCTAGGTAATATAAGATTTATCAAAGTAATTTAACACAAGTTACTGTTTTCTCTTTGTATGGAGTTGTTACTTGAAGTCGGTTTCAATTACATTAATACTGATTTTTGTTACTTCGTATCCCATGTTAACAGTGAATTTTGTTGGTAATCCCCAATAAAATAAAATAACCGAGATATTTTTTTACGCTTGGCTTAAGTCCAATTTCAATTCCCATTCAGAAATCAATAATGCATTCAGGCCATGAGAAGTTGTTGATCCCATCCAAACTCTCTTGCCAAGTCTCCGCAAATCATTTTATCTGAACCGCAAATTATTTGAGCAAGCCCCAGATTTTGGCGAGACTTTTAACCTCTACGAACAAGGAAACTGAGGGCCTCGACACGAAAACATCAATGCTTTTGTAACTACAATCGATATTAATGTACCACTTAAAGGGAAATATATTTTAGTAAAAGGTAAATGCGATAAATTGTACATTTTCTTTAAATGTTGCTTGTATCGTCATTTATCCAATTAGGAAAGGAAATTGTTCACGATTGCATATTTATTTTTGATGTTTTATTGTTAATGTTAATAATTTCTTTAGTAAGTTATTGCCGTCATTATTTTCTTCATATTTTTTTAAATGTCTACATCTACAGTATTAAATACATTAATTATAAAAAACAAAAAATTGATTGCATTAATTTAAAAGTTGTTTGGAAAGTGGTTCAATGAAATTTCCAGTTTTTTTTTGAAAAGGGATGTTGACATACAACCTTTGGTTCGTTATTCGACGGAGAACAAATATTTGATCAAATTGAACATTCGCTTCTAGCGGAATATTAAGCTGTTGATTCACCTACTCAAACTCAACTCTCAAATGTTTTTATTGAACTTGTTTTTTCAAAATACTTTTTAAAATACATTTCGAAAGTATTACTGAGTTAGGGTCTCTGCACTTAGGGCTTTGTCTTCTTTCAATAGTTATTTCAATGAGATTTAAATGTTGGAGTGCTTGTAAAAACTTATAACCAAAGCAGGCAATGCAATATTTTGAAAAGAGGAAGACATTTATCATTTTGAATCAAAACTATGGTTGCAATTCAAAGTGCTCAATTCCGCATATTAAAAATAAAAATAATGTAAGTTTAGAAATTAATAGTAAATTGCGATGAATTGTATTTTTGAAGTTATACTTCTTGTTTTTGACAAATGTATGAGGGTAACATTTTTATGATGCGCCCGCACGCCGACATCCAAAAAGCGACATTGGCGAAACAACTTAAAACTATATTCATAAGTAGTTTTATAAATAGTATTCATAACTCTACAACACGTGTTTTATATCTTTGGAGATAAAAAAAAATATTTTTTCATAAACGTGTGTATGCTATTTTAAATTATATATGGAGATGAATGATAGGTCTTTGTAAAATTTCGTGATAAATGTGATTTTTCTTATCTTAAAAATAAGTATAACTTCTAACGTGCGTACATAAGTGCACACACAAGTTTTTTTACAAACGCGAGTAAATACATAAGTACCTAAGAATGCAGTATATGAGAGAAATGTAAAAACAAGTATCAATCATATTATACATAATACTTGATTCATTATACATAAACTTTTCACTAATATTCATTAAAATAACGAAGTCTTAGCTAAAATAATGTGAAATATACATTTGAGTTATCCATCTGCATTATAATGTCACAATTAATTAATTCTCTCAACGTATTTTCATTTCTAAAAACATATCTTGCTTAAAAGCGTAATCTTTCTCATCTATTTTCTCGTATATAATTACGAATATTAATCAAATTCTTAATCGCATTTGCATTAATGTTAAACTAAGATTCATTATTTTAAGATTCATCATGCAAACTTCATTTTGAAGTTGATAAAACTAACTTTAAAAGATTTTATTTTGAATTTATTTTGGTTTAGTTTTTCGTTACTTTAGTTCTCCTACGGATCTCCTCGTTTCTGATTCGATCTCGTAGGGAAACCCCGAGCATAGCCCTCTCCATAGCTCGTTGAGTGACTTTGAGCCTCCTGATAAGGCCCATAGTAACCACCCATAGAGGCCACGTCTCGGTGCCGTATGTCATCACTGGTAACACACAACTATCGAAGACTTTCGATTTAAGGCACTGAGGTATTTTGGACAAGAAGACGTCGCGTAGTTTCCCGAACGCTGCCCAACCGAGTTGGATTCGACGATTGACCTCTCTCTCGAAGTTGAACCTGCCTAACCGGACCACTTGTCCTAAATAGACATATTCGTCTACAACTTCGAGAGTCGAGCCCCCAACTGCGATGGGGGTGGGCACAACATGGACATTCGACATGATCTTCGTTTTGTCCATGTTCATTTTAAGACCCACCTGTTGGGAGACTCGATTGAGGTCTTCGAGCATAGTGCTAAGGTCTTCCAGCGATTCTGCCAAGACAACAATATCGTCGGCAAATCGAAGGTGAGTGATATACTCGCCGTTGATGTTGATGCCGAATCCTTTCCACTGCAAGAGCTTGAAGGCGTTTTCCAGCGCGGCAGTAAACAGTTTCGGAGATATGACATCTCCCTGTCTTACGCCTCTCTGTAGTGGAATAGCCTTCGTGCTCTGATCTTGTACTCGGACCGACATGGTGGCGTTGTTGTATATACACTTCAACACTTCGATGTACCGATAGTCAATGTGGCACCGCTGAAGAGACTGTAGCACAGCCCAGGTCTCGATCGAATCAAAGGCTTTCTCATAGTCCACAAACGCTAAACAAAGCGGCAAGTTATATTCCTCGGTTTTTTGTATAACTTGCCGAAGCGTATGAATGTGGTCTATGGTACTAAAGCCTTTTCGGAAACCGGCTTGTTCGGGAGGCTGGAAGTCATCAAACCTGCGTTCGAGACGATTTGTGATGACCCTCGAAAACAGCTTATAGACATGGCTCAGGAGCGAGATGGGCCTGTAGTTCTTCAGCAAAGTGTTATCACCTTTTTTGAAGAACAGTACCACCACGCTCCTGCTCCATGCCTCTGGCGTTGAGCCCTCGAGGAGAACGGAATTGAAGAGCTTCTGAAGGACTTTCAGCATCGGCATACCGCCCGCTTTCAGAAGCTCTGAAGTGATTCCGTCCTCACCCGGCGCCTTGTTGTTTTTAAGCTGTTTCAGGGCCATCTCAATCTCACACAGGTTGATGTCCGGGATATCATCGCTAAAGTGTCGGATCAACTCGGCTCTCGGGTCTTCGGCCGACCTAACAGCAGGTTCGGGAACCGAGGTGTAAAGCTGTCCGTAGAACCTCTCGATCTCCCTTAATACCTCTGCCCTCGTCGACACTACGCGGCCGCCGTCCGTCTTCAGCCTAGACAACTGGCTTTGCCCAATAGACAAGTCTCTTGCAAACACTTTGGAGCCTCCGTTCCGCTCAATGATTTTTAATTCAATTCCGCTCCAGCGGATTAGCAAGTTGAAGTGGCAATGGGCGGGGCACATAGCACGGAGAACTGATGGCCGATGGGGCCAAAAAGTTCTCGAATGGAGGCCACGAAGCGGAAAGCGCAGCGTGGGACGTCCACCCACTAGGTGGTCAGACGACCTGGTAAAGGTCGCGGGACGTCGCTGGATGCAGGCTGCCTCCAACAGGTCACTGTGGAAATCATTGGGAGAGGCCTATGTTCAGCAGTGGACTTCCTTTGGCTGATGGATGGATGGATGGATAGTTTTTCGTGGCGTTTCAAAGTAAAGTTGTGTTGAATGTACAATTATTAAAATTTCTTATTAACTCTTAAGCTTAGGTACGGAAATATGATATCTGTTACTTGTTAGTAAATTTTACGCTGTCGTACATATTAAGATAAGTACTTCTAAAATATTCCTTTTTTTGAATCAGGATGTGGGTAACATTCAATTAGACTTTAAAAACAGGGAGAAGAAGAATAACAAGGTGCCCAAGAAATTGACGATAAGACAAATAAGTATAACAGCACCGTAAAAATATATGTTTGATAAAAACGGACAGTTTGAAATAAAATACATAAAATCGAAGTGTTGGACAGTTAAAGTAAAATATTTAATATCTCGAAATATTATAGGGTTATATAAGAAGTTTGTTTTGAAAAACTTGCTAGGTTGGTTTAGTGGCATATAATGGAGTAAAAACTGGTGGTAGGTCTCTCATATGTGAGAGGCCGCCTGGGTAGGTACCAGCACAATGTCTATTTCTCCCGTCAAACAGCAGTGTAAATGCACTGTTGTGCTTTGGTTTGAGGGACATGTGGCCAGAGTAACTATCCAGTAGTTACTTACTAATGATACTTAAAGTCTCATTTCGAGGATTTCAGGATGGCGAGCGCAGTGGAATGCCAAGCATTCCTTTGTAGTTCATGGTGTTGTTTAGTGTTACTACTGCTCATGAGCGGTCGTGTCGCTTACCATCAGGCGAATGGCATGCTCTTCTCGCCATTCATCGCAACAAGAAAAAACTATTCGTGCTTGTTTTAAAAATACACGTTTTCCAATAAGCAATAAGGCATGTTTGTCAACTTAAAAATTGCTTCAATACATTTTCCATTGGAGAGTTTCGGATGAATCTCACCGACAAACAACAACAAAGCTATCGGAAACACGTTAAGAACCCATTGGCACGTGAAACTAAAGCGATGTTCGCGCTGTTTGGATATAATATGATGTTCTTAAATTATTCCAAGCGGATTTTGTAAAAGTAATACAGCTGATAAAGCGCTGAAGTTGTGATTACTTCTTTGCGCAAAGTATGATGTGGTTACGGAAAGATTTTATTTCTATAAAATAATTTGTGATTCATTTTTCGAAGGCAACGAACGCTTTGATGTTTTAATTGGTTTTTCGTGTAGTAATTTTTTACAGTAACCAATAGTCCGGTTTACTGTGGCAGTACCACTGTCTCATCTAAGAAAATATTTACGTAATTTTTGTTTGTTATTGCCAAGTTTTAAAACATACCTGATTACGACCCATTTTCAAAGATCCACGTTCTGCAGGTTGCGCATGCGAACATTCTATAAAAAATCATTCGACAAGTAAAGAAAACAATCACTTCCGCGTTTACTATAACAGTTTAAACAAATAAATTCATTCGGTATCTGTCACGTGGCTTGAATATTTTTGAACACGTTTGAAATATTAATTTACAATCGGAACAAACATTAAACAATAGTGTTAGTGTTTATATCCGATGCATTATTCATCAAAACAATAAAATTTTTCATCACACGCATGACGGCGCATAAGCAATTGACTCGGATATTGCTTACCGATTTTATTGCCGTATCACTATTGGATAGTGCATACGTACTTATTTAATAAGTTCACGCCTACATACCTGAAGGAGTAGGCAGAGTTGCCGCCTGTGCCAAATTTTGCGGACCTTGACTTAGTCTCAAGAGTCATAAGAGGCTCTCAGACCATGTCGGACACAACACATTAAACAAATAAATTACATCAAATTAAAAATACCGGGCCTCCTATTCATAAAAGCAAACAAACCACACGAAATTAACTGCTTCACGTCTTCAAGCCAAAAGAATTTTTCACACATAAATATTTAAAAAAAAACGGGGTAAACGAAATTTCTTGTTCGTTTCATGCACACACTCATTCCAAACACAACTAGAATCGAAAGCTTTAACTTATCTTTAACTATATAATCGAGAGTTTCTCGCGGCGAGAGTCGTATGCGATTAACGCATGACAAAACCGCCATGGATTATAATTTTCTAACAAATGCTTACACGATGCAACTTTTTTATATCCTTACGATAATCGTAACTTCGAGGCGAGAAACTCTCCTCGTGTAAATGGGCTTTAAGGCGTGAAATATTCTAAAGTACGAGTAAACACGACTCGTTTTCGCTGCAACAAATTGCTTTCTACCCACGTGTTTGAGTACACGACTCGAGGGAAACAATAGAGACACACTCACGACTCACATTGTCGACTTGTTTCATAGTTCACTTGAGCGTGAACCGACTAGCTTTCTTCCGGACGACCTCGCTCTTTGATTGAAAATTGAAACTTCTAATACCTTCGTCCTAGCATATTAGTCTAAATAAATACACCCAACAGTCACATAGATAGTCCTGACCTACACTAGGATCGATTTTTGTGTCGTGGATATCAGAAACTACGAGAGACTTTTCGGTCTCACAAACACCCAGACCCGAAACCAATACTTGTGGTTCACACAAACATTTGTCTCGGTGCGGGAATCGAACCCGCGGCCTCTCGATTCAATGCCGGCGTCTGACTAACTGCGCCAGAGGCTGTCAGATATGTCTATTATTGTAGTTATAGTAAATAATACTGTGTGTAAGTAGTAGGAGGATACTCGTAGTAAGTTCATCTTGACCCCTACCATAAGATATATGAATTGATATAAGAATTGCCTGCTTGAAAAAAGACTGCCTCGATGGCGCAGTGGTACTACGGTATGATTGCAAAGCTGAGGTCTCGGGTTCGAATCCCGGGTCGTGCAAAGTGATATTAGATTTTTTATTCATTATTAGCCCGGAGTCAGGAATTTGCGCCCGATATGGCGATACGCTCGCTCCCTACCACATCATGGGACGGAAAATACAAGGCGCAACATGGGTGTTCTGATAGCACCTCTGCCTACCCCTTCTGGGAAAAAGGCGTGAGTTTATGTATGTATGTATAGGAATTGCCGGACCTGAAGCACCCAAATGGATTTTTTTTTTTAAGCCTTTATA
Organism: Theretra japonica; assembly: GCA_033459515.1. NCBI lineage: Eukaryota > Metazoa > Arthropoda > Insecta > Lepidoptera > Sphingidae > Theretra > Theretra japonica. Next base: position 9,345,736 of record CM065944.1, read on the forward strand.
GGCTGACGAGCTAGCGGCCCGCCTGATGGAAAGCGGTTACCGCTGCCCATAGACCTCCGCAGTGCCAGGGGTCCAGCACAACAAAGTCGCTGCCTACCTTAAGGAAAGTACTCTCTTTAATAATTACATGTTATGTAGTTTTCAATTGACTCCATCTTAAACCTCAATTCTGAAACTAAATTACATCGTTGTCATTAAACATCTTGTGCTAGATGATGATGATTTTGGTTGGCTCTGCACAAATCAAGTGAATTGTGGTTAATTTATCAAGCCATATAACACACCCTACGCTTCGACAATTTTTTTTCTAGCCTTATTCAGTTAACACAATTGATTATTCAACTTAAACACACTTTCCGTGGTTAACAACCTTAATGCCCAACCACACAATTGCTTTCACTTCCACGGCTTCGATAACAAAGCCGTGAAAACTTGTTAAAAAAGGTCCTCATACAATATTGGTATAAGGGAGTACAAAGGTTGTTGGATTAAGCCACTGGGCCAACGAACGGACGCTTATTGTTTGTCTACTTAGAAGGCGACTTTTCTGAAACCGAACGACACGAGGCTAAATAAACTCGCGGCTGTGAAAGGGCAGCGGAGACGTCGCCCTGAACACAAGCAAGGGGTGCACAGAAGGCTCATATTTTGTAAATGTTTAAATGATAATCGCTGCGCATAACTTTGTAAGTACAGCCATGCTATAAACTCATAAAACTAAGCCAAAAGACTTCACGTCAATTTCAACGTCATGTCACATGAACCGTGTAGTCACGAGTTTGATTCCCATGTAAAAATTTCCGCGATGGCATTAGCGATTTGGAAAATCTCACATTATGTGCCTGGAATTCGCGTAAGACATGGCGATAGATTCGCCGTATATTACTGCCTGCTTCTGTCAGTCCCCCTGGGAGTGTCAACTTAACCGTATTATACATGTATGTAAGTAATATAAGTATATTATATTATATGTATTTTCTATGACATCTATTGACATAATGTCATCAAGCCTGCTTAAATAAAATGTGGTCTTATAAATAATAAATATACAGTAAGTTTCCACCACCATTAAAGCTAACCTTCTTTACATTTGTTATGTTGTGGTTAAAGCAAATATTTGTCGACTTAGAATCATCTCGTTATAAGGCATCAACCTCATTGTGAAGTGCCGCGATGGAGTGTACTGTATAACCCCACTTGACCAGAATAGGAAAATTGCTTATCAATTCCTTTATTTGCATTTACAATGTTTCGCCACATCTGTTCCCGTTTGCCAAAGGATATTTTAGGCCTTAAGGTTTTCTACCCGATTGTCCTGAAAGAAGGGCAAAGTTGAAACATCAACGCTTTTGATAAACTATTGGTCCTTACATACATATATATTTAATTCTGTTTTTCTTTTTTCTTCTGGGTGTGTAAGACGTTGATGAAATCTACGTACAGGTAATAGTTGTATACTATAGAACACGTACAGGGGCAAAGAAGCATATAAAAAATATTTCAAAAATCATAACACACTAGCACTAGAGGCAGGGACATTGTGAAAGAGTGCTTTTAAGTGGATAAATCATTGCGGATAGACAAAATCTGGCGTTCTCTCTCTCTCTCTCTCTCTTCAGGCCCAGAAAGTCCACTGCTGAACATATGCCTATAAGCTTGGATCGCCACATAGACCTCTTAAAATCTGGCTACGAAAAACTTTTTTTTCTACATATTTTAATAAGATTATATTTTATTATGACGTTTTAGGGGTATTATTCCATGCAATTCAGTAAACGTGTTTAAATAAACACGTATAAAATAATACCGTGGTAAATTTTTGTATGTAAATATACAAAATGATGCAAGAAAAAATGAGTTTGCCGAAAGAAACACGGCAAAGATGTCATAATACCCGATTCATGGAGGATTGTAAAAAATAATGGTAGATTGTGTTATTCTTTAAGATTTCTCTTTATCGGGGAAACGAGTCACGAAATATATTAGGCATTTTACGAAGGAACGCCGCGTCAGACTCAGGGTACGTCATATCAAGCTGCTTTAATATTTGAAAGATACAACGTCTATAAATGATATTAAGGTTTAGATACAACCGAGCGTTTTGCTTTCAGGTTATATGGAAATATCAACTTTGGAAGTATTTATTATTGCACAAATATACTAGAGGATATCGGTGACTCGCACAATTTTCGGACGCCTAACCGAACCACAATTCTTTAGACAATACTATAAATAAAATGTCCTCGCATCTTCGCACTGTATCAACGATTAAGAGTATTTGAAAATGCCATTACTTAATAAAAATGTTACATATTAAAATGTATTTTGTATTTAATTTATATATTTCATTTCAGTCCAGCTTGAATAATGACATCTTGTGGCATGTTTTGAGACTAGTTTTCTCTATAACAAATTACACCCGTTCAGAACATTATTTAAACGCCTTCAAAACAATTTTTAAAATGTATTGCCTGTTTTATAGACAAAATAACAAAGTGTGCAGAAGTCCCTCTCAAAAAAGGGCAATGACCTGTCGAGTTGTGAATTTATTTTCCCGAGAGGATATTTCTATCCTATTTGCATATGGCTTTCCGTCAGTTTCCATTCACTGCCTATGTTTATACTTTAAAGAACTTCTTCTATTTCATAGTCTTCCAAGTTTTGAAGACATTATAATATGAAAAACATGTTTCTAATAAAATGTTTAGTATTGATTGCATTTGTTTGTTTTACCTAGTGTCATCTAAGTAAGTACCAAGATCTACGCTTAAGATCATTGATCAATGTATTCGATTTCGCCCTGTTTATGGTGTTCTAAGCTGTAATCTAATTGGGTCTCATACTTTCACTGACATTTTTTGTATGGCGCTCGAAATCAGTGTGGTCCTGAAATGCATGATACATGCATGGGTTACTATGATGGGTCTTACTCCATAGTACACAGTAATCGTTACCAGGTCGCAACGATAGAGAGGGGTTAGGCCATATAGTCAAGCACGCTGACCTAGTGCGGGTTGACAGACTTTACATACCATAGAGTTTCTTAAAAATCGCTACTGCATGCAAGTTTTCTCTCGATGTTTTCGACATAACTCCAAAAAGCCAGAGGTATGGCCTGGGGTTTGAACTCGCTACCACCGTGAACATGATGGCAGCTGCGTCTAGTCCGTTATCAACAGGCCACCACACACCAATAAACGTTGCCAATTTATTGTGTACTTTTCTTGAGATTAAATAAACCGCATCAGGTAACATTCCCGGGCACCAAGGTTGCGCAAAAAATAGGTAATTAATAAAATAGTTTATTTGTAGAATTGTAGAATTTAATGTAAACTTTGTAAAAGAGAGCTGGAAAGGTCAGTGGGTTACGTGCAACACTTTTCTGGTATCCCACGCTCATTTCTTGCGAAATAGTTGCCACTGAACCGAATCCCGCCAGTTTCGAGCTATAATTTATATTTAATTGTGTATTATTTCATATATTTCATTTTACACCTACTCACTTCGAATGGATAAGGCTATGTTTACATTATAGTTGATTTCATCATTGTATCGATGGATCGATCGATGGGCTCGCCCCCTATCACATCGTGGGACGGAATATACAAGGCGAAACGTGGGTGTTCTGGTAGCACCTCTGCCTACCCCTTCTGGGAAAAAGGCGTGTGTATATGTATGTTCATCATTGTAAAAAGCAAAAAAGCTAGATCATTGATATGCGCACAAATATCAGTGTCGAGAATTAAGCTTTAAACGTAGCGTGATAACTGTACTATACTATACTCCATCAGCCCTTATATGTCACACTGCAGGGTATGTGCCTCCTCCACAAGCCAGAGGACGGTTGCGAGAGATTAGGCCATATATTTAACCACGCTGGCCTAGTTCGGGTTGGCGGACTGATGGACGGAACGTGATGACCCTGAACAATATCTCTAAATGATCTTTAGAGGATATGTGACCCCCTGTTTATGTTGTAATTTTTTGTCGCGAGAAGAGAATTGTTGACTTAAGTCTGGCAAACGAGTCATCTGATGGGGAGCCCGCTGCCCACAGAACAGATGAATATTGTCCGTTGGCCATGAACATCCACAACACTTGGATTGTATGTGCATTGTCGGCCTTTCAAACACGGAATGAAAAAGGACCAGGGAAAGAAAAGGGTATTATGCCCGGGATGAAGAAGGATGCGGAAAGCTGAACGAGGGTATACGCATCTCTATATAAAAACGATTCACTGATTGACTGAAATGCTCTTGTCTGTAAATTTAAGTTGAAAGGAGTTGAATAAAAGCAGTTAATTCCTCACTCGTCCCTTTGCAGAAAAGAATTCCATGCCAATTTGCAAGGGTTTACGTTACTACGATTCACTTATAATTGAACTACGATTTAATTTTAAAATAAAATGAATTAAAAATTGGAATAGAAATCACGATTCCATTGAAAGGGTTTTATACAATTGCCTTTTAACCTTCAAATGCCAACCAAGAGTGCGTGATCTATAAAAAGGCTTTTATCTGAAGACAGAACTGAATGAAGCTACACGTGCACTTTTATTATTACATTAATACTTCACGCTTGTATTCTCAAAAGGGTAGGCAAAGATATCATTAAACCAACTCATCCCCTTTCCGTAGAGGTCTTCGTCATATGATGTTTTCGGCCTCCAGACGTATTCTAGGTGATGCCTATGCCGAAAGCCACATTTACACGTAGAGAGTTTTTCGCCTCGAAGACACGATTAGCGTAGGGATATAAAAAAAATGCATCGTGTAAACATTGTCAGAACACGATAATCATACGCTCTTATGTCATGCGATAATCACATACGATTCTCGCCGCGAGAGACTCTCCCCATGTTAATGGCGCTTAAAGCTACGATGGGCACAATCTACAACCAACTCATGAGATTAGTCCAATATTATATCAAAAATATTATTACTTCTTAGCTTAATATTCGGTCTCCGGCTACGAAATGATATAGAAAATTATTAGCTTCCAGTTCCTCCTAGATGTTTTCTTTTTGATTAATTTTCGCTCAAGGTTGATTAGTTATTCCTAGCTAGAGTCCCTAAGTGACTCGTTACGCTTAAATGCTCGGTGTCAATTCTATACGTATCACTGTTAATCCTAGCACTATAGTCAGACTTGTCTTAAATAGCTAAATAAACACAACGGCACCAAAAAATCTACCAAAAATTGCTTCCAAACGTAGCCACTACAGTCGTCTGCTTTTATTTGGAATCCTATTCCATTATCCTGAAAATGAAGTATGAAGCACGTTCGGCACACGGCTTATTGGAACAAAGTCGCGCTACGGTACTCTAGGTGTGACTTTAAAATCAATTGTAAGTACACAAAAGTTTTATTCATTGAATATTTCTGCTAAATTGCTTTTTTACAAGGCAAAATATGATTAGGTTTTGTAGTTTTTAAATTGAAGTTTGCTGTTGTAGACGGCTATATGTAATAAATATGATAAAATGAAAATCTAAATGAAATTGGTATTACGTTTTAAATAAGAAAGAAAGCAGTTGTTAACGAAACGTCGCTAGTTTAATTCGGCATTAATGGTTGTCTGCATGGTTGAATCGATCAAATATTGGTGTGATCAATATAGCTTCCAAGTCTAATTGAAGTAACAGAGAATTTATGAAGCCTGGTCAGTCTGCTTGTTTTATTGTCCTTTCTAATCACAAGAAATCCGCCGCTGAACTGAAGTCTCCACAGCTACCCGTTAAAAGCAGCCTACATCCTGCTCGTATTCATTTATTGAAACTATAAAAAATTGTGGAGTGGAGACCGCATTTTGGCAGCGTAGTTTAGGACGCCCTCCAGCTAGATAAAGTGACGATTTGCAAAAGGTCGCTGGCAGATGCTGCATGCAACAAGCCGAAGACAGGGTGAAATGCAATTTGGAGGCATATATCCAGCAGTGGACAATATAGGCTGATGATAATGATAATGATAAAAAATAGAATTACCTACATATTTTAGACGTTGAATATGAATTCAATATATATATAAAAACGTTAATGATCCTTGTAGTGTAGAAGTCAATCTATGCACTTAACATAAAGCTGTTACTTCGCAAGAAAAGTGAGAGTTTAAAGCTAAGCTCATAATGTGAGGATTATACAGCGGCTAATGGACTTGTATCTTTTATTTCTGTTTTTATTAAAGGTAAAATAGCATGTGCATTTGATAGTAGTTTTATAGCTGCGTTAACATTTTGGTGGGTGTATGGCATTTTAATTATGCAACCGAAGCATAAATTGTAATAAAATTGCACGAGAATAGTATTTTTCTGTTTCATTTCATTTTTTTGCGCATAACACCACTAAAATAAAACACAGCTCAAATTAGCATAACAATAGGTTGCTAAATGAAGTAGCTACGAGTATTAATCAAAAGGAAGTGTGGGTGCGTAGTGGAGACATTCACTGTATCTTTATTTTATGGATTATTTGTGAATAAAACATGCAAAATTGTTAATCTTTTACTGTTGGTAGGTATCTCATATGTGAGAGGCCGTACCACCACAATGTCTATTTAACCCGGCAAACAGCTGTGTAACTGCACTGTTGTGTTCCGGTTTGACTACTGGATATAATGAGACTTGACATTATACATATGTCTCAGGATGGCGAGCGCAGTGGAATGCTAAGCAATGCTTTGTAATTCATGGTGTTTTTTGGTTTTCTACTGTCCATTAGCGGTCGTATCGCTTAACATCAAGCGAATGGCATGCTTGTCTCGCCATTGAATGCAATAAATAAAAAAATCTGGTTCAGATAATTTTCGTCCTTTTCCGAAAATTACAAAACAAAATATAAACACAAAATTCATTCACCCAATAATAAATTCCTGTAAGAACAAAACTTGAATCCAATAATTCATCCCTTTTTAATATTTAACAGTCCATAACTTTTTTATTAAACGGAAATTTAAATGGCTGTGGGCCGGATCGGGTGTTGGCCAGTGTCCGAGGTCGCCAGATGGCATAGTGTTATTTGGCAGCCAAATCCAAACTTGCCAAATGTTGCCAATAAAATGCCAACTTAATTTCCCAGATCTATTTACCCTATTAAGAAAGTAGGAATGTATTGGCTCACTGTAAATAATTCATGAACAATGTATGAAGTTTTTTTTTACTATTTTGATTAAAATTCAAAATTATCTTTGAACTGATACTAAATAGAATTTGATGTCGAATTGTGGACATATCACTGTGGAAAAGACTGGGAAGATTGTGTAACGTTTGAAAATAATAATGCTCATCATGTGCTAATAATGTGTATCTATAAGATACACATTTTTTCCCTTTGAATCATGTGACCTTAATGTATCATACTTAAATGCTTCCTACAGATGCACTAAATTTCGTCTGGAAGATATTCAAACAAATAAATATATTAACATCACGCCTTTTTCCCACAAGAGTTGGCAGACATGCAACCGTGTTCCATCCCACGATTTGATAGGGGGCGAGCGTATCGCCATATCGGGCACAAATTCCAGACTCCGGGCTGATCATAAATAGAAAAATCCAATATCACTCTGCTTGACCCAGGACTCGAACCAGAGAACTCAGCTTTGCAATCACATCGCAGTACAATTATGCCACGGAGGCAGTATTTAAACATATAACTGAATGTAATATCCCGATGAAAACCAATGTGCGGAAGCCTCGAAATTGGTACATTTTGCGAAGTCTTTTATATCGAATAATGAAATATTTTGTTTAATTGAACCTACCATACGTTTCCACGTTGTAATCCGTGCTATTCGATTTATTGTCCAGCCAGTTCAGTTTCACTCGAAAATTTCATTCAAATATTTTATGTCTGAATTCAGTTGTATAGCTGAAATTGAATATATATTACTTTTTGTTTTTTTTTTCTATTTAAAATTCGATATTTTCACATTTTTGTACAAGGCACTTTTATTGCAGAGATTAGAATAAATTGCTTTTTCGTAAAAAAATAATTACTGGATTTCGTTATGTTTTTAACAATTACAATTTCAGAGTTTTCATTTCAATTCGTGTGGGCTTATAAATTGTTCAATTCAAAATGTTTTTATTATATTTATGAATTCGAAGGATATCAATGTACTCGTATGTGTGTGAGTTTGTTTCAGTTTTTACATTGTATCGAATAAACATGTACTCGTGTAATCAATTCCTTAATTTAAAATCTTATGGGTTCTTACAATAATATTCGTAACTCAAGTTTTTGGAGGAAGCCGAGGGAAAACGCAAAGCAGGGATGTTCTTGAAACGCTACAAGACATGGAAGAAAATTATTATATGATGTTATTCTGTTACTATCTTAATGGAAGTTCTCTGTAATATTAAAACATCGCGCAGCAGGCTATCACTTCTCGCAGTACTCTCTTAGCGTGTACCACGAAAATCCATTCATTTAGATGATAAATTGTATTATACAAAGTTTCATAACTTTATTTTTTAACAGTGTTGTGTTTTCATCAAAATTGTAATTAAAAATGTGATACTAGCCTTATTTTTTTCTATTTTATTTAATTATTTTTTTCCGGTGACATGTATGGGGATTTATATTACATTTAATGAATAAGTTCAAACGTTAAGAGAAAGAAGAGAGGTAAAAATAATTTATTTGTAGTTTTATTTGAAATTTGGGTTTAATATAAGCGACGATTTTGTATTTGCACCGATAGCGACCGCCGTTCGCGACATTGTGACCCGTGAGTACGAATCGCGTTTTGGGTTGAATTTTTGAATATCCAGTTTCGACAGGCCCGAATATTAGGATAAGCGGCTAGCGATGGTATAAGGAAAAGGGGATTCCCCACCCCGTTGATACTGGCCGGTTATTAAGTTTCATGGACATATAGCATTTCTTTCGAAATACTCCTCAAATGGCTGAGGTAATAATGGCCGTTATGTCCAGAAAATCCTACAGGAATGTTGTGACCCAGTTCTCATGAGATCACGCGCCTGCTCAATATTTCACCCTATATTAATGATGTGGAAGAATTTTGGGTAATTCTCATTATGGACGGGTATGTAGAGCCAGAGACATCTATATGCAGCTAAGTTAGATATATGTATATGCGTAAAGGAAATGTTTTTAACAATCGGTATGGCTGCGCAATATATCAATTTGGCGAGATTCTCTTAATTCTGAGTTTTACACACAAATGTTTTTAATCTTTATCATTTTGAGTTTAATGAGTTTGTCATTTTGTATTTTTGGGTGTAATCCTCGTTTAAATTATTCTAGCAAAATATATTCCATGAGTTAAAGAAAATTACCTTCTTAAATCTAAGAGGCGCGAACACTTTGCAACACATACGACCAGGTATTGTAGATGTACATATATGAATGGAGTTTTAATGTATTGTCAAATGCAATTTTTGCTCATGTTCTAATATAAGAGTAGGACAATGGCACGAACGAAAAGCATGTTAAAAAGGAATTAAGTGTGTCATTAATAATTTTCCTTTTATTCCAGACTCAATATTTGCCTGACGTTGAATAAGTCCCATTTTACATAATGTCCTCAAAAATAGCTCGATGTAGTCCACGTAAGTATGTTTATTATTGTTTTTAAATGCTTCATTAATCACAATAACTATTTTCTTAATTTTCGCATAATTTTGTCGAAAATTTGGTGCAAATAATACGCTATAATTTAGTTTTCCAAGGAAATACCTTAGTATATTGAACTAAAAACAAACTTTGACTGCGAAAACTAATTATGCAGTTGTCGAGCTTTTCGAAAGTTTGTGACACTTAAAACGAAACATTGGCAAATGGCAACACTGTTTCACTTTATTGAGGGGGTTGTATTTTATTTCATAATTAATTAATATTAATATTATCATCCAAATTAGTGATACCCTCAAGAAGGGTCAGGTCAAAAGTACTCTGAACCGACGAGCATGCATGTAGAGATTGATGAAAGTGGATGAAGCGAAAGTAGTATGTCAGGATCGATCAAAGTGGCGATCCATAGTCTCTGCCTACCCCTAAAGGATACAGGCGTGACGAATATGTATGTATGTATGTAATATTGAAACGCTAATTGTAGAATAAATAATTTAAAAAATAATAATAACCTGGACAGATAGTTGAGCTAATATATCTTATTAAAATTGATCATCACGGGGATATTTTGACATAAAAATATAAATAATAAAATTAATATAGACACATTCAATACTTAAATAAATTATTAGCATGATAAACATGGATATTATTGTCCATTATCTGCTTACAAAAGCAATACGCTTTGCAAACATGTTTAAAACATGTGAAAAATTTAATACTTGTGAAACGATTTTTTTCGTGACGTGTTAAGCGGCGTGTCTGCCTTGATGCAAAGCTTGCCATCCATCCATTCTTTTTTCTACCTGAAAATAATTTAAAGCTTAAAGCTTTGCTTCCTCGTTTAATTACTACATTTGACTCAACTTTTATTCCGAAAAGCAAACAAGTATATTTCCAACTTTAATTTTAACTTACTCAGATGCAAAATTTTAACAAATGAATTTTCCGCGCCCTCTCCTGAATAAAACTAAATCAAAGTTGCATGTCAGTTATATATTATAAAAACAAAATTTGTTTTTAAGCACATGTTTAACATATTTCGTAACATTCAAAGTACATAGGAATATTGATTAAAATGTAATTCACAGTATACAGTATACACAGAAAGGTAGTTGTTGAAAAATCACTTCTAAGATCCAATGAATATATTTATTAGAAAGTTTTCGGCGAATAAAAACGGTGCCAGTAAAGAGGATGACATTTTAATTTCAGCTGAAAACGGAAGAATAGTCTTCGTGACGCAGTTGGTTAAACACTGGCTGTGAAACGGGAGGTTCGGTCTCCGCAGTGAGATAAATTTTTGCGTGATCCACGGATATTTGTAAGATGGAAAAAATCTCGTACTTTCTGATACCCACGACATAGACTCGATCTTAGTGTGGAGCCAGAACTCAGAACTATGTAGTGAATATTGGATGTATTTATTTAATTATTTATATATATTTGTTTAATATACGGCAAATCCTTTACAATAATATGAAGTGGAATGTAAGAAATCAAATGTAGCACAGTCAGTGTTAAAATATATTCCTATTTTAGAATAGGAAATTCAGTATTAAACAACTTTATAGCCGCTGTATTGCCCCTATACAACTAACCACAATCATTGTATACCCATTTCCGACCCTGTACAACTCAGTGATTTCTGCTCCAGAGGCGTTGAAATGTGCGCATAAATAAACTGAATTGACTCCAGCCCTGTTTGCTTTATCTATACGCCAATTTGGCGGAACGTGCCTGATACCAATAGTCAAATATACTCGTTTATACTTCGCGAGAGCCTTAAAAGCCGAGGTTTCATTTACATTGTTCACCTGTTACTGGTTTTCGATAAAACGCCACCCCCACATGATTTATGTAAAAAGGTTTTCGAAATAAAAATGGAGCGGTAAGCCAAACAATTTTGTTTGCAAATAATTTATCAAGTCATCCGAATGGATAAACACAATAGATACGAGAAAGCTTACAAGTATTATCGAAAATTAAAATTATGATTTATGAGTTTTTGGGTGTGTAGGAAAGAAAATATGTAAGCTCACGCCTATCACTTCAAAAGAGCCGAAAGTGTCACTACTAACAAGTACAAGTAGTTAGTAGTTGGTAAGTACCACAGTTTGCCGAGCTTATTTCCGTTTTGTTATATCATTGGAAATGAACTATCGTTTGACTGCCACGAATTATGAGAGGATTTTTTTAATATAATTATCCTTATCAATTCAATAAATTTCTTTTTAGAGACTCCATAAGGCGCTTTATTGAGCTTCAGTTTGTACATACTTGATGACTCCTCCTCCTTGCGTCGTATTCTTCATTATTAAGGGTCGTGACCTCCCTTCTGTATCACTATCTCTCGGACGAGCTGTCTGACAGATATTAGTAATTTACTTTACAGAATTTCATTCTTTATTTTTCCTTTTATAGACGTTGTGTATAAAATAAGTGTTCTAAGTTTGATCGAAGGATCTAAGATTTTTTAATAAACAGAAAATCACAGTTAAACTTGATTGATTTTATTCAACTTAAATATTCTAAACCCCATAGACCAATCCTTGATTCAAACGCGTTCTAAAGTGGAAACCGCGGAATTGTGAACGCAGTTGAGGACGCTCTCAAACTAAGTAGAGCAACGATCTTACTAGAGTTCTTCTCCCATGGTGCATAAGTGATGTCGAGGAACTTGCTCAGTGGCATTTAGTAAATCATATGTATGTATGTACAAGTTGGTGTCGGCACCAACAATTCGATGGGCGATAAATATATGCACCCAACAGTCTCATACATGGTTCTGCCCCCAATTAGGATCATAAAGTCTTGTGTCGAGGGTATCAGAAACTACGAGAGACTTTCTGGTCTCACAAACAACCTGACCGAAACAAGTATTTGTGGGGTGCACAAACATTTGTCTCGGTGCGGGATCGAACCCGCGGACTTTTAGTTCATATCCGGCGTCTAAATAACTACGCCATGGGGGCTTACAATGAGTAGAAATGTTAATAATCGGTATGATACATTCCGTATTGAATTATGAGGATTTTTTATACAGGCACGAAAAATAATTATGACCTAAATAGAGCCTCCAGAAAAATATTATAATTAACTCAACGACAATTATTATGAAGTTATGAATAAATTATAATGATAGAATTTTTACCCAAATACATTCTACTGACTCTTTATGAAATATTCATTTTTATATCAGATATTTTTAAAATAAGGAAACAGTCATAAAACTGAACAGATACGTTGAAAAAGTAATTCCCAGATTACCGTCCGTGATTTGTTGATTTTGTCAAGGTGAAATAATTAGTTTTATCCCTTTTTCGATTCGTTTTAAATTCGATCAATGGATTTCCATTACATTAAGGCCTGACAGGAATACTAAGTTACGGAGAATTACCTGTTTTTCGATGCTTTTTTTACTGAGGTCTTAGGATTTCTTTAAGTAAGATGACACAGGTGGGCTAAGTCTGTATATTCCTAATAAGATTACTTCTCAATTGTACCTATCTTTAAATTAATGGGGTATATTTAAAAGAGACTCATGCTCGATATATTTGCCAATATATTGATTTAAATTATAATTTAGAATAGGTTTTGTTGTGGTGAACAAAAAAAGAAAAGAATAGTGGACTTTATATACAAGTAATATGATTTCGCCTAGATAACGACCACCACACATAAAAGATTAAATCCGGCTAAAGTAAATAAATACTAAATAAATAAATAAAAATACACCCAACAGTCACATACATAGTCCTGATCCCACACTAAGATCGAGTCTTGTGTCGTGGGAATCAGAAGCTACGAGAGACTTTTCGGTCTCAAAAACACCCAGACCCAACACAAATATTTGTGGGGCACACAAACATTCGTGTTGGTGCGGGGATCGAACCCGCAGCCTCTCGTTTGACAGTCGGCGTCTAACCAACTACGCCACGGAGGCTGTCATCAAATTACGCAAGTATGTTTATTATTTTTCCTAAGTATTTCGATGCGGGCAGGTCAGAATAATTATTGTGTCGAAATATCTCTTTATACTCGGTGACTGCCTCGGTGGCGTAGTGGTACTACGGTATGATTGCAAAGCTGAGGTCTCGGGTTGGAATCCCGGGTCGGGCAAAGTGATATTGGATTTTTCTATTAATTATTAGCCCGGAGTCAGAAATTTGTGCCCGATATGGCGATACGCTCGCCCCCTATCACATTGTGGGACGGAATATACAAGGCGAAACGTGGGTGTTCTAGTAGCACCTCTGCCTATCCCTTCTGGGAAAAAGGCGTGTGGTTATGTATGTATGTATGTATGTATCTCTTTATAAAATATCTATATCTCTCATCGGTGTATGCACTGGTTTACTCAGTTCAACAGGTACATTGTGGGCACTCCGTCGACTCGGTATAAAACAGATGATTATAAAGCTCCATTGACACGGAGAGAGTTTCTCGCGGCGAGAATCGTGAATCGCCATAGAGAATCGTGTTCAGACAAATGTTTACACGATGCTACTTTTTTATATCCTTACGATAATCGTATCTTTGAGGCGAGAAACTCTCCCCATGTAAACGGGGCTTAATAAATATGCCGACCTCAGACCTGTTTATCAATTTCTTTATAGAGGAATAATAAACATTATAAAAAAGGAAATGAGTTAGCTGCCATGATTTTCATAGCAATTTGTATGAGCCCATATATTATGTCCCACTGCAGGCCACGTGCCTCCTCTACAATCGACTTACGTACCATAGATATTTTTTTTAAATCATTACAGTATGTAGGTTTCCTCACGATGTTTTCCCTCACCGTTATAGTTACCATTTTATTTCTTGACGTAAGTAAAAGTTTCTGAGGGTAAATAGAAAATCAGACAGAGTTTTCAATAAAAAAGTTAGACGAACTCCGTTGTTGCAATTTATTATAAGTTTCAATTAAATCAAGCTTGTTAAAAGTATTTCTCGGCGAAGTGAGATGTTACATAAAAAGGCGTTATGTAAATGGATTCTGTTTCTCTAAATATTTCTCTACAATTTCTTTGATAAAGTTTGCTCTTGGGTGGATGATGCCACGTGACCTGTGCTTCAACAGATTGTAAAGTTTCTATCAATGGAATTATTACGAACTATCGTTCTACTGGAATGTTCATTGTATTGAAATTATTGGTGTGATTTGATGCATGGATGTACATATATTCGTTTCTCTCTCACGCAAAAACAACTGACTGAATTTAGCACTAGTCACAATTTATTTTCTAAGTTGACCATATGGCGATTTTATTGCCGTGCCTTTTATAAAATAGTAAATGTATCCCGTGTGCTGTTTACTTGAATATGCTTCTAGAAACCACTCTTAAACACATTCACGGAATTGTGGATTATACTTAGAACGTTGTGATAACTTCCTCTATGATTATACATTACAATAAAACAGTCTATAATTTATGAAGTGGTAATCTGGGAGACCGACTGATCCGATCGGTGGGCCAGCCCAGCTATCGCTGGAGTGATATTGTGAAAAGTGACCAGCGCCAACTTCTAGTCTTACTTGAAGTCAGTAATTGGCGGGAGTTGGCATAGGTCAGAGATATTAGGAGAACTCTCGTTTCGGGGGCCAATACCTACTTTGGGTCGCTGAGCCAGCGGAGTAAGTAAGTCATCCAAAAGACTCCAGATCGAGTCGATAGTATACTTCAAAAACAAATGCCTAATGATGCCTGAACTCACATTAACCTTAATTGGGTACATGTAATTACTTCTTCACCCTTCGCTAAAGATCCAAAAGTCTACGTAGGGATCATATCATAATGAATATGCATGGTTCAAGAAACATTTACATAATGTGGTCTTTGCTGTAAAATTAGTGGTAACATTAAGAACTTAAAGTCAAGGCATAATTCAGCAGAGTTTATGCATATTTAACGTTTGAAGCCTGGGCGCCCGTATTCAAATCAGATCTCTAATTACCTAAACAATAAGCGGGTGTAATGAAGTCTGGAAAATACTGGCTGGATGCCTTTGATGATCATTTTGAAATTCATTTATTCATATTTGTTTTCTTCTAAATGATCCCAAGTAGTTTAAATATTTTTGGATGCCAGTGTGGTTGTTGTGAAGACGTGAAATGACACGTCGGTATGGGTGATATTGTATATCGGCGTGTTAAAGCTGTTGTCAAAACTATGAAGCGATGCTTTTTTTATACTAAAAAGCAGGCAGACAAGCATACATTTGGCCTGATAAGCAAGCAGTTACCGTAACCTATGGACGTATGCAACACCAGAGGAGCCATCAGCCAAAGGAAGTCCTCTACTGAACATTGGCCTCTCCTAATGATTTCCACAGCGACTTGTGGAAATCATTATCATCTATTTGCTTGACTTTTTTTCTAATTCTGTGTTCTTTATTGTAAATATTATATTTAAAAAAAATCGCTGTAAATGAAATAGAAAGTTTAAAAATAAATGTTGTTTACTATTATTAGTAGATTTAATAAAAATACCACCTTTATGAATTTGAAACTGAAAAATATTTGTGCCTCGACTGAGACGTACGAAAAGCTTTATTATTAAATTTAATTGTATAAAAAATCCGCATTCGGATAAAAAGTTTAAATAAAAATGCTTTCGTTCGTCACAGTGCAGCGGCGCATTCGTGACTGGTTCTGTACCAAGGTACGAACTACGAACTAACTAACTACTACTACTACTACGAACTCGGGGGTGCGTAGGTATGACTCGCTTTCAGACCGTTTGTATGATGACAGAATACTCTATAGATAACATTACCGTGCTAGCGGTATCCTGGCAGGTAGGGTCCGCCTGATAATTAATATTTTACAATGTGTGTTGTCTTAACCCTTTCAGACCTGGTGTACACCATTGTACACATATATTATAAAAATAAATTTATAAATTAATTTCACATTATTTGCAACTAAAAACGGTTGTGTTCATTAGTTCATTAGTTCCAACGCCATCTCTTGGCGTTTAATTACAGTTTTTGGCAAGTTATGACCAGTAGCCGACCGAAGTTTGCATTGTGCAGGTTAAAAAAATCAGGCCTGAAAGGGTTAAGAATAATTAGATCTGCCTAATAATTAATAAAACAATTATAAAACATTACGAAGTTAATTTAATATGAAAACTTAATGTTTCCATTATCCACTGTAGTAAAATAATAACATGGTGCCCTTACATTTTCTTAGAACAATAAACCGGTGTGACGGGATGAAATATGAATCCGCTGTTCAACTAATGCCTTCGTTTCATATATATATTCATTATACATGATTAATTAATCAACGTCGAGATTTATCGTGACTACCCAACATTTACTATATTAATGATCATTACTCGTAATTATGATGGAATATAAATAATATTGATTAATTTGTGTTGATTTTTCTCTCGTGGTAATGACCGTATTAATAAACGGTTTCTCTTTATCCCCATTATTAATGTGTTTTTGCAAACAGATAATTTCTCGCCTAATATCATCGAAGGGAAGGGCAAAATTATGACTCTGAAGATATTTAGTTGTGTCATGAGCATCAAAATATGTGAAAAATCTTCGGGCTCCGCTATGGAACTTATTAACGGTTATGAAACTAACTTTAATTGTAATAAAGCTTTAGTAGAAATCTTAAAGAGGCAAAATAAAAGAAACAACAATTTTACCAACATTTAATATAAACAATGAAAGGATTTGTAGTTGAAGCAGTATTTAACATTAATGAGACGAGTGTAAATAAACTCAAAACTGACATAAGGCTTAGTGAATTCGATAATTCTGTTCAAACTCCACTCGGTATAAATGAAAACACAACGTTGCAACCGGAATAAGGTTCTTCAGAGACATTCCTCAAAACTTTTGCAACAGTAGGCTCAATTAATCTCGCTTATTTACTGAGGATCGCTCTTGGGTTGTTAGTTTGGCAGCCAGGATTTATACTGACAGAACGTGATTTCCTTCAAATTTATGTGCTCAGTCTTAAACCACAAACAGCGACCCGCTAAGTGATTTACTCGCAACTGCCATAAACTATTCAAATTTAAGAGTAGTGGATCGGTCTGATTGGATTTAACTTTGACAAATACAGCAGTCGACATATTTATTACTTACCTTAAATTATCTACGGATTATTTCGTCAGTTGTATTAAATTTTATCTTAAAATAATTCATGATAGAATTTTAATAAGAAATTCCTTTTGTTGAACATAATGTTATTCTAAATAATTTCGATATATTCAACCATCTTCATGTGTTTCTATAATAACAAAATTCCCGAGGGACAAAAGTTTGCTAATATATTATTTAATTTAAGGGACGGACCAAAATTACCAAATTTAACCAATTCTATTCGCAATAAATTGATCTAGCAAATGTCCCGAAAGAGCACTTCAGATCTATACGAACAATTTCATATGCATGTAACTGCACTAAAATCAAATAACGTGAGTGTAAATGTCCAAACGAAATGTTACAATTGCAGTTCGTTCCAACCACCGAGGAATGATATGTGGTTCCAACTTTAGCACTGCGAAGTGATTAACTACTTATATGACTGAAGCGGTTTAATAAAATTGGGCTCGACAGTTTTATTTACATTATGTTCCATGTCCAACAATTTGGAAGGAGTAGCTTTTTTATTGCACGATGAACGAGGATCTCCAGATGGTAAGTGAAAACCTTTGTATTATACACCCACTATAAGCTACGTTGGTAGTCGCTTACTCTAGAAATTCATACTAAATTAGCGTACTAAAAAACAAGTTTAAATGTAATTTAACTACGCAGCACGTGATTTATCGACCTTTAAAGCCCAAAACTTCAGTATCAGCATGACATGCATGAAATATAATGTTCCATCAAAAACCCGAATAACGTTGAATCTATTGTCAAATTTCAAAATTTTACAAATGACACTAATATTATCCTCACTGTTTATAATAAAATCCTCTTCTCTAATATTTTAGTTAGCTATCTTTTCATGTAAACGTCAGAACAAATTAATGGGGTAGAATGTGTCCGAGCGGGTCATTAACGCCACTTAGCTTTTTTCCCTCCTCTCCTGCCAGCCCAAATGTAAGTTGTTTTCCTTGTCGCCTTTGGGCAGTATTTTTCACTTACAGTCATAAATTATTACAATCCTCATTATTTCCAGAGATTGTTGCTTTAAGATGTGTTGGTGTCGCATCTTTCTGATATCAATTAATGGTGAACAACTTCACTGTAGCTAATTCATAAAAATGGCTGTATCAGCTTAAATGCGCTTGTATGGGTGGGCACTCTAAATTTTTCCTCTAAGTGTGATTTGCTTTCTTGGATTTGGACATTATATGTTTTTAAGCACACATATCTCATTATATCTAATTTAGATTACAATATGAATGACTCATAAAATGATATTTATTTGATAATGCAATGTGAGGTTAAAAAACAACTGACCAACGCTTAAAGACATGCGTACATTTTATGCGAATTTCTGGAATTGATTTATTATTATTTTTGTCGCTGGATGCAGGCTGCCTCCAACAGGTCGCTGTGGAAATCATTAGGAGAGGCCTATGTTCAGCAGTGGACTTCCTTTGGCTGATGGATGGATGGATGGATTAAGAAAATTTCTTATAATTTTAATACGAACTGAATAAAATAATACGTACATTTATTTTATTTATATCTTAATGTAGCATACTATTAAGAGTTCGAAAATTTTACTTAACGCTTAATTCCATTTACTTCGTAGAATTGATCATTAGAAAATTACCATACAAATTACCATAGAGCTATCCTAACTTTGTATCTAAATCGTATTCATTATAGTGCATTTGGCGGGCCTCCAACGCATTCGCCATCCACCTAACCATAAACTGTCGTACGTAGTACTAATCCTGTTTAATTGGCGTACTCCGCGCCAAAATTTGCCAATTCATTTGTTCTATCTTCACTACAGATGTTCTAATTTCCGTTTGATATACGAGAATAGTCTGATCAAAACGACCATTAAGTGTTGATTTGACAACATCAAAGTACAGATTATGCCTGTAATTGAGATGTTGAATCTATTAATATCAGCCTATTATTGATAAATTGTGAAATTCGGGAAATTTGGCACTTTAGAGTTAAGGCCTAGATTTACAATGCATTGCTTGGAAATTCATAACCTTCACCGTGATATAATTAAACTTAATTCAACATACTTTTACTCAGAGAGCTAAAAAATAATTTTTATTTATATCTTCGAATGCAATGTACGTGCAATTAACAATATATTGCCCAAAAGTCGGCTGCTAAACGAAAGGTCGCTGGGTCGATCTTCACATCGAGAAATATGTTGGAGAGAAATATGTACGAGAAAAAAAAAATGAGTATTTTAGTTTGACGTATGCAAAGCATAGACGGTATACGTATGTAATGTTGAGTTAAAAACACGATAAAATACCATCAAGCTATTTATCGTTTTTGTTTTTTAAAAAAATGCACAGAAGTTGAACCATTCCGATACAACAGCCAATTTAATTCCATGATGTATCGAACGTGGAATAAGGAAAATACCCTCACTACCTAAGTGATGACGCGGCTACCGTGTATGGCAATCATTCAGTCCCCAATATACTGAATAGCCAGTCAATATCGCGACCCAACAACGACGTCGGTCGGCCCGAATATAAATTGGGTTTTTGTAAAGTATTTCTTTGTTGGATGACTTTATGTATTTTTCCTTGTGAGTGTTATAAGTGTATATAGGTATAAAGAGAATATCAAGACTGCGACCGAAAACGCAGCCAGGTGGTAGTATTATTTTCGCCCTGTGGTCCGGGGCTGTAAGAATTCTGCCACGGTATCCCCTGCCCGTCGTAAGAGGCGACCTAAAGGGGCCATCAGAGTCACTGGGAACACTGCTGGGGCGGTGCGCCCTGACTTGTAATGGCTCTGAGGCGAACGACAGTGCCTCGTCTCTGTCATGGACGCCCATAAGACCTAAAAGGGCGTCCAAAATAGCTGAAAGTGGGGTTCATCCGGGCCCCACATCAAAGAAGGACCAGAAATGGTTATGCGCGGGGCGGGTATGCGGCCGTAAATCGGGGTGCCTTTCACCCTGGGATGTCCGGTACCGCCCACAATGCGTGTGACGGTTTTCAAGAGGTTTTTAGTCAGTATGCTGGCGTAGGCTTGGTAGGGACCCAGCTTGGCCACAAATCCGCATTGTGCCAGGCTGGAAGGCCAGAGACACTGACATACCCCTTTCCACCTCCCCCGGGGCAACGATAGGGGAGCTTAATAGCTTTTCCTCTTGAACAAAAAAAAAAAAAGGTAGTAGTATTATTGACTTCAGACACAATGCAACTAAAATTTCGCAAAAAAAGCGATTATTTAGTATATTTTTACATATCGTCATATTTAGGTAGTAAATACATCTTTTTCCTAAAATAATAATGTACACGTGTTTATTTTCAAAGACACAATAGTACGTAAGAGTTTAAATTATAATTTTACCAAAAACTAAAAACCTATCGCTTATTTTGATACATTTTTAGTTGCATTGTGTCTATAATAACTAAAACTACCATCTGGCTTCATTTTCGGTCGCAGTCTTGATATACCCTGAATATTAGAATTACAGAGACGATTGCCTATTTGGTCTAGGGGTAGGATGCATGTAGGTGCTACGAGCGATGAAATCCTATATTATGTTCCCGAATATGGCAATCTATTTAATAACATTTAGGTTTGGAGAATATAAGTTGTCACTTGGCGATGATTGGAATATCTATTCTATCACGTCTTAGAAGGGAAATAATGTATGCGAACTGCAGGTACCAATAGTGAAACTTCTATACATGCCTTCAGATTTATGGCATAAACTCATAATCATAAAAAGTCAGGAGGGTTACTCTATGATCTTAACTGAAAATCGAATGTTCGGACGTTCGACGTCAAAAGCAAGTTATAAGTTGTCCACTTCTAAAAATCAACACTATTATCTATGATACTTATAATTAACTCCGAACTAAGCCTATAGTTAGGACGTGCGATAGAACACTCAAACATTTTGTGGAGAACATAGGCACATTCGTAGAGTTTTACGTGCGACGTCCCAACATTCAAGTTTCGTTTCAGATCATAGAGTAAGCCCCCAGGTCCTCGCCCCTACTGTAACGGATGCTGGTGTAATAAAAACTCCTTCTTGGTAATAACTTGTACTTTATTTTCCGTTCCTCAACACTTACAATAATTTTACTATATCTATACAATATAATACTTGTGGACAACCTTTCGGTTCTTCAGCTCACTTAGAACTGCCTAGCAAACTGAATCGATTGTTTAACGTCATATTTTATTTAGGTAGTTGATCTCTTTTTTAATCACCTTTTAAGCAATTCCAATAAATGTTATTGGTTTTCTTAAAAATACCCGTTGCATTTTAGTATTTATATATAATTTCCAATTACACAATTATAACTTAAATTAATAAATTCAAAAATCATGACACTGGTAATTATATTATTTATGAACGTGCCTGTCCACTATAAGCAATTTTGGAGAAACCGTCATGGTAACGCATGAAAGTTTGTCATTTTTAGAGTTTAGCCTGTGTATAATTAATTTCGAGCATGATAGCCTCCTAGCAACTTGATGGATGTTAGGCAATGTACTTGAATCAACTACACTATAGTTACTTAATCCTGTTGATATAAAAATGTCAATCTATCCGGTTGCTGTAGGTATACTGCCCTCGTAAATTACACAGAGAAAAGCATTAATACATTTTCACAAAATTAAGCAATGATAAAGGATTTTTCGTGTAAAGCCTAAGTCAAAATGAGTCGTTATGTGTGTCGGGTCGCGTCATGCGAACGAGTGAGTTGTCAGTTTTTATAAAAAGTTACACTTTTAAACTGGGTTTTTATAGGCCAAAAAACAATTTAGTAAAAAAATAAACCGACGCGTGTTTTTCCGGTCAGTTAGGCGACGTTTTCACTGCTACCTAAATTTCGCTGAGCCTATTTGCGTTGTCAAATTTATTTATTTCATCTAGGGTTCGAAAATGGGAATTTTGTAAGGATTAAAGTTTATTGTTAAAACCGACTAAGGCCCATACCCGGGATCGAACCGGGGATTTCTAAATTCTGCAACTGACTGAACTTTGTAAGGCTGACATAATCATTTTGGCGGCATGAGATCATGCCTGTCGCCATGACGTGATACTGTATCTAAACGGGTATCTTTCCTCACCTGCCACTAGGTATACCGTAAAGGTTGCTCTTTATACCGAGCCAGTAAAAAAGGTTAGTTTTGATTCAGCTTCCATACAACGAAAAAAATGTGGTGCAGAAGAGAATATTTTTTCCATGAATACCGAAAATTCTATTGCTCTGCAAAACTGAAGCGTATTTCCCGACCTATCAGTGCGTGTTAAAACACACTGATAAAAAATATAAAACGTAAAGGCATGCACACACGAGACAAAAACACGCAGCGCAAATATTACGGAAAGTATTTAATTTTAGATGTTTTCTATTAATAGATGCAGACCTGTCAGGTAATTACGATAATCTTTGAATGGAGACCTATGTTCTGCTGTGAACTTCCTGTGGTTAAATATGAGTATATTTTAAGTGCGTGGTGGCCTGTTGGTTTCGGACCAAACTCGGCTGCCTATATGTTCACGGTGGTCGCGGGTTAAAATCCCAGGGCACACCTCTGACTTTTCGGATAGTAGGGGAGCCCACGATGCTAAATGGGGATTTACTCGAGCGTCGTAGAGACCTATTGGGATGCAAAGCTTAGATGATAAGAAGAAAAAAATGTTATATGATATATACCTTTACATCGGTGGGGGAAGCGGCTATAGATTTTTAAATATGTAAAAAAAAACTGTTGCATGGACATCCTCGAGCGCGTCAGATATTGATAGCATCAATGCCCTACGTATTTTTAATAATGTACGTATGTTAATCTGATCGTTTGCATGATGCGGGTGGTTGTATTTAAGGGTAGAAAATGAAAAAAAAAAAAAATTATCGAGCGCGTCAGATTTTCTAAGGGAGTGTTAAGTGCACTAAAAAAAAGCTCTCATTCACTAATCTGACCATTTCGATGGGACGCAAACTCGCGGCCATTTTCACAATGTGCAAAAAAATTTCGCCATTTTGAAATACTCAAGCGCGTCAGATTAAGATATATATGGTTCATCTTTATGTTCTAAACGTACTGTCTCATAATCTGACGATTATCTAGAGGGATTCGCCTGATCTGACAAAAAAAAAATTGAAAATTCCATTCCTGGGCGCTTAAAATTGTACTTATGACATTTTTGAGCTCAAAATATAATTTATGTGATATTTTGAGCTCGCTGAGTACAAAGAAATAATATTTCTATGCATTTGAGCTCTCCCAGCTCGAAAGTCTGATAGAACACTATTTTTGGAATTTTCAAACCGCAATAACTTTTGAATGGATCAACCAATTTTCACGCGGTTGGCGGCATTCGACGCAGTTTTATCATCCTCATGAGTAATTTTGCAATTTTAATTCATCGAACCACAAATTTCGGAGTAATCCCGAAAAAACACTTTTTCGGGTTTCTTTCGTTCACGATATCTCTCGAACGAATCAATCGCTTTTGACCAGCTTGGTGGCGATCGACGTGGTTTTTCAAGCTCAAAGGCGGATTAGTTTTTGAAGTTGATCGATAAAGCCGGTTAAAAGTTATTCCAAAAAAAACACTTTCAAAAAATTTTTTTTTCTTATTTTTTTTTGAGATGGCAACAGAAACCAGAGTGGGGACGGAGTGAGAGAGTAATAGATAGAGAAAGAGTGAGAGAGGAATAGAAACGCGGAGAAGGAAATGTTGGCATCACGCAGCTGCACGCATTTAACTTTATCGACGAATTTTTGTTATATCGGCTTGCGGAAATCGTCAGATTATATATTTTTCATTATTCTTGAATTATTTCCTTCAAAATAAAAAAAAATTTAGCTACGCTCGAGAATGTCGAGATGACGTTTTTTTTTTACAACTTTGTTGCCCTCCCCTATTTTTACGTCACTCTCAAATTGTCAGATTAGTGGAATATACACTTTTTAGGATGTAATTAACTCACCCTACCTTAATCTGACGCGCTCGAGAATTTCTGATGGTCAATTTTTTTTTACTAATCTGATCCTGTATCCTTCACGGGCGGCCTTATATATGGGCCTCATGTTTTGTGGAGGTACTTAACCGGGTACAAGGTATCCCCCTGTATATTAATCTGCCGCGCTGTAGTAAATCCCGAAATCCCCGCTTGGGCTCCCCTACTAGTTATGTGTGTATTGATAGTCATTCACCACGCACTTTAACGGCGAAGGAAAACATCGTGAGGAAATCTGCATACCGTAGCGATTTTAAAGAATTTCTACGGTATGTAAGTCCGCCAACCCGCACTAGGCCAGCGTGGTGGACTATATGGCCTAACCACTCTCAATCAATTCTCTCGATTGTAGAGTAGGCCCGTGCCCAGCAGTGGGACCTATATGGGCTGTTAAAAAAATAAATAAAAAATAATAATATTTTGTATACTTCAAGTTATGTAACCGCCTACTGTTGAGCACCAGGATCGATAATCGCCAGTATTTTTTTGTTGACTTATATCAAGGTCTACCAAGCTAATGCAATTTAGTTGACTTTACATACCATAAAGTTTTCCGTGAAATTCGTTTCTCACTTCTATGCTGTTACGTTTAGAATACTTAAGCCCCATTTACACGGGGAGAGTTTCTCGCCTCGAAGATAATAGTAATTATATAGTAAGGATATAAAAAAGTTGCATCGTGTAAACATTTGTCAGAACGCGATAATTTATGGCGGTTATGTCATGCGATAATCGCATACGATTCTCGCCGCGAGAAACTCTCTCCGTGTAAATGGGGTTTTTATTGTGCCTATTTTATATTTAATACAACATTATTAAGAAAACACTAACCATCAGGAGTACCTTAGTGACGTTGTTCGTACCTGTATAAAAATAGAAACGTATCATACAGGGCACTACACGAGGCGGGAAATAGTCTGAATTGCCTTAATTACACGTAGAGGCAGAGTTAACACGAGGACCTTTTCATATTAGAGATGAACACTTTTAGATCGTGATATTCCAGGAGTGGTGTACAAGTTCACGAACTCTGAAACGAACCTACTTGTTCCCCGATGTCACATACATCAAATGCTTAAGCCGCATATCCTTAGGGATTAGCTCGATCCTTGCAAGACATTAACAGAAGTAATATTACAGAAGTTTTGAGTCAGTTTGATATTAATGGGGTGGTATAAAAAGTCAGAGGTACATTTAAATGTCGTGTCAGATGAATAATTGAAGGTAAAGAACCATAAAAAGTAAGAAACTAAAACGCCATATTTTTTGTAGTAATAAGAGAGAAAGAAATTATCGATAACACAGAACGCTTCGCTTAAACTAAGCTCCTCGTAAACCCACGATATTTTTTTTAATCGCACATTTAAGCCTTATATTATAGTATATTTACATGTACAAAAAACACAACACGTAACGTGAGAAAAACATTTTTTATAAATAAACGAGTTGATATAAAATCGATACCGTCACCCCGGCTTAAGGGCCAATTATTGGCAATTCCACAAACTCTTAAAACGCGGTAAATATCGGTTTCCTTTTAAAATACTTGAAAATATAACATCAAACCGTTCGTATAATGATTGAACGACAAAAATCTATCATAAGACCTGATTAATTACATCTACTCGTATACAACTTCAAACGACATTTTGATACAAGCCTCGAGATAAAATATTCTCGATCTCATCAAAGTTTCTCAGTTAATCAATCAAGGGTTGTACAATCTTGTTTGGACACTTCATGAAAGTGATAGATTTTCATTAGGTAATTAAGGAAAAAAAGGATAAAAGTTATTTAACGTTCGCGCAGAATTTATCCAGCCTATCGATCACGCCAATTAAACTCATGATAAATTAGGGATAAGAGAAAAGGGCCTTCGGATTACTGTGGAAATTGCAAATATTACTCACAGCCGAAGCGAGGCTAAATATACATCGTTAAATTAAATTTATCAAGATTATTATCCTGTTTTCACAGTAGGTCTGTGCTATAACGTATTACTTAATAAAATTTAATTTTGTTCATTAAATTTACCTAAGTAATACCATAAATTATGAATAATGGCCTTTAAAATAGATCCGATCTCTCAGAACAAGGCCAAAGTTATTATGAAGAATGTTTATCAAAAATTTAGCACAGATTCATACTTATCTGATAAGTGCAGTGCGTTCACCAATATTGGTTATATCTCGCAAGTTGATACAATGATGCCGACCTGGTCGAAACCGGATAGAGGGCACGTCAGAGGGCAGGATAGAGGTCCAGCAATGTCATTCAAAAACGAAAACCAACAGCAAATCTTGTTACTTGACATCGGCTTTCAGGACAATTGTACCACACCGGTTAAGCCGTCCCATTATACCTTTAAAGAACTATAGCATACTTCCATCATTTCAATTAAATTAATTAATCCAAATTAATCATTATATTCATTATTATTAAACTTATCAAACTACACTTCACTCAAAGAGACAGCATCCGTGGTGTCTTTTTGCGCAATTTAATAGCAAATTTATTCTGGGACCAATTCCACTAGCATTTGTATAATAAAGCAATTAACATCGTTAACCTTTGTCCCATTTCATGAATTATTGAAGTACTGACAACCCAGCCTGTAAATTAAAGTTTTGCTGATCTGACGATTTCGTGGTTGAGTGGCGACGGTGGTTTGAAACCTTTTAGGATATTAAATGTCTGTATTATTTACCCGGCAATTTATTTAGGAGGTGTACGGTACAATCATGGAATGGGAATTGTTGAAGCGGGCTGTATGTAATGTTTGAATCAAGAGTCCATTGACGGGCCATGGGAAAGCGAAATGTTTTTTGTCTCTTCCGTGGACGGGACAGTTGGTGCGTTGTAGCTTTTTATGGTCGACTCGTTTTAAGTTTCATTTGTTTGATACAAACATTTCGTTTTAGGGAAGTATACTGCCGGGCCTGCATAAATAAATATATTTGGACAGCCTCCGTGGCGTAGTTGGTTAGACGCTGACTGTGAAACGAGAGGCCGCAGGTTAGATCCTCGCACCAACACAAATATTTGTGTTGGGTCTGGGCGTTTGTGAGACCGAAAAATCTCTCGTAGCTTCTGATTCCCACGACACAAGACTCGATCTTAGTGTGGGGTCAGGACTATGTATGTGACTGTTGGGTGTATTTATTTATTTATTTATTTGATCTATATATTCGTTTCAACGCAAAGTTGGGCATGAGAAGCGATGCAGAGCTGAAAGTGGGGCAATTTGGACATGGGCAACGAAACCTCAGGGGTCAGAGGCTGGCCGACTTTCTGGAGAAAGAGGGACTCTTTGCGATGAACTCTTTCTTCCAGAAGCCGCCTCACAGAAAATGGACCTGGCTGAGTCCTGACGGTTCTACGAGAAACGAGATAGATTTCATCTTGACGACGAATAGACGGATGTTCAGTGATGTCTCTGTGATCAACAGGGTGAAAACCGGCAGTGATCACCGAATGGTTAGAGGCACATTGAACATCAATGTCCAATTAGAAAGGCGTCGCTTGATGAAATCTACGCTCCGACCTACTCGCGCCCATGTCCAAAACCCCAAGAGCTTTCAACTTGAGCTGGCAAATCGCTTTGATTGTCTCAAAGAAAACCTTGCAGTGGACGAGCTAAACAGCGGTTTCGTAGAAGCTGTCCATACGGTGGGATCTAAGTATTTTAAACTCTCGATCCACACTCTCGACCTCATGGCCGAACGTCGATCTATGGCGCTGCAGTCTTCCGATGACGCCGAAGCATATAGGCGGCTCAATAGACGGATCTGGAAGTCCTTGCGACACGATGTCCGTGCTCACAATACTGTGAGCATAAAAGAGACAATTGAGCGGAACGGAGGCTCCAAAGTGTTTGCAAGAGACTTGTCTATTGGGCAAAGCCAGTTGTCTAGGCTGAAGACGGACGGCGGCAGCGTAGTGTCGACGAGGGCAGAGGTATTAAGGGAGATCGAGAGGTTCTACGGACAGCTTTACACCTCGGTTGCCAAACCTGCTGTTAGCTCGGCCGAAGACCCGAGAGCCGAGTTGATCCGACACTTTAGCGATGATATCCCGGACATTAACCTGTGTGAGATTGAGATGGCCCTGAAACAGCTTAAGAACAACAAGGCGCCGGGTGAGGACGGAATCACTTCAGAGAATCTGAAAGCGGGCGGTATGCCGATGCTGAAAGTCCTTCAGAAGCTTTTCAATTCCGTTCTCCTCGAGGGCTCAACGCCAGAGGCATGGAGCAGGAGCGTGGTGGTACTGTTCTTCAAAAAAGGTGATAACACTTTGCTGAAGAACTACAGGCCCATCTCGCTACTGAGCCATGTCTATAAGCTGTTTTCGAGGGTCATCACAAATCGTCTCGAACGCAGATTTGATGACTTCCAGCCTCCCGAACAAGCCGGTTTCCGAAAAGGCTTTAGTACCATAGACCACATTCATACGCTTCGGCAAGTTATACAAAAAACCGAGGAATATAACTTGCCGCTTTGTTTAGCGTTTGTGGACTATGAGAAAGCCTTTGATTCGATCGAGACCTGGGCTGTGCTACAGTCTCTTCAGCGGTGCCACATTGACTATCAGTACATCGAAGTGTTGAAGTGTATATACAACAACGCCACCATGTCGGTCCGAGTACAAGATCAGAGCACGAAGGCTATTCCACTACAGAGAGGCGTAAGACAGGGAGATGTCATATCTCCGAAACTGTTTACTGCCGCGCTGGAAAACGCCTTCAAGCTCTTGCAGTGGAAACGATTCGGCATCAACATCAACGGCGAGTATATCACTCACCTTCGATTTGCCGACGATATTGTAGTCTTGGCAGAATCGCTGGAAGACCTTAGCACTATGCTCGAAGACCTCAATCAAGTCTCCCAACAGGTGGGTCTTAAAATGAACATGGACAAAACGAAGATCATGTCGAATGTCCATGTTGTGCCCACCCCCATCGGAGTTGGGGGCTCGACTCTCGAAGTTGTAGACGAATATGTCTATTTAGGACAAGTGGTCCGGTTAGGCAGGTCCAACTTCGAGAGAGAGGTCAATCGTCGAATCCAACTCGGTTGGGCAGCGTTCGGGAAACTACGCGACGTCTTCTCGTCCAAAATACCTCAGTGCCTCAAATCGAAAGTCTTCGATAGTTGTGTGTTACCAGTGATGACATACGGCACCGAGACGTGGCCTCTTACTATGGGCCTTATTAGGAGGCTCAAAGTCACTCAACGAGCTATGGAGAGGGCTATGCTCGGGGTTTCCCTACGAGATCGAATCAGAAATGAGGAGATCTGTAGGAGAACTAAAGTAACCGACATAGCCCAGAGGATTAGCAAGTTGAAGTGGCAATGGGCGGGGGACATAGCACGGAGAACTGATGGCCGATGGGGCCAAAAAGTTCTCGAATGGAGGCCACGAAGCGGAAAGCGCAGCGTGGGACGTCCACCCACTAGGTGGTCAGACGACCTGGTAAAGGTCGCGGGACGTCGCTGGATGCAGGCTGCCTCCAACAGGTCACTGTGGAAATCATTAGGAGAGGCCTATGTTCAGCAGTGGACTTCCTTTGGCTGATGGATGATGATATATTCGTTTCAATTACGATTTTTTTTATTAATATAGTATTGTAAAAGGAACAGCAAAATACCAAGCCCGCTACACATAGAATACATAAACCAATCATAAAGTGTCTATTTGAAGTCCTGCTACGAGTATTATGTAAAATCATTTGATACCTATTCATGATATTCGGTTACGATCCCGCATAGATATTTAATTGGGTTATCCGATATCGATTTCAGTTACGTACATACATATATCTGATTATACCTAGTAAAAACGAAATGTATCATATAGCTTATATACTGTATGAACATTGCACATAAGGGCAATAGGCCAGTTAGGTCCACATACAAGGTGCATGGAATTTCTTGAAAAACATTTTGTTTATTAATTATTAACAAACCAACGCTTAAGGGGATCTTAATGACTGCTTCTTTGACACGTTGAATATCGTGGAATCTCTTTAGTACCTTCGTGTGCAAGGCGGAAAATTTCAACAAATTCTTGGCTTATATTTTGTTCTTAACATATACAGACGTTTTAATGATAATGGATCGAATAATTGATATGGAATCTTAAATTTACAGCTGCCAGAACGCTTTTGATAATTATTTTGTAGGAGATTCTTAGATGTCTCCGTTAAATGTTGTGCAATGTTCCATATGGTCGAATAAAATAACATGAATGAATTCGGAATTCAACCGAATTGAATGAGCAAGTCGTTATAATAAATGGTTTTAAGTGTTATTTTGCGAATATGTTTAAAAGATATACAATGAGAGAAATTCTAGGGTGAAATCTGATAAAACATTATTTTTCATTGTCGACTAAATAGACTTTATTGAAAATTGCAGAGTTACAAACCGAATTTTGTTCAAGGCACACGTTTTTCTTGAAGATTTTGGGAATAGAAACTTGACACTACAACATACATCATAATTTATAACATAACATTAAAAACTCACTTTCTGGTAGGTATGAGAAATGTAAGATCCTGCATTTGAATCCCAAGTCGGGCTATTTATTTCATGTAAGCTTTTCGAATTTGAAAAATATCATATAATATTCTAAGACGAATGTAACATTATATAATTTTCTATGGATGAGATTTCTGCCTATGTCATTGCGTACAGCCGTTACCTTAAGTAACAAAACACATTCAAATTCTACACCATTAAATTCCTCCTTTTTATTTCGGAAGATATTTTCGTCACGTACATATTCGGGTGCTAATGTCTGAATCATTTGGTATACCAGTCGTTCCACCTCTGTCGGTTCGCACGCCATTAAAGATCCATCAACATCTCTATAGTCATCAATAACTCAGACGCTGCTAATCCTTTTGTACCGAAAATTGAGAGCTTTTCGAGTGTTATTCAACTTTTGTATACTAAGTGATTTTTCATAGCGTGTAAAAATGAAGTGTGCATTTCAATAGAGCAGTTTTTGCACTTTTTGAAGCATATTTTAAAATCTGTTATTAATGTAGACGGTGGTAAGTGCACTCGTAATATGATAAATTGATAAGACACGAAATACTTTAGTTTTAGTCGTGCTTAAATTTAACTACGATAACAAAGCTAAGTTTTTTCACATAATTAATGCCGGCTGTGAGATTATATCGCAAAGTAAATAAATATAAAAATATACATTCGCTAAACTTACTTGTGAGATGAGGGAGGTAGAAACCAGAAGGCAAATGTTGTATATACACAATCCACAAAAATTATCATTAAACTAATTTTTTACTAAATTTGCGACCAAATTACACTTACGAACTTCAAAGTTAAGTAAAATACTGTTCGTGGCAGTAAATATGATTTATCATAATCTCGGATTCAGTCCCTAGACCGCAATAACCGCCACAAACTTCACTAAACTATCTAAAAAATAGCCAGAAGGTCTCCACGCTGATATTACGGTATGATTAACTGCTCCAAAAAAGTTCAAATCGTAGTTAAGATTGAGTTGTTATAATCTCTGATTTAGTTGTAATGTGCACGTGAATTATACAGGGTATGTCAAGACTGCTACCGAAAATGAAGCCAGGTGGTAGTTTCAGTGACTACAGACACGATGCAACTAAAAATGTTGTAAAAGAACGCGTCGATTTTTTTGTAATGTTTTAAATATCAGTGTTTCGGTGGTAAATTCATAGTTCTTGCTAAAATTATAATTTAAAGCCTTGCGTACTAAGGCGTCTTTAAAAATAAAATTGTGTACATTATTTTTTTAGGTAAATGTATGTATTTACCACCCAAATACGGTGATAGGAAAAAAAAAAAAAAATCGTCTCTTTTTTTGAAAAAATCTTAGTTGCATTGTGTCTAAAGTCTCTAAAACTACCACCTGGTTTCGTTTTCAATAGCAGTCTTGACATACCCTGAATATTCTGGGTAGTAAGTAGTTGGGATAATCTTCAGGGGAGTTTTTCGATACGAAAAATATTTGTGGTGTTTGTTCCCTTTTATCCTTTACTCCTCAGATTTACAGAGACCTATGGACCTGAGACTTCGTGGTTGTCAAGGAACTGTAACGGTTATTTCCGCTACGCCATTACACTATGGAACAGTTTTTTAAACCATGTTATAATTTTGGTTACAATTTGTTTCATTATAATTTTAAAGCATTCACATGACTCTTCCTTTTGTTATAAAATCTTCATTAAAGTTTTCTTATCATTTGATGAAAACCTTTTTATCGTCACCTAGTTTTTTCCTTCTGTCTATGTTTTCCTTCTTTCTCAATGATGTTTTGTCAATTCCAGTGAAAAGTAATGTTTGTTTACTATTTTGTAAGAATATTTTATTTTGAAGCAATTTGTTACAATTTAGTGAGATTATGATATCATCGGTTTAATACATTGAATCCATCTGTTCGGAAACTATTTATCTGGCGTTTCATCTTTAACATCTATGAAGGTAATAAAATATTAAAAAATATCACTTAAAAGTTTCTAAATATTAGCCTTTTAATCATCTATATCAATGGGTAGAGTATAAGTAAATGCTTTCAATTCTTTCTTTCTTGCCTTTTAATCTATAGCCACAAGACGTCTATTGCAGAACATAGGATTTTCACAGCCACCTATTGAAAGTGGATTTTTATTGGGTCTTATAGCTGTTATTAGTGAACTTTTAGGCCTCTTCAGACCTTTGTTTCCTCCACTGCGTTCTAGTTATTGTGACTTCAACTTACTAATTCATTATTTTATTTATCCTTTTTAAAAATAAACTATGTGTTTACTACATCACCTTTAATAATATCTTTCTGCGTGAAAAAGATACTAATAACAATATCCCTTAGTTTCAGAAATCATCTCAATGAATTCCAAACTGCATGTATCCATTTAACTTTATTATTGGACGTATTATGTCAATTATAAACAAGATCATAGAGGGTGTGATACGTGGGATCGTTCATGTTGTAGTTGATGTTGCTGCATTCTTGGCTATCATGATTGGAGGTTTGTTCGCTGCAATGCTAATAACGAGGTAAATTGTTTATGTGTCTCAACTAAATAGGCCTGAAGCGATGTTTAAGTAATTTTTCTTCACAATTGACTAAAATTAACCTTCGGGCGAGCCTGGAGCTATTTTTCTTTTGCACCTCCGTTTGGTAGTTCTTCAGTTATCTTGGGTTTTTATTTATTGTTCATTGTTCAGGGTGTATTTTAACACAACCTGAACAAGGTACAGTTAAAGTTAGCTTTTAAAACGCATCACGTGCAACAATTACATGAGGTGCTGATGAACCATACTCAATTAATCAAATAAAATAAAAGATTAATATTTTAATATGAATAATTGAATTGCTTATTTTGATCTCATTTTTTTGCTACAAGATTAAGCTGGTGTATTGAGATTTAACCAAATACTATCAAGATTTTCCATGCAAACGTTTCCAACATAGTTTACTAATTTAATAAAGGCACAGTATAATGATTAATGTTATTCCATTTTTAGGTACGAAGTTTGTGAATCGACAGGGTTGAGTAGTGATGTTTGCAAGTTCGCGACTGTGACGGGGTGTGCACTGACTGCTCTCATCGCATATGTTATATGTTTTAAATGGTTGTAAGCATTAGATTGTGTTTTATAGGTATTGAGTAATTTAATAAAATTTTAAATAAGTATTGTCTATTTTTGTTATTTTTTTTTGTCACTGTGGAAATCATTAGGAGAGGCATATGTTCAGCAGTGGACTTCCTTTGGCTGATGGATGGATTGTCTATTTATCAAATTACAGATTTTTTTACATCCCGATAAATCACCACAATTTTCAATTGAATTGAGTTTATTGTTAAAAATACTTCCTCAAACACTTACACAGCGACCTATTGCAAATAGCTTGCATTCAGCTTCATTCTCTGATATTTACAAGACATCTATTACATTATCATCAGCAGCAAACACAAACTGCGTTCATCTGATACAAATAGGGTAACAACGGAGAGCATCCAAACGCGTTTAAATTAACAAAGCAATTGAATTTTAGAATCCCGCCTATTCTAGAATCAGTTAGGAGAGATAAAGGGGGCTTTGAAATGCGATACTGCTGATGAATAAGCCTTAAGTCTTATTGAAACCCGTCAATCTCAACGAAGATTACGTTCTGGTGATCGGATATGGAATTGAATAGCACATATATACGCACGACTCTTTGTTAGGGATGTGAATATACTCCACATAGTTCCAAGTTTACTGTTGCATCTTCGACAACAATCTAAATCATATAATATTTTTAAATCAGCAGAAACAATAAACAAAATCTTAGTAATATCCTTATCAACATTTTTCTCGGCTATGGAAAGTCCAATGCTGAACACGGGGTTTCCTTATGGATTACCACATTGAGCTGTTGGCTTCGTCCTTGCATCTATTCTAGTGACTTCTTGCCACCTTCATAAAGTTGTATGATCGTTTGTTAAATGGGTATCTGAAGTTCCGCTCGAGATACGTGACTTACTTTTGAGGAACTCTCGGCCGCATTCACTAATATATATATATTTTTTTTGTGTATTATTATTTCATAAATCTGTGAAATGCATAAAGCTGTCAGTTAATCGATTGAGAGTTGGCCTTACGTTGCACAATCAATCAAAAATTATATATATTTTTTTCCAATAATTAAATTTGTTAAAAGTATCTCTCTGCAAAAGCATTGAAGGTTTTGCCTATTTCTGGTGGTATCGCATCATCCGTAACCTATACTAATAGGTGTCTTCATTTATTCTCAATTTTGTCGGAACTTCTTGCAAAATAAAAAATACTGCTTTCTGTAATAATTATTTTTACTTTTGTTTTTATAACATTAAACATTTCCACTGCAAAATAAGAAAGCTATATGTATAATGTTATGTGTTACAAGAATAACGGAATGCGTAATAGTTCCGAATCGATAAAGGTCGAAAGATGCAATTTTATAGTTGACTTGTCTATTATTTAAATTATAGATTACCTAAGCTTCATGTACTAACTACAGTATCATCAAAATGGTTGAAAGCAAGTAGTAACAATCACAGGAAATTCACACGAAACAATAAACAATTTTAGTACAAATTATTTACATTTTAGCGAATATAATTGAATGAAATCCAAGCAATTTGACTGAGCAAGCAATTTATCAATGTAGCTTATAACTTTCTTAATAAGGAAGATAAATGTAAGTCAATAAATTTGGATTATTTGGCCCACGCGATGCGGAAATCTCAATAACATTTTATATATTACAACTGGACAATTCTATTAATGCTTCTAGTTCATGAATATGACTTTGATCGAGTAGTTGACATAAATCGTACCATAAAATTTATTAAACTGTAATATAAAACCATACGCTTTTAGGCTTTATGTATTTTAAGGGGAAATAAAATATTTTATGCAAATTTAAATTTCGAATGTAATTACATATTACTGTTCAAATTAGTTTAAATAGATATTATTTATTGCTTTGTAGTGGTCACTTTTGGAATTGATTTTATTAATATAAATACTTGTTATTTTTATTTGAACATTGTATGTTTTTAAAAATATTCTAAATTACATCTTGGAACTCTAAAGCGAAACCGTAAGGCATATAGCTGTGAGCATGTATGATATGTATGTATGTGTGACTTGTGAAATTACAAGATAATATTTTCATCACCCACAAGAAGTCATTTTCCAATGAAATAGGCCTTACCTTCGTGTTCTCTTCATGTCAGTCGT
This sequence comes from Theretra japonica, assembly GCA_033459515.1. Classification (NCBI taxonomy): domain Eukaryota; kingdom Metazoa; phylum Arthropoda; class Insecta; order Lepidoptera; family Sphingidae; genus Theretra; species Theretra japonica. The sequence continues at coordinate 9,382,237 of CM065944.1, forward strand.
CTCTTTATTCAACGCTCTGCTTACTGATCACATGATTTATACAGGATACATCAAGACTGCAACCGAAAACAAAGCCAGGGGGTAGTTTTACTGACTGCAGACACGATGCAACTAAAATTGTTTGCAAAAAAAAAACGCGACGATTTTTTTTTGTTGTTTTAAATATCAACGTGTTTGGAGGGTAACTCCGTAGTTTTTTTGTTAAAATTATAATTTTAACCCGTGCGTACCGATACGTCTTTAAAAATAAAAAGGTGTACATTATTATTTTAGGAAAACGTCTTTACTACCCAAATAAGTAAAATATCACAACAAAATATTGTCGCTTGTTTTGCGAAATTTTTTGCTGTATTGTATCTTAAGTCACTAATACTAACACCTGGCTCCGGTTTCGATCGCAGCTTGGATATACCCTGTATAATATCCTCAAGTTCCTTTCTGGCCCATCGGTCATCAGTTATGTACATTTCCCCCATCATCATCATCATCATGACTAACGGTTGATCTCTCTAAATGGTCTGTCTCTCTTTAACATGAAGTTAATAATATCTTTAACATGAAATACCATTAGTATTAAAACGTAACACTCAACGACCAAAACTAATAGCTATTTTAACTTCTTGTTAAAGACTGACAGGTGATCGAACCCGCCCTGTTAAACTATGACTAAGTCTAAATGCAAACTAAATAAGAGTACAGAACCCAGAGGGATTTGAGTCAACCGGCCCGAATCAAAGTTCAGATTGGAAATCAACGATACCAATTGAGTGGGATTTATCAGATGTCAAGGGGTGTGACTGATATCAATGACACGGCAGAAAGTAATTAAAGTTTACCAAATCAAATCAGGTGATCGGCATTTTGGTGCTGAAAGTTTTTTAATCGAATTCGTGATTTTGCTTATTTGGTTTACGATTTGGATTTGGATTTGGATTGTGCTATTTGATGAATTTATATTGGATTTGTAATTGGTGTTGTTGAAATAAATTAAACTAGTTTTGCTTTACGGATTTGTGATTAAATTTAGACGAAAATTTAATTTAAATAGTTCTGAACTTACTAAATTTTAAACCTGAAAGTTAGTTTAAATGAAGTTACTATTGTCTGATTTAATTGGGTAATACACCAACGTCTTATTTAACCAATGTTCCAAAAACTCTCAAAACCTAATATGGAATGTACTAAGTTAACTATAAATAGAAGAAAATTACACCTAACGAAAACACGCAATTTAAATGCAATAGAACCAGAAGAAACGAGTTCAAGCCTAATAGCTATACGGAAATAGGTGGCCCTGATACACCCAGCACGGCAGTGACAGACGAAATAATCTCCCAGTTGCGTCAAACATCACGCCCTAAAAAATAAACAGGCGAATAAGGCCCTTATGTGAATAAGTTAGAGTGAAGGCGTCAAACTGGATCTCTCGACCCATAAGTAAAATATCGGGTCGTGAGCAATAACTCAAACTCTTGGAACATTCCGAATGGAAAATGCGTCGAGACGAAATTCGATTTCGTAACAGGTAGGTTTTTATATATTTTATTGGAAGCTAAAGGGGTGTTGTGAGAACTAAAGATTTGTGTTGAAAGCGTTAAGGCGCGGTGAATAGTCAATAATGAAATAGGAACAAAATATAACCGCGCCGAGATGACGCGATATCTCATACGATTCGTTTTTAGCAATATATTAAATAACTTTCGTTATATCGACAAATAAAAACAACTGTTCCACTTTATATTATATAATACATCACTGCTATTAATTTTAACGAGATTTGTTAATAAATGAAACAGTTACAACTGCTACAATTTTAATATTAATGGTTACCTTATATTTTTTTCTATGGATAAAATTTAACGAAAACGTGTTTTGAACACAATGGTCCAGTCATAAATATGGTCAAAATTAACACACATTTTTTCACTGCTCTAAAATCTACATATTTGGCTATAAAACTCTTTTAAATAGCCTATTTTGACTACGTACAGCGCCTTAATAAGTTCATAATAAAAAATAATTAAACAAAATTTATGACCCGTACTAATAACTTGCCTAATTTCAGTTGTACCTTGACGATTTGTATGCTTCCCAGTTGCCAATGTCTGAAAAGATGTGTCACTGTAAATCTCGACATACGGCAGTTTATAGCACAATACCTAGCACTAGATTATAATTATTGGTTAAATTGCACGTACATTAAGCTAGATTCAACCACCATGCTCTTTCTTTTTAACCGACTCCAAAAAAAGGAGGAGGTTCACAAGTCGTCGAAATATTTTTTTTAATGCAGTCTTTTCACTAACTCAGATCTGATTGCTGCTAAATATCACAATAATAAAACACTTCTCTAGACTAAGATATTAACTTAGGCCTATAAATAATCCAAGAATTTAATGAAGATATGGGTCAAGTTATTCCGATTCATTAAATATTTCTTATTCATATTAATCTCGGTAAATGTTTTTGTTTGAAGTACTCAATATAATCAATAACCTAGAAAATCTCAATAAAGCTTAAATATTAAACAGAATTTATGTTATCTAGGACGAACTAAGGAAAACAAAACCATTACTTTATAACTTATAGCAATAAATTCAATGAAACCTAAAAATAGCGCCTACTGTAAACATCTTAGCAATAAGTACAATGTGAATGTACTGAACAACTTATTATTGCAACTCTTAATTGTTATAAAGGACGCCAAGATGGACAGGTTGCCCCACAATGGTTTTATTTACCAATAATCTGATTACTGATTAGATAATTTTAACTGCCCAATAACTTAAGTACATTTAAATATACCTATGTGCATGTTACCCGATTTAGAATCTACTGATATTTTTGTTGTTGGTGGAAAATATCCAAATTTAATAACAAAATAGGCGAACAGGGACGATATAGAAATTTAACATAGCTCCACAATATTCCATTCAAACACAAAAACGGATCGTAAAAGGCGGTCACGACTGGAAATGTAGCGAGCAGCACTCCACAGTAATTTTGTTCATTTAAATTGAAATTCGCTGTTCGTTCACTTTACAACCGCTTTACATTATGTATTTATTTTAAATGAAACATTAAACAACAAACATTTTAATTAATCTTGGAACTAATAAATATTTACCATCTTATACATAGACAGTTTTAAAACCTATTTATATTTTAGTTATATATTTTAGTTGTTGAATGTTTTGTCTCTTACCAACAACTTTTGAATTCAATTAAAACAAAGAAGACATAACATTCGATATATAAAATAAGTTTTAAAACTGTCTATGAATAAGGCCTTAATAAATTGAGTTAAAATGTATGCTTTGTAACACGAATGCATTCGAATCGTTGGTCAAAACCTGTATGGTCGGTGGCGCTTCGGCAAACCAAGAAAACATTGGCAAGATAATTAATTAATCACAGCACGATCGTAATGTCATACAACTCTAACATTCAGAATACTATTTTCTTCAAAATATAATCATCTTATATAGTCCATATTGTTCTAACATCGTAGCCGGAAAGAAAAAAATGGACAGACAAACTCATTTTTATATGATTACCAGTAATTTTTACAACTTTCTAATAACAACAAAATCTAATTAAAACTTGAAAATTGTTTCATGGTGCTGAATTTTTACATTGGAGCGGGTGAAATTCCTTAACTTTCGCGATTTTAATAAAAATTTACAACAATGCTCATTACGAAGATCCAAAGTATTCAGTACCTAATTATAAATAAAGAAATAAAATCAACCAACAGTCACGTAGTCCTGCCCCACACTAAAGCTCTAGACAGACGGACTGCATTTCGACTGCAAACCAATCTGCAAATTTGCAGTTCGGATGCAGTTTGATTGCAGTCGGTGTGCAGTTCACACGACTGCATTCAAACTGCATCCTAACTGCAAATTTGCAGTTGAAATGCAGTCCGTCTGTCTAGAGCCTAAGATCGAGTCTTGTGTCGTGAGTGGGCATTGACTGATTAAGAAGGTCCTATGGAGCAATTACGCAATCAAACAATAATGATTACTACTATATTGGATAAATATTATATCAAAAATAAACTTTAGCATTTAAAACAAAAATACATCCAGCAGTAAACACTAAGATACAAGTTATGTGTCGAAGATATTAGAAACAACGAAAGACTTTTCGATCTCACAAACACCAAGAGCCGGAACAATTAATACTTGTAGATTTTATAGACATTTCCTTGGGTATTGATATCGAAAAATCATTCCACAGCCGGAGTCTAAACAACCGTGCCACGATTAATGACTTGGGCCACGAAAAACGTATCAGCCCACATACGTCCCACTGCAGGGCACGGGTCTCCTCTACAATCAAGAGTACTGTTGAGAGTGGTTACGCCATATAGTCCACCACGCTGGTACGGACTTTTATATACCATAGTATTTTTTTACAAATCACTATGGTACGCAGGTTTTCTCACGATTTTTCCTTCACCGTTATAGTGCGTAGTAATTGACCATCAATACACACATGTCTCCGAAAAGTCAGAGGTGTGCCCTGGGATTTGAACCCGCGATCACTGTGTGCATGTAGGCAGCCGCGTCTGGTCCATTACCAACAGGCCACCTTTAGAACACGAAAGACGTTAGGTGGATACTTAGCAGACAAAATCCGTAACAGAAATACAGAGACGAATCGGACTCACTGACATTGGCACAAGTATAGCTCGACGGTAGTGGAAGTATGTGAGCTGGCCACTTATGCCACAGCAATGATGGGGTACAGCAGTGCTGGAATGGACATCAAGAACCGTCTATAGCAACCGGGACAAGCCTTTGATGAGTTGGGCTGACCTGGTCACGTGGCGGTAAGGAGCTGAATGACGACTGTCCTTGACAGAACAACTTGGCGTGCATTGCAAGAGGTCTACACTCCGTATTGGGTGGGTATATTAAAGGCTGAAGAAGAAGAAGAAGGATGATTAATCCTTATCAATTTTTACGAACATGGGACAACATTATTACTACTTCCAAACTTCTCTTTGAAGTATATTCGGCTATCAGCACTCTAGCTGTACAGTACGTAGCAATTCCACGGTACGAACGCAGGGGTAAGGATTCCGTTGCTATGACAACTGACGTCATAACTCTTACCTTAGTTTGCAAGCGCTAGTTAATTTGCTTTGACATTTGTTCTTATTGCCTTGCTGGCACGTGTCGCTGAATAAATGATAGGCGAGAGCACATTATTTAACTGAAACGTAGCTTAGACTTAGGCGACAAATGGTAGAAAGAAAAGGAAATATTTTTTTTATATTTCAATGAATAGCGGGATCAGCATATCATTCGCGATGGTAAGCGATACGTCCGCTCATGGACAGAAGCAAAACCAAACACCATGAATTACAAAGCAATGCCTGGCGTTCCACTGCGCTCGCCATCCTGAGGCATAAGATGTGAGTCTCATTATGTCCAGTAGTTACTCTGGCCGCAGTGTCCTTCAAACCGGAACACAAAAGTGAGAATGAAGAAAGTGACCTTCATTTTATAACTTGTACTGTGATTTGCTAATATTTACCGCAACATTTTAGTCCAATATTTGGTCAAATTATTTCTACACTTATGAGACATTCTGACTTGAGCAAACAGATAGAATTTTGCCATTAACATTTTGAATTTAGACAATGCACTTCTGTCATAATAATGTTACCTACTGCTGTTGTATACTCTATTTTAATTATTCTGTATTTCCCCTCAATTTACTTACTCTTGTTAGTTTAAAAATATAATATGTTTAAGGTAAAAATAAATATGGTAAGCAATAGTTAATATCTTTTGTATATTATAAATGTGCAGACGACCTAACGAACCACGTGATTTTTATCGTCTATATTACAAGTCCAGAATATTCCTGCGGTATAATTTGCGTTCCTCCGTGTGTAATAATCTTTACATCGCACTGCAACTGTATAAAGCAAGAACTCCGGGCTGGAAGCTTTCCACTTTTATGTTTTCTACCGATGTAGTAATTGTGTAACTTTCCAGTCTTACACCGCAAGAATTAATACGAAAGGAGGATAAGGGTTACACTGCGGAATTCCTCTTCCTGCCGGATCTTCGAGGAGTTTTATGCGGTTAATGTGTACACAGCCTTTGAGACAAGTGGTCTGTGTCTTTGAAAATTGCATAGGATCAGCCATGTAATTAAACATGTAAGTATCCGCCTGGGAATCGACAAGTGGGCTTACACTCGATACTCGGCTTCTTTCAGATTGCGGGATAGTTTGCTACTATTTGAATATTGAATGCAGTGGTGGCGCACGGCTTTACTTAACCACGGTGGCAATTTATCGAACTAAATTGCACTGACTGATATTAATTGCTCGTTTGTAACTTTGTGCTCGACTGTTGAATGCATACGTCGTCGAAATGTCTACTCTAGTTGTCCCCTGCCTAAGTACGGAATATGTAAGTTGAAATCTGGATGATACTTCTAAAACTTGTATGTATAGTACAGAATAAATATACTTACATTTTTTTTTTATAACCACATTCATTATTTATAATTTTCAGTACAAAATTATTTATTGCTGTAAATATAGGTATTGTTGAAAAAAGGTGGTACCTAAACTCTCATGTCTACATAATACAAAATGTAATTACTCATAGGAGGGTTGATTTTGGAAGCTCGCTATATATAAACAGTAATGCTTCACTGAATTTTATAAATTGCTCCGTAATGTTCGTGTCAATCATAACTTGTTGAAATTAAATGAACTGTGTAATCTGATTTCAATGTTTCGAATCGCTTGGGATATTTTGAAGACGTTTTACTTAAAGAAAATGAAGTGCTATTTTTATCCGAGACAACCAAGTGTTGGTATGTTAAATATAATGCTTTTCAGACAAAAAAATATACACGTTTTGCATATTATTTTTTGTTATTTCTTACATAAATAACTAAGTCCAATAATGAAATTTACTAATTGGTTCATTAGCAGTATGTATGATCTGTGAATTGTGAAGTTCAAAAAGCGAGTTTTCTTTTAAAAAAAAATATCATTTATGATTCTCGGAACTAGTATTTACACCTGACATGGCGATAGGCTCACATTTTATTACATTTGGGAAGGTAATAACCTCGGCAAACTGTACACTACTCGTCACTTCTGCACTCCTGGTACTAAAAGTATCTTCTCACTTGCCACTCACCCCGTTGCTACCGTAGGTGTCTACATACATAGCTTACGCCAATCTCTCAAATGATAATAGGCAGACATCACACTAAAACCCATTTACACAGGGAGAGTTTCACGCCTCGAAGGTACGATTATCGTAAGGATATAAAAAAGTTCAGCATCATGTGCCCCGTTTATCAGAACACAATGGTCTATGGCGGTTGCGTCAGGCACTAATCGCATACGATTCTCGCCGCGAGAAACTCTCCCCGTGTAAATGGGGTTTTAGTGTGATGTCTGCCTATCCTTTCAAGAAATAATTACGGAAGCTATGTATGTACAAACATATGATAGAAACAGATTGAGTAACACGCGAGAAGACACTTTTGGTACCAGGAGTGCAGAAGTGACGAGTAGTGTAAAAAACACAGTTTTAATAATTCGGTTCAGAGTATGAAAGTACCGCTAGTATAAAAGGAGAATATAGTCATATATATTTAGTCTGTTACAGACTGATAGGATGCAATATATAATCACGGGTGGCACAGGCGTCCTACGATTTTTCTCTAGCCTCACAGTAAATATATTAGTAACAATTATGTTCGCACACTGCATGTTAATACAATAATATTTTAACTATGACTATAACTTCTAGCGTACTTATGCACTCCTGGTACTTACTTAAGATTGCGCGTGTTTCAATTTCATTGAAATTATAATATGAATATCCTCATTTACTAAAAAATACAAAAAACAAGCTAACTACTAACTAGCATAAGGTTTATAAGTAACAAAATCAATGCACCCATATTAGAGCAATCTAAATTTCGCAACGAGTCAAACTGAATCAAATTATTGTCACAACAGTAATTTGAATACAAATGGCTTGTTCTCCGAACATTTCAGTTCGCAGAGGATTCAATACAGTACAATGGCATAAAATCGGCGAATGTCTGTTCCCGACGAATCTATTGAATACAGGGACAGAAAAATGGAATGAAAGCCATACAAATGTATTTCAATGGGGTTATTAGTGGCAGAATATCAAACATTGCGAAGCGTGGAAATTTAATTTGTTTATCCGTCTTTTATTCCATCCAAATAGCCGTGTTAGGCGAGTGGTGTTCCCAAGTCTTTATGTACGATGTTACATTTAGGCAATAAACTAAACCATCAAAACCTTCTTCTCTCAAAGTTAAATATAGAGCTACGATTAAACGTTAGTATATAAATTATTATTTTAACAGTAATTAACTTCGCCTGGCCTAGCCAACCCGCACTAGGCCAGCGTGGTGGACTATATGAGCTAAACTCTCTCAATCGTTCCCTCGATTTTAGAGGAGGCTCGTGCCTTGCAGTGGGATGATACAGAATCAACTTGCGGTGATGCCTAAATATTATAATGGAAATATTCACACACGTCAAAATTATTGTGAGGTATAGCAGCAGTGTCTTTTAACTTATTAAAAACGTTGATGAATTTTATATATATATTTTTTATATAATTTTGTAGAAAACAATCTGTGTTATAATACACGTCATACAAATTATTTACCCTAATTAGATTTGCTAATATTTAATCAAAATAGACGGCCACCTACTGATAAATGTGGTTCGCTTTGCCTTCAACGTATTATAAGTAAGCAAGTAAGTTTCATAAATGTAAGGGAAGTTAACAATACAGGATTTGTATTTTGTATTTATTCGTCGTTTATCTTTAATTTCAAACTTTCTTTGTAAAACTTTGCTCTTTTGGACGCAAATCATCAACATGCCTTTTGACTATGACGTTTTGCGATGGTTTTTCCCCATCGATAGAATCCGAGTTTCGTCTATCGGCTAGCACCACGAGAACAAACTGTTGGAGTTCTTTACACTAAATTGTTCGAGTAACTATATAAATCCATTAAGTAAAATACAAATTAATATCACATCGTCAGATAAAATTACTGTTTCCGTATGCGTACATTTGCATTTCAATTTAATGTACCTAAAATTTGTACATGAAACTAACTGGTTCCTTGCTAATTAGGCCATTATTTCATAGTGCTTTTGGTATAGGTATTGTATTAATATATTAATTCTAAGCATCTTTGACGTATTGTTCAAAGCTGCCTAATACACGTATTTTGAATTCAAATAAATTGTACGTATATTTCCAGAAGGCTCGGACTAATTAGCTTTTATGCGGAACAAATTCCATGATTGTATTCATTAACTCAGTTCGATAAGCCTCAAATCCCGAATTTGCATAGATATGAGGATCCTTTCCAACAGATTTCATTGTAGAAAGGCTCAGTCGAAATTTTCGTTTGTTTTCTACGAAGATGGTCTTACCCGATCACATTTAGGAACATAGATTACATATTTGAGAGTTCTTTTGTTAGGCAGCGGCCTGGTTGTGCTGATCCCCTAGCATTATGAAGGTACATGCCCGGCGGTGACCACTTACCATCAGGCGTGCCGCATGCTCGTCTACCTGCATAGGCAATAAAAAATCTTCGATTTTTACCCGTACCAAATACAGCAACCTTTATACCAAGTCAAAGATAATTTATTTATAATTTTGATAATTTCCACAAAATAAGTGTAATAAATATAATACTTAAAATACACGCCACAAACCGGGACAGCTAGTCAAAAACTGACATATCTAGTTTCGAAGGTTTGAAGACGAAGCAAGAGATAACCGTGCCTTGCCAGTTACTCTCAAAATATTGCTCGTACCTTCAGCTGTTATGCAGTTCCTATCGTAGTTCTATGAACAATAAAAAAATGATAAGAGCGATGACAGCCTCCAAGACGCAGTTGATGGGACGTCGACTGCACAATGAGAGGCCGTGAGTTCGATACCCGCACCGAGGCAAATGTTTGTGTAAACCACAAGTATTTGTTTCGGTGCTTGTGAGACCAAAAAGTCTCTCGTAGTTCCTAATATCCATGACACAAGCCTCGACCTTAGTGTGGGGTCAGGACTATTTGATTATTGAGTCTATTTATTTATTATCATCGAAATGGTGCTAAATTAGCAGTAGGCAGTAACCACGTGAGCATCTGTTCCAGTTTCGACCTGTGAAGCGCGTGTCACCTTGAAGCGATGTGTTACACGCTATTTGCTCAGCGGCTCCCCTCGCATCGCAATGAGGATGTCGACAGTTGGCTCCCTCGTCCTCATAACCGGCTGATTGGGACAGTCCACGTCAATTCTGTATTGTAAACAGAAAGTTTTACACTCCTTGATATCTCTAAATAAATGTGAGATACTATTTCCTATTTTCACGGAGAAAGGAACTGTGCGCGACTGTATGCTTGATCAGTGAAGGTTCATGTTGTTTTAAGCTATGTAAAGATTTTAGATGTACAGGGTATATCAAGGCTGCTATCGAAAACGAAGCCAGGTGGTAGTTTTAGTGACTACAGACAAGATGCATCTAAAAATGATGCTAATACGCGACGATTTTTTTTGTAATGTTTTAATTATCTTTGTATTTGGGTGGTAAATCCATAGTTTTTGCTAAAGTTTTGGTGTACATATTTTTTTTAGTGAAATGTAAGTATTTACCAGCCAAATATGATGATAGGAAAAAAGTATGAAAAAAATCGACGCTTTTACTGCAAAAAAAAATATTCGCATTGTGTCTAGAGTCACTAAAACTACCACCTGGCTTCGTTTTCGGTTGCAGTATTGATATACCCTGTATACAGACAAGATAGACATATTTCGACAACGCACAAACTCTAGCTCTGTTGATTATGGGAGACGGTGTTTAATTCCTATAAATAAAATAATTCCTATTAGCTGGCCCGTTTCTTCGTTTAATCCATATTTCAAAAAGGAACACTTTTGTATAGCAAAAAATATTTATGCTCCTTTTTGATGCGACTATATTTGCATGCATATTGCAAATAGATACAGTGTCTGCTTTTACGACCGCCCGTAGCACCTGCCGAAATCCAATGCTAGCAGCGAAATATCCAAAAGCCCCGACCATTGATCAATATTGTTTTTGGACCTGCATTTCTTAACCTTGTAAATACTAACAATGTGTCATGTTCTTAAGGCTGAGACAGATCATAAAACGTTAATTATATCAGTAACATTTACCCTGCGTTTGTCCTCATAAAATATTAATTCTTTGTCATGTCTCTGCGTAGGGCGAAGGCATTTACGGCGTGTGAAGGTTTGCCATGAAAAATAAGCCATAAAATATTTTACTTCGTTTTCTAAGAGGCTACGCGCTTAAGATTCAACTTTTGAATATAAGTTCGGCATTGTTGAAAATTGTTTTCATTTATTTAAATATTGTCTTGGTCCTTGGGGGAGGCCTATGTTCAGTATGGACTTCATGTGGCTGAAGAGAGAGAAAGAGAGACAGATATATTGTCTCAATTGTGTTTGATTTGTAATTATGTTTTCCATGCGGATCTCTCAGTTGTTATCTGTGTTGCAATGTTATATATTATATTAAAAGTGTACGTAGACTTCGTGACTTCAATAAATAGGTTTTCAACATTGAGGTATTTTCAATCTCTTTATTTATTTTTGGTTTATTAGGCCCTTATTGCTTTTATATCGTGTATAGTTTTATTTTGAAAACGTATTAAATAAAATCTTTGTTATTTCAGCAAATTACGCTAGATTTACGTAAGTATCATGATAAATTATGTCGTAATAATCCTGTCACAATTCCTACTACAATGGAAATAATATTCTCATATAAAAACTTGACAAAAATGTTTACATAAAACATCCTGCCTACTAAATATACTAGACGTTTTTCATATTAATGTTCAGGTCGAAATAACGAAGGTTTTGGTCTGCAACAAGATAATATAAATGATGACGTATAACCCTGCATTAGCGTGACAGATGGGTCTAAAATATAAGGTAATGATGTTGGATTACGAGGCAACGTGTTTTCTCAAAAGAAAAATTTCGATACACCTGACCCGTCTGAATTTAGTGAAATATTACAGATATGAGTTGTTACTGCCACTGTTTAATCTGCTTTTTTGTTTCGTATGTACAAAATTGTCTACTTGTTAAATTATCACATTTCCCGAAGACATGAAAGCGAAGTGTGGGGCGTCCGCCTACAAGGTGGTCGGACGGCGTGGTTAAGTCGCTGGATGCAGGCGCGTCCAACAGATCGATGTGGAAATTTTTGGGAGAGGCCTTTGTTCAGCTGTGGACTTCCAGAGGCTGAAGAGTGAAAAAAAGAGAAATTAAGACAATGATAGGTAAAATTCTATATAATATAATATCCTTTATATTTCAGAAATAATCAAAATATTTTTTTTAATGCTGTAATTATGCTAAAAGACATTAGGTCGGACTATGAGCTTTTGAAAGGCTCAACGCTTATGTATAAAACATAATAGCGAAAACTTAAAAAGCTTAAGGTATGTAAATTGACATCATTAGTGCTTTATATTTTTTATTCTGGAAAATATAATTAAAGAAAGCAATTACAAATAATAAATAAGTTTTCGAAAAAAACTACCGATGGCACACTTTTATTACGTACTGTTTTCTTTGTTTTCAATATTTTCCTTGCCAAAAATTGTGAAATGGTTCACGCTTCGGTTGAAATATAAAACCCTTATAATTCTATTTTCTTCTTTATGTCTAATGTATGTCGTTAACATTTGATGCGCCAACATTGTCCCTGAGAAACGATAAAACTGATCAAGGATAAAGAAAAGAGTTCTGCAGAATTCAACTTACTTTTTATTTTAACTATTTGCAGTTTCCCATGTCGATAGTGAAAGACTGCGGGGAATTGAAATTACCAGCAGTGGCGAAATATTAGATACCTTTAACAGAAGCCTTAAAACTCGGCTGATTACCATAACATTATCGGATTCAATTAAAATATCGCTTTATTTTAAGACTATATTTTGCAATCATTAAAATCATTTTAGTCGGTACTAATTTGTATACGAGTATTATTGATGCTCCACAAACCACAATCGCGATTACAGTTAATAAAAACGTTGAATATAAAAACAGAACCCTAAAAATGAAATTTCGACATTCCATTATGATTCCGAATTTGCCATTTAATATCCACTAGACGAAATACATCAAGAAAGCGTTAAAATTAAATACCAATTCGTCTGAGATGTTTTCTTGTGGGCCATAATTCAAATTCACGTCCACTAATAGCATTTTAAGGCGGCATAAACTGTATTATAATGCTGCATCTTCGGTTGTAAAGTTTTATTTCAGTCGTATACCATTCATCTAATTATGTTTTGCATTGTTTACAAAACATTCGGTCAGAAAAACTTTTACGATACGTAAACAGTCCGTAGACGGTATGTCAGCGGTTTTAGTTTTTGAATGAAAACAGTATGATTTATTTTGTTCGTTTGTTATTTATGATGTTCAGATGCTAAAGCCCGATTTGTACGTGGAGAGTTTCTCGCGGCGAGAATCGTATGCGATTATCGCATGACATAACCGCCATAGAGTATCGTGTTCTGACAATCTTTTCACGATGCAACTATTTTATATCCTTACGATAATCGTATCTTTGAGGCGAGAAACTCTCCCCGTGTAAATGGGGCTTAATTGAAAATTACATGGGAGGATTTTTCATTGTTTTCAGCTGTGTGAAACAGCTGACGTTTTATTTCTTGCATAAAAATTGTTATTGCTTTTATTCCCAAGCACTAGTCTTTTTTTATGACATTAAGTATGTGTAATATTTAAGGTCTGAATCCACCAGTTAATTATTGCAACTTTACCTTCAATTTCCTGAGTTTTGTAAGATAGAATATTTCTATAAAAATAAAACATTAGTTTAAAAAAAAATAACTAACCTATTCCTCTTTCAAAACCCGATTTTAGCTGTTATAAAAATAATCAAAATTAAACAGATAACCATATACCGGTACCTCTAATTTACAATTAAAATTTTCATATAATTTTCAGATCTAAATTTCGGTAGGTCGAACCGCAAATTACCAAGCGTATAAAACCCATCAGATCATCCTAAAATCATTGACGCGAAATAATATTGGTCTAAAATCGTTCTTCCATGTTTTAATTAACGTGGTCCTCTATTGAGAAAGCGTAGTGACATGATTTCTATAATTAACCAACTTATCGCAAATTCTCTTAATTATAAGATTAAATTGCATGAAGTCATCACAGAATCATCTGACAGCCCCCGTGGCGCAGATGGTTAGACGCCGGCTGGGAAACGAGAGGCCGCGGGTTCGATCCCCGCACCGGGATAAATATTTGTGAGGCCCACAAGTATTTGTCTTGGGTCTGGGTGTTTGTGAGACCGAAAAGTCTCTCGTAGTTTCTGATACCCACGACACAAGACTTAATTGATCTTAATGTGGGATCTGGACTATGTATGTGACTGTTGGGTATATCATTGAAATCATTGTTCTGAAAGATATAGTAGATGATGATTTAAGACCTAATTTATACGATAGGATTCCTAAAATTCGGAAATTCTTGATTCTTCCTTTTGTTCAACACTGAACTTCCAATGGCCGATGATGAAGATGATTCAAACGTTAGTAGATAATGCTTTAGTTTTATTTAACTATCGACAAGTCTACTGTATGACTTGTATATGCTGTTGGTATTTCTTACTAATAAAAAAAAAAGATAACATACGATACTTGCAGAGTGGCTAACAGGAAATTAATGAGGATAACCGTGGTTCTGATTTTGTGACGTCATACAATGGGAGACTTGGTCTGACGATAAGCAGTAGGCCGGTAGAATGAAGTAAGCTAGCGTTTCCCAAACCATTACCAAAATAAAATACCGAGTACACCTTCCCTTTAGGACATTTTTGGCTGAAATACCTATAATTTCAACTGGCAGTTATCAAGAGCCGGAAAGTATGATTATGAGGCAGAAAAAACTTTAAAAACATTATTTTTAGCCGCCTCGGTTGTCGCGCCATCATTTGTTTAAAATTAAGTTCAAGTTATTTAACGCTTCAAGTTATTTCATACATTATTGATATTTTTAGTTAAAGGGTTTTACCGTGCCTAAAAATTTTAACTTACTGTATGCCTGATGTCAAAAATAATAAAAACGAGACCGAACCTAGCAACTCCTACACCACAGTGCTATTGTATGTATCAGCCCATATTCGTCCCACTGCTGGGTCCGGGTAACTACTCTACAATCGAGAAAATTTAGTGGTTTGGCCATATCGTCCAGCACGCTGGCCTAGTGCGGGTTGGAGAATTCACATACCGTTGAAATACTTTAAAATCGCTACAAAGTTAAAAAAATCGTTAAAGTGCGTGGTGATTAACTATCAATTCACACATAACTCCGAAAAGTCAGAGGTGTGCCCTGGGATTTAAACCCGCGATCACCGTGAACATGCAGGCAGTGCTATTGTGATTCCACTTAATAGATAGTTGAAAATGGATGTGATTAAGATCCTCAATACGTAATAGTAACTACGTTATTTTTTTTTGCCACTTTCATTCCAGCTGTATTTCAGGCTACTGTCTATTACATCAAAGGAAAATCAAGTCACATACGTGTTATCATTAACAAAAAGCCTTTGTGCACAGTGAATTGACAAATGGATTCACACGTAATAAAATTCGTTGGCAGTGTGGAACAACCGTTTGTTTCACGCCAGCATTGTTTGAAAGAGTGGAAAATATTTTTCTTTCTACCTGGCGTTATGCCGGCAATTGTCAGATTCCGGCTTTATGTTTCATCTCATCCATTTATTTAGAGTCCTTAATATCAAAAGCATTTGCTTTTATTTTATACTTATTTAGGTGATATTGTTAATAACGTGAAGATAGAGCAGTATATTATGTTAAGCTGTGGTTTTGTATTTTTTACAGCATGAGGTCAGCGAATGGGCAATTAACTGTTTCTTTTATGATATTCTTGTATTATTTTAACGTTTTTCCAAAATAGTAACATGTTATTGAAATAATAATAACAATAAATAATGGGTGCCTGAAAGAGATCGCAGGTAATGATAAGCCCGCCAATTGTTACCATGCCTTTAGTTTTAATTATTTTATCTGTTTATTGTTTCTTTTTTTATAATGTTTGGTGTATAATAAAGTATATAAATAAAAATATGTATATTTATTACTAAATACTTACAAGAGTTTAATTTCTAGCACTCTTTTATCACAGGAATGAAAACGTACAAATGGAATCCCATAACCAAAATTTCGTTTCGGGTCATGGCCTTTGGGTCCGCACTCCGCACCTGCCAAAGCCTTTAGACAATTAACAGAATTCCGCTTGGGATTTCAACCTCCCCGAAAAGACCCTTGCCGTTTACTTTTCAGAATTCCATGATTAAATAGGACACGATAACACGTCTCCAAAAAATATTGTTCCCGTTTCCTTTACGCGAGAAGAAAATGATGTTTTAATGACCCGAGTTGCAACGCCCTGTGGTTGGATGAATTACCACCATTTGTCAACTTGCGTGGGCAAAAACAATGGGAATCCCAAACAATATTTTAGGGTATTTGTGACTGTGAACGTAAACCTGGTTGGCTTGGTAGCGCAAAGGAATATGAAAACAAAGGTCTCGGGATCAATACTAGTGCTTATCTCTTTGAGATTTCGTAGAAACGCGTCAGAGATAATCCGGCCTACTCACGTGCCGCTGCAACTCTTGAAAGCTAGGATCAACAGTTGTGCGCAAAGAACGTCACTTGGGGACGATAACTTATCTTTGAAAAAATTGGTGTTTCAATTACAAATTCCCAGCAACTATTTATATTCCATAGTCTTCAAATTTGCATACCGCAATAAGGTTAGTATACTCAATTCCCACAGCTTCAAATTTTTCCGCAAACAAATGTTCAACTAAAACGACATGCATAACGAGATTCTCAGAATTCCCAACGTCTTCCTTCAAACCAAATACAAAGTTTAACATAAGTTGCGAACTATCAACTACCATTTCCACGTAAATTGCTTTTACTAGTTCTGTCCAAACATATATGTGTAACGCTCGGCACAATGAATCAGATACCTCTCGCTTTAGATTTATAGCATTCGGCTGAAGTTTACGCCGAGATAAGACTACGAACGGGTGTAGTGCAGAAAGTTGGTTTGTTAACACTTTGACAGATCGTCGAGAGCTTCGCGAAGCGAAATGAATATTTTACTGTACTCGTGTGTCTGAGGAGTTGCGAACTTTATAATTTGTAAATTGACTATCATTTTAGACCCTTTTTTGTATATTTCTATACCGCGACAAGTTGAGTGCAATGCACGTGAGGATATATATTTTATTCATATTTACACTATTTATTATAGAGCTCTAGTTCCATAGCGATTAAATAAAATAAATTAAAATAAAATAGTACAATGTTCAATAGGATAAGTTTGCGAATAAAGTGTGGACCAATGGCAATAGCCACAATTAGGCTGCCTGCTTGAAATCGGATAAACAAAGGTTGAACCCCTAACGTGGTACACTTTTTTATACAACTAAGAAGGCAAACAAGCATACGGCCCGCGTGATGGTAAGCAGTTACTGTAGCCTTTAGACGGCTGCTATATCAGAGGTGTAAGTCGGGCGTGTGTGTCGTTTTTTTGTGTCAAGAGCTGTAAAGCTCCATTTAAATTGCTCACTGTGACTGGTTTTCCACCATAAGGTGTGATGGTCAATCTGTATCCCATATACGTCCCACTGCAGGGCACGGGCCTCCCCAATAATCGAAAGTACTCTTAAGAGGGGTAAGGCCGGCGGACTTTACATACGGTAGAAATTCTCACAAATCGCTGTAGCATTCAGGTTTCATCACGATGTTTTGATGTTTGATGTACCCGCGTCTGATTCTTTACCAACAGGCTCCCAAAATCCACCGACTATTCTGATAAGTCATAAAGGAGTGTTTACACCCATTGTGGTGTTGTTATGACGCGCGCTAATCCTATTTTCATTATGTCTCGTATAAAGCCATCTTTTCAACGAGAGTGCTCACGTTCTACATCCAACAACGAGGAGAAAAATGATTGTCTGGTCTGGGATGAGAGCTCTTTACATGTGCAGTAAAAATAAAAATTGGTTACGTGCGAGTCGAACTCGGGATCAAATTGTTGCCTAATAAGAATAGATGACTTAAACTATGGGCGTTTTTATAATATCTGATAATTTTCTTAATCTCAAATAGAAATGCAATAATGTAAGTCAACGTCAAATAATAGAAATATTCATATTTGCGTTACTCATGCTATCAGAAATTTGGAAAATGCGCAATGTAAAATACGGTTCTGACAGTGCGTGTCGTCAGTAAAGATTCCGTCCGATTTCTTTATTTTAGATTTGTATTACTTGTTTTAAAAGTAATCGTAAAAAAACTACACAAATAAATATTTTTACCTAAAAATGCAAAATATGTTTTACATGACGTTTGAAGTGTTGTGTAATTACAGTCTTTACTACTGTGAAGACTGTAATACTTTCCTACAATTTGTTCTTTTTTAATTTAACAAATAAACAATATTTACTGTTCTAGTCATAACATATACAGTTTCCATATATTTTTGCTATTGTTTTATTTTCATTGCATATACAACTTACATAATATCGACTTGTAAATCAGATGAGTCAGAAGTCTCGTGATGTATTTTACGTAACTCATTATGAAATAATGCTGAGAAAACTCAAATGAAAGGCGCATCGCGTCGCGTGCGTTATTTATTTATTGTACATCATGCGATTAACAAATAAAATAAACACAACAACTTATTTTTATTTGTATTAAATACTTTATTAACACGACGATTAATGAAATACAACCAATTTTTTAAAGAAAACAATATGCGTATTTCACTTACTTTCGTTATTTTATTCCTCGCTAACATTAATTAAAATTCAACAAACGCATCCTTAATTGGGTAATTTTGCAACTATTGTTCCTTAAAATCAGATTAGATTGTTTTTATATTGGAAATTAAGTCGCACTATGAATAAATTTGTTTTCAATTACACTTGAAACCATATAAAGCAATTAATAGCGTATGGTCACGATATGATATCAGATCTTACGGATTTTACAAAGATAATATTGCAATGCATGTCAAATTTTGTTACGTTATTAAAACATTTAATAAAGCGTCCAAAAATATTTTTCTCAGAATCTTAAACAATGTGGAATTTAATTATACCGTACCTATAATTAAAGTTATTCTTTATTATTAGATAGATAGAAGCTAGCTGAAACACAAGTGACCGCTCTATCTCTGCAACATAATGAATGTTTATTTGAAGCCTAAATTTCAGATCGAAAATTTTACTCTACCGACAATAAACACCTATTAGTATTTCGGTGAACGACATTCACATAAAACACCAAAATATTCTTTATTCAAATAGTCTGTCCCAAGATCTTTTGAATAGTAAATTACTGTTACCACCGCTTCGGAACGTGTTGTAGCTGTGAAGACGAAACGACGGAAGAAGAAACTCCCTCAGCAACACCAACTGTCTTCTTTTATATTGTGTCTTTCTTTTCTCTTTTTTATTTAATTATTTAACACTTTATTGTAAACCAGATACATAAAAGTAGACAGCATTTCATGAGAAAATAATGCACAAGTGGCAGTCTTATTGCTTAAAGCAAAGCAAGCCATGCAAAAGACAAACATGGGATGGACAAACGAGAAAAAAGAGAGCTGGGGCAGCTTCAGGTGTATGAATATTTTTATTTATTTTATTTTATATAAATTAGAGTTATTTTATTATTAAATACAAATTAAGCCGTATAAGTCTTTTTTTAAGCTATATAAGACTATCTTACGCTATCAAAAATCCCTAACATCACAAAGACATCCATTTTCTTGTTCCACTAACGACGTAGGCATTAGTACCGCGAATTAATTAGTACACGCCCTAAGTACGACTTACACTTGTAATACGTGTTTTATTCACGCTGTAAAACGTAATTTTACGCTAATGAGAATAATTATTATATTTTAAGGTCTAATTCGGCCATTAAGCGATCCTTAACGATCGTGAGAATCGTGCAGGTTATACAAAACATTATTTTAATGAGGGTTTACATATCTTAATATAATAGCTACTTTGTAATTGATCGAAATTCTTTGTAGAAGGGTTTTTGTATGAAAATCTAATTAATTACCACTTTGAAAATTTGGGGAAGTCTAGATAGGCTCATATAGATGTAGGTAAAAATATATTGGATGCTTTTAAAAATATGTGTTTGGTTATATAAAACCCTTGAAGGAGAACAATAAAAAAGGGAGCTAAAGCCATTGCCCAGCAAACAGGAAAGGTAAATCATAATCATCAACCATGAAATGTTTAATGGTAAACACAGCCTTTCTATGATAGTTTTCCGGAAGGACTTGTTGATAGCGGTCTTCATCGAGCGACTCCCCACGACGTGACGTCGTCTCCTACAACCTCCGCCCTCTTCACTCGATTTTTTTACTTTTGACAAATTAATTTAAATTGCTTATTAAATAGCTTATTAGTCAAAAGCCTAATTCGTAAAGCGTCATTTATGCTCTATACTATCAATAACTGTAATGCGATGAACTGGAGAATTGTATAAGGATATTTGTATTAAACCAACTACAGTGTTTGAATTGGTTGCTTGAACGACGGTTGTCGTTGTTTTCTTTTTAAACAAAAGCAGTTCAAAAGGTGAATAGAAAGTATTGAATCACTTTCAATAAAAAAAATACGCAAATACATCGCGGTTATCGAAATTTACTTTCATTGTTTTAGGCAACAAAACATGAATCACGAGGTGGTCTTATTTAAGAGAAATCTATTAAGATAAAAAATGGAGTTGTTCCAAATATCGCGCCACTTTAATACCGTAAAGTGAAAATAATATATTTTTATTATTTTTAACTGTCGCGATTTCTCCACGTAAAAGTACATTCTACATTTTACCCAGGCGACCCATGCATTCCTTAAGGATCATTAATTCAGTCGTATAGCAATTATCTCTATTTAATATTTTTTTCACTAGAAAGAATATTTTTTACATTTCATTTGTTTTTCCTTACTTTTATTTTCATATGTTTCATTTATCTAAAGTGTTGTGTAGTCCTTTAAGTGATATTATATGCACCTGAATGTAACTGTAGAAAAATAATTAATCTGTTTTTTGATGTATATACTGTAGGGGAACCTGAATTCAATAAATGAATAAATTACAGGGGTCTAATTTAATTAATTAACCCTAAAAGGTACGGTATTTACACACCCCTGTGTTTTAATACAAAAAAATCGATGTAAACAAACATATTTTAAGTATTTATTGCAATTTTCACACTAGATACCTATGATATATATCTGTGTTATAATATAAATAGTTAACGTTCTAGTAAAATGAAACGATAAAATAAATTATCTTACGCTTATTTATTAACAAAATAGACGACTTTTAAAGTTTTACCGAGCAAACAATTTTAGACCGACGCACATGGAATTCATCTACTAATTTTAGCTCAAATGTTCAAAAAAGGAATGAAACCATTTATGTTTCCGAAATACAGGTAGCTGTTAAATTTATGCGAACATGCTCTTTACAGTGACGTCATAATGTCGAAATCAGGTTGCGAGGCGAGCTTATGAATGACGCGACCAGCTGTGGACAAATGAATGAGTCACACCCTTGCTTAACTTATATTGAACTGCACGGCAATATCAGTTTTGCTGTTGTGTTATTAAGATACAATATCGCTTGAAATATTTCGTAGTAGTATTTTTTTATTGAATGCGTGCGCGCACTATACAGTACACAGCGCCAGTTTTATTGTCAGTGTGACACATACGATCGAGGGGAGTGCACGCGTTTGCGCTCCATAATTTGGCGGGAATTGTATTTTAATTTTAAAAATAAGTTTTAAATAGAAATTCCGTGGAACTGTGTTGTTTAGTGTTGTCTAATGTCAACTACACAATATATAGTTAGGGTTGCGTCTGTGACATTTTTTTATTACGTTTTGTTGTGCGTTATTAAACAATTAAAATATTATTTGGTTGGCGGTGAATCGTCTGATTAAAGTTTTTATTGGATTGTCAAGGCAACTGGTAAGTGCTATAAATACCGTCATTTTATATTTATGAAAAAACATTTAGCGTGTGTTAATGTTTTACGGTTGCAGAAATCTTTTTGTATGATATTTTCACAAGGAACGTTTTATTATTGTAGGAAGTCGACAGTATATGTAAAAAAAAACTGTCGAAACACACAGATGTCTTGCATGCTACGCTGTTGTTTAAATATCACATGCAGTTGACATAAAAAATCTTTGTGGATCTATTCTCGCACGGACATATTGCAATCCAATATTGTTTACTACATGCAACGACGATCCTATAACTGCAAATAATTTTAAAATATGTTAGGCACAACCAGAACCCAATATATGACCTAGCTATCTGTCTGTTATTTGTTAAACTACAATGGTTGGTTTTAATTATGAATCTACCTATGCCTTCTGTGCTTTAAAAATATCATCCATCCATCCATCCATCCATCAGCCAAAGGAAGTCCACTGCTGAACATAGGCCTCTCCTAATGATTTCCACAGTGACCTGTTGGAGGCAGCCCGCATCCAGCGAAAAAATATAAAAATATAAAATATAAAATTAAAAATATACATTATTGTAATATGTTGCTATAATTATTAGGTACTTACGTCACATGCGTTTCAATAATATACTCTGGTCTCCTGTACGATTAAAAAGGGTTTGACCAACGTCTAATCCTCTTCGTTGGCCAAATTCGGTTTGGTGGATTTCACAGTTCACTTACCCTAAAAATATTCAGAAGATAAAAAATGAGAATAATCTCTTTATTTACTGTTAATACAAACTATAATTTACCACAAATGCTTACATAAATTCGTCAATCCGGTAGTAAAACCTCTGGTATTGAATCTGAGTCCATCGGCTTAGCTGTCCGATTCAATAAACTAGACTCTAGAGCAGCTTCCCAAACTATGGGTCGCGGACGAATATCAAGAGGGCTCTGAATATATATAGATAAAAGTACTCCTCCCTTTTCAGTACCTCAAATTTTCGGCTATTTAAGTATTTAATTTTTTGATTATATGTAAATGTTACATAAACTCACGCCTTTTTCCCAGAAGGGGTAGGCAGAGGTGCCGCCATGACACCCACTTTTCGCCTCGCATGTCCCGTCCCACGATGTGATAGGGGGCGAGCCTATCGCCATATCGGGCACAAATTCCTGACTCTAAGTAAAAGTTGTCCTACCAAAACTTTTGTTCGCCCTTTACGGCCAAAAGGAGGGTCCTGAATTTGGCAGGTCTTGTTAGGTGGGTCGGAGTCCAGTTAACTTCGAGAACTATTACTCTAGAGTATTATTCACTCATAAATTTATTTTGTAAATGGTTTTCTAAACACGTGTGGGACAAGTGACACCTGTTCAAACAATAAATGATCTATTTTACATGATATTCAAAGAATTGTAATTGAAACAATCCTTACTTTGATATCGTGGACAGCTAGCACGGCTCAATTGTTAGGCAAACCGGCTTTAGAATGTGAATCGGGGTTCTATCCCCACACAGGATCAAATGATTGTGTTGCAAAAGATTTCTTGCGAATCTGATATTGTGAGAACCAAAATGTCTGTGGTAGTTTTTGATACCCTCGACATAAGACATGAGGTTAGGGTTACGGGTCTGTATTATTATTCGACAGCTTCCGTGGCGCAGTTGGTAAGACGCCGGCTGTGAAACGAGAGGCCGCGGGTTCGATCCCCGCACCGAGTCATATATTTGTGAGGCCCACAAGTATTTGTCTCGGGTCTGGTTGTTTGTGAGACTGAAAAGTCTCTCGTAGTGACTGATACTCACGACACAAGACTTAATTGATCTTAATGTGAGGTCAGGACTGTGTATGTGACTGTTGGGAGTATTTATTAATATAAATTTGCTATTGATAACAATTAAGCCAGTCTTTTACGTCGTGAGTACATAGTTTTATCGGATATAAGAGACTACGAGATAAACATGTCCCATATCCAAAAAAAAGTGGAAATAAATAAAAATTTGACCCGGTGTGCAATAGAACATGCACTTATTTTTCGCAATCATTTTGTTTTCAATCTTAAGCATGATAATGAGATGCTGATTAATTTAACTTCGAAGAAAACCGCAGCTCCTAGAGTCAATAACTTTGTCACAATATAAAATAATATTCGTATTTTTATGTTCGCTCCAGATCCATTGATGAATTCTTAGTATTGTTCACAGCTTCATTATTAAACCACGACACAAATCATGACAAAGCTAAATAACATAATTTTAGATTTCTTGTAACAATAACGAAAGCAGGACGTCCTGTTTTCAAAGGCTTCCTTGAATCAAAAGAAATGAATGTAATATATAATTCGGTAGTTAAACGAACCATTAATATCCCGCGCGTTTTAGTTCACGCTTTTTTGGATGCGTTAATAATTTTATGTTTACTCTTTTTGTTTTAGCATCCTTCACGAGTCATTTATTTATTTAATTTATTTTCTTTACTGGAATATCTTTGACTGCAAATCCTAGTACAATTCTTAATACTATCACTATAATTGTAAAATTAAGTCCTTTATATACAGAAATATTACATTTACACACATTAACAGTTGAGTTTCAAATGTCACATATATAGCCCTTCAGTTTTGTTTGTTTGATTTATTTATATTAACTGATAGAATGGTAATTCTTATGTACCCATGAGTGATAAAATGTGAGCCGGAACTTTTGAATTTTATTTCTTACCATACTCATACTAAGTACAATAAACCTTCAAAATTCCTATAATGTATCTGATTCCCGACCTAAAACTAAAATAGATATCTTTCCTGGAAATAAAAGCTTTACGCTAAGTTTAATTTTTATTGCAATGTATGGCGAGACGAGAATGCCTTTCGCCTGATGGTAAGCGACACAACCGCTTATGGACAGTAGCAAAACAAAACACCATGAAATACAAAGCAATGCTTGGCATTCCACTGCGCTCGCCATCCTGGGACATAGGTGTTTAGTCTCGTTATGTCCAGTAGTTATGCTGGCTACAACATCCTTCAAATCGGAACACAACAATGCGTTGACACTACTGTATGGCGGAAGAAATAGACATTGCGGTGGTACCTACCCAGGCGGCCTCTCATATATGAAAGACCTACCACCAGTTTAGGCACATATTCTAAGAAATAATTTTCCTTTGTGGATTTTTTCTACTATCTTTACACATACGAGTACTAGAACAACATTGGCAACTGCATTTTGCAGAAATATCGCGTCTTTTTTATAAGCGCAAGGCATTACTTGTTTTGAAAAGGAAAGCCAAATACTTTACCTTAGGCAGTATTCTTATTAAACAAATGTGACATCTATAGTGAATCATACCACGTTTTTGTCCAGTTTTTACAATATGTACGTATACACTTGCATACCTACTTAAAGGTGTGTTAATTACAATACATATAGACAAAGACATGAGTAATGGTTTTAACGCGTCGCATTGATACGGATGTAGACACTTAATGTCTAGTAAATGGTGCCGGAAAATTGAGAAAAAAAAAGTTAAATAGATTCTGAAATTCAGAACGTGACTCTTCTTATAAACACTGAGCTCAGTCTAGCATTATTGCAGTATACGTTCCTAAACATTATGTCTCTGTGGTATTATGTATTTACTGAAATAAGTAACCAAAGAGGATTTATGTTTATCAAATCATCAGGTCAATTTAAAATTCATCTAAATTCTATCGGTGTATGGCGAAATTTAGATCTAGAATTAAACTTTTTAAAATATCTATTTTACGCATTGTTTGAAATATATTTTCATAATATAAATAACAAGCATTTATACGAGTAGTGTTAATATGTCCAATACCCTAAAATGTGAAGAGAGAAAAACTGTACTTAATATTTTGACAACAGTATGACAACAACGCATTCGGATGCCAAAAGATTGTGGACAATCTATAAATGTCGAATGACGAGAGATAATCTTGTGTGGCCGCGTCCCGGTACTATCCAGTATCCGGCATTACCGGTTCTAGGATATTAGAATTTTCCCGGATAGCTATTAGCAACCACCGTACAGAATAGTGACCACCAATATGTGTCGTATTTTTGGTTAATCCAATTTAGAAGTCTGCAAAATTGTGTCAAAAACACACTTCACGCCTTTTTCCCAGCAGGGGTAGGCAGAGGTGCCACCAAGAATCCCACGTTTCTTGTGATAGGGGACGAGCCTATCGCCATATCAGGCACAAATTCTTACCTCCCGTCTAATGAATAGGAAAATTTTATATTCTAATAATATAATTGTTTCGACCAGCATCAGTCATTCATCTCCTGCCAATGGTTATATGGAATTAATTATTCCTAATATCGAAATAATTATTAATTTAAAGCAATTTGTGTATTTGAATTATAATTACTGAGTCGGCGCAGCTGAAAGGTACAATTAATCCGCATTGACGTCATCGAAACCACCATTGGAACCATTAGCTAATTTCAACTAATGTACGTACAGTCTGCACAATATATACAATTTAATGCCATTCACGTAGTATAAAAGGACTTGTTCACAATGAAGCGATGTTGGCGGTTTTATTAAAAGAAAAAATAATTGAAAAAAATTTCGTCGTCGAAAGAATTCGCAGAAAAGAGAGCTCCTTTCGGAGCTGCACGACTGATGATTTCAATATACCTACTAAGCTAGTCTATAGCTCGTACGATTTTGGTTATAGACTTGGTAAATCAATCATTGTTAATCTTCAAAGACCGGTAACAAACCAGTGTCCCTGAGACTCGTGGAACTCCGGTGTCGAATCTATTGAGCTTTATAAACCCTGGCTTACACGAGTTGCTGTTATGGAATACACTGGATATTTTCAAAATCATACATTCTATATGAGTCACTTACATGTAGAGCTTTTTAAAGAAATTTAAAATGCATATATGCAATACTTTTTAAGAACGTTCATGCTTACACGTGCCATATGTAAAGCACCTCTAGTCTACAGCCACTTAGTCCAAATGAAAGTGTTAATCCCAAGCGACAAGACAATGTTTGTGCCCCTGATGCATTTCTATACACCTAGTGCTACAATGTGGTTTTATAAGGAGCAAACTGCACGTGTAATGAAAGTGAATTTCTGCTGTGTAAGACAATTTTAAGCAAAAAATATATGCATATTTTATATTTCAAAAATATTTTAAATTAATAATTGAAATTGGTTTGAAAAATATGGTGCAATAAATTACTTCTGTTCGGAATTGTTTTGGCTACAATTATAGATTAAGCTCATATGTCTTTTAATCACTCGAGCGAAAATTGTGTTGTGATTTTCTAAGGAAATTGGTGTCATAATTTGTGAAAGTGAAAATGATGTGTTTCAATAATAGCATCAGGTAAGTAAGATGAATAATTTGTTTAGAAGTTCTTTGAAATATACAAATATAAATTAAATTATGTACTACATAGGCATAAGTAATGTACGTGCGCATTATTTATATCCTCGTCGGTTTTCACCGTTGTACATCAAATGTATTCAATTTATTACGAAATACTGTCAAATAAAATATTGTACATAATAATAGTATCGTTTCATAGGCATAAAAATTATCTATATATTTAATTACGTCATACATTGCGTACTGCTTAATTATGTTCGTTTATTATATTTAATTAAAATTGAGCATTTATCTGAAAATCTTTTTATTGAGCGGAATTGTTTTTAAGATTAGTAGTTACTCTGACTGCTCTTATTATACATGTTATGTATACATACATATAGTACATTTGCGCGGTGTCTATACTTTAATTGACACTTATAAGTAATAAATACCTAATAGAAAATTCTCGCTTATGTTAAGTATATAGTTACACATGCAAGAAACTGAATAAGACAAATTAAACAAATACATAACATATAATGATAATAAGCCTAATTATACAAGTAATCTTCTGCCACTGAAAATTCACTGCTGAACAAATACCTCACCAATTAATGACATTTTAGAAGAGGCCTGCTTATTAAAAATTTAAGGCCTATGTTTTACACAAACAGTTGTGTAAAAAATTCCAAGAATTTGTGCCCGGTATGGCGATAGGCTGACCCGTAGCACATCATGAGACGGAACACATAAGGCGAAATGTGGTTGCACCTCTGCCTACTCCTTCTGGGAAAAAGGCGTGATGTTCATGCATGTAGTTATGTAAAAATAATAACACATACGTATGCAACAAAGCACATTCTTCACCCAAGGCCGTGACCTTACGATGATGTGTGACTAATTACGACAAATGACTGTCTATTTACGACAAAATGAATTCTTACTCGCTTCGTGCCGATAACTCATGCATATTCACGATATGATTATTGTAGGGTTATCGCGCGGTTTTTGTGTTAAGCTTTTAACATTGGTTAGTCATATTGGAATTAATGTTTTTAGTACCCAAATACTGAGTTTTTCTAGAAGAGTTTTATTTATTCGAGAGTTTTTTTTATTTTATTTATTGTACACCGCAATGTATAAAAAAGAAACAATAAAACACTTTAATCTAAAAACATGGTAACAAGTGTGGGTCTTATTGGCGGCGTTACCTGCGATTCTTCTTCCAGGCAACCTTTTGATGGACTGGGCTATTATAATATGAAAATAGATTTTCTATATTTGTAGTTTTAAACTGATCAATGTGTACTGATACCGAGTACTCAAGAGTTTAATTTTAAAAAATGTTATTCCATAATAAATTTATGAATATAAATATTTGTATAACGCGCAATAACAACCTGCTACATCGCGTTTCCTAACTTCGTATTTTTGAAAAGTGACTTAGGTTTGAACCCAAGACCTAGAGTCGCAACCTAGTACTCGCACAACTAAGCTATCGCTTATTCAATTATTATGTCAATATTCATGCTAATATATGCATACAATTTCCGGCTATAAATTACATAACAAATGACTAACAAGGAAAATCTTGCTTCTTAAAGCGGTATTCGATGAATCACAACAGCAACACAGATTTAGTATGAATTAAGAACTTAATTACACAAATTAAATGAATAAATTGAATCGTGAGTGTATTTTCGAGAAGTAATCATGAACGAAGTAGTATCGATATCATTCGAACCATAATATTGTGGTCTAAAATGTGCCGTTTTCTATCACACGTATAAATATTTAAAAAAATATACACCTCCTTTGGTCCGAATTTGGGCCATACACGTGAAAGTGTCTGTGATGGTCGGGGTACAGGATCATCAATTTTTCTACCAAATAGGTGGCTCTGAAATCCTAAACAGAGGTCTATATGGACAGCAGAATTCCTGCGGCAATGATAATGTAATTTGGTGATGCTTAGCTTAGAGCGCAGTTGATATTGGTTGACTCAAAAAATTGTATCAGCCCATATACGACCCACTGCAGGGCACGGGCCTCCTCTACAATCGAGAGTACGATTGAGAGTGGTTAAGGCCATATAGTCCACCACGCTGGCCTAGTGCGGGTTGGCGGACTTTCACATACCATAGAAATTTATACAAATCGCTATGGTATGCAGGTTTCCTCACGATGTTTTCCTTCACCGTTATAGTGCGTGGTGATTGACTATCAATACACACATGACTCCGAAAAGTCAGAGGTGTGTCCAGGGATTTGAACCCGCGACCACCGTAAACATGTAGGCAGCCGCGTCTGGTCCGTTACCGTCAGGCCACCACGCACGTAACAGGCCACCACGCACGTTGCCTCAAAAGACACCCTATTCATTGCCCTATTCATAGACGGTATATACGAGTAAATATATTTTAGCTATCGATTGTTTTGTCTTCTTCGCTCAATGTGGTTTGAAAGGGACACAACATTCGATAACTATAATAAATTTTTAAACTGCCTTTGAATAAAGTAAAGTAAGTAAAAAGGTAAAGTACAAATATTAGGGCTTCTTATTGGAGTTCCAAATTATCCACTTCGTTTTTCCAAATGAATACATAATATAGACTGCCATGGTGGCGTAGTTGTAATACGGTACGATTACAATGCCGAGGTCTCTGGTTCAAATTCCGGGTCGGTCAAAGTGTTATTGGATTTTTCTATTCACTATCAGCTCAGAGTCAGGAATTTGTGCCTAATATGGTAGGCTGGCCCCCTATCACATCGTGGGACGGAACATACAAAGCGAAATGTGGATGTCCTGGTAGCACTTCTGCCTACCCCTCACGGGAAAAGCGTGGATTTATGTATGTATGTATGTACATATTATGGTTGAATAAATTTTCTATGTGGTGGGCTAAACCGCAACCTTATAACACGCAGTTAACTGCCGCGACAATGGGGCCCCAATTAACAGTGATTAATTTATCTACTGTTACAAAAGTTAATTTACTGTATTTGAGGTCAATAAAGTATCCGACTTATCTTCTGAAAACGACGAACTAAACAATATTAAAAAACAAAACAATACTAAATTCATAAATGCATTAATAAAATTAGCTAACCAATGACTATTAATTTAAAGGCAGCCTGAAACCTCATCATCGATGACAACCCGATATAATCTCGCAAAATATATCTTTTCTGTTCAAAACTGCATTGTCAACCCTATCTGCAATAAAATAAAGTTAACAATCCTTTGGAAACTGCCTTCAACATTTGTAAACAAACGGTAGCCTGTCGCGGCACATCGATATGGAAAACACAGGCAGTATTATCATAATATAGTGGCGATTATTTTAAAATTTAATAGCATTCGTATGAATTGGTCACCTTGATAGTGGACGTCGTGTGCGGTGCGATACCGAGCTAATTGCTTCTATATTTGAACGTAGTCTTGTCTATATTTGGTTTGAACCTTGCGAACTTCTATTTATGGAAGAAGGAAACGTAATTTAACTAAAAGTGAAAATACCCTGGGGACACTTTAGCCCTTTGTTACGGATTGGGATTGAAAAACTTATTTTTAGCACTATACACAGATTGTGACCGTGAGGTTCTGGGTTCATTCTCCAGATCAGGTAACCATATTAGTTAAATATGCATGACTGTGACATAACGTAATTGTCAAGTTATTAAGTTTAAAAGAATCATATGAGTTACTTGGGATGGATTTTTTTACAGAGTAAGGCGATAGGGTTTTCAATCGATCTCCTGAGTGTAGAGGCGTCTTGTACTCAGCAGTGGTTACTAGACGGCGCCCCCCATAAGATCTTAACACAAAAATAAAGTCTGCCAACTCAAGGTGGCACTAAAGGCATATCTGCTTTCCTCTTTGAAAATACAAGTATAAGTTGCTTTAAAACTTGACAAATCTAAGAATAAGTAGCACGATTCGGGATACAGAACCGATAGAATAAGACATAATTGTGATATGAATAACCAACGGTAGGTAAATATGACATCACATTGCAAACCGAATAAATAAATACGCTCCCTTGTATTAGCGTTATTACTTTAGTTCTAGTGAAGTTGACCAAAGATTTTGACGTAGGTATCATTATTGGAGGCAATAACATTCAACGTATTACGCAAACGGAATTATTGTGGTCGACCATGCCTTCAGAAATTGTGGTTTACTGCCTTATTTTTCTATAATTACTGACATAAATATTTGCCAATATAATTTCCTTGTTATTGGAAAAGTTGTTGGTATAATTTCTAATACAACATCCTTGTTATTGGAAAATTATAAAGTCAAAATTATTTTATTAGCATACGCGTTCCTTATTCCTCTAATGAGTAAGTAATTTAGATTGTGAAATAACTCAGGATTTATTATATTATTAAACGAAATATAATCACACATCGTTCCATCTACTGTAAGTAGTTTTCGAAAATTATCAAGTGCTTTTCGTTCCTACTACACCTAGACCACAATCAGATGTTTGCCAATTATAAAAAAAAGATTCGTCGTGCGGTGTTTCACCAACGGGCTAACAAGCACTGTTTCTTTATCTACAATGGCAGCAATTATAATTGACATTATTTTTAAAATCATTTTTTAAAACGGACTACTTAATTTCAAATTCATTTCAAAATACACCGAGCGCCCTAGGAAGATTTCAACATGCTTCCCTAAATTCTAAATTCAATTAATACAAGCTCAAACCTGCATCACCACAGGGGTAGGCAGAGTTTCCACGGACCCTAAAGTTGACAAGCTTATTTCCGCGCCGAGATTTGATAGGAGGTAAGCCAATTGCCAATTCCCGTTTTAGATTAGAACATTTACTAAACAAATAGCAAATTAAGCCTGGATCGAGGGTGGGATGACGTTGATACCGAATAGGGACAATGGAGTCTTTAACCGGGACACGTCTCGATGCGGCGGAACGTCCGATAGCCCTAAATTAAACAGTCACGTAAGCTGTGTAAGACTTGACCTTGTTATATTGAACTCGATCGATATTTGAAATTACATCGATTGCACGGGGAATCGATTATCTGGTTCAATGATCTTTAACGATTATTCGAGTGTGTATTGGTGTGTTAACCTCTTTGCGTGTTCCTTAGATGGTGATAATTCATGGCATTGCATTAACAGTTCCATAAGTGTATGACAAGGGAACATCAAAAAGTAATTTAGTATGGACATTATTTTTTTCAATTAGCATAATATTATTGATATTTTAAATAACAAAAAGTTGTAATACACCTTCATATCATTCTGTAATGTCGGTATAAGCATCAACGATTTGAGTAACTACTAATTTATCTAAAGAATTATAATATATTTAATAATTAATCATCCTATTTAAAATCTTCGCAATGTTTCGCATCACATATACTTTTATGATTCCAAATTTCCGGATCATTGGAGCACATCCCTATAAATATCGATGAAATAAGTCTCGTTGATCGCATTACTCCTCATTTCTATGGGAGGGATGCGTCAGAAACTTTAATTAATTTAAATTCATCTACAAACATGGTCTTGCTAATTAGTTATTTAAACAATAAGGAAGGAAAAGGTCCTACAGAAGTTCCCAACATGAAAGGGTATTGAATTCCCTTGCTATTAAAAGGGAAAACTGTTGGAGGAATTTGGAAACCGCATATTTTACAATCCAAATATTCTGTTGAGTATTCGAAGATTACTGACCAACTTGACAATTAAAATATTATGGATTACAAACTTGTGTGAATAATAAATTCAGTCACACATTAGAAGGTGAATACTGCGTATCCTAAATTAACGATTATTCGCTATTATTATGAAGTTAACTAGATACTCAACTTTCCTTGAGATCAAGGAAAGCATAACTGCGAGTTATATACAAAAATTTCGAAGATATTTTGAGTCAGACAACCCGTGACTATCAACATAATTACAAAACTGGTAATATACTATACACTACGCGTTTTTGAAATATACATAAATCATACAATTAAGGCTTATATCTTTAAATGTTGGGAATCTCAATCGACATTGTCAATGGTCAAAAGCAGTACGTGCCCGCATAGCGATGGCCTCACAAATGATACCAATTAGGATTAATTGTCGGCTAACTTTCCATGCGTGGCGCCCGTAGTTAACGAACTGCTGGCAATGTGCCTTTGATCCTTGAAGGGGTAACAGAGCTACGCCCAAACAATTTGAATTGGATTTCAAGGAGAATATTCTTTATATAATATAAGGAACAAATGATTTAGGAGCTGCTAGATATACAATACACTTTGGAAAGAACGGCTATTGAAGCTATAATATAAAAATATTGGTCGGGGATGTTCGACATTATCCAGATATTGGCTAACGTACGGATCGAAACTTGGACACAATTCGGGTTAATTTAGTCATATTTAAGCAAAATCTAATAATGTAAGTTGTAATCTTCTGTTCCGAGTCATTTAACAGTTCTTCATTTACTTGTTACTTCATATTTATTACAAATTAAATTAAGTATGATTGAAAATATTAAATCCATTATTTTTCATCAAATAAAATATTTCTTCGTTTGCAAATTGGTTGAAATAAATAAATAAAGGTGCCAGTATTGTTTTTATTAAAGTACAAAATATAGTAAACTAAATGTTAGGAGCTTTGGAAATACGTAACATAGGGAAAAAATGCAACTCAATAAACAATTTGTTGAATCTTTTTTGATTGTTTAGATTTTATGAAAGCGTTGAATTCGGGTCGACGCACGTGTTCATGAAAATCACTCTTCGACACGGATTAAAATTGTGTTGCATAGACTGCATTCTATGTTACAAATTACAATTAGATCTAAGAGTGAAAGATGGTTTCTTGTGAATATTCGATACTCGGTACTCCATTACGACGACACCTCACACTGCCTCTGCCATCAGTGACCATGGACTCATAATGGCTTGTCAGTATAAAAAAAATCAGTATCAAAATTTCGAAATTCTATACATCCAAAAAGCATAAAAGCCACTTAGAATGGAACAAGTTCGGAACCAAAACGAATCGCCCATTAGTTTTACACGATGCATGAACATTTTTGAATCCCATTTTAACAATCGGTTTGTTTCCCAATTGTGATTGGAAGTCCAAAGTTCATTGCTCCATTGTGGCTAGCCTATTAAGGTGATGCTATTTTAACTTGTTGCCTTTGATTAACGTGGGCTTGTAATGAATACAGTTACATTATTACGTCACTAGTTGCTGCGTCAGATTTAACGGTAGATTGCATATGGTCTCTGATCTTTGTAGATGGTTCTATGTTGTCTTAAGTAATGACAATTATATGCTTAATTAAATCTAAAAATAAGAAGTGGTTATAATAAATTATTCTCCTTTTTTGTCTATATCCGGATGTCTTCGTCTTTTTTCGTCCGTTTTTCTTTTCTTTACCACGATGTTGACGCTCCATAGGTCTCTTTGGAGTATGAGAGGTACATGCTGTGTACGTGACGTCAACTTTCCGGAGTCATCGTCTCACTTCGTGGAGACTCAGAACAACGGCATATGTACGATAATTGTAGATATATGGGATACATGGCATAATTAAATGCTATTAATGCAAATAAGATTAAGATCCCCCTACCACACCACGAGACGGAACTCATAAGGCAAAACGTGGGTCGCCTGGTTGCACCTCTGCCTACCCCTCCTGGGATAAAGGCGAGATGTTTATGTATGTATGTAAGATAAGGATACACACTAACTACTGTCAAAGTTTTTAATGCAGACGTGTTTGATTTAATATTTATTCGAGATTATAATGTCTGGGTTTTATTAGTTTTATTATTCTATAAATATAAATAGTTGACAAACTTACGTTATTTATAAATTATTAACCTTTTGTATTGATAATAAACATACTATTAACTTTTGTTGTTGATAGTAACAGAAGTTAGCGAAATTGTTTCACGTTAAATATTGAGTGTCAAACATTACATTTCGCATTCGAGAAGTTAAAGTTTTCAAAACACGGCAACCGTTCAATTTGCTTTTGTTTGCCACGGTAAAGTTGCGAAGTCATTTCATAAAATGTCTGTGAAGATTATACGAGCATAAAAAATGTCGTTAGGTAAAATATAATCGTTTAAAAAAGGAAGCATGACAAAATGAGTAAACCGACGTAGAAAGAAATATTAATGGCAAGTTTTTTAATTGGGTAAAGTGAGCGATCATTAACTAAGAATACACACATAACTTTAAAAAGGCAAAGATGTGTGCTTTAAGAGCCTGACCTTTGTTTATGTTAACTGTGATCTGTGTTTCTGTTTAAACATACAATGCAACTATTAAATTTATTTAGATATTTTTTTGTATTGTATCAGCACATATACAAATATACTCTTCAATCGAGAGTATGATTGAGAGTAGTTAGGCTATTTAGACATTATACATGGTATCTAATTTGTCAACTGGTCTGCCACATGACCAGGTAAAGGCATTGTATTTTATTATACAACCTATTATAAGGAGGTTCAATATGAATTTTGGAAGTGAGATTCGCAACTAACTTTGTTTACTTCTAAAATTTAATTTTAGATCGTATTTGTGTTAAAAAGGTATAAGTAATACAATTACCTAGGGCAATGATTAACAGCGTTTAAAATAAACAAAAGATATGAAATAAGTGAATTATCATGATTTAATTCACGATTTTATGCTATCTAAAGCGTCGTATTAGATTAGTATATTTTAATGGAATTAATTTAGGAACTTCACCGTCACCTTCGACCGATACCATTAAAATCATTCAGTCTGCCAGTATGTTTGAATACGCTCAAAAATCTATAGTTGTTAATCTGCTTCTTCAAGAGACATCAATATTTCCTTACCAACAGCTATATCTACGCTATCTGTCGCAACAACTACATCTTCTTTAGTAGATTCAACTAACTCTTTCAACACGGGCATTTAACATGCAAAACACGCACCAACCAAAGCCACGATGCCATCATATATGCATAGATTTAGCAACGTTATTTAGCCGGCGTTTAAACCCACCAGTAGGTCCCTAGTACAGGCTATAACAGGATATTCAAATAAGCTTGTCCGTCACGGCTTTTATATTACGTCGTGAATTTTAATTCGTAAGCACGCGCTGACTCACCGTGGTCGGAATAAGGCAATGATGTGGCCGAGACCTCATTTCTCTATGCATCTTTAGTTGATTTTGCGTAATTCTAGTCCATTCGAAGTGCTATCGACCTTTAAGTCGACAGCCTAAGTGGCGCCATTGGTTTAGTAAAAACTATTCGAGTTACGAAAAACAAGTCTTTGTGAGATACACAAATATTTGTTTTGAGTCTGGTGAGATCGGAAGCCTGGCGTATTTCTAATATCCACGATACAATACTTTCTGCGTGCGTGACTGTTGGATAAATTAATATATTAGGAAGTAACAAATTACCTAATAGAAGCTCAACGGAAAACGAAAGATTCAATGTAAAGTCAGCCTCCGTGGCGCCGTTGTTTAGATTCCGGCTGTGAAACGAGAGGCCGCGGGTTCGATCCCCGCACCGAGGCAAATGTTTGTGAGGTCTACAAGTATTTGTCTCAGGTCTGGGTGTTTGTGAGACCGAAAAATCTCTTGTAGTGTCTGATATCTACGACACAAGACTTCATTGATGTTAATGTGACGTCAGGGCTATGTATGTGGTTGTTGGGTGTATTATTATTATTTCTCTTTATTTTATTTCATATTCTTTTTTATAATTTATTATTATTATTAATATTATTTAAAGACAACGTATGAAAAAATAGTTGTATTCGACAATCCCACAATATTAGACTATCCGCTGTCTTCAAATGCATCTCCTATAAGTTTAAGTTTAACATATACATGTGGATCCAACCGGATCTATCATCCCAGCAATCACTCAGATTCCCACGGCATGCTTCTACAAACCATTGGCACGGGTAACAATTCATTAATATTCCGAGTACATCGTTCCTTTCAACATTTGCTCTCCTTGTTCATGATTTGCGTATTTTGAATAAAGCCTTATTAGCTGTTCTTTTATTTTATAAGGTCGGGACGTAATTGATTTGCGTTATTGACAGCCTCAATGTCTATTTCTTCCGCCAAACAGCAGTCCTAACGCATTGTTATGTTCCGGTTTAAAGGGCATTATAGCCAGAGTAACTATTGGACATAATGAGACTTATGTCTCAGATGGCGAGCGCAGTGGAATGCAATGCATTGCTTTGTAATTCATGGTGTTGTTTGGTTTTGCTACTCTCCATGAGCGGTACAAACAGGCGGATGGCATGCTCGCCACTCAGTGGAAGCGCAGTGGAATGCCAAGCATTGCTTTGTAATTCATGGTGTTGGTTTTGCTACTATCCATGAGTGGTCGCATCGCTTACCACCAGGCGAATGGCATGCTCGTTTCACCATTCACCGCAATAAAAAAAAGTTTTATGAAAACAAATTAGTTACAAATCAACTACGTGAGATCACTTTTAGATCTACCACGGTATAGAGGTATTATTGCACAGATTACAGCTCAATGGATGTGATATTATCCGTCCCCCTGCGGACGTGTAATCACTAATAACTACGTCCGCACTTCGAAGGTAAACACCGCACTACACGTAATAGAATAATAATTTACAATGTACAGTCACCGCCAAAAGTAGCTGAACATATTCAAAACGCCAAAAGTCGTACACACATAAAGCATCAGAAGTAGGTGACCAGTGTCGGCCACAAAAATTCATGAACACACTAGGGTTACAAAAGTTGGTGAACAGCAAAAGCAACAAAATTGATGAACACGTCAATGGTACATAAGTCACTGAACATTTATAAAAAGTAAGATTGCCGTAGATGTGTTCACCTACTTTTGTTGCTTTGTTGTGTATTCGTTGAAAATTTTTTTTTCGCAGTTTATATTTTTAGTTTCTTCACTGCATTAATGTATTGTCTTTTACGTTTTTGTGAAATACCTAACTAATATTTATTTTCGTAGAGTTTAAATGTCGTGTTAGTCTGTTGGCGTGTGTGCTTGTATTAAACAATGAATTTTTATTCCTATAGGTATATAATTTTATTTATATCGTGCTGTTGGTGTTCCAAATATAATAAATACATAAAATAAGAAAATAAAATATATCTCTGTGGTCTTGTTCCGTGTTAATAAATGATATAATGTATGACAATATTGGCAACAATTTGTGTAAGTATGTGCTTTATTTCAATTTTGTATATGTACTGTACCTACATGGTGTGTACGGTTTTGGTGACAATTAAAATAAGTAAATACAAAGAAAATATTTAAATTTATTAAACAAAAAACAAATTCAACAACAAAAATAAAATTATTAAATTGTTCAAAATCTTGTGTGGCCTTCATTTGCATCGATGACGGCCTGTAGTCGGCGTCGCATAGAAGATAACATATTAGCACATACATCTCCCCCTCTAAATGTGTCCAACACGCGTTCCACGTGCCTTACAGTGCCTTCCTATGTGCGTGGCGTGTCGGGCTCCCAGGCCTGGACAATGAGACCCCATAGATTTTCTATAGGGTTCAATTCTGGACTCTTAGGTGGGAACGGCATCTCGATAATCGCATTTTCATTATTGCGATTGGCTCCGATACGTGCTTTCTGGCCGTAGGAAGTAATGTGTTTTCCAACAAATCTACGAGTAAATAGCCTTCTCTATTCAAGCGGCCCGATATTTCCGTCAGCTCACCGGGGCCCGATGCACTCATACATCCCCAAAAGCCAACGCTAATACGGCCCGCCGATCGATTATTCCTAATATTTTCCGGGTTATATCTCTGACCAGTTAACCGCCAAAGAGTGCATCGTCCATCTTCCGTTGATTGAAAAGTTTTTTCATCGGCGAAAACGACTTGCGACAAATCGAAATGCAAGAACCTTTCGGGAACTTGCAGGCGTTTCAGTTTGTGCCGTGGTGTTAAAATAAATTTTCTTGCTGGAACTCGATTGTAGAAGCCGTGTTCTTTCAGCCGTTGGCGAATTGTATGTCCCTATATGTCCATGTCTGTTGCGACCGTCGATACTCGCGTGAAGCCACTGCTTCGGAACCGCCGAATAATATCAAAATCTTGATCTCTTCTAGTTTTCCTCGGTCTACCAGTAAGTGTAGACGTTCGAATTAAACCTTCGGTTTCCCACCGTCTCGTCCAAGGGTATACGATATTTCGCAGCAAAAAAAAATCATTAAAATATTATTGACTTCGGTCTACAGACATTAGTAAATTGCAACTTAATGCCTGAATTACAGAAAAGTGATCCACCACAGGTATATTGGACGAAAATAAATAATAATAATAAATACATCCAATAGGCACATACATAGATCTACCCCACACTAAGATTGAATCTTGTGTCGTGGGGACCAGAAACCAAGAAAGATTTTTTGGTCTCATAAACACCCATACCCGAAACTAATACCTGTGGATCACACGAATATTTGTTTCTGTGCGGAAATCGAACCCGCAGCCTCCCGTGTCACAGCCGGCGTCTTACCAACTGCGCTACGAAGGCTGTCAAATACACGCAATAGTATCACACAATTTGCTGAGCCCATCATCCCATAAGTTGCAATTTACTAATGTCTGTAGACCGAGATCAATAATATTTTAATGATTATTTTTTTACTGCGAAATACCGTATACCTTTGGACGAGACGGTGCGGAACTGAAGGTTTAATCCGAACGTCTACACTTACTGGTAGACCGAGGAAAACTAGAAGAGATCAAGATTTTGATATTATTCGGCGGTTCCGAAGCAGTGGCTTCACGCGAGTATCGACGGTCGCAACAGACATGGACATATAGGGACATACAATTCGCCAACGGCTGAAAGAACACGGCTTCTACAATCGAGTTCCAGCAAGAAAATTTATTTTAACACCACGGCACAAACTGAAACGCCTGCAAGTTCCCGAAAGGTTCTTGCATTTCGATTTGTCGCAAGTCGTTTTCGCCGATGAAAAAACTTTTCAATCAACGGAAGATGGACGATGCACTCTTTGGCGGTTAACTGGTCAGAGATATAACCCGGAAAATATTAGGAATAATCGATCGGCGGGCCGTATTAGCGTTGGCTTTTGGGGATGTATGAGTGCATCGGGCCCCGGTGAGCTGACGGAAATATCGGGCCGCTTGAATAGAGAAGGCTATTTACTCGTAGATTTGTTGGAAAACACATTACTTCCTACGGCCAGAAAGCACGTATCGGAGCCAATCGCAATAATGAAAATGCGATTATCGAGATGCCGTTCCCACCTAAGAGTCCAGAATTGAACCCTATAGAAAATCTATGGGGTCTCATTGTCCAGGCCTGGGAGCCCGACACGCCACGCACATAGGAAGGCACTGTAAGGCACGTGGAACGCGTGTTGGACACATTTAGAGGGGGAGATGTATGTGCTAATATGTTATCTTCTATGCGACGCCGACTACAGGCCGTCATCGATGCAAATGAAGGCCACACAAGATTTTGAACAATTTAATAATTTTATTTTTGTTGTTGAATTTGTTTTTTGTTTAATAAATTTAAATATTTTCTTTGTATTTACTTATTTTAATTGTCACCAAAACCGTACACACCATGTAGGTACAGTACATATACAAAATTGAAATAAAGCAC
This sequence comes from Theretra japonica, assembly GCA_033459515.1. Taxonomy (NCBI): domain Eukaryota; kingdom Metazoa; phylum Arthropoda; class Insecta; order Lepidoptera; family Sphingidae; genus Theretra; species Theretra japonica. The sequence continues at coordinate 9,423,445 of CM065944.1, forward strand.
ATACTTACACAAATTGTTGCCAATATTGTCATACATTATATCATTTATTAACACGGAACAAGACCACAGAGATATATTTTATTTTCTTATTTTATGTATTTATTATATTTGGAACACCAACAGCACGATATAAATAAAATTATATACCTATAGGAATAAAAATTCATTGTTTAATACAAGCACACACGCCAACAGACTAACACGACATTTAAACTCTACGAAAATAAATATTAGTTAGGTATTTCACAAAAACGTAAAAGACAATACATTAATGCAGTGAAGAAACTAAAAATATAAACTGCGAAAAAAAAATTTTCAACGAATACACAACAAAGCAACAAAAGTAGGTGAACACATCTACGGCAATCTTACTTTTTATAAATGTTCAGTGACTTATGTACAATTGACGTGTTCATCAATTTTGTTGCTTTTGCTGTTCACCAACTTTTGTAACCTTAGTGTGTTCATGAATTTTTGTGGCCGACACTGGTCACCTACTTCTGATGCTTTATGTGTGTACGACTTTTGGCGTTTTGAATATGTTCAGCTACTTTTGGCGGTGACTGTACATGGTGCATTCTCACGTAGTGACTTATACATAAAGATAGTCGCATAATTGCCCTTGAACGTCATAGGACTTAGACCTGCCTTCATTGTTTACATGTACTTGAACTCCTTTATATAGAAAATAAGATCAGAATCTTAGTTGAGTGTCACATGCTCTAATGAACCTTGATGTGAAGGAATCCTGTCTCGAAACACCTTTGAGTTCCCTACAAAGATTTAGAAGGTGTGTTACATCTATTAATTTTATTTAGCCAGTGTCACAAACTAAAAGACCCACTTCCTAAAAGAGTTGATAGCCAGATAGACAATCTGTCGAAGAAATACTACGAAAACTATTCAGCAACGTTACAAATATAATATACATGCTGAAGAAGATAATAGAATAAGAATAGGCTAGAACGAGTGTGAAGAAGCAATGAAGAAGGAAAGAAGTCTGGTATGGTTGTGTAGAAACATAAAGACACTCGTCATTATATTTACCACCACATGTAGTTTAGTCTTTAGGACATTCCTGTTTGAAAATAGAATTTACAGAGCTTACTGTACCAGCCCAGAGACGTACCACTGCGGGGCACGAGCCTAATCTACAATCGAGAGTACGATTAAGAGTGGTTAGGCCATATAGTTCACCACGCTGGCCTAGTGCGGGTTGGCGGACTTTACATAAAATAGAAATTCCTGCAAAACCCTATGGTATGCAGGTTCCTTCACGTTGTTTTCCTTCACCGTTATAGTGCATGGTGATTGACTATCAATACACACATGACTGAAAAGTCAGCGGTGTGTCCTGGAACCTAAACTCGCGACCACCATGAACATGTTGGCAGCCGTGTTTGGTCCGTTTACCAACAGGCCACCACGCACTTTACTCACATACTGAACTTGGAGTTCAATAATATTAACACCTAATTGATCAAACTAAGGACTTTGCCAACCAAATATTCTGAATTTGCTTGACTAGTTTTCGAATTATCAGGTACGGTTTGTGACTCTTGGATAAATAGCAAATGCGCTTCCAAGCATGACTCAGAATCTTACCATCACGTTTGTTTCTCGTACAAGATTGCATTCGCGTCACAATCTTGCGGTCTACGCTCTCGGTCAGTAAATCAATTAGCAACCGCTTATACATGCTGATGTTTATTGTGTAACTGATGTAATTTATGTCCCTGTATTTGTAATGCTGGTGTAGGATTGCAATCCATCTTAGAAATAGTGTTGTTTGGATGTTCATTGTTTGCCTTCTAGTATGTCAGTTATTTTCAATTTTATCGATGGAGATCCTTTATCTTCTGTTGCTTGTTATACTTTCTTGCTTCGGCGTTGTATTGTAATATCTTGTACCGTAAATTAAACAATCCCATACAGTTAAAAATGTCTGGTAAAAGTAATATTTTGGAAAAATAAGATTTATTATTTATTACTTTATAAAGTTGACATGCCATAAATACCTTTTCGGACTACATAAAATGAAAAACTAATATGAATTGACTCCACATTTAATACTTTTATTTTTTCTTTAATATTTAACAACAAAGTGTATACAAACAAACACAGTTTCTAATCGCTATAGTAAACGATAGAATAAATAAAATTTATTTGCAGAAAGCAGATTAAATTACTAAAATATTTGAACTTTTTCAAGTTTAACAAATATTGATATTGTTGTCACGTGTTTTGGAGATAAAAAGGTCAGTCGTTTGTTCGCTTAGGAATACAATGTCTAGTGTGTTGGCAAGCTAATGCACTTAACGCCTAATAATGTAAATAAAAATTCAATTCACCGTGGTTTTCCTTTTTATTCTGAAATACTAATGCAGCATTTTTAACAGACACACATCCGCCCCGGTAACTCCTGTTAGCCAGGATCGACAGTAGCATACATACTAGTAAAGGCATTTTATTTAATTGACATTTCATTGTAGCAATATAGGTATTATGTTTTTTTTTGTATCAATGTACTTCCCACTGCAGGGCACGGGCCTCCTCTCCAATCTAGAGAACGATTGAAAGGGATTAGGCCGTATAGTCCATCACGCTGGCCTAGGCATCTAAAATATATTTGATTAAAATTCCCCTATTCCTTGTGTCCTTATTTTATGATATCCGCGGTATTGTAATTTTATCCATGTGGTTCATTATTTTAATGTAGTTTTCCTTTATTAATGGTCACAATGTCCACAGGTGTCATCAACAATATATAAATAAATGTATTTTAATATTACCACTGCACGTTTATAATTATAAAATGAGAGAAATCATGTTTAAATATACGAAAAACGCACTCGAAATGAAATACCAGTCTTGAGAATTGAGGTACTAGACATAGCACTTCATATCCATTATAAAAACAATAAGTTCTAAGAGAACCGCGATATAAATAAGTCAATTGGAGTGTCATTGGCCTAATTACAGTGTGGTTTTTATAAACCGCTGATACCGCAAACATACATAATAACTTAAAGATAAAGGTGACGAGCGAAATCATCAGGTTACCGTGTTTACACTGACGGTATGCGTCATCAAATCATCGATTTTAGGAAGTTGAAAATGATACTAACGTCAAGAATTCCGTCGCGACATAAATGACTCAATCTGAGTTTGTGTTTTATGTTCCGGGTTCATAAATATAAAATTAATTTGCACAAAAATAAGCCTCGGGAATTGTGAATCACATTGTATATTGTACAAATGTATCAATTTCGGGGATACAGTTGTGAATGGGCATTTAAGAATATTAATAACATACAAGAAGGCACTTAGGATTTCAATTGCTTTGAACACCGCTTGGTTCTAGAATTTCTAGTTATTTATTTATCTAGATAGAGCAGTTCGAGCCCACCATCCTTACCGAAGGTCCCTACGCTTAACCACTACGCTAGTTGGACGTATCAATGTAATAGTAAACAATTTGACAGCCTCCGTGGCGCAGTTGGTTAGACGCCGGCTGTGAAACGAAAGAGCGCGGTTTCCATCCCCGCACCGAGACAAATGTTTATGAGGCCCACAAGTGTTTGTCTCGGATCTGAGTGTCTGTGAGACCGATATACCTCCCGTAGAATTTGATACCCACGACACAAGACTTATTTGATCTTTATGTCAGGACTATGTGACTATTGGGTTTATTTATTTTATTTATTTGATATTGCATTAAGGCATTCTAAAATGAAATTGCCAATATAGTTGACAAATCCGTATTTAAATTTACGTGCAATAAAATAAAAATTTAAACATCAATAAACTCGGTTTTATTGAACTGCGAATTCAATAATAAAATTTAGTTTCGCGTGTTTTATTTCTGTGCAATAAAGTTGACATGTAAATAATAAAATTACTGTATACTTTAAAATCACAAAGTTGAATAAAATATTCGTTATTGTCTCATAAAATTGCATAAGTAGGTATAAATCACATTCGAATCAATTGCGTGGAATTAATAACTTATTATGGTAGATTTGGAATAAGATGGCGATAATTTATTGCTGATTCGTATATTCTTTTCTTTTTAACTAGTCTTAATTTATTAAAATAGCGTTATACAAGTTAGTGCCAGAGGTCGTCCGATCTCTGACATCATTTAAATATATTGCACCGATATATCTAACAATAAATTGAAAAGGGCTAATAATTATTGCAAATCTAATATATTTTCCAAACAATACGCTGTTTTAAAACTTCTAAAAACATTAAAAGCACTTTATTTAAACTGCTTTTCATCTCTTCTATCTTTAAAAAGCGTTATCGATCCCCGCTTAATACACAAATTATGTATTTTTAATTATAAAGAAACATTCCTTTAAAAAAATTCACAATGAACGAAGTCACACAAATATTAGTTGGTTACTAAAAAGTATTTTTTTATCAAACTTTAACAAGAATAGCACAATACACACACTGTTTGGTAGTCGTCACTGATTAGATACACAAACGACTTTTGAATAAAAATGTTTACATATTTACCGAGAAGCGATAACACAAACTAACCTAATTTACAATTTCATAAGGATTTTGTCATATTCGTAGTAAATAATTAATATAATGCATATTCGTAATTTATGCATATTTAACATAATTTTATTAGTGGAGAAACATTATGAAACACGAGATAAAACATTTTGAGACTTAAATTAAAAATGCTGTGTTCACATCGAGTAGGATATAGTCTTCTTACCATGTAATTTATTATAGTTTTTATTTTATAAATTTATATTTTAAGATTGTTTCCAGTTTTGTGAACTTTAATAAAAAAAACGCTCAATTTAACGTTAAAACAAAACTTAGCACTTAAGGATATCTTCACGCGCAAGATTTATTGGCGTCACAGGTCCTTAGTTCCTTATATTTTGAGCCGAACCAAGAACTTCTCAAATTTTTATTTTACCCCACTAATTTTGGCACCAATTACACTTGTGTTCCCTCCTGTAATCTCGATCCTTCCGTCTTAGCGTGAAGAAGCAACTAAGGCCGGTGATTGTGTCTGTTGCCAATCCATACTTTAACCGGATAACAGTCCATAAATGCACTTGATGCTATGGCTCACTGCGATAAGGCAGTGTAAAAAAATGATCTACAGAAGAATTGTCTATTCTCCAAAGCGTTGATGTCAGGAAGTCAGCCGGTCATGTCATAAGTCATTGACAATTATTTGTGTGATCAACGAGTATTTGTTTCAGCTTTTCCTCTTGAACAAAAAAAAAAAAAAAAAAAAAAAAAAAAAAAAAAAAAAAAAAAAAAAAAATCTGGGTGTATGTGACCGAAAAGTCTTTCGTAGTTTCTGATACCCACGACACAAGACTCGATCTTAGTGTGGGGTCAGGACTATGTATGTGACGGTTGGGTGTATTATTTTTTATTTATTTCATTATTCAACATAGGACAAGTCATGTTATGCTGATCCTAATATGTGGAATAATAACAGGTAGAAGCAAAAGGATTTGATTGCCATCGTTCAGTTGCTGTTTGTTTAATTTATCGACACGCGATTATCTTTATGGCGAGTGAAAGTAAATTCTGCAGTTCCTTACTCACTTATTATACGCTCATGAATTTATTTATGGAAATATAATGAAGGAATGGGTATTGCTTATTCTGATTTAGCATGCAATGTTTGTTTTTATTTTTTTAAATAGTTTACTTTATGCTGATTTTGTTAGCTTAGGAAACATTTTAGAAATTCCACATTATTCACCATTCCTACTGTTAAAGTACATGAAAATCCCTAATACCGCAACCTTGTGGGAGTGATTAGTCGTCATGTTCAGGCCGATTGCTGAGCAGCCGTTATCGCGATGCGTCTCCACGTATCTCGATGTTTGAGGAATCAGGAGCATTCATTCAACTTTGCAGTTCTAGTAATCCCCGAAAACATAAAGCATAAACCACTTAAATAGCCCGCTACCAACGCAACAGTAATATCCATTACCCCAACGAAACTATACAATCTAGACAACCATCCTGTTATACAATAACATAATGTTGATAATGTCCGCAATCTGGGGTAAGGTAAAGCGAACAGCCAGATCGACTCGCTCTAATAATTCTACGACATTCAACACAGCTGGTCCGTGACGGATCGTCGGCTCGTCACATGTCACCGGTAGTTTGTGGTATTAGCACGAATAACCAGTGTAAACGTAAACGATTAGTGCGAATTGCTGTCACTGTTTGAGGAAAACTTAGATTATCAACTAAAGGCAGGAATGGGTTGTACGGTTTGCCAAGCTTACTTCCATCCAAAAAGTTGATGGAACACATTTTTGGGACACTCATCATCATTTTAAACAACCACACTCTAGATTGGACAAAATAAAATCGGCCTTTTGTTGGTGATATCACCAGTCTCTTTCATTGGTTAGAAAGAGGCACCACGAACATGTGACGTTGGCAAGGGCTCTGGAGATAGTCGGCTGGAGCTCCCAAAATCCTAGAAAGTGAAGGAAATATTTAAAAAATGTTCTTCAATAGGAACTAATAAACACAGCATGTCATTCATTGTTTGATACGTATTTCCTTGCGTCCGTCACGGCGTAAAATTCATAACATTTTTGTAAACACCCATTCTTCAGCGCAAGCGGCACTTCCTTACTTTCGATTGAGTATTGTGATTAAAATTTATGTGCTTTCATTAATAAATATAGCAGCATTTGCATTTATAGTTACTTCCTCAAGTTTGCCTGCAGGGTAACAAATGAGTTTCATTACAATAAACTATTTTCGCTATTAATATCTCACGTCTCCTGCGTCGGTTATATCAAAATAATCACTCTACGTTAAATATAGAAGCAAGAATTTACAACTTGTTTTGATTACAATTATAAAGGGTATATCAAGACTGCGACCGAAAACGAAGGTAGATGGTAGTTTTAGTGACTACAGACACGATGCAATAAAAAATTTTGCAATCAAAACGCGACGATTTTTTTTGTAATGTTTTAAATATAATTGTGATTGGGTGTTAAATCCATAGTTTTATGTATATTATTGTTTTAGGGAAATGTATGTATTTACCACCCAAATACAATGATAAGAATATATAAAAATGTCGCTTTTTGCAAAAAAAAATAGTTGCATTGTGTCTAAAGTCACTAAACTACCACCTGGCTTCGTTTTCGGTCGCAGTCTTGATATACCCTGTACAGAAACAATTATATTACTTTTTTTTCTAAGAATTTCACTGCTGTACACAAGCGTCTTATAAAGGATTTCTACAATCCTTTTGATAGTGGCCTTCACACAACAATTTCCTATAACAAAATAATTAAAATTATAATTGATTTATATCATCATAATATAAGGAGACCCTCGTAATCATTTACTAAGCCCCTGAACATTCTCGGGTTGTAAACCTAATTTAATTGTGATATTCGCCCGCCTCCTATCACATCTTGGGACGGTAAGAAAATTCGGTAAACTAGTGCCACCTATCGTTGACTAGTGGCATACCTACATATCTCTTCGACGATATAGGTGAGAGAGAATCTATTAAAGCAAGCTTGTGGAGTACTAAGCCATGAAATCCCCCTTCAATGATCAATCAATGCATGCGCTCAATATGACTTGATGTCACGATCAGCAATTAGTTCACTAATCCATGACGTTTCCACGTCGTTAATCCGCTTATTTGTTATGCCGATGGAGGCATACCTCGATTATCCATATACAAACATAATAACAGGTTTAAACTTGAAATACTTTTCCATTATAAACCTTGTTACCAGGGAAAAAGGCTCTTCAGCATTTTTACAGAATGCATGCTGTAAAATTGTAGTCGACTACATAAGAATTATGTTTTAAACAAGGTACGCCAATTTGAACTCTAGTGTGGAAGTAATAAAGACATTGGATAGTTGAGTTAAATGTTCAATGATACGCGGAATTTTATTCTTTTGTAAAATGTTGCGTGTCTCTTATCGATGTTCTTGTCGATAAAATTCACAGCGCACTTTTTGTCGACATAAAGTGTTTTAGTTGTGATTTATTTTCCACGAAGTTTTGATACTTTAGCGTTTTGGTATTTTTTAATGTACTTAGTAATGAGTCTTGTTGTTTTCTTCATGATTGGCCTATAACATGATGTTAAACCTTTTTTCAAAATAATTAATAAAATGGTTCGAACGCGGAAAAACATTTTCATTTTCAACATACTAATTGAAATGTACTGAGAATTGAATTCAAACCTCATTTTCACAGCCCATATACGCAGCCAAAAGACTAATGCCGGAATAATATTATATCCTAAGTTTAAGATAGTTCTAGTATATCGGTGCATAGAAGAATAATATTCTAATAATTTTATTAATTTCCTGACTGGCTTTAAATACTTAACTCAAGTTATAAAAACTGCCAACTGAATGATTAATTGCGTCTAAGATTTTAATATCAATATTCTGATACGTAATTCGTATTTTTATCATCTATTTCTGGATATGGGTCAGTCGGGTCGTGTCTTATCGTTGACCGATTAGACCTTAAATATTGACATTTTAAACTTACTCGCCATCAGATGTTCCAATTTTAAACTCATAAAATGTCAACTAAAAGTTAGGAAACAGCAATGTTATTAGATCGATGAATGGAGTACTGTGATTTTGGGTTCGACTACATGTATCAAACATCTTTATTTATTATCACTGAGGTACTTAATATTTTATACTCAACTTCACGTAATTTTAACAACGCAAAAAAGCTGCAAATCTGGCAATTATTATAAAAACGTAATTCTAAAAATCGTATAATAATATAATAAAATGCATGAATTGCTCGGAACAATCTTATGACCCTACTAAATCTTATTTACAAAGTCTGACAATGGCACCAGCCCAGCGCATTAGAGTTTAAACTAACGCGAACTGCCTCACTATCGTAAAGAACTTTCATCTATCTAATACCAATACTACAGTTTACTTACTCAGCTGATGTATCAACTGATGCTTGAGTCATTGAGGATGAATGACAAAGATGAACACCTGGCATCTATTAATTGATTGATGGAACAGCGTGAATGTATGTCACTCAATGCGTCACCACGTTTCGACGTTTCGTTCGCATATTTACCTCTCTCGTCACTGATAAAATCACGCTAAAAATTTAACTGCATCAGCGTGATACAAAACAATAAAACAGTAGAAGATATCTACGTCATATCACTGCATTGTAGTATTAGAGATTGGTATTCAGGGTATGGCTGAGTCTTGACCCTTGAGTACATTCTTATCCAGGGGTAAAAGCCGTCGATTTGTTATATTGAAATCTGGTATTGGTTGCACTATTAACGCCCTGTTAGAAATGTTGTGTGTAATTGTTCCTATTGTTACCAGGTGGCAGGTATGTATTCATTTTGAAAACGTTTTCCCAACTGATGCCAAGATCCTTTCTGCTTAGACTTTCTACTACTACTTCTAGAGTACTTCATTTCGCCTTCACTGTCATCCTGCCATAAAATTAACCAATCTGTAAATAAACTTAATTACCAAATCAAACAATCAATAAATAACAAGCGTTCAAAACCACCTGATAACACATGGAAGTCCCGCAAATGAAAGAAAAATGCTTGCCTTTCTTGTTTCTATAGAGTTCCGTTTCACGATGGACAAACTGTGAACGACGATTGACTTGGAACATTTACGCGTGCCTAACATCACAACTGTAACATCGCAGCTCGAGAGTAAATACGAAATCTGTGCTACTACAAATACTTGTTCCTACATTTTCCTATATGTACAACAATAGGTGCTGTATGTGCTATTGCTACTGTGTTTTCACGAGCGAAAACTAGTTCACGGGCCTTTCTTCGGTTCTTTGGACCTCTATTCATCGTAACTTCATACTCGATTTTGTGAAAAAATATATAGCTTAATACAAATATTTTAGTATTTCAAGCAAAAGTAATAAAGGAGCATGCCGGCATAATTTTCTAAAATAGCAAAAAAATAATTGTCATGCTAACTGGACGGTCCTGCATGCATCACATATTTAATAACTTTCTAGTCCAGTAAAAATGAACAATATTAGTCAGTCGGGCACGTGAAAGTAAATGGAATAGGTAACCATAAAAATTACCTTATAACCCAAGGGCGCCGCGAAAAAATAACAAGGCGTACTCCCGACGGACAGAATGAAAAAGGGTATGTTTTATTCCAGGACAGCGTTTACATGGGATTTTATAAGAACTATAAAATATATGTTTTATTCATAATCATAGTCGTCATCAACTAGGGGACTGGATGGTTTAGCAACCAGTAGTAGCCTACACATGAGCCTCCCCTCAATATGTTCAAAGCGACCTGTTGATTAATAAGATGATTGTATATTTTGAAGTTGCAGTTCTCAATGAACGTAAGATGAATGTATAATTTTTGGAGTATTAGTTTAGACCCACCTAAGGCAATTTTCCCCTGCTATATTTTTGTGACACAGCAACGACTGTGATAGTTCTTGTTTAATATTTTTCTATGCCTACTTCAACGTTATTTTTACTATTATATTTTCTCTGGCATTTGTTATTAATTGCCGTATGGAGTTATAAAACAAAAACAAGCTTACATTTTAATATTTAATAATTCTCCCAACGTAGACGACAATACCACTAGAAACCCAGCGAATTCCTATATTCAATCATTTTTCCTAACATCTTTGCGAGGTCAACGTAAAATTCAGATAGCACATGGCCCGAAGCTAAAAACTACTTATAAAACTTGCTGAAGAATCACCGTTCTTTAGGGAATTGGAGGGTTAAGATTTCATCCAAATAAGATTTATTTATGAACTCAGCGTCCAATGTAAACGATCCGTCGAACTATTGACGTCTGGCTAGCTTCTTACATGCTTTTATAAAAAATTAAGTGAAAACTTAAATTTTCAATCGGAAACAGTATTTGTCGTACCAAATCAGCCTATTTACGTTTCATTATAAAGTACATTCTTGTTCACGGTATAACCTCGTTTTCTTTTTGATGGAAGAAAAACATTGTGAGGAAACCTGCTTAGTTAAAAGTTTTCTAGGTACCTATGTCATTTTACACAAATATGTGAAGTTTGAAAAGTAGCAACTAGTGAACTAAACCTTTTTAGTTTGGAAACTAATCAGAATTGGTCGTCTAAAACTATTATTAGAGTATCCATAGACAAACCATAAGGTTAGATATTATTATCAATTATTTTTAAGTTTTATTTGTTTAATTCAACACATTCAAACTTTATCTGAGATTCACAAGGAAGTACTGGAAACGGAATAATCGCATAATTCGTAATGAGTCACATTTCTGAGTCAGCCACACATTCTCTTTGCACGTCTCAGGTAGCGGTCTCTATGAGTCAGCACGTATTTAAGCTAGTGTTTTGTTAAACAATTATATATTTTTTTATTTACACATCGATAGTTTGAAGTGAAACCCAATTAACCAATTACGAAAAATACAATTACCACAAAATAAAACAAATATTTCGAAGATTAATCAAATATAAAAAAAATATTATATCGAGAAAACCCAATTATATTTTATATAGAATTGAGCAAGTTATGTAACATGGTTACCTAATTCGAGCATTATTTAATTCCTTTTGCTAAATTGCTTATTTTGTAGTGTAAATCCATCTAGTATTATTTTATATGTACTGTATTTTTTAGTTATTTTCTTAGTTATTGTATTTAAATGTTTTTAACTGTTTTTTATTATGATATTTTTGATTACCTCATTCTCATTAATGTATTATTAATTTTTTTTTATTATTGTTTTCTTTATTTGTATCTTCAAATTCATGATTTTATACTGTAACACTAATTGGTTCATAATATGATGTTCATGGTGTCTATTCTCGTTTGATTGGCATGTGGTGTTTGCCTGTAAATAATTGTTGCTCTCGTGAATAATTAATAAATATTAGTACAATATTAATGTAAGAATTAGTTTAATTGTTGGCAACAATCAGTACAAATGTAGAGATAGTCGGTAACATACATACAAACACACAGCTAGAGCTGAGAACCTCTGTCTTACCAATCAATTAAAACCATCTCGATCTACTAATGAAAACAAAGCAATGGAAACAAAAAGGTAAAACATTCAAAATTTTTGGGATAAATAAGATTTATCCTTGGTATTTTTTCAGAGCTTTGTTGGCGTTTTATTGTCAGGGGACGCGAGGTCACTTACGGCGCTTCGGAGCCTTCTCGTTTTTAAACTCCCAAGGGCTTTTGCGTCTGTTCGATCTTTTGATATTTCGTAGACGTAGACCCAAGAGACTGCCTTTGTCATATATAAGTCAATAGTTGTGGCAAAAAAAGACAGATCTCCTTCAAATGCTAAGAAAAATTTAAAAGATAGATTGAAAACATCAATATGAAATAGGCCCCTTAATGTTAAGATTGAATACAAAAGAATCGTATCAAACATTTGAAACTTTGATAACTTAATTTGAAACTTTGATTGATGGATGCGACTCACAAAAGACAAAGAAAAGTTGTAAAAATTGAGAGACTTATACCCAGCAGTGGGACCTTTCAGGCTGTGGATGGAGATCATGATGCTTAAGCCTACTTAACATTTTGTAGCTCAGTATACTGCTCTTGTCATCCTGGGGCATTCAGCAGTGAGTTTGCGGAACGGTCTTTACCTCAGAGATGTCCGTTCTAACGTACATGGCTCATCACTGCCACTTAATATAAGAGGGAAAACTAAAATTTCTTACACTAATATTTATCAAAATCATAAGCTAAATAATTCTGCAACTTACAATGACTATGTTGCGCTGTCCAAACATTAGGGTAGAGTACCGAAATCTCTGTAACACAAAAATAATTTCTGTAATTTAATAGAATTCATAGCTTGCTAAAAGTTAGTTTCTATGGAGTACTTATACATATACATATGTCTCAATCACAGAATATCAGATCTTTTAAACCTGGAATGTATTTTAACCTACTGGTTTTAACACACAAAACACTCCTACCTATACCCTTAGACGTTAGCATAAAGATTCACTCAAGCACGTCACATTACGTATCATGTAGGCGAAATTTTCATGAATTATCATCATAATTTACATAAACATTACAAAAAGCGTAATCTGGGTGAAAGCGGAGACGCGTGGCACAGACATTATAATTTCCGTTCCATCCGCCCATTTTACACAGGCATAATACACACACACGCTGTTTTATTTACGAAAACCCTTGCCAGAAAAAAAGATAATTAAACTGACAAGTTTAATTATCTATAGATACCTATAGATAATTAACAGTTAGGTAATTAAAGAGTAAAAAGTTCTGAAATAATATAATTATAATAATGAAACTGCAAACTGTGTATCTGTTCTACTGTGTATGTATGTATTACAATCTTGAAATTCAAATTCAAATTAAAAAACATTTTATTGTGGACATAGGTACAAAGTGGTGTTACATAGGTTTTGTCTTGAGCAGCTATGACCCGCCGTGTTGGCATACAATAATTTGACTTAAATCTAATAAATAATAATAATAATAAATCGAACTTAAAAAACTATACTAACACTATAACAAAAACTAGAGTACTATATTTTAATTATCACAAAGAAAATATTTTAAACTATAATAACATTTATTATTTATTAATTTATGTAATAAAACTTTTCATATACAATTTATGATATTGATGTGGTTCACAAATGAACATATTCTGAGCTTGATATTTGCTGCAGAGCTTACGAGTTTTATAAAAAAAACGAATTTCTTCCTTATGTTGGATTCACACGTAATTTACTCCAGCATTTCTATATTATAAATTGAATTACTACAATAATACTAAAAACTTCGGTACCAATAATTTTCATTTTAAACCTCTTAAGCAGCACCAAATCCAGATAAGTTAATCATTTCCAATCATGAGTAATAGGCGCCGGTCGTGTTTTGTCGAAGGAAATAAAACTCCCTTTCAAATTTTTGCTCTGCTCTGAATCATTGTGGTTGTGACGAGGCGTTCTGATGACTCGCTCATATACTCACCGCATTGTTAAAACGCCTTGTAAATGTCACTGCTTTGTTCTTTATGTGAAGGACGATTTCATGGTCTGGCTGTATATATTATGTTCGTAGATCTATTTACATAAACTCTTTACCCTTCAGTCACTGGAAGTACATTGCTGAACATCGATCTCCCCCAAGAATTTTCAAATATCCTGTTGCGAGCATACATACAGGCTTTTCTCAATACTGGACATACATAGATATCTCTCACATCTTACATAAAATTTTGGGCCACAGGCTTTCACATTAGCGGGTTACCCAATCGGGTTTAGAATGTACATGGAAATAATCAGGTGTCAAAATTTTATCGAATCATGTTCTACAACAACCATTGTTTTTTATGCACGAATAATAGTAATATATTGCAAATATGCTCATAATTGTACAATTCATAATGACCATTTGTTTAATAAAGTAATTGTTTTAAAAAACAAACAATGTGTAATGCGGCTAACGTTCAAACAATGAAACAATATGACGGAAACGTAAACCTTTACAGTATTTTTATAACAATGAGGCGTTAATGAATTATTCTGCAACATTTTTAGCTTTAAAAAGGTTTTTTTTTCCTTTTTTTATATGTGCTCTTATGCCTAGTATAGTATAGAAGTAGACTTTCTGCACGCACTGTTCGCTAAACTCATTCCTTTCCCACATATGCTAGGGTAGAAATCTAATGCCATATCAGGAACATGCAGCCTAGGATCATTCAATTGTATTTATTTTGTTCATCATTTAAAAGAACAGTAACGGATTACGCTGCTTCGAGTTCCTAAATTTTGTAGGCCTTCTAAGACGACGGTGGCTATTTGATAATATAAAATTTGATATAATATTCCGTTGCTATCTGAGCAGGTACAGATATTCTATCACCAGCAAAAACATCGACACAAAACTCAACCTACCATCCGAATAAACAATACCAATGCTTCCTCATTGCATACAATTTGAAGCATAAACAAAAATCGTCACTCCCCCTGTTGCGTCACGATAAACCTCCTCAACAAAAACGTACTATTATAGTTATACAATGATATCGTAACTAAATTTATCTGTAGGATGGGCCACAGTCAACGACCGGCAAATTGGTTCAACACAATGTCATTATCAAGAGTTCCCGTAGTGATGGATCTAAACGGTTTTTTATTTACCATTTGTGTGTTTGGTAGTTCGAATGTGGACGAGACGGCGGGTTGCACTTTAAGAATAATATCCAACTTAACTAATAGGTACAGTTTGACGTTTCATACTTTTCAACTTTGTGCAGGCGTAACTCACACAATTTCAATAACATTTTCCGTAAAACCATAATTTCCTGTGCAAAGTATTTATTTTATTTATTTAGGATCGCTAACATAACATAAAATTACAAATTATACATTGAAATATACACAAGTGAAATTGCTATTACAATTATAAGCAATCTTTTATTTTACCTTACTAGCAAATTTAAACTTGCAAAGTATGGAACGTCAAACGGTACCTATTAGTTTAGTTGGATTAAAATGTCTATTTCATTAAATTATTTATTTATAAGTTTCTTCACTTTTAAACCCTAACGGATATAGTATAATATGTAAGTATGACATAATTGAGATTTGGATGTGTCGTGGGTTGGATTCCCGGTTATGGCAATTCACTGTATGTGAAATTTCCAATCAAGAAAAACATGTGTATATTGTCACTCGTGTCATTGAGGTTGTTAGAAAAATATAGCCGACATATTAGCCGCATGGATAAAAATCGAGTCCTAAGATACCAATCGTAATGAATTGTTGCGAAGGAAAACGTTTATCTATTTAAGTATTTTCCACACTTCGTGTACTATCCTAATCAACAAAGCTTCATCAACAAGCTTAAGCTTGAATAGTTATTACGTGAGTTTTATCAATCGGACATAAGTTGAATTTTCCTTGCAGTACATTTTCAGTTATACTCGTAGAAGTTCAAAAAACGATTGTAACTTTCACACCAAAATAAATAAAAGAATGTCACTGAGTAAACAATAGAGACAGCAAACACCAGTTTCCTTTGTGAAAGCTTTATAAAGGAGATATGCGTGGGTGCTTCCTCTATTTGAGACAACGAGGCTCATCCACCTCGGTGTTAAATTGGTTAATTGTCGATGCACCGCCCTGCTATGAGGGCGCTATTCTCGGTACTCGGCGACTTAATCTCTATAATTGCGCTCTTGATAAAGCTAAACTTGATTAATAGCGACCTGAGGTGTGGTGTTAGAATAGGGGTCTGTAGACAGTACGAAGTAGAATATACACATATATGACCGTGCTATACTATTTCATTATTTTTTGCGTGTTAGGTTCATAGTAAGGTTACGATATACTACGTTGTAGTGGGTAGGGGTTAAGTTTTCACTATGTTTTCGGGTTTGTCCTAATATTATTCTGGTGATTTGATGCACTAAAAATAATATTAACTGTATACAAATACATATTTTTAATTAATTGATGTAAATGTGTTAGTTACAAATTCGTTTAATATCATTAGTATCATTTGAGTGGATTCCCGATTTAGCCATTTATCTAGAAGATAATCTCAACCGCCTGAACAATAAAGATAGATAGAAACCTCGTGCAATCGTGGTGGATATCACGACAATTGTCTAGTTTAACACATCGCAGACGGCGTGGGAGGTCTAATGACATAATGTCGAATGATCAAGAATTGCTCCCCGTTATACTCAGCAGCTGTGGATTTCATTCAATTTGTGACTTTGACACACGCCTACATGATCATTTGGATAGTCAATTGTTAGGACATCAAACAAGCTTCTTAGCTTAATGGTTCTATTTAAAATTATACTTCATTTATGTACTTATAGAGACTTATAGAGCCTACAAGAAGTGGTTATTTCAATGGTAATTATTATAAAATGTATGTTACATTTTGAGATAAATATTTTATTGTATTAAGTTTTCACAGTTATTGTAATGTTTTTTACTTTAAATAATAAAAGCTGTCCTCTGAAAGTTTATTTGTTCATTAAATCTTTTTAAATAAGTATGTTTTCTTTTTCATAGATATACTATATATTAGCCTCGGTGGTGCAGTCGTACTAGGGTATGATTTCAAAGCTGAGGTCTTGGGTTCGAATCCCGGGTCGGGCAACTTGATATTAGATTTTTCCATTAAATATCAGCTGGGAGTCAGGAATTTATGCCCGATATGTGGATAGGCTCGCCCCCTATCAGATCGTGGGACGGAATATACGAAGAGAAACTTGGGTGTCCTGGTCTGTCAGCCTACCCCTTCTGGGAAAAGGCGTGAGTTTATTTATGTATGTACTATCTATTATTTCAACAAAAAAGTAGTATGTGAAACATGTTTGCTTAAAGAATTGTACGTGGTTAATTTAATATAATTCTACTGTATTAGTATATTTTACTTTCACATTACCATAAACCGATTATATCTGTAACCTTCTCGGAAATATCCAAATTACGCAAAAACTTGTACAAAAATTTGCTTTTTTCTGTTGCGTAAACACATAACTCTGTTTATTTAATGTTAGCAACAGTTTCATACCCTAAAAAGCAATTTTCTAAGCTGATTTTATGTGTGCCAGAAGATTAAACACGTTGTATATTTTATCTTTTGGATTTATATGAGGCCACATTGCTTCTTAGAATTTGAACAAGTTTCACATTTCAAATACAGAATCGGATAATTTTGTAAAAATCTTCGTAGAGTTTGAGTGTTTTTGACGACCTTTATAAAGACTGTCATGGAGATGTTTCGAAGTTTTGTTTCGAATTTAGGTCAGACGTTATGTGCCGAGGTTATTGCCAAAAGTACTGAAATTGAGGAAATTATACAATAAGTGCTTTTGGAATATTTAATAACGCTGACCAAAATTAAAAATGAGCCATGAAATTGCTGCAGTCATTAATCATTTTTTTATACACTGTAACACTGTAATTGATAGTGACTTTTACGATTTTTATATTTTCAGTATAAGGTTTCGTAATTAACTATTCAAGGTTAATGATTACCAATTTTCCAAAACAAATAGGTGCTGTCATATACATACACACAATAAAACTTTATACACAAGCATCGGTAAAATAAGAATCCATGTACATTTTTAAAACATCATCTGTTTCCAAAAAACAAGTTACAATGGAATTTACCCAAATATCAGAATATCTGTCTTTTCACGTCACAAGTTTCCTTCCAAATGGACACTAAAAGTCGAACTTCAAAGAATGTCCAAGTCAATCGCAGATATTGTTTGGGGACTGAGTGGTCCCAAAACATCGTTCAGTTTTCGCTAAGCACGAACTACCACTGTAATCAAAGTCACTTACAAAAGTCACGAGCTCGCTTTAATATCGTATCCTGGAATCCAAACTACGACCATCTTTCGAGCCAACGTCCAATACCTATTTTGATAAAGCCATTGCCATATCCCGCATGGGGTTGATGGTTTAAAGACTTTAAACTATAACTATCTAACAAATCCATGTATGCAGGTCTTTTTAATTGATCAGATTATCTTTCTTTTATTAATTTTTTATTTATTTATTAATAACAAAAGAATAAACTTATGAGCTACTAAATTATCCTGCAAAACTATACAGTTTGACTGCAGGATCAAGTTTTACATTTTATAATACACTAGCGGCCCGGCCCAGCTTCGCCTGGGTGCTAAGATGTTTAGACTCCACTCCACACCAGAAATATCTTATTCCCGTTCAAACTTTTGTACTCCTGAACTCAACCTAAGTACCTACTATCCCTTTTCCTATCGTATCCCATCCCATCTCATCTGGCTCCTTTTCTTTCTGTTACATCCCGTCCCATTATTTCCCATCGAATGCAATCCGGATCCGACCGGTTTCATCGCGTTCGTCCCACTTTATCCCATTTCATCCCTTAATGCCTAAATAGGCAAGTTGTAAATTTTTTGTAATTGCTTTTATTTTGTAGATAGGCCTTATATAAACACGAAAATACGACGAATATCATTTAAAAAATACGCAAACACAAATACTTTGCAAAATTCCTGCTAAAACTTTCCGCTCAGCCAAAATTCTGACTACGAAATTGATTTTTTAAAGTATAATGAACTACTTATTTTAAATTTAATTAATTTTATAGCGTCAACAACACGTGGTAATTATACTGTTAAAATGTAGCTTATATGACACGTTCGTAGATTTACCATAGCAGCGCCATCTATTGATTACTTACTCAATCCAGTCGAAAGGTATCGACATCTGTTAGAATCATTTGGAGTTAACAGATGATTGTGACTGTCAAATAATAACAGACAAATAATTAGCAATAAATTAAAATTGCGACTATAATTTGAGATTTAAACTATCCTATCTCTCAAGTTGGATCGAACTGCACATGGTGTGCAAATTTTATTATAATCGGTTAAGTAGTTTAGGTGTCCATTGAGGACAAACATTGTGACACGAGATTTATATATATTAGAATTAGGGCGAGTTTTGTAAATAGAGCTTTTAAAGTTTTGACTTAAACAATATATTATCAGATTCTTGTCTTATGACCTCGGGCAAACTGTTAAGAGTATACGGGATACGTTTTTTTAGTGTTCTATCCCCATAAATGTTGGTAACTCTTGGTACAACGAATTTACCCGAGGTCACAGACCTCGTATCTAAACTGAATTCATTTTAGTTGCGGGGGAAAAATTGAGCCCGATAGGAATTCGTGGCGATAAGCTCGCTCCTATTTTTGAATGATCTTAGAACAGATAATGCTCAGCTGTGGGTGTCCTAGTGGCAAGTTTCTTGCCTTCGGATGTACTGGTATGACCTTGCGTCGATGTTTTCTACTCAACTATTTGTAGTGATAAATAAATGACTTTAGCAATCCTAGTAGTCGAGTACACGATCTCATTGTTATCCATTAGCGCAGGTAGTTTCTAAACTCGGCTGCGGTGTTGCTAAAGTTAGTCCAGTCCATAATAGCCCCCGAGGGTCAGATAGAGGAAGCAGACACGGCGGAATGTTTATACCTATTCCAACATGGAAAAATATTCGAAATGTGGAAGGTAAACATTTTATTTAAGGGATGAATGAGGAGTCCATATCTAACAAGGTTAAATGCTCCCAAATATTTGAACTTAAACAAAAAAAAGAGTACTTAAATACTTTTGGAGACTTCATGAAATAGAACAATACCGCCGAAAACTTTGTGTAATGGAGTAGAGCTGTGGCTATAACTTAAACACACTTGTGTATGCTACCTGTAATTCTGTACAGCTAATACACCAACATAAATGCAATGTAATACGACATTGAGAGTGACATGGTAATTAAGTTTGAAATATTATATGCATTGTGAAATTATACGAGACACGTGCTCCGTAGGTCAATTGCAACGAACTAGGGCGTGCGACTAATTTTCTCTGAGTACATTTGGTAGGTCATGTCTGTAGACATGGCATTGACAAGTGACAGACTTTCGATAAATTGTACTAGAGTCTCTTCATCACCATGTTTAATCACGAAACCTGGACCTTTAAGATTGTAAAAACAGCGGCATGTTAGAAGCGACATACATTCAGTGATTTTCCTGCAACCTTTTTTAAACCGTCTGTCTATCTCAAGCGCTCTTGGTGACTTGACAATTCGATCACTAGACTGGCCATACACTAGGTTACCGTAGACCCACCAACCCTTCCCTTCCTTATACTTTTAATTCTCTGGTTAATGTCAATGTTGGTGGTGTGAGTCACTTAGCATCCATTAAACCATTCATTGGTTTTTTATAAAAATAAAAATGTAGTGAAGTGGTAGAGCCACACTGTTGTCAGTCATGCCTCAGTATAAATGGGCGGGGTGGTACCACTGTCTCACAGAAAGTCGACGTGAAGCGTCCAGCTCCGCTATGGCGTTTCGTTCGGAAAGTGAGATTCCCGGATCCCAAAACCTATTACCTCCTCCCATCCTTTTTCTTTCTCGCTCTCATCCCAATTAAATAAGCTGGTGACACATCCATGATCCAGCGTTGTGGATGTTCATGAGTGACAACGATCACATCCCATCAGGTGACCTGTTTGCTCGTTTGTTGATTTATGGAATAAAAAAAAAGAAATGCACTCTAATCTTTATAGCATACGAAATTTCTTCAGTTTTTAGATAATAACAATATTTTTTATCGCAAGCATCGTTCTGAGCACGTTTTAAAATGATGCATTGAGCGCTTTATCTTCGCTTCGGGCAGCGTTAAGTGATCTAAATTGGTGTTTTAAGCAATTTAAACAATTGCACCAGTGCGCGGACAGTGCTAATGAGTTGCTCTATATTTTTAGCTTCTAAGAAAAGTGTGGAATGAATGTAGAAAGATAAGGCGTATGTGACAGAAATCCTGGAGAAATTAGTATTAAATTAACTAAAAAAATATATTGTATCAGTCATACCTTTTTTCGAATAATCAACACATTTTGTAAATAAAAGTAAATAAGCATAACGCACAACATATTTAATAGTAGGGACATAGTAGATGAATATTTATAAATACCTGACACATTTCTTGCAATTGTCACTTATTTGACAACTCGTATATTGAGTCATAGCGCTCAGAAGTTCCGTGGCTCAGAACGTGGGCTCCGAAGCATGTTACAATTTTAAAGGCTTCGGCTACTCCTTTTAAAATACGACGAAAACATTATTATCTCACCTACCCCGTGGTATAAAGGCTTCAACTATTAACAGCACTGACGTCCTAATATTTCGCTTTTATTAAAACTTCTAATGCCTAGCTCAGTGAAAATTTCTAAAATATGTTGGCACGCTTAAGGTCTTCAGATTGTTGAGGTTTCAACTTTCAGCACGTTATGAAATTCCAACTCAAATACGACGCCAACTATTTTAAAATATTGCATACATTGTAACTTTCAATTCGAGTATCTTACTACTTACTAGTTTCATAAGCTACTAGTTATATTAAAATGTATGAACTGGGTAGGTTGAGAAGTCTGAATAAGAAGACTAGGGATTCTGGGTACTTAAAAAGATATTTTAATACTTTATTACTACAATTCTCAATACGGATGCCATTATGGACTCATTAGTCAAATATTTTAGTTATTTTTTGTCTTTCATTAAACAATTTTTCCTGATACAAAAATATCACATTACTATTTATATACCTGCTAATAAAAACCATTTATGAGTGTATAACCGTTTTTTTTTTTGTTAATGCGATTATTGGCGAGACGAGCATGCCATGCGCCACATAGTAAGCGATACGACCGCTCGTGGACGATAGCAAAACCAAACAATATGATGAATTACAAAGCAATACACTCCACTGCACTCGCCATCCCGAGACATAAGATGTTAAGTCTCATTATGTCCAGTAACTAGTTCCAATCCAATCCATCAGCCGAAGGAAGTCCACTGCTGCACATAGGCCTCTCCTAATGATTTCCACAGTGACCTGTTGGAGGCAGCCTGCATCCAGCGACGTCCCGCGACCTTTACCATTAATTAACTAGTACAGTATCTGACCACCTAGTAACTAGTTACACTGGCTATAAATTTACAATGCCTTTGAAACCGGAACACATCACTGTATTTAGACTGCTGTTTGGCGGGAGAAATGAAAATAAGCTACCAATTAAATAATATAAATAATAAGCAATTTTTATTTCTATATTTTTATGTAAGAGCCCGCCTACCCAGGCGGACCTACCACTATAAGAGACCTACCACCAGTAAAACTACGGCTTGCTAATCACAAATGCGCGTTTACCACTAAAAGTACCTATTGTAAGTTTAGTAAGCCGTAAATCCCGTAAGCCGAGTCACGAACATACGCTAGTTTAAAACGAAATTTGGTTAGTATAATGAGCAGGTCATCATTCAAACAAATTATGTTCACATGGGAGCACGTTGAGAAGGGGACGTGGCCCCTTGGAATCACCGACATCCCGGACATATAACTTTTAATCTCGGCTCTTGTGTCACAAAAACCGACGGCTCCACAAAAACAACGACAGGAATAATTGGAATATTTTTGAAGCTTTGACAATAAATCCAGGATACGAAATTATCAATCTGATAAATGAGGTGAATGTCTCTATTACCAAAGCTGGTTACTTACCCAGTAGGTATTTGAAGTTATGGTTTCTGTGACAATTTAGAAAATTAGGATCTGATGCTCAACAGAAGTTGCTTAACCACGGTTCAATTATTTCTAAATATGTGACGTTAAATACAACTATCAAACATCCATGATTGATTTCAAAACCTCGGCAATGGTTGGCATGCAATAAAACATCCTAAAACTCAACGTTTTAGAAAATAGCGCGGTCGAGTTAAATAATATGGAACGATAAATCTTGGCAACATATTGGTTTGACCCGATCCAACAAATAGAATACATTTTATCAATCTATTACGACATGGGCGAAACCCCGAGAATCATTTATGCTGTGGTGATTTATTAAAGGGTTATGTAAAGAGATTTACAGAAATTGCTGAGCGAAATTAAATGCTGAATATGTTGATCATATAAGAAACAGATAAGTAAATAGGATTGCTAAAATCTTTATCATCCTTATCTACAAGAAGACCACTGCTGAACATAATTTCTACAATAGCTTCCACAAGCAATTCCAGTTGGAAGTAGTTTAAAAATTTAAATTGCTAGTGGATAGTAGGATAATTATAAAATAGTTGTTCTGAAATAACTAACTCCGCTGGCTCAGGTCATTCTTAGTCTTAGAAAAGAGATTTCTCCAGGTGTTTCTTGTTCTGAAATATAATAACAATTCTAAAAAACTACTACTTAACGTCAATCTTAATCTCAGAGAACACCAACTCAGCATTATATTAGTCTCATCCGTCATTTGCATGATAAATTCTTAGTCATTGCGACGGTACGTGGTAAGTTGACCTCTAATTGCTGCGGTCACTGTGAACGGCCCGGTAACCTCTGGAGACGAAACACGATGCATAATGAATCAACTCGATCACTTCCTTAGTATCTTTTGTTCGTTAATTAGTTTGGATTATTACAGAGTCTTTAAGATTATTTTGTTACGCATGCGCACAAAAGAGAGTATTCCAACCATCGATTTTGAAACACAACGAATTATAAAACAAATTGGAATTCATAATATTATCGTTATTGAAGCAGATTCTGGAGGCAATACACGTTGTATATCATTTTAATTATTACAATCTTTTATTCTGGCAGAAGGCAAAGGCAGTTCAAGGTTGCAGTAAATCATCTTGTCATTAAGATTTCTGAAAATATTAATTCAATAAATCAAAATTCTAGATCAAATAAAGCAAACGTTGCGAAAGTTATATTATTGTGGGAGAAAAGAATAAATCTAATAAAGCAAAAATTCTTTCAGGTACACAATGTCTGACGGTGCTAACTTCACAGACGAAGTCACTTCTAGCGCGGGCCCGAGCGAACTATCAAAGTAAGTTCTAATTCAAATTGATTTGCTTAACGTCTGTTGAAAAGTTCCTTGTACATCGCACGCAGAAACGTCATAAACATGGAATTTAATTTGCTCAATAATTTGTATGAAATAATATTGCAAGATCGGAAACTTTGCCGATATTGTTAATCTATTCAAATATTTTACTGGAATCGTTATTGAAATCAAATAATAAATTCCGTTCTATATGAAAATAATGGGTATAAAATGAGGTACATGATAATAGGTGCAGCAATCTAAACTGCTTTTAATTGAAATCCAATAATATTGTAGGCGATCAACTGTTGTAAGAACCATTTTTATATCCTATCTCTATCTTCTGCCAATTCTTAAACAATTTCTTTCTGGAGCCTGCCAACATAAAGCGAAATATTTGGAATTACACAGCCACGTGTTCACCGTAACACATTCTTTATTTAGAAGAATTCATTTTGCACAGGCTTACGTCCTAAAGCTTGATATTATACACTTAGCAAGATATACACTTGAGGTTTCTAACAACTAGAATTAAATTTGTTTTGTAATATGTGAAAAGTCGTTTTAATAGCATCATTAAAACAATTGCTATTGTAAATCCGAATTTGGTTGTTCCATGTAACTGACGCTGAAAAATAATAATTTCTCTGACAATAATTATGACTTCCGAGGAATAAGTAATAAAATCTAAAAGAGAAGACACTGGAAAGTCTATTTACTCACTCTTTGTTAATTTTGAAGTGTAAAAATGAAGATATAAACGGAGTAATAAAATAACTCTTCGATCTTGAGTATCGGGAAACAAATTAAAGCAAAACTATTTCAAAAGGAAACAAATAAAATTAATAGATACGATAAGAGAAAATACTTTGATTTCCTTTCTTATTCTATCGGAAATTTACTGTTAATACACGACACACTGTAAAGAAGATTAAAACAATATTTAATCCGTTCATGATAGTATGTGCCTACTAAATTACTTTGGATGTAGGCACAATATTATATTCAGTAGCTGACTACCGTCCTTTTGACATGTTGTTCATGAAAATCCATTTAATAACAAAACAAAAACTGTGTTTTTATTATTATTAAACACGTCTCTTGCATGAGTCTTTGCGTTTTAACTTTGTAAAATAACGTCGTTCTTAATTACACGAAGCTTGTTCAATGCTCCCCAGACTCGTATTTACCATACATAAACTCCTTGAGGGAATTGTATTATTCACATGAACAAAGCCAAAGGCGCGAGAGGCGGGCAATAAAACGCTGTAGTAGTGTTTTATTGAATAGAATTCCTAATTAACAAAGGAATAAGACACAATAGTGTTTGGAAATAAAACGTCGGAAAACCTTTCACGCACCTTCCTCTCCTTTATGCCGAAACCATTCAAAACTTAGTGAATTAAACACGCAATTCTTAGAAGGAAAATGAAATATTTCGTTCCAGCTACGTTTGAATGAAAAATGAATTAAGCGGATTTATGTTGCTATGGCTATACTTTGGACTTAAGTCTCTTACACTACTTGCACACTTAGAGTGCCGAAGGTCAATTTTACTGCTCTAGATGTACATAAACATAAAATGTCGGAGTTATAGAAGTTAGAATTTCATCTAGTGGACCCCATTAGAGCTCGTGCTTCAGATGTCATTGAAACCGATGAGGGGACTATACGCAAGTACTTGAGCTTGGGTACTTTCTAAAAGTAAATTAACTATAGTAAATTGTAAAAAAATATATATAAGAGTATAACCGTACGTATATTATTTAATGAATGTCTGTACTCTATCGTTCGTCTTCTCCAATGTCTATGTCAACGCAATGCAGCACGTAGCTCGGCTATCTCATCACATGTACGAGAGTATTGTTAAAGAGAAACCCATAATTTCCGCACCAATGAATACAGCTTAGCGTAATGAAAAGGACTCGTGCACAAAAGGCATCCTGTTAAACGCTCCCACAGTTTGAAACAAGAAATGAGTGTCATGAATTCAAAAATCCTTGACAAATCTCACATTTTCCGCTTCCATCGCGTCTCTCATCTATTAAGACTAACATTTGTCACTTTACAAAACTCTCTTAAGTAATGCAAATATTGTACTATTGTTACTGTCGGATTTTAAAATGAAAAAAAAAATTGAAAATATTTAAGTTTTTATAAGGACTTTAGAGTATCAGTAATAGAATGCAGCCAAAATCAAATGTGAAATGTTGATCTGGTCCATTGATTGTTTTCGTTTAGACTGGATCCAAGATCATTCAAACGCTTTTGTAGATCATCAAAATGAATGTCTCGATGCAAAGATCGAACATCTTCTATTTTCAGTCAGCAATAATAACTATGTGTAATTTTCAGGTTCTCTCCAGGCCTGCTAACATTTGCCGCTGTGGTGACAGGGATCATAATGTTAGTAGGACTCTTCGGAAACCTACTCACTGTAGTGGCTCTTCTAAAATGTCCTAAAGTAAGAAACGTCGCTGCAGCTTTTATTATCAGGTAAATATTATCGTTAGTAACTAATTCACTAATAGTATTGTTACCTTTATTGATTTTATTTTTATCAGTTTTACTAATACTAGTTGATAGACAGAATAACCGAAGCGCCGCGCCGTCTGAGTTAATACCAATGGTTTGTTTGTTACTTCCGCCAATCAATTCCTCCAATATTTTTGTATCGTGGATTTGTACATCATATTTCATACATCAATACTGCATCTATCAAAGGATTATTTTTTCACATAATAACTCATGCGTAACCACTAACACTTCTGTTATGATAACCACAATTGTTTTGAATAATGATATAATATACCCTTTGTTTCATGACAAAAATAATAAACAAAAGCCTGAGTCCTGTGACTAAACGATGCCTGCTGAATATCATTCTGACGTTAATAAATTCTATTACTTTGCCATTATATTAACGTGACAAGATCATGTTGGGTACCAGCAATATTAAATTCAGTTCACCGGGCCGTATTCAGGCCATTCGTCTGTCTATCTACATAATTAGCTTTAAAATGTCCTCTATTTTTGAGCTTGGATGGCAAACTGGGCCCTTGTAGCTTTAAATTGGACCCAGAATCTCATAGTTTTATTTATTCTAACTAGAATTATTAATTAAATTCACTTCAGTCACTTCCTATAAATACATCATGTTTAAATGTGGTTTACAATTTTAATAAAATATTGGTAAGGCAATATGGAACAGAATCAATTTATTTTCTGAACGCCTATTTGAAGAAAAAATTATCTGCTTCCGCCTCTGGACACATTTTGCCTTAGGTTAGGGAATTTGGTACTTTCAATACCTTAGTGTGCATGAGTCGATATAACCTGTTATTCTCAACGTACTAGTCAGAGATAAAAGACGCCTTATCAGACTTCCAATCAATTTTATCGAATACCGATCAGCGCTGCGGCTAAGAAATTGACTATTATTAATTGCATGGCCTGTACCGGTACCTTACTGTACATAATCGCTCACTCCTGTGCAAGGGATTCAATAATCAAGAACTCGATTGATTATATTGCCAACTGACATCGTTAAAGCGTTTATAATATAGAGGGAGCGCTGGTACTTTAAAAACGTCGATAAATTGGTATCGCCGAGCCACCTTTTCCTGTCCGCTTATTGGCTTACATTTGACATTTTGTCCAACGTGCACGAATTATATGAAAAAGAATTCCACTCAAGCTCGTTAAAACGAGCTGAACTCCGTCTAAAGACGTATAATAACTGAATATATTTTCTGTTACCAAATACCAACCTAATTGATAGCAATTTAGTTCAATTTTCATTATACTTATATTAGAGAGTGCCACCAACATTAAGAACAAAAAATATCTACGATAATGAAGACGCAAATGTTACGACAGCGCTTCCTCTATATTATCAATACTTTAACTAAGATCATACTCGTATTCAGGGTAATAAAATATGGTAACATTCATTGCAATCAAATGCAAATTCGCACTTCCGTAGTTTGCTCACTAAAAATATATACCACAATAGTCGGTGGTAGAGCCACGTTGTTGTCAGTCATGACTCAGCATGAATGGGCTGGCTCGTCCGGGGTGGTACCTACCACTGTTGACTGTCTCACAGGAAATCGATGCGAAGCGACGAGTATTTCGTTTCGTTCGGTGAGTGAGATTTCCGGATGCCCTCTTCCCATGTCTTTCCTTCCCGCTCCCCTCCTGATTTTAAGGGCCGGCAACACATCTATGAACCAAGCGTTGTGGATGTTCATGGGCGGCAGTGATCACTTACTATCAGGTGACTTGTTTGCTCGTTTGCTGGACATATGCAATAATATTTTTATTTTAATATTACTTCAGTTGGTACGCTATCTTCTGAATTGTGATGTGACACCTGATGTATATAAAAATATTTACTTAATGTTCGTGTATTTTCACGTCATATTTTCGCCATTCAATAAGCTGTTTATATTATTCCAGCTTATGCATAGCGGATTT
Source organism: Theretra japonica (assembly GCA_033459515.1). Taxonomy (NCBI): domain Eukaryota; kingdom Metazoa; phylum Arthropoda; class Insecta; order Lepidoptera; family Sphingidae; genus Theretra; species Theretra japonica. The sequence goes on from CM065944.1 coordinate 9,452,427, forward strand.
ACTATTCTGCGCGATAGTGCTCCCGTTCGCCATATCAGGGTTCTGGACGAGGACTTGGTCCCACGGCGGCGCTTTGTGCAAGCTGGTACCGTTCCTACGGTATGGTAACGTCGGTGTGTCGCTGTTGAGCATAGCCCTCATTACTTTGAACAGGTGAGCCTCATATAACTGTTTCTCCTATGGGACGGTAATTAATGAATTTGGATTGGCAACCGAGAGCAACAATAGGTCTGTTCAACGATTAAATTTCATGAATATGTGCAGAGAGAGATCTGAAATAGTGTTGTTAATTTACTGCGTATAATTACTTCGTAGAATGTGTTCATAATTACCGACACTATTGAATGGTGTGTTCATTCAGTATGATTTGCCAAAACAGCTTCATACCTAAATACATTATTATTACTAGTCAAAATTCCTTCATCTGTGTTGATATTTTTATCAACTGCAACCAATGTCTCATTACTTCTTTTACTTCTTTGACAGCAAAAGAACTTATTTGTCTTCTCCCGAGTTCACGGTTAGATTCTTAGTCTATGTTAGCTTTGCTGTTATATCTGTTTATACATGTATTTCTTTATTTTCGCAGGTATATAATGATAGCACATCACAGCTGGTATGGGCGTGTGTACAGGAAGCACAATATTGCCCTCATGATTGTGTTTTCGTGGATGTTTTCGTATGGAATGCAGATACCAACCCTCGTTGAAGTTTGGGGTGAGTTACATAAGCTACAATAAGGCATAAGGCTAGAAGGAAATCATTGGGACAAATAGCTGCATACCTGACAGTTATTTACGAGATTTTGGAAGCTATATTGAGTCTATAAACTGTGTTAGTCAAGCATTGTGGAATAAAAAGCCCACTCCCAAAACATTTGATATCAAACCCACTAATAAAATTCGTCCAGTAAATGAGATGAAATCGATAAATTAGTCATTATCTGTAAATTATAGACGGGTAAAACCGCGAGGCACACGAGCAGCAAGATGTTTAACATATCAAACAAGAGTTTGCCTCGTGCGCAAACATTTTGTGTGATCTCGTTTATGGCTGAAGGAGTACTTAATAAATAAACACTGCTCATCTGTTGTTCCACATACGTATTGGATAATTTAAATAAAATATACAAGATTACACAACTAGCTGCGATAAAAAAATATATCTATCGTCATATTCGGCACAATAGTCACGAGCAACTCGTTTAAAATTTTCCAAACTAAAAATTCGCACACGCTGGATTGCCTGACTTTAAAGTAGAACTCATGACTCCAATAAGGCAACAAGGTGGATTGATTCTTAATTTTGCAAATTACTGTCTGCTTGAAGTGAAATAATTTTAAGGTAATTAAATTTAAATCTTGTTTTTGGAATCGAATAGCTCAAATTCCAGTGGCTTCTTCACAAATAAGGCTACTTATTTATACCATGTTCTACAATAACCATAATATGCTTTTTGCAGGTAAATTCGACTACGATCCAGAGCTGGGTACGTGCTCAATCGTTCCTGATGAGTTTGGCCACTCCGCCAAGACTGCGCTGTTCGTCATCGCTTTTATTGTGCCAGCCTTGCTCATCTTCATCTGCTACGCTAGGATATTCTGGGTTGTCCACAGGTATTGGAACATTACTTTTACGTAATTTCATATTACTCTTTATATTAATAAAGATATTTTTAATTTGAACAAAAATCATCATCAAATTATATTCCATAGTTCGATTTTATCCTAGCACAGAAAAGCAATTTCACCGCACTCGTTATGTGCTATTTTGTTTAGATAGAATATGGACTGCTAACTGTCAATTCACTCTTGCGTTCATAAAACTTCAAACGGTACCTGTTAGTTTGGTTGGATATGAACCGACATATTCAAAAAAATTTTTCACGCTTGTTGTAAAAAATTACAATTTAACTTCTTGAATACACAAAATTCTGAATGCAGTAATTGTCACACTTGATTCATTAAATTGTCCAGAAATGTTCTTAAATAGCATTCTTCCTGTCTATAATGGGAGCGTCTTAAATTTAAATGACCGTTAACGTTTTCATAAACGTGTCACATCCACATCCGTTGACAATTCGTAAAAAGCTTAATTAACTCCATATTCTGAGCGACGTGACTAATGTACCACCGCCTGACATATAAATAGAAGTCGAATGGAGATCGTAAATAACATGTTTAATGTTTTGATGGTAAATGTATGAAAAAGAAAACGGGCTTGTTATAATAATTGCGGTACCAAATTTAAGCTGAGGATAAGAATCACTGTTTGATGTCCTTACCACTTATTCACTGTAGTAGATTAAGGACCGCCGTCAGATGCCATTCGATCCTCTGTCTGGACGACATAGCGCTTACAAACAGATGCAGTGCAGCTGACCTTGCCGATCCAGATTTAAAAAAATTAAATATGCAAATGCAGTTTTTATTTCTGATAAATAATGGTAGATAATTTCAGATCAGAACAAAGAATGCGCGAACATCAAAGGTCACAGCACAACAACCCTAGAACGCTGAATAACAGTACAGCTGACAAACGGTCCACCATCAAGGACAATAGAGAAACAAAGGCGCGACGTAACGAATGGAGAATCACTAAAATGGTGCTGGCAATCTTCCTCTCGTTCTTGGTGTGCTACCTGCCCATCACTATTGCGAAGGTCGCTGACAACCACGTACATTTTCCAGGTAATTTGAAACTTTTTTTTTCTGACCATAGAAGATCGAGAATTGACTAAGCGGTTTCAACTGATGATTATAACTTTACACCACTCCTCTTAAACTATCAAATACTTGGAGATGTTAAATAGCAGGGGTGTAGATTGTTCGTCCTACGTCAATCTGAAGCAAAAACTGAGAATGTTCAACAAAAGCTATTACTTCATCTCGGTTTTCTAAGATATTGCGGTCGCACAATGTGCTTAATAGTCTCTACTAGTGACAGTGACTTTATAGGAGCCTTCTTTCTTATTCTCTTTCCCCGTATATTTTCGAACATTGGCAACGTATCTGATATTCCCATTTGCTAGTTACTATTTACAGTAATATAATACAGTTGCTTTACTTTCCAGTGTTCCACATCACCGGCTACCTGCTCCTGTACGCGAGCGCGTGTGTTAACCCTATAATCTACGTAATAATGAACGCGCAGTACCGCGCTGCTTACGCCGCCGCTCTGTGCTGCCCTCTAGCGCGGCTGTCAGGTCTCACCAGCGGTGCGTATCCCTCCTCGCCCGTCGCATGCCAACAGGCCATCAAGAAGTCGGAGCGTACGTCAGCATTCGCGTCGTATGTCAGACCGTGAAGGTATCATCATTGCTTGATCGTACGCGCTGCATTTAAGGGTTGTTTCTCTTTGGCAAGAATGATGTGTCTTTTGCTCTTTTGTAAATTAGACTATAACGCTAGGAGTCAATAATCCAGCCTAAATATGCCACTACAGGGCACGAACGTCTTCTCCAATCCATAGTTCGGTTGAGAAGAGAGGATTATAAACAAGAATTGGACTGTCCAAAAAAAGATAAGTTTGTTCGTAATTCTAAAATGAATTATGGCTTACATGTTTTAAACTTTAAAGAATAAGTCCATTGATGGATTATCTCCATTGTTTTACACTTTTTGTCTATGTTATAACTCCGAAAGCTATATTGCATACGAAGATTATCCTCTCTGACAACAGAGTTTCTATGAATTTAATTGCAAAGAAACAGTCGTATAGAAAATAGGTATTAATAGTATTTGCCTGATAATTGTAGCCCAAAAGTCTTTATGAATGAGTTACTTGGCTAGCATGAACAGATGCATGCAAAAATCAACCCTATTGTGTCAATATTCGAGTTAATAGTTTTCTATTTTTGATGCAGCGCGTAACTCATTTTAATAGTTACCATATAACTCAAACCATTTGCACATGTTTTTTGTCAACTAAAAATTTGTTTTAACTAAACCATGTGTTAATTGCTTGTTTTATTGCACGCATTTGTGTCATTTTTGTTTTATAGCGGTGGCATGATCCACGCATAAAAGCATTATGATTTATGATCTGTAGGTAAAATACAATAGTAGCTTGATTTAGTATTATCATACTATACTTCGTAATTGCGTCAAATGTAAGTTGATAATGTCTACATTCGTTGCGTGGGCGCACACACCGAGACTTAAAATTGACTACACCCTGGAAAAAGACATAACGAGAGTGCTGTTAATATCTCGTAAAATCCCAAAATTTCTTTATATCGCTATTTTTACTTGACAGAGGTATATAATATATTGCATGAATGATGCATGTCTCATACAGGCTACAGCCTCTGAGTGCTTGCGTCTGCTCGCATGCGAAATTTTTCGAGTTTATCTTTTTTAATACAACTTCACAAATAAATTGCGTTTTTAAACGTTGAATGAATTTACTACAAAACACAGCTACGAAACCTCGAAGTATTTTATAATATTAAAATATAATTAGCGACAATTAACTAGTCCCTCATTCTTTTTAGAGAAATGGAACGAGCGTCACGGCTACAGCTACAGCAACACACGAACGGCGCTCAGCCAAGTGTCACTGGGGGAGTCGAGAGCAGACCCTCGGGCCTCCCACCTCCCGGCCAATGGAGGAAGGTAGACATCCACCTCCACGCAGAAAGACCTCACACCACGGGCCCCCGGCTCGCAAACCAAGACGGATTCAAGACCGGCTCTCTACAGAGTATCAGGGAGGAAAAAGCCGGACCACCAAAAGTTACCAGGTTCCACATAGTTAGCTACGGGCATAAAAATGACAAACAAACCAATGTTTAACCTTGTCGTTCGCTTATAAGACGCACCAAAGACAAAAAGACTAAGTACCAAATATTTTATGCTAAGACATTTATTATTATGATCTGAAATCGATTTTGTTTACATTTAAAGGTGCTGTATTATTTCGCATTATACTTAAGTTATATAAACAGATGTAAAGTCCGTCCTAAAAGCGAGCGACAAGTAAGCTCATATTAATATGTAAATAAATACAGGTGCCTTTACAATTAAGACATTAATATTTATTGTGGTAATTTGTAAGTTAATATTTAGGGTCTTCCAGTTTCTATAATTTGTTAAAGGTTGTATATTGCACAGAAAAACTCATAAGTAAACATTCCACTTTTAATAATAAGTAAATACATGTTGTTGTCACTCGCATGTATTTGTTATCAAATCGATTTTTTAATAATCGAGAAATTATATGGATATTAATCAGTGGCGTAATTGCACTAACTATAATATTGCAAAATTTTACTTGAATAAAAGTGTTATATTAATAAAATATTTTGTTAAAATCTTCGACTATCTCGGTGGATACAAATGCCTATCCTACTACTATAATGATTTGTATTTTAGTTTCATGTTTTACTATTATAATGGTCATTATTTACCAGCAGGTACATTCATATTTTCATTGTAGGCATTTTTGGGATCTAAGTTTCAATAAATAATATTATGTTGATATTTTATTAAATCGCTTGCTAAATTACGCCACAGCACTGTCATTGGAGTCTGTGTTATGGTAGGTAATTTATTTATGAACGCATAATCAATACATTCCACCTTTTTCTGTCTTAATTATACAATACAATTTGGCCAAAGATTTATTAGTTTTACGTTCACATATTTCTCTATGTATAAATAAACAGTATTTTACTTTTTTAAACGTGTCAATGAAATTGATGTGAGACGTATCAATATGCCATAATAATTTTAAGCTTAATACATTTAAGCCATAATAAATTATTTGTAAATAAACTGTCAGCGTGTTATTTATTATTTTATCTTACGCTCTTTTTATGAATAAAAATGTATATTAATATTATTGTTTTGTTTAATTTTTAAATGTAGTAACACCAGTGGTCTTTTTATAAAAAAAAACACGCAAATCAAATCATTTGTACGGGATTATTCTCGTTTTACAAGATCTTGAGAAGAATTTGAATTTAGGAAGAATAAATTGATGTCCGAATTCAAGATAGTAAATATCATGTAAGTACTTATATATTTTTTTTAAATCCGCGCAATTGATTGCTGGATTTGGGTATGACACTTGAAAGATCCTAAGTACGAACCCATCTATCCTTATTATTGCCAATCTAATGGAATTGCCACGAGATTTAATGGGCAAATATTTTTCTTTATACTGGCACGACAAAGAGCAAGGAAATGACACCCAACTCCGGCACTGTGGACAATATCGTATCAGCCCATATACGTCCCACTGCAGGGCACGGGCCTACTCTACAATCGAAAGTACGATTGAGAGTGGTTAGGCCATATAGTCCACCATGCTGGCCTAGTGCGGGTTGGCGGACTTACATACCGTAGAAATTCTTTGAAATCGCTACGGTATGCAGGTTTCCTCACGATGTTTTTCTTCACCGTTATAGTGCGTGGTGATTGACTATCAATACACACATAACTCCGAAAAGTCAGAGGTGTGCCCTGGAATTTGAACCCGCGACCACCCTGGGATGGAATTGGAATTTGAACATATAGGCAGCCGCATCGGGTCTGTTACCAACAGGCCACCACGCACTGTGGACCATAGACTCGTAGTATTATAATATGCAGAGATCTAAAAGGACCCAAATGGCCAAACCTAACATCCCAATTCCCAAGATAAAATTGCCCTGGGCAGGCTAGTGAGAAGACCCGACTGATAAAGAGAAATGAAACTTACAAAGAAAAAGAGACGGGCATGACGAAGTGAGTGCAGAACACTTAATTAGATTAGTAGTAAAGAATTATGAGTACATAGTATTTTCATGTTTAAGTGGGTGTAAGTCAGTATAAGGAAGAAAATTGTTGGTAATAATGTAAATCGCTCAGACGAAGATGCGGGCATAATTTGTGTTTTGTGTCAGCCCATATACGACCCACTGCAGGGCACGGGCCTCCTCTACAATCGAGAGTACGATTGAGAGTGGTTAGGCCATATAGTCCACCACGCTGGCCTAATGCGGGTTGGCGGGCATAATCTAGTGGTAAATATAATACACTTCAAACAAAGTATCCACAGGCCAAATAATAGATATAAATATCTCTCGCCGATCGTAAACCTGATATTTGCAGGTTGGACCTTTTTTTTACGAGGGGAGAAATTATTATGAACCTAAAACGCAACATACCTACTTGCGTGTCTTACTAAGACTCGTTCTGCACCAATATGTTAGGTGGTCGTTATAAGGCCGGATACTATTGATTTAAAAAGTAAGGATAGGCCTTTCAGTACGTTTGGAGAAATTGTTTCTTAGATTTACGCGAATGTTACACATTGAAATAAAACAATTTTTTACGGATTTTATCGCGATTTGGTTAAATTTTTACATTTTATAACTTGCCGACGTTTCGATCACTTTACAGCTTTCATGAGGCGAACTTAAGTAATACATTATACAATTTAACTTCTCTAATTAAAATTCATTGTTAATTTCTAATCCCACCATTTCTTTATCCATCGGATTTTAGGGCAAAAAAGGGAAGTATATACACTACTCACAAAAATTGAAGTATATTTTTTTTTATCAAGTTTTTAAGGTGATTTTTGACAGTCTGCGTCTTGGAGAAAATTGATCGTTAAGAAATTTGAAACTAATAAATTGGAAGCCTGAAATGTCTATTTTTCATATCTGCGCTCTATTTATTTATTGCATGCCTGGTTATTAAACAATCGTAGGAAAACCAACGAGAAAAAAATATCCAAACTTTTACTCGTGTTTGACACCGTGCATTTACGTGGGTGATGTTTATTTGGTGACATCATCATAAAGTTCTTGTAGATAGTTTAATTCCTTTTAATTTAATATACTAGAGAACTCCGTAGTATGATTTGGAGCTGACTTATGGTAAATCAGAACAAAAATGGCCTCTACGACTTTGACTTGAAATCACTCCAGAAATAATGATCACACAGAAAAAAATATTGGCGTTTTGTAAACTTAATAGCATATTCTATAAGCTGTTATTAAAGTTTTATTATGTAAAACATTATAACTGAGTGAAATTGTTGACTGAAGAAAAGGTAAAAAAGGGTTATTTAAGGATATTCGGAAAACTTTGCATATCTTTAAATAAAATCGACAAATTAAAAAAAATCGTCTGTAACTTTTCTACCTTACAGTATTCTAAAGACACCCTAAAAAAATTTAATTGCTACGATTTGATCATGTTAGTGTTCGAAAGGTTTAAACTCACTGTATTCGCCAAAAACCATCTTAATGAGCAATTTTCACTTCTTATTCAATTTCTTAGTTCAAAATTTTTATTTTTTAGTATTTGCCCATATTCATTTAATCAAATACTCTCTCTCAAACACATTCACTAAAGTAGTAATTGTAAAAAAAAAATATCGTGGCCCCATAACCAGTTTGTTTTAAGTAGTGTCAATTCTGAAGAAAAATTAAAGACCGATATTCCATTGTAGTTGAGTGCGTGGTGGCCTCGTGGTATCGGACCAGACTCGGCTGCCTACATGTTCACGGTGGTCGCGGGTTCAAATCCCAGGGCACACCTCTGACTTTTCGGAGTTATGTGTGTATTGTTAATCAATCACCACGCACTTTAACGGTGAAGGAAAACATAGTGAGGAAACCTGCATACCGTAGCGGTTTTTAAAAAAAAAGAATTTCTACGGTATGTAAGTCCGCCAACCCGCGCTAGGCCAGCGTGGTGGACTATATGACCTAACCACTCTCAATCGTACTCTCGATTGTAGAGAAGGCCCGTGCCCTGCAGTGGGTTGTATATGGGCTGATACAATACAATACAATACAATTCCATTGTACGGATTGCTGACTTTCATAACACATACCTATCGCAAATGTTATTATGTTGCAATTTTTCGACTTTTATCCCATCGGCTGTGATATATCATACTTAATATACTTCGTAGTTGGTATACTAGAAGTATTGTAATTTTGAAAAAACAATGTACGTTAATAATTATTTAGTATTTCACATGATTCCGATTAGCTGCTCTTGATACTCGACACTATTTGAAATTTGTAATATATGGAAAGCTTGTCGTGAAAGAAGCCAAGCGGGGTTGTTTAAGAACCGGCTGCGACAACAGACACCACAGGTTCGATTCCCGCTCCCGAAACAAATATTTGTTCGGTTGTGGGTGCTGCAAGATAAAAATTAACTCTTAGTTTCTGATAGCCACAACACAAAAAAATAATGTGGGTCAAAAATAGGTGTTATGAGGTGGGGATCCTCATATAAATAAGAAAACATGAGAAAGTTCCCTTGAAAACAGTTTATTCACTTTACTGACGAGTAACAACTAAGAACACATACAATTAATAGTGAACGGTAGTTTGTACATCGTAGGTTCGTGGAGCGCGCGTGCTACCGTGTCGCTATGAGAGATATCCCGGGACGACTGCTTATGCGCAGGAAGTCACGCCACCGCTAGGCGACGCCGAACGAGGTGTGAGCGAGACGGTTGCACACCTACTCCTCTATTCTCGGAAACGCGCGGGAACACGGCCGCGAGAGGCACGGGGTGGCAACGTTGAGACGTTGCCAGAACGGTTTACTATATACTCCCCCTCTAGTCCAGGGGAACGACCTCGCTCCTGGACTAGGACTTTAGCAGATACAGCTGGGCGTCCTCGCTTTCTTTTAGGGATAACTGGGTTAGGCAGTGAAGTATCGTTACCTTTGTATAGAGAAAGGTCCTGGAGATGATATTTGCCAATTGTTTCACTAGGATTGTTTACATTAGACAAGACATATGTTGTTGGACTTATCTTTTCCGAAATGTGGTACGGCCCGTCACGCTTTGGCGCAAATTTCGCAGTTACATTCTTGCGAGCGCTGCTTAGTACGTGGGATTTCAACAATACCAAATCACCTACCTGAAAGGTTTGAGCTGCAGGACGGCGAGACTGGTCGGCATATTCTTTAGTCTTGTCCTGTTGTTTTTCCACGCGTTCACGGATTGCCGAAAGTGAATTAATAAACTTCCTTAGGTAAGGAGTTATTTGTGGTACAAAATTATCTTTGTTCAGAATAGCGCGAACATCGTGTGTGACGTCAGTAGGAGTCCTCATTTCGCGGGCAAAAGTCAAATAAGCCGGTGACATACCTGTTGTTCGACATTTGGAACCGTTTAGGGCAAAGCGAACGAATGGCAGCATCTTTGGCCAAGATGTGTGGTCTTCTTCCACCAGGTATGCTAACATCGCCTTTAAGTCCCGATTCTTACGTTCTGCCGGGTTTGCCTGCGGGTGGAAAAGAGGCACGAAATTGTGCTTTACGTTCAGGACAGACATGCACTGACGCATGACGGCAGAGACAAATTGGACCCCGTTGTCGGATATTATTCGACGAGGCAAGCCAAAACGCATAAAGTATTGTTCAATTAGGACACGGGCACAGGCTTCTGCTGTAGCGTCTTGGAGGGCGAACAATTCAACCCACCTGGTCGCAGTGTCCTCAATGAGAAAAACCCAACGCTCCCCCTGGTCTCCTTCTGGCAGAGGGCCGAAAAGATCTATGGCGAGCACCTCATTCCGTTGACTCATGACCGGAGTTTGTAAGAGGCCAGTAGGTTTAGTGTTGGATGCTTTGTATCTTTGGCAATGAACGCAGGCTCCAACATAGTTAGTTATTACTCTTCGCATGCCTGTAAAATAAAATGACTGCGCCACCTTTTGGTATGTACGGTCAATTCCCGGATGGCCTGTTAACGAAGAGTCATGTAGTTCTTTAAGAATACTTACCACTTGACCAGCAGGAACCACCAGTTGAGGGGACTCGCTCTCTGAATCCGGATTGTATCTATATAGCACACCCTGATTCATGAGGTATCCACGGTCATACCATCTCTGGGACGCGACTTCATCAGTACCTTCAAGATCTTTAATAATTTTTGTGAGTTCGGGATCAGATACTTGCTCTTGTCGTAACTTATTAGGAGACTTCGTAGGAAGATCGCAGACTATAGAGCAAATACCGCAATCGTTGACAGTTTCGCTTGAACAGATTGGCCTGCTGAGTGTGTCTGCTACGACGTTTGCTTTCCCCGGAGTGTACTCGAACTTGACGTCGAAGGACTGGAGTTTTAATGCCCAACGGATTAACCTACCTGTTGGCGATTTTAAAGAGAGCAGCCAACGCAGTGGTTGGTGATCACTTCCTATGATTACTGGCTGACCATCGAGATATGATCTAAACCGTTCGACTGCCCAAACCACGGCGAGCGCCTCCCGTTCTGTGGTCGAGTAATTGCGCTCTGCGTCGTTTAAGAGTCGACTAGCATATTCGATAGGACGTTCCTGCTTGCCTTCTCCTTGTAACAAAACTGCGCCCAAAGCGTAGTTGCTTGCGTCTGTACGCAGAATAAAGTGAATTTTGAAGTCAGGTTGAACCAGTATCGGTGCAGAGGTGAGTAACCGTTTTAGCTCGTTGAAAGCTTTGGATTGTTCTTCGTTCCAGATCCAAATTTGGCTTTTTTTAGTTAATCGTGTTAACGGCTCGGCGACTTTAGAGAAGTTTGGAATAAACTTCCGAAACCACGAACATGTTTGAAGAAAAGTTCGCAAATGTTTTAAATTGGCAGGTTCAACCATGTCTAGTACTGCGCTTACCTTTTTAGGATCAGTGGAGATACCTTCCTGGGTGATTATGTGTCCCAGATATCTTACGCTTTCTCTCGCAAAAGCACACTTTTTACGGTTTACCTGCAGGTTAAATTCTTCCAGCCGTTTCATTACCAAATCCAGGTCTTCCAGGTGTTGTTCAAATCCCTCAGAAATGACGAGAATATCATCAAGATAAGCTAGAATAGTTACCTCTTTGAGAGCTGCGCTGGAACGGAGTCGGTCAATTAAACGTTGGAAGGTTGCCGGTGCATTTTTAAGACCAAACGGCATTCTTTTGAATCGGTAAGTGCCGAGAGGAGATATAAAGGCAGTTTTGTCTTTATCGGACTCTCTGACGCTGACCTGATGATAAGAGGAACGAAGGTCTAAAGAACTCATATAGCAGTTCCTCTTTGTTGATTGTAGAAGCTCATCGATGCGTGGCATCGGGTAGTTGTCAGACATGGTGATTGCGTTAAGACGTCTGTAGTCAACGCAGAACCTAATTGTACCATCAGGCTTTGGCACCATTAATGCTGGAGAACACCATGCTGACTCGCACTCCTCAATTATTTCTGCATCAAGCAATTTATTTATTTCCTGCTTCATCAACTCCTTTTTCGCAGGATTAAGACGATACGGAGGCACGGCTATCGGTGGGTGATTACCTGTCTCGATGCAGTGCTCGGCGAATGGAGTTGGACCTCCCCCTGCTTCGAAAATATTCGCGTGTCTGACGAGAACCTCAGCGAGAGCATTACGCTCTGCCGGAATTAGATGCGCACCTTCATCATCACGAAGAACATTTGCAGAGGAGCAGCTTATTTGTCGTGAGACAGGCTCGAAAAGCAGTTTATGTTTGATGCTGTTATTTTTACTGAAATACCATATTTCTTTATAAAAGTCTATGACAACTCCTGCAGCAGTAATGAAATCGATGCCCAGGAGCGTTTCATTGTTGTCAGAATCCGGAAAAATCAGAAATGGGACCGTAATGACTTTGTGGTCTAAACTTACCTCTAATGTAGTTGTAAGTACTTCCCTGTTCCGTATGTGACCATCGGCAAGCTTAATTTGACGCGTCGAGGAAACTAGGGGTTGACCCTTTCGTAGAAGGAGAGCATACAGTGTGTAACCTGCAATACAATGCTTCGAACCGGTATCTACTAAGGCTGTACCACTAACACCCAAAATTGCGATTTTGAAAATCGGACGAATTTCGCGGCATGCAAGGGGCCTCTCACGACTGTTCCCGGACGTTAAAACATCTCTTCTACATATACCGTCATCACAAATACTATTCATAGACAACATATTTACATAATTATTTTTTTTAGGCACATTCCAAGATTTTTGAATTTTACAGTTACGTGCTTTTTTTATGACACCCCCGTTACAAAACATGCTTTGACATGAACACATACTCTGGGGTGATTTTTCTTTGGATTTCGCACTATAACGTGTCACGTCGTCGATTTTATGACAAAAATGTTTTGGCTCGACATAACATGCGCACTTAGTGTCATTGTTTTTATGTGGGCGAATACATGCACATGCGTTATTATGCGGGACCCAATTTCGATAACACACATTACTACTGTTTTGAATGTTGCAGGCAACAATGTCCGATGGACATGTCGATTGTGATTTTGATCCAAAAACAGGCACATCCCTAAATGATTTGCAAAGATCGGAATTGCGGGATTTGGAACTATTTTGTAAATAGTTACTTGCATCATTCGCAACACACAATCTTGAACACAAAGCATGGTTATGATTTTTGTCATTATTTCTAGTACTATTATTACTAGTGTTCATTACGTACAAATTATTATTTGACCCAGCACCAAGGTTAGAACGTACGTACTTCTTACGCGAATTTACGCACTTATTGTTATTACGCGAACTACGAAGTTCGACACTATAAAAGCTCTCTTTGCCCTTATCACCACTATCACACACTTCCGCGGAAAAGTTATTTGAGTTGGACTCACCTCGACTTGCCAACTTACGGCACTGATTCCGGGTGTGATTGTATCGTTTGCAGTACGAACACTGTGGCCGTAGCTTTTTGGCACCCGAAGAGTCGGTGTTTGCAGCCGGCGATGTAGCACCGGGTGGCGATGAAGCGGTGAAGCGGCGTTGCAGCTCATGCGCGGCACGGGGCGGGAGCGGCGCGGGGGCAGGAACAACGGGCGACAGGCGGTTTCGCGCGGTATGCGCGACCGGCGTGTTCGATCACTTGACAGCGGGCGGAGGAGCGCGCATGCTCTGATCGTTTCGCGCTGTTTTCCGCTCTTCTTCACAGGAGTCTTCTATGTCCCTCGCTAAATGTAACAGCTGGCCAAATGACGAGAATTCTTCCCTTCGGAGCTTTACTTTTATTCTCGTGTGTAGAAGGCCGTATGTTATGTCCAATTTGGCATTTTCAGATACATCGTGTTTTGGAAGTTTCGCGAACAATGCTCGAACTTTCGACACGAATAAGTCCGTATTCTCGGTACTTTGTGGGTTGTTAAAAATATCAATGTAGATCTTGTGGGGCGGTCGGCGGTCTCCAAAGGCACTAATTAAGTTTTCCTTCGCCTCGGCCCAGTCAGTTATTTGTTCTTTCAAACCTTGCCACCAGATTGCTGCGTCACCTTGCAGCAGCATGGACAGGCCTTTTAACACATTCGCGTCTGAGACTTTACAGCAGTCGATGTAGCTGTCCACGCTGTCGATAAAAGCAGTCACGGATTCCGACGTAGAACCACTGAAGCTGGCTCGGCACCGAGCTAAGGTTTGCGAGTCACTGACTACAGGAGGTGGTCTTATCATCGATTCTATGATTTCTCGGAAGGCTTCGGTTTGTGATCTTTGTAATGCAGTTAGAAGAGCTGATACACTGGCCTGCGAAAACGTCGCCTCGGAGTTAATCGGAGTCGATGTTACTGGCGCGCTATCGTCCGGCACGCGGCGCGGGCGCTGCGGTGTCGGCTCGTCGTTGCGACCGGGTGCGGCGGTGTTGTCTTCTGGAGTCGGGGTTTGGGCGGCCGCATCGGTAGGCATCGGATTGTCCGTACCGACGTTGGCGTCATACGCGCCCCGTTGGCTCCTTGTTTGCATTATGGATCACACAGGACACTTCTCTCACACTCAAAAATACACAATTTGTGTGTATACTGACACGAACGTTGCGCGGGCGTTATTTTAATGTTGGGCGCCACATATGAGGTGGGGATCCTCATATAAATAAGAAAACATGAGAAAGTTCCCTTGAAAACAGTTTATTCACTTTACTGACGAGTAACAACTAAGAACACATACAATTAATAGTGAACGGTAGTTTGTACATCGTAGGTTCGTGGAGCGCGCGTGCTACCGTGTCGCTATGAGAGATATCCCGGGACGACTGCTTATGCGCAGGAAGTCACGCCACCGCTAGGCGACGCCGAACGAGGTGTGAGCGAGACGGTTGCACACCTACTCCTCTATTCTCGGAAACGCGCGGGAACACGGCCGCGAGAGGCACGGGGTGGCAACGTTGAGACGTTGCCAGAACGGTTTACTATAGTGTGATTATTGGGTGCATACATGTATAAACTGTACCGCAAGATTATCTATACATCATCCATCATCCATCAGCCAAAGGAAGTCCACTGCTGAACATAGGCCTCTCCCAATGATTTCCACAGTGACCTGTTGGAGGCAGCCTGCATCCAGCGACGTCCCGCGACCTTAACCAGGTCGTCTGACCACCTAGTGGGTGGACGTCCCACGCTGCGCTTTCCGATTCGTGGCCTCCATTCGAGAACTTTTTGGCCCCATCGGCCATCAGTTCTCCGTGCTATGTGCCCCGCCCATTGCCACTTCAACTTGCTAATCCGCTGGGCTATGTCGGTTACTTTAGTTCTCCTACGGATCTCCTCATTTCTGATTCGATCTCGTAGGGAAACCCCGAGCATAGCCCTCTCCATAGCTCGTTGAGTGACTTTGAGCCTCCTGATAAGGCCCATAGTAAGAGGCCACGTCTCGGTGCCGTATGTCATCACTGGTAACACACAACTATCGAAGACTTTCGATTTGAGGCACTGAGGTATTTTGGACGAGAAGACGTCGCGTAGTTTCCCGGACGTTGCCCAACCGAGTTGGATTCGACGATTGACCTCTATCTATACATGTATACATATAAATTAAATAGAAGTGTCTGCTTATAAAGTCAAAATAGCTTTTTTTGCAAGCACATATAGTTATTTACACGATACCTACAGCGAAAAACAACTTTATATGATTTTGGTCTGTCTGTCGCTCTGTTTGTTGCCGCCATTCTTGAGAACGGTGGGATCGATTTTAACGGGACTTTCACTGACAGATAGCTAATTTTTGCGGGAGTAAAGTAGGCTACTTTAATTTTGGAAAACTAATTAGGGTTCCGCACAAAAAAATAAAAAATTTGAGGTTATTTTTATAAAGAAGTTATCATTACACGCTGGTGGCTGAGTACATTAGATTTCTTTGGTCTATTTTGGTATAAAAATAATAATGTATGGGTTCCACATAAAAATCCCTTGAAGTTTAGGGGATCACGGGGGTGATATAGATTATTATGTAATAAGAACATAAATATTAAATTTAATAGAAAGGTGTAACAGTAATACATTTAATCGATTGTTGAAAAGTAGGCTGCTTGACTATTACTTATGCCCTTTGAAACAAAAAAACAATTAAAAAAGTAAATGTCAAAAGCAACGGCGTAAATGTCAGTGTCAAATTAAAATAAAATTAAGTACTATGTGATTTTTCAACAATAAATCTATAAATAAGATTGTTTTTCAGTTACAGTAATATTTAGCAATTAACTATTAGCAATAATTGCTATATCATTATTATATTGTAGTTTCTAAAATACGGCAAAATGGACGTGGTTGGCAGCGAGATCGGGCAGAAAATGCGAGTAAGTGTATCACATAAGTTGTATGTTTTCACGTATTTAGCTGAGAAAGTCGCATATTAACTTAATAAAGATATGATTGGCTGAATTTTTAAAGTAATATTTAATATTCAAGTTGTTTTTGTACGCAATGCCATACGTCACATAAATCACCGGTATATGTTGTCGGGAGTATTGATCCAAGTGTTTTTGTTTTAGTCGGCCATCAAGGCCAAACTGACAGAACTGGGCTGCTATGTTGGTAAGTACCGGATGTTATACTTAAAGGCACAATGTGATTGACTATTACATCCAGATTGGCCTATATTAGCAATGCTGATGATGGGCAACTTTCTTCACTCAAATACACATTGCTTACGCTACAAAAGTGTTTTATAAAAGCTGCGCATTTTGTATCACAGTTGCTTGTTAAAACATATATTTGGTTTAGTAGTAATCATTATCTTTTATGATCTACAGATATAGACACATTCCATGTATTTAATAAATTGATTCACTATTCTTTTTAAAAATATTGTATGTATAAGGTATTAAACGGCATAGGCATCATTGATTAGGATCATGTGTATTCCCCAAGTACTTAACTTATACATTTATTTTCAATGCATACCACAGGATTCAAGAACAAAACTATCAATGCATTTTGCCATTATTTTGAATCAAGCACATCACTACAAATAAATCATGTTAGGTGGTCTGTGACACACTTTTTTGTAGTTGTGTTATTACTATTCTAGATGATGAGCTCCCTGATTATGTCATGGTCATGGTGGCTAACAAGCGCACTAGGAGTCAGATGGAAGATGATCTTCAGTTGTTTTTGGGAGACAACACGGAGTTGTTTGTCAATTGGCTACATCAGGTGCTGAAGAAACTTCAAGAAGTGACTGTTTCAGCACCAGTTAGTGAGTATTGTACATTAATCAAGTATAATAAGTCAATTACATATTTTAATCCTTTATATTGAAGATCAGATGATAGATTCTTGTGATTTTAAATTAATAAACAATCTAAACTGCTGTGTGAAATCAATATTTGCTTATTCCAGAAATAACAGAAACTGATATATCAAAGGAACATTCACAGTCAAAAGAACGTAGATCTAAGGACAAGAAAGTAAAAGATAAGTCTAGGAAGGGTGAGGACAAGAAATCAAAAAAGAAAGACAAGACAAAGTCCCACCATCACAAGAAATTGGAAAAGAAAGCCCACAAAAGTAAGAAAAAAAGCAAACAGCATGACATTATACGTCCAAACATACCTCCTTTACTCATGAACATGGAGAAAGATTCTGAACCGTCAATCACAGACGTATTTGCTGGACAGATATTAAAAAACCATGGAGTTATTTTGGACGAACCAAAAGAACCTATAGTCATTGATAAGAAGCCAATAATGACAGAAGTCAAAAGGCCAATACGGCCTATCATAGACCCGGCATCTATACCTTCACAGTCTGAACCAATTCAATCAGAAGAGTGTAACACCGCAACAGAAACTCCAACGACTATACCAAGTATCTCGTCATTGAGTAGGGAAGATCATATAAAAGAGATGAATATGATAGAGGATAAAATGGAAGGTTTGAAACAGAAACTTGCAGAACAGTTGGAAGCTATGTCTGAAGAGGAAGACGAGGATTTCTTGAACATCAGAACCGAGGCAGACGAATTGATGAATGATTTTGCTGAGGATGTTTTTCAGGTAACCTTTTAATTATTAAATGGTATTGAACTGTAATTAAATAATTTTGCCTGTTACTTTTTCCCTTTGGAATTTATTCACTTGTGTTTTATTTAATAAAAAGGCAGTAAATACATTTAAATATTTAAATTTTCAGGAGGTATCACAACACGCGGTAACCGCCACGCCTCCTTTGAAGCCCATAACGCCTCCTCCACTGCCAAAACAAATAGTCCCTGAAGAGCCTCAAAAGAACATAATTGAGACTTTGCCTCAAATTGAACTGAACCTTCCCAAAAGACCAGTAAGGGAGAGATTGGGGACTCGAGAAGAAATTAAGAAATCTTCTGAACCGAAAAAAATAGAACCAGAGAAACGGACAGAGAGTCCAGAAAGGTTGTTAAGTTACAAAATCCTTTGAGGTAGTAAGAAAAATATCTAATATGAAAAATGTTGTATTTTTGCTTTATTTTTGTTGTACGATTGTCTCATATTTACTGGGATATGATATTTTTAGTTTTATATTTTATAAAAGTAAAGGCTATATTTTCTATTTAACATTTGTTCCGCTGTAAGTTATAACATGGTATATTGTTGTAAAATCCCAGAATAAACAAGCTGTACTAGAATAATAAATATGCTAGAATAGAGGAGTTTAAAACATTGCTGTCGACTCTTATTTATGAAAGCATTCCATTGTGTATTTACATTCAAAGCAAGGTGGGTTAGGTTCAAAGGTGAGGCTTAAAATTGGATAATTTATAGATTGCAGCAATACTGTAGCTATACGAAAAACGCCAAATGTGTTTCTAGCCACATATTTATTGAGCACTATATTGCCGCAAGAATAATTATGATTTTCAATTGTGAACCTAACATTATTTACTCAATGAGAAATGTTAGTCTCCCAATAGATCTCATGAGGCTTACGTATCAAGTTTGAAATACTGCATTGTGTTGTAGGTTCACACCAGAGAGACAACCTGAGCCCAGGCCTTCATTGAAGTCTTCTTCATCTGTCAAGAATCGTCTAGGTGGACCAAATGAAACACAGAGAAAAAGTTCTGTACCTGAAGACACTAGTTCGGATAAATGTGAAACTATTTCCAAAAAGCTAACTTCTAGGTGTGTATTTTGCTTTTGATCCAATTGTTGTGTATAGTTTAGTTTTTGTACTGAGGTATCCAACACCCTTATGAAAACGAATACAGTTTATAAAATTCTAGGTGAGCGTAAGCCAAAATTATTTTTATTGTGTGCGAAAACTGGTTAAAGTCGCTGGAAGTCATTGAATGCAGGCCGCTTCTAAGAGGTCGATGTGGAGATCATTGGTGTAGGCCTATCTTCAGCGATGGACTTCCTGTGGCTGAAGAGAGAGAGAAAGCTGGTTAACCACCCAAAAATACTCATCGGAACCAATAAAAAAACAGTTCTAATTATGTGTGACCGATATACAAAAGTTAAGCTACTAAATTACCCGATGTATTGTCGGGTCTGACGGGGATGGATTATTAGGATATTATGTCGTGCCAATATGCACTTAAAGTCGGACCGCATTTCGTTTCGGAAACACATCGTTACGGTGTCAAAATATAATTTGAGCCATTTTAATCGTCCCTGCACTGGGAGGTGCAGCATATTTGTCTCAAACAAATTTTGTTACCCGGGGCGATTCTATAATGCGTCCTTTATATCGACACTTGCGGTGTGAATATGAAAAATGATGTGACTTCCTTTAGATATGTATGTATGGTATGTAGCAGCTAATTGAGCACTAAAGGCGCCGTTAAATTAGATTATTACGACACCCTCTATTTGCCGTTCAAACTTAAGCAAAACCTAATAATACTTAATCTATATCGCTCTTTCATCGCCAATCATGCTATACTTGACTACACGCGAGCGACTATTGTTGCAGACGTCTATAGGCTACTGTATCTGCTTACCATTAAGCCGGCGGACACGAAGTCAGCAGGAAACGATTGACTTGGTATCCGCGGCTTTTTGGCCGCAAGCTTGTTTAGCACATCAGTGATATAGTACACTGTAACGCTGGTTGCGTGTGTGTGCAGAGTGTCGGTGCTGGAGCGCGTGTCGTGCGCGAGCGTGGTGCGCGTGCGGCCGCGCCCGCGCGTGCCGGCGCCCTCCTCCAGCTTGCTCATGAAGGCCGTTGCGGACGCGCACAAGAGCCTGCTCAACGTACGTACACAAGTATATATATATTTCTATATTCTATATTGTATATTTTTCTTCCCAAAGTATCTCAGCAGACAGCGGGCGGGAAGGGACGGCGAGGCGTCGGTGGCGGGTCTTTTGAAGTTGAAATGTACTCGTTAGTATGAAACATGTCAATAAATAGAAAGAAAGAAAGAATATCATACTCGGCGTGGCGGCTCTGTATGACGTCTGACCGTCAGCGTCGCGTCATCGACTCGTCCCGCCCGCTGTTTGAAGAGACCATGATACATTTTTGTTGATTATAGTAGTACGTATAAGATAAAACAGAGTAATGATAGGCTAGAGTGGATACTACCCTCACTTTTGTATAAATTATATTACAGGTAATGCAACATTTTAAACAATCTTGACCTATATGACAAATAAACGTAAATTAATTTCTCACTTGTACAGAGAAATATGCTGTGTATTAACCTACTTTGAGTAATTACGGATTGAAACTGCTTCTAATTACCTTGCTTGTTTGTTGACTTTTTTTGTCTTTAACAATAACAATATTGCAACACAATGCAGTCAAGGTGACAAGTCGTTATATCGCCTAACGGCCTTATTCGTAGACAGTTTTAAAACCTATTTTAGTTATCGAATGTTTTGTCCCTTTCGAACAACTTTTGAATTCAGTTTGAGCGAGGAGGACAAGAAAAAAGGAAAATTAGATAACACACCCACAGCCACATCTAAACCCCGTAGCATTATAACGCCGATGAATGAATTTGTGCACAAAATGAACTATAATATTATCCAGCTCCTGCAGAGTACGGGTCTCCTCAATAATCGAGTGTTCGATTGAGAGGAGTTAGGCCATAATCCACCATGTTGGCCTAGTGTGGGTTGCTGGACTTTGTATGCTACAAAATACTGGACAATCTCTTAGATGCGCAAAGATTTCCTAATGATGTTTTCATTCACTAAAATGCTTTAAATTCAGCACTAAAATTACACTACACACATACTTAAAGAAGTCAGAACTATGCTCTGATAATTAATCCCGCAATCAGCAATGTTGGCATAGTCCGTTACGAACAGGCCACAACGATTCAACCAGCAAAATAAATTAATTTAATTAATTAAACACAGACGCCGCCGAAAATAGAAGGGGACATGCAAAAAGTGAAGCGAGCGTTGGTGCGGCCGATGCGACGTACTGTGGAACCGCAGAAGATCATCATACAAGTGCCGGCGGACAGTCTACCGACACAGGCGGAGTCAGAGACCGATACTGACCGGCACGGGGATAGTATCAGCCTGGGAATGGACAGTGACGACGATAAGAGTTTTAAGTTAGTATATTTGAATATTAAATGCTTACAATGCCACTGTAAAAGTCTTAGAAAGTATATTTTTGTAGTGGACTTCATGCGGTTGTAGATGATGATTATATATTGAGCTAGAAAACATGTGATCGGATTAGCTTAAAAATTGTATAAGTATTTTAATGTTTCTAATACATAAAGATATTTAAGGATATATACAATAGACGCCCTATTTTTGTGTGATATTCCTTACAGAACACCGTCATAACCGGTCTTTACATAAACAGCAATACAAATACATATATATTCGGCACTGTCTGGACGGCAGTGCACCTATCATCAGGTGTAATCAAGTGCCAGTTTATAAAGAAACCCTCAACAGTATCGTAACATGTCTTAATTACGTAATCAATTCATACATTATACAAAAAATCGTTAATCATTTCAGGGGACCAAGTGACACGGAGAAAGAGGAGTACATACCGGCGCCCATAACAAAGAAGATCACCAACACTGAATACGTGCCGTCACGCCGACACGAATACAGAACCACCAGCAGGAAAGACGACTCGCACATCATTGAAACTATGTGAGTGCTATTTATCATATTTAAGTCCACTATGTAAGTACCCCCTTCGCTTGTCCCACGTGTAGCTAAACTATTTATTTTATGTGAAAATATTTATTTCCACATCGTGATTCCGTAGCACTGTAGCGAAAAGTTGGCTCCAAAACCTGCTTCACACTTTTGCCTCTAAATACGATGGATACAATTGATTGTGGGGGCTCAAGGATTACTTTCATTGAGAAAAATTATCCCTATGGCCCTAAAAAAACATGTGCTGTTATAATAACCATGACATCAAATATATTTTTTTTATAGTGACCGATGATTAATTAATTAGTTGATATCGTTTTCAGCAACATCCACAACACTTCAAAGGACAAAGACAGGAAAACCCAATTCATAGTCACAATGGATGGGTACGACCCAAACGCGTTCCTAGCAAAGAAACTGCAGAACGAAGGTCTTCTAAACGACGACGAGGAATTGAAACCAAAAGCTGTAAAAGATAAAAGAAAGAACGAAACCAAAGTTAAAAATGAAGAGAAAAAGGCGGAGGAATCTCCTGAAACTAGCGTGCAGAAGAAACGTCTTAGTAATGAAAGCGAAGACAGTGATACGCAAGTTATAATTAAGGCGGAGAAAGTCGAGCCAGACGCAGTGACGAAGGTTAAACTGGAAGTTCCTCAAGGGAAAAAGAGGAAAGGGTCACCTATTGTGTTTGATGTTGGCAAGAAAGAGGGGGAACCTGAGCGCGTGAGGGCTAGAACCGAGAGTGCCAGTAGTGATAATCACGTCACAGTCACTACTACTACCAATACCCATAAATATGACTCGGTGCCGCCATGTGAGTTTTTGTTTTTTTGATACTTACATGGGAATAGTTATTTTTATATTTATTCATTTAAATTCTCTATTGTACGCCAGGAAAAAACAGATTACAACTAAATTTAAAATAAGTACAATCAGCGGCCTTATTGCACAAGACAATCTCTTACAGGCAACCTTTGGATGGACGTAATTTAAGGGATTACGAAACCTAAAAATATTGTTGTATATAATATCAATACAAATGGCCATATTCTAGGTGACAATCTGTTACTGTAGGTTTCAATCATTTAATTACACTTCGAGTCTTGCAAGCATGACCGGGCAGGATAGAATTTGGACGTTGGTTCAAGCTACGTGCTCACTGTTCTGTATCTTTCAGGTACCGTTTATTCGTAGTTCGTAGTATCGTTTATTATTATTCACTTTGTTTGTGTGTGCGATATATCGCGAGTAAACTTGCATACCCGAGAGTTCGACCTAAGAATTTCAAAGATCATGTCTATCAAATAAGGCCAGCTCTGAGTACTAAGGAGTTCTACACTTACAGAAAATACTGTGCATAATTGGCCTCTACAACTTAGGTACTTCGATCCTGTCTTTCTTAAGTTTTATAATACAGATATTGGGTAATGTATTACTAACGCTGTATAAGAATTGGCCTCGTCTAGCAACTTAGGTACTTAATTCCAGTTTTTCTTAAGTAGCCAGAACACTTATGGGCTACATTTGACAGCCGCCGTGGTGCATTTGGTTAGACGCCGTCTGTGAAACGAGAGAACGCGGTTTCGACCCCCGCACCGAAATAAATATTTGATCCACAGGTATTTGTTTCGAGTCGGGGTGTTTTTGAGACCGATAAGACTCTCGTAATTTTTGGTACCCACAACACAAGACTTAGTGTGGGGTCAGGACTATGTATATGACTGTTGGGTAAATTTATTATTATTTATTGCGATTTGTATAAGCTGATGTTACAATAGTAACCTTCGTTCATGACAATGGCATAAACATGTATTGTCATATATCTTTATACGTTCCGGGACTAGTAGGTTGCTAAATTTACTTTTTACAATAATATGTTGATACAGTATCACAAGCAGAGCGCAAGCTAGTGTGGTGTCGTTCGTTCCCGCTGTGTCGGTACGGCGCGGCGTGTGCGTTCGCGCACCCGCGCTGCAAGTTCCTGGCCGCGTGCACGCGCCGCGAGTGCGTGTACTCACACTCGCCCACCGCGCCGCTCGCCCCGCCGCACCTCGCGCCGGGCTCGCCTGCGATCGGTACGTACGCGTTGGCAAAAAAGAGTATTTAATGAGGGCGCTTAAATCTAATTTATTGATATGGCAACCCAAAACGCTACGAAGTAAAATGTTTAAATATTTGTTATTTTTATTTATTGTTGTTGATGGGCCTTTGTGCATTTTAAATAATAAAACAAGCAAAATCCATTCTACAATTTACAGAAATCCGTTTTCTGCGCACGTGGCATTGACGTTTCAATAGTATTGCCATCATTTTTGTTAGTACAAATTTTCACCGCGTCATACTCTTTTTGCCAAGTTATATACAGAATTACATTATTAAATTCAAAGGACGTATCTATGGGTAACAACGTTGGTAAAAGAAATTAAAAAATGAAAACGAATGATATCACTATTTCATTGTTAAATAAATAAGTACACCCAACAGTCACTTAAATAGTCCTGACACCACGCTGAGATCGAGTCGTATCATAGGTGTCAGAAACTACGAGAGGCTTCGGTCTCAACAACTACCAGACTCAAAACGCTTACCTATGGTTCACACAAATAATGATCTCGTTGCGTTAGAAACCCGAAATCTCTCGTTTCACAGCCTACGTCTAACCAACTGCGCTACGGATGCTGTCAAAAAATGTTTCCTTAGGTATCATACACGATGTTGTTACAACCGTTTGTTTAACTTCTTCGTTCTAAAATTACATAAATATTCATTTAGGTAAAGTAATTGAAATGCTCGCATCAGTTTTGATAATCTCCTCTTTTCATACCACAAAATGTCGTCCAAAATACAAAATTATTTAAGAGTTAATAAATCCTCGTTACTCCCACAGCCTCCCACGTAGTCCCGGCAGCTAACTACAAGACGATATCCTCAGCGTCGGTCCCGAACATGTGCAAGTACTACCCGGGGTGCGCCAACCCCACGTGTCACTACTACCACCCCAAGCCCTGTCGCTACGGCAAGAACTGCGCCAACAAACTCGAGTGCAATTTCTACCACAGCGACGTGCCTGCCAAGTGGAGATACACCGTATGATGTATTATTATGAGTAAATGTTTGTAAATAAATATATAAATGTGTTTTATTTATGGAAATTTATTTATCTGATAGCATAGAGCAGGACTACAGCTGTAGAGTAAAAATAATCTGGGTCATGACTCATGTTGTTTATGATATATTCTAATTTCTATCCATAGACTCAAGGTGGAATAGATGTTTCAATTGAGGTCTATGGTAATCTAATCAAAGATTTTAAATGCATTATTTAGTCGGGAAATATAATTAATGCATCGTAAATAAAGTCTAAAATAGAATTAAGCATACAATTAACAACCATAAACAATACTTATCGCTTAAGCAGGTCAGCGTAATTGTGTCGACCGTCAACGATTAATAGTAAGTAACTCCTCGGTCAATAGCCGATACTATTCGGAGCACACTGCGTGTGGAATATGCGAGTGCATTCTAGATACTTTGTATGAAAATAAGCCACAGTAGAAGTGATATGATTAATACTTGTTTGCCATTAGTCGCACCAATTTTCATAGATTGCACAATCATGGCCCGAAATTCAATTATGGAGCCAACGAGGATCAAGGTTGAGTAATTTCGGTCAATTGCCGCGTAGGCGATATTTCGGGATGTTTCCTCTATTACACTAGGTTAGGCCCTGAATAGACTTATTATCTAGCATTTGTGGCGGAGATTTTGTAATAAACTGTTCGACATTTTGGTCATGGGTAAATAAGTGTAAAGATTAATTCATACTTAAATTACCTCGAAGGCAAATAACAGTTCAAAAGAATGCTTAAGATGTTGCAGCTAAGAAAAAACAAATAATAATTATTTATTTATCTCGTACAGAAAATAGGTCAAAAACATGGTTTTCATACGAGTCTGGTGTCTGATATAAGCAGGTTCTCTGTTTCAGATCACATTAAATTAAAATGCCTATATTGAGTTGGTCAACTGGGACAGGGCCTGGATTTAATAATATCAAATAATGCTATGAAGTCAGGCGAGGCAGTCAATTTGAAATATTAACGTTTTGACAGGATATGTGGCACAGTGATTAAGGTTTGACGACTGTGTTTGAAGCTTTGCGTGAAATGGCACACCGCTGGTTTTGTCCCTGCAACGAAACTATAAAAAGCGTGTAGCTGTGGGCCAGCAAATCTTGATAGATTTATAATTAGCGACTGTATTATCATAATGAGGTACATCACGCGTGGAGAAATCGGTTACAATGTACTAATTGCGTTAAATTGGAGGATTTTGCTCGTCGGTTTTGCTATTATCGTTTGAAAGTGACAGGTATCCATTAGTTTGTTTATTTTCTTACACAGAAAACTAATTATTACCCACTGTTCGTGACTTATCACGCAAAGTTACTAATGAGTAATGACCAAGACCATTAATGTTCATTAAATTTAATTATTACTAATTATGAGGATTTAGATCCGTCCGTGGTTTTTTAACAAATAATACAGGTGCTGTTATTTTTCTTTTATTTTAAATAGATAATTTTATAATCGCCACAATCTCACAAAAATAGTGTAGGTATCTAAGTACCGTACCGATAACATTGGTTTAATTAGGGCTTCAGCTCAGAATCACTCGACGAGCTATGATGGGGAGCTACGCTCGTTATTTCCCTACGAGGTGGGACCAGAATACAAGAACAAAAGTTACCGATATGTCTCAACGAATTAACAATTTAAAAGAGCCGAAAAATTCTCGAATGGTGGTCACTTTTCTACTGGCAAGCGTAGCGACGGTCTCCAACCCACAAGTTGGATCAACGACTTAAAGAAGGTAAAAAATCGCTAGGTATATAATTTTTTGAGGGAGGCCTATGAGCAGCAGTGGACTTCTATTGCCTGAGAATGATTGTTCGGTTTAATTTCTATTATAATTTCATGCTGCCCGGATCCGAAGAATCCTGGGGCTCACAACATTCAGCCTCAAAACATTGCTAATAAAAGTAACCACGAAAACAAAAAGTCTGTCGGTGTACCTTAGTATCAAAGTATCCGAAGATTCATTTAATTTTAATGCATGTAGAAAATTGACATTTACTTACATACTTCTTTATAAATAATCAAGAGAATAGGTAGCTATATTAACCTATTAAAGCCAGAAATTATTAATAAAACCCTAATCGCTTTATACGATAGATCCTAAAACAAAACCAATCAAAATTAGTGCGTGTGCTAAGAAAACTGACGTAATTGGTGTATTTTCTGAATCGACCCATAGATAGAAATCGCAATCGTTTATTAATTTCGGCCGGCAAGCTGAATGCAGAGGAACATAGCCCCTGTGAGTACAGAGGATGTAAATATGAATATAAGCAGATAATTAGCCGGTATGCTGGGGCACGTCACGTATAAAATAGATGGCTGTGAACTATCGGCTTGGTGCGGCGTTCCTGTCAACATTCTCACTACGTTCCCACCGGCGCGCAGCGAGGGTCCCAACACCTCCACACATTTCGAATTTCGAACGTCAAGTATTCAAAATCCGAATATTTCTATCGACAGTTTCCGAATGCGAAAGGAGTTTTGAAAAGTTTTAACGATTTTTAGGTGAGTGTTTTTTTTTTTCTAGTAATTCTACAATTACATGGAATAATTCGGTTTTTTTATATGTACATATATATGTTTAGGCAATTTGATAATAACGGAAAGTGCTGTGGTTTTTTCTGTTTTTTCTTGCGTCTAATGTTTTAACGAGGAAGATAAATGTATCTAACTAAGATATGATTTGTTATTTTATCAAAATCATGCATGTTTAAGGGCATTTAGTAATTTATTTATGAGATAGCTGATAGACAAACAAAATCGAATATTTACCTACTTTTGATATTTCATCAAACCGCAAGTGCCTACACGCAGCAACATTTGCAGCGACACACTATAAAAAAATACTTTTATGTCTCATCGCTTTTTGAATGTAGGTATACCTGTACTTGCGCCTGATTGTTCATTACTAAATAGGTGGTAAAAGAATAGCGGGAATTTTTTGGACTATTTATTTCCCTGTAATATAGTTAACTTTTTACTCTAATACATATAAATATATTTTATAATATTATATGTGTTTAGTTACGTTGGTTTTGAAAATAGCAATGATACGATTCAAAGGCCACCGGTCACGACCAGATAACAGTGTCTATTCGTAATAACTGTGCAAACACATTATCGACTTCTCATTAATAAATGCAATGAATAACAAATAAACACAATGAAACCTAATAAATAAGATTATCTACAATTTGGGTATCCCTTTGCTCAAATGAAATGGGCTAATTGTAATTAATGAATGAAAATTGCATTCACTTTATGTAGGAAAATTCTTAAGCTAGTGGGTAGGTACCCACTTCTATGCATTGCAAGGGTTTTACACCATTGTAAAAATTTGAATTAGATCTGCAGATGGGCGCCTACCCAGATGACCCAGGGCATTAAAATTAAAGGAGTCCCGCAAGTTTAGTGTAGTCTTTTTTTTTTTTGTGGCTATGACAATCCAATAATTGGATGATGGATCGGGGTGGCGCAGCAATATAGATTGGCAAACGAGCAAACAGGTCATCTGATGATAAGAGATCACTGCCGCCCAGGACCATCCACAACGCTTGGATCATGAATATGTTGTCAGATCATCAAATTGGGAGGGAAGAGGGAAGAAAAATGGATGGGAAGACGAAAGGGGAATGAGGCATCCGGTAATCTCACTGAACAAAACGCGACAGCTAAGCTGTCGCTTCACGTCGGTCTCTTGTGAGACACTGGTACCGCCCGGACGAGCCTGCCCATTTCTGCTGAGTCATGACTGATAACAGCTTGGCTCTACCACTTATCAAAACCTATAAATCTGAAACCCTATAAATCAATTAGGCTGCTTGATTTTTTTGTATCAAAAATGTTTGGTAAATACAATAATCGCAATTTCTAACAGGATGTGAGAACTTTAGCAGCAAACTTTCCTCAATCAATTTGGTTGATTCCCCTGCGTGCTGCTCCGCGTTAAACTGCAATCTAAAATAATCCGTGCATCACATCCTTTGGGAGTGTTATGTATTAAGGTCAGGTGGAAGCTATAGCGCTGTTTCCCAATATCTAACTACGGGCTTCACATTACCGGATATAACACTCATACACCCAGCCATAGAATAGATTAATTTTATAAAAAAAAATACTCCAAAGAATTGGAAACCTCCTTTTTTTAAAGTCGGTTAATAAAACCTTACTTAAAGTATATTATACCTATATAGTTCCGATTTGTTTTTAGAATTTTCAACACATTCTTAAAGTTTAAACAGCGTTTCGAGCTTGATGTATGACTTTCTTGTTATAACTTATATCCACTTGAACATGTGAGCGGTTATTTTGCCGATATCGAAATATCAGGCGTTTTACAGTACCTAACTTGTACTTGAACAATAATATGATATAAGTTGATGTTTACACGTTTTTTGGAGAGTATGTAATTTAGTTTATTTTCAAACATTTCCTTTTGTAGAATTAAATTTGCTGTGAGCTTTATAATAGCTTAGTATATTCAACATCATCATTATTATCATTAGTTAGGAAGCCCATTGAACATATTCCTCTTTACAGACATTATTTTATATTAAATATATAATTTATTAATGATTTATCATTATAGCAAGCCTGTTGCAAGATATTTATTTATTTAACTTCACATAAAAAAGTATTGTACTTGCGAACTTAATACCAGAACATTATCTTCCAGTCAACCTTGAGATAGTGCAGAGATGACAGAAGTAGGGGTACATATGTATGCTAATTCGATTAAGTATTTACCTATGAATGTACATTAATTATATAAATATAAATAAGTATATATATACATACATATGAGCTAAATATTAATATATACATTATATAAATATTTACTATAATACTACTATATACAGATTACTATTACTATTTATAGATTATTGTAAACAAACTTTAACAGATAAAAATCACCGCTGAATTAATAATTATGTTAATATTACTAATTCAAACATTCGACATTATGCGTCGGAAACATTTAATCTGAATTCTATGGAAAGGCCTATTTTTTCCTATCATATCCTAGGCTGCTAAGTGATGTACATACATGGCATCAAATACAGTTACATACATTAATAATTGCAAAGATTTCCGAGTAATGCATTTATCTATTTCTAAATTAATAATTATATTTACATGATAACTATTTATCTTGATGGACATGGTCATGTGTCAGAATTTTAAAGATTCCGGAGAAGCTCATGAAGGCTATGAACGGTGATGTTTAATACTAGTAGTTATTTAATATTTTTGACTTTGTTATTATAGAAAAATACGATTACAAGCGATTTTTACTAGCAATTAAATTGTAGTTAATTATCGATTGTTAAAATTGTAATCCAAATCATTATCCAACACGGATAAAAAAGTAATTTTGCGTCATTCATTAGGTAAGTGTGGGACAAGGGCAGGCAAAAATCGTGCCTATTTACCTCTAAACAACATGTATATATATTTTTTTATAGCATAGGTCCGGCAAACGAGCAAGCAGGTTACCTGATGGTAAGTGTAAAGTGATCACTGCCGCTCATGATCATGCACGAAATCATTGATGTGTTGCCGGCCCATCGGATGGGGAGGGGAGTTCGAAGGAAAAAGGTTGGGAAGAGGAAAGGGGTATTGGGCAGTAATTACTGTCAATGTGTAAAAAACAAACACAATTTTCTCAAATTAGTCAGAGGTCTATCAACACTTATTTCCCTTTTTCTTTCTCTCTCCGTCTCTTTCTTTCCCTATTCGTTTTCAAAGGCCAACCATGGACTGGCATCTAGGTAGCATTGTTCAGTTAGCGGCGACTATCACTAACCTACCTACTGGTGGTAGGATTTTGGTATCCATCGTACACAGTGGTTAGTAGTGATAGACATAAAATAGCATTTTGGTTTCATTCCATATACTCGTATAAATATATACAATCAGGTTGGCATAGTTATGTCGATCGACTAGATAGCCACCACGCGGCGGTAAGGGTCTTGGTACTCTATCCACTGTCTGCTGGTGTTTTTAGAGGCTGTCCCACCCTCACACCCGCCACTGCAACTCCTGTAAGCCAGGATCAACAGTGGCACGCATTTTAATGACATACATACATACATAAACACACGCTTTTTTCCCAGAAGGGGTAGGCAGAGGTGCTACCAGAACACCCACGTTTCTCCTTGTATATTACGTCCCACGATGTGATGTGCGAGCCTATCGCCATATCGGGCACAAATTCCTGACTCCGGTCTGATAATGAATAGAAAAATCCAATATCACTTTGCCCGACCCGGGATTCGAACCCGAGACCTCAGCTTTGCAATCATACCGTAGTACCATTACGCCACCGAGGCAGTCATTTTAATGACACCGAGCATTAAAACAAAGCGAGTCCCCGGGAAAGCCTAACTGTAACCCGCAATGAAATCAATTATAAAGTTAAATAAATACGAGGAGTCGGAATTATTTAAAATGTTTATTTAAATTACTTAGGAAATATTTGAAATATTTAATGTCGAGTATGGTAAATTTTGCCGTGTCATTAAAACAATCAACCGGTTGTTCAATTTTCAAACTTTTGGAATTAAAAAACAAATATGCACAAAAACATATAATGTACATAAATAAAATAATTTATTTCATTATTTAGGCTGGGCTAATGTTACAAAAAACTTTTTAGCATTGATAATCAAAATATTTATGCACTTTTTTAATTATTATTTTAAAGTAGTTCAATTAATTATTTCCAGCAGCGGCAGTCACTTGGTATTTTACGACATTACCTATTTTTATTTACTACCTAGTCAATCGTTTATGGTATTTAAGCGTTCGTAAATGTTCCTTAATTCCATCAAAAGTCAAGGATAATTAAATACATTATCGGATACAAATTCCTGACTTCGGTCTGATAATGAATAGAAAAGCGAAATTTTTATTTGCATTGTGTCTGAAGTCAATAATGCTAACACCTGGCTTCGTTTTCAGTTGCAGTCTTGATATACCATGTAATATTGTGATCCTGGGTCCGAAACTCTATTGTGAAAATAATTCGCAGTCCGGAAGTAATTGAGATACGAAAACGATTAAAACGCGTCTCATTTTGCCAAACAAGCGTGCTGATCAAGTACGAATAGGAATCACTATAGTTACGCATTCAATACGTTGCTAAAAATCTGAACTTGGCAAAATATAGCAGACATAACATTAAAAACATTATAAGATTATATGTTTTTTTTTTTATTGCAAAGATTCAGCAAACGAGCAAACAGGTCACCTGATGGTAATTGATCATTGCCGCCCATGAGCATCCACAGGGCTGGATCATGGGTGTGTTGCCGGCCCAAATTGGAGGGGAGCGGGGAGGGAAAAGGATGGGAAGAGGAAAGGGGTATTGGGCATCCGGCAATCTGACTCACCGAACGAAACGCGATAGGGAAGCTGTCGCTTCACGTCGATTTCCTGTGAGACAGTGGTAGCGACCCGGATGAGCCTGCCCATTCATGCTGAGTCATGACTGACAGCAGCGTGGCTCTACCACTTCCAAAGATGTGTGCTACTTCTTCACAGCCAAATAATTGGTTTATATTAGACTTATCTTTGACCATAATTGTGACTATCCATTTAAATTGTCAAGGTTAAAAATTTCAAAGTTGCACTGAGATAAGAGATTAGATGCCTTGAGCCTAAAACAGGCAAATAGGTAGAATTACTTTCGAGTATATTTTAATAGGCGGTTTGAATTATTCAAGACAAGTTCTCAGTTTATAAAGTTGTTTACATTACAAAAATAAAATAACCAGATTCAGATAAATCACGTTAAAGGTTTGTCTTCCTGGTGTTTTTTAAACATTTTTTTCATACAGGAATAGGCATTGCTTTTTGTTCCGCAAAATTTTAGATTAGAGACGGCGTATTACTATTTATCACTAGTTACTAGAAATAGTAATCATTTGTATAGTTTTTTTTTTCTATTGGCATAGCAAAATAATGCTTGAGTACAGTAATTTACGCTTTTACACCTTGTATACGGACTACAACGGTGGTTCCTATGCAGGCAAAAAACTAATCTGATTGGTGTGTGTTAAATTACAACAAAGTGCTTTGTCTTTGACATAGAATGCTTATGAAGTCTACATACATAAGCTTAAGGCCCCTATCCAACTGGCGTTTTACGAGCGGTTTTACGTCGACGCTGCATTGACGCTGCATATATTAAAGTATATGTCAATACGGGAATATGTAATATATGACGCTAGACAATCGCCATGTCAACGTCGCGTCAACGCAGCGTCGACGTTGCGGAGACGTTCGAAAACCGTCACCGCTCGCAAAACGCCAATAGGATAGGGGGTCTGAGACTGTATCCACGAGCGGGTAGGCAAAGATTCCACTAGGGGCACTTGTCGTTGGCAAAGATTACTTTAGTCCCAAGATAAGATGGTTCATAGTTTTCTAAAACATAACGCGAGACAAAGTATAATATAGATTTCTATAATACCAAAATGGTAACAAAATGAATGTCAAGAGCATAATAGACTAACTTGAACATTATATTTAACTTCACCCATTGTTCGGCTTTTTAATGAAAGGGACCTTTATAAAGTTTATCCATTAGTTAAGGGTTAAAGTCTTGGAAGCCTTATATCAAGCTAAGTTGATTTATCAATCGGTTATTGATGAAAACCCAGCAATCTTTAAAGTAATCAATGTATACGATTATTGATTCCCGTTTTTCTTATTATTGTAGCCATAAAATGTTATAAAATTGTAAATGATACTCTATCGCAGTATATTACCTAAATCCTATTGCAGGAATAAAGATTAACTTTGATTATAAATATGATTTACTGATATTTATCTACTATGTAATGTCTTTGAACGGTCATTGCTATCTTTATAGAATATACGGTTATCAGAGAGCATGAAGAAAAGGCGTTTATTGCAAATTTGCGGTATGAACAAAAGGGGATAATGGTAATAATTTCGGCTAGAACACAATACTTTATCTCAATCATAAGAAAATGGACATGACTCAAATTAAAAAGGAAGAAGCCGATTTTAGAAAAAACACAAAGGCAAAAATTTAAATATATTTAACATTTAATTTACTTTGAGGAAGAGGTGTGTTCAGCGGAAAACTTCTTGTGGATGAAGATTTATAATCTGATGAATATATTTTGGAATAGTTAAAGTGTTTTACTTATATTCAGCCCGCTCGAGATTAAAATAAAAAAATATACACATGAATTGATAGCCTCTAGCTTTTTTAAATTCGGTTAAGGTGTATGATTCGCCTTTGAACGTATAAAATCAACAAAAGACAATTAACTAATTTAGACTCCATGCCGTAAGAAATGCAGTTGAATCTTACAAAATTATGAATTGAAAGTATTATAAAAAGGGAATATGATAGTCAGCGACCAGGCTTGCCAAATGGTCAACAAACCAGGAAATTTAACACTGAATTGCTAGGAATAATGCCCTTAGGCATTAAGTCCGCCTGTACAATTTAAATTTGTACAAAGTGTTAAATAAGTAAAGAATGATTTCTTAGATGTATGGGAATGTAACTGTTATGTTATTGTCTTATATTATTTTGTTGAATTAAAACTATTTTTTACGTATTTCATCGCCGATTGGGTACAATTTTTACATTTATTAATATCCCGACGTTTCGATCACTTTACAGCTTTACTGGTCACGGGGCGGAACCGAGTTTTATGTCAGTTGCTAGGAAGTTGCCAAGAATAGAAAGAAACGATTTCACAGAAGGCCCACTCTTACGATCCTCTAGGTCGTTTCATCCAGTTCGCAGGTCATTGCTCCACTCAACTAAGGTCACAATTTTACAAATCTAGACACGTGTAAGACAAGGTTAGTAGTGTTAGCTCAATTCTTAAACTATAATTTAAGTTGAGCAATATATTTTGGGCCTAGATTTGCTCAAGGTGCTCCGAAATGTATCTATCTTTTATGGTTGTTGGTATACACGTATTGGCAGGTTTCTAAGAACTTAGTTATTGTAGATTATTTAAAGAAAAGTTTGTTCGTGAGGTTAATGACGAAACAATAAGAATGGGACAAAATATCAAGGCTCAGCAAACCCAAAATAGATGCGAATGAAAAGGCTATAAATATATTTAAAATTTCCAACAAAAAAAAGAACAAATAGGTACTTATTAAGTATTTTGTACCTTTTCTGTCGAATGTGCGTGGAGCTGTATTTATAACTTGTCAGACGCGAAATGCCGAGACGTTAATTGCAGGTTTTGTCCCGGGCATAAACCTTTGACTTTTAGGAACCTTGTGACGATGCAACATTGTGAGGAATCCGTCTTATAGAGATAGAGGAATGTTTGTATGAAGTCTGCCTATAGCTGCCTGTCGCGATAGGCGTAGTGAATTATTCCTTAAGCTTTTAATCTAACTGTCGTTTATAGAGGAATCTCAAAGAGTTTATTATCAATTATAAATTTATTGTCATACAGTATTTATTCCAATCAATTAACAATGTTACATAACCTATAATAACACATAGTAATTTAATCTACAAAGAAACAATAAAGAAAATACATAATAATAATAATTATAGTTAAAAATATAAGCACAAATTAAAAAAGAAAATAATAAATTAAAGAATTTCATATTAATAATTTCATATTTCAAATTAATCAAAAAGACCGCCCCGAACCATACCCGGTGAGAATGTTCCCATTATGCTTGCTACATTGCCACGTTGAATGGCAAGAGATATGTGCTGCACCAAGAATGATTCGGCGCGGTGATCCTGCCCATTCCGCCTCAGACGTCGCCCCAATTCACGGACAAAATCCTTAGCCTCTGCGCACCACACCCCACTGACCTCAACCGCGAACGGGACGAAAAAATAAGCACGTTCAAGTGTGGCATACTTTTGATGCTTCTGAATTGCCGCCCATTCAGCAGCCGATCCGGCTCTTCGCGAGGTGCGAGTCAAGTGAGAGGCCGCATAAGTGCTGACACACGTCGCATCCCACAACAGACAGCGACCCTTCTCCCACGGCACAAGTGTGAGCCCGTCAGGACGCTTACCATCAGAGCGACTCAAACCGGGCGGTTCTAAGGTGGAGGGCAAACCGGCGGACACCAAAGCACGACGAATGACCTCGTTCAGCATGTGGTGGCGTGGAAAACGTCCCGCCGATCTGCCGCAACTTAGACCGTGGTGACCCGTGTCGTCAACCTGTACTCCGCACATGCAAACGTGTGACTCACAGATTTTGCTGCCGACTCTGAGCGCCACGGCTACACTCAGTGAGCCGTCGTCGAGGAGGGTACCCAAGTGAGGAGATGGAATTGCATGAAGCCAAGCCCCCGACTCTGGGGTGGATACCGATTTAAGCCGAGCCAAATCAACTCCTCGTGCCGAATGGAGAAGCTCGGCAAAACTTGCTGCACACACCTGCTCGTCCCACTGACGCTGCACACTTGGGTTCTCAGGCTGATCAGCGGCCGGACACAACAACGACCAGGCGCTTAAAGCCTCCGCTGCGTAAGGAATTGCAGAACTGTCCCCTTGTAATTGGAGTATATTAGTGACCAGTTCTACAACCCCATGCGCAGACGCCAAAAAGGCCGATACGCTGACATCCCTCACACGCCTAACACCCAATCCACCGTGCCGAATGGGTAGAGACGCTTGTACCCATTGGTTATCGTCGAGGTGTATATTTAAGATAGTCTCCAACGCGTCCTTAATGTCGCTATCCAATGCATCGACTTCATCTGGGACAAGCCATGTTGGACATGTTCTCAGAACGTACATTAATTTGGGGACAGAGAGGCAGCTACGGTAGAGTGTAAGAGCTACGTGGCCAGACAAATGCGGGAGATGTTGTCGGGCAGAAGCAAGTGCACGTGTCCGAGTACGGAGGCAATTAGCCAAGCCGTTTATTATTTATTGTTAATATAAAGTTTTGAATTATTTCATAGATCAATTGTTTCTCCCATACACAATTATGCAACGTTAGACTTGTATGGGATCTATCCTGTACGGAAAATGTGTAAGATTTGTTATAATATAATTTGTCATGTAAAAACCTTCCAAAACTGTTTTATAAACGATTTATGTAATTAATTAAAACGGTTTTTCTTTAGGTATATTTAAGTGTGTGTGTATGTTTTTTATTGCATAGGCCCGGCAAACGAGCATACAGGTCACCTGATGGTAAGTGATCATTTACGCCCATGACCATCCACAACGCTTAGTTCATAAATGTGTTGCCGGCCCGTGAAATCAGAAGGTGAGCGGGAAGGAAAAAGGGTGGGAAGAGGAAAGGGGTATTGGGCATCCGGCAATCTCACTCACCGAGCGAAACGCGACAGCTGAGCTGTCGTTTCACATCAATTTCCTGTGAGACAGTGCTACCGCCCCGGACGAGCCTGCCCATTCACGTTGAGTCATTACTAACAACAGCGTGGCTTTACCCAATGTGTGTGATTGCTTGTAAAGCATATTTTTAATCTTACAATAACTCAATTATAATATTATTTTTTAATTAATTTCAGACATGTACCTATTAACTATGTAGGTACCTATATTTTTTTTTATCAATGCACTAAATGTATGTGTTACATAAAATACATAGTTACAGTAGGTATAGCAAATCCGCCTTCACATCCGCGCCACATAAAGCAACTGCTTCAAAACCTGACATCTGTCAAGTACAAAGTGATTGTATGCGGAAAATAAACAAACAGCGTTACCCACGGTTGTTTATTAATGAACTTATTTATATCTATAGCGTGTTTGATAATCGCGACATTGCTAATCACACCTTTTTTGGACGAGGAATGTAGGTACATACATTCGTTCCTTTTTGTTTCGACTTTTAAAACTTTTGTTTTTTTATGTCCAGAGCTGTACGCTAATAATAGCCATGCATATTTTAATGAATCTTAAATCTCATACGATATGTGCTGTTGCTATTATTAATATCAATATAAATAAATGCATATTTTTTATTAATAATTTTATTTTAAGAGTATTTTATAATTCAAAAACAAAATTTGGCAGAAATTGAAAATGTTGCTCTCTAGTAACAACTGTACCTCTAATACAGAAATCTTTTAACTGTTGTTGGAATTACACTATTTCGGATTTCGGAAAGTCACAGATGGGTTGTAAGT
Source organism: Theretra japonica (assembly GCA_033459515.1). Lineage (NCBI taxonomy): Eukaryota > Metazoa > Arthropoda > Insecta > Lepidoptera > Sphingidae > Theretra > Theretra japonica. The sequence continues at coordinate 9,491,032 of CM065944.1, forward strand.
TACTGGTGCTAGGTCTATGTGAGAGGCCGCCTGGGTAGGAACCACTGCAATGTCTATTTCTTTCGTCAAACAGCAGTGTAGATGCACTGTTATGTTCCGGTTTAAAGGACATTGTAGCCATAGTAACTTCTGAACATAATGAGACTTAACATCTTATGTGTAAGGATGGCGAGCGCAGTGGAATGCCAAGCATTGCCTTGTAATTCATGGAGTCGTTTGGTTTCGCTACTGTCCATGAGCGATCGTATCGCTTACCATCAGGCGAATGGCATGCTCATCTCGCAATTCATGGCAATTAGAAAAAAAAAATATCCATCTAGAAGACTTTCCGAAATTACGTGTATTTACCAACTATCGTTCATTTTTATTTATACGAACATAATTTCATTAATAAATTAATTCATTAATAACTAATAACTATAACAACCAGCCTTCAATGTGCAATAGGCTAATCTTGTGTATCAAATTAAAATAGAATCTAGTTCTACCTATAAACGCGCTTAAAAAAATCATACAACTAAAAATCTAACATAACTCTTTCGTGATTAATGCAAATATATCACGGAGCTTTGTTGATCAATCCGGTATTATTAAGTTAAGCAACAAACGGAATTATTACTACATATTACGTCATATGTATGTACTCATATAGAGTTCGTCAAACGGTAGTATTGTAACATCCGCGATTGTTAGATTAGGTTATGTTATTCACTTTGGAATTTCCATCGTGTATAGTTGTCGCCATTTGGGCATAAATAAAGTGCGTGGTGGCCTGCTGGTAACGAACCAGTCGCGACTTCCAACATACACGGTGGTCGCGGGTTCAAATCCCAGGGCACACCTCTGACTTTTCAGAATCATGTGTGTATTGAAAGTCAATTAACACGCACTGTAACGGTGAAGGAAAACATCGTGAGGAAACCTATGCAGGTTTCCAAGGTATGCACCGTGGCGATTCGAAATAATTTCTATGGTATGTAAAAGTCCGCCAACTCGAACTAGGCCAGCGTGGTGTACTAAGCCTAACCACTCTTAATTGCTCTCTAGATTGTAGGAGAGGCCCGTGCCCTGCAGGGGGACGTATATGAGCTGATACAGATACAAAAATATTATTCCAATATACGCTCTACGAAAGTTCAATGCTTATAAAACTCCATGATCCCAGGGCCACTTACATAGTTGTACCTACATACAATCTATACATATAAAATTGTATTCAACTGTAAATAACCTTCTTCTCAAATATTTGAAAGCCCGAGACACAAATGATAAGAATTTAAATTACTTATAGATAATTTCAATGCGTGGGCCTCGTGCATATCTATCGATATAAGGTCAGATACACGGAAATAACATTTCTTTGACCGCGTAATGTAATTTATATACACGCATTAAGAGGTATTAATGCGACCATACATCTTAAAATTAATTTATTGCTCTAAATAAATACACGCAACAATCATATCCATAGTCCTGACCCCACACTAAGATAAGTCTTGTGTGATGTGTCGTAGAAAGCAAAAACTACGAGAGACTATTCGGTCTCACAACAACTAAATACTGAACAAAAAATTGTCTCGGTACGGGAATAGAACCCTTGACCTCTAGTTTTATAGCCGGCTCTTAATCAACTGTACCTGAGTATTTTATATTAGATACATGCCTGTTAGAATCGTCATCATTTGTGCAAAAACATAGTTAAATGATAATTCTGCATCTGTCGATTGCTCACGATTGCTTCAAGCAGGCAAGGAATAATTAAAATCGTATTTATTAAAGTGCCATTTGTATTCCGTATTAATATATTGAGTACATTTATACGACCTTTATAGATACGTGGGCTTTAACATGCGAAATAAGTAATTATCGTGAGAATTAACTTAGAAAACTACATTCGAACAATACTACAAAAATCTCTATGAAACTCTTTGGTGAATGCCTGCGTTCTGCAGTGGACTTCCTCTAATCGAATAAAGCGAGAAAGAGAGGGAGAGAGAAAGAAGAAAATCCTTATCAATTGTCTGACAATCTTTTAGGCAGAGGAACAACACTGCATTTATCGATAGGTGAATGTCATATAATACGCTGGATAGTGGATGCTGGGCGCTTTCAACAGGCTGTTGTAGAAATCCTATTTATGTGTTAGAGCCAGCTATTGACAGACGTGACTCAGCATGAATGGGCAGGCTCATCCGGGGCGGTCTCACAGGAGATTGACATGAAGCGACAACTTTGTTGTCGCGTTTCATTCGGTGAGTGAAATTGCCGGATACCTAATACCCCTTTCCTCTTCCCATCCTTTTTCCTTCCCCCTCTCTTCCTGATTGTTAGGGGCCGGCAACTTTAAAGGTAACTGTTTTCATCAAGTCTACCAAGACTTGATGATAAAAGTTAAAGATAAAAGGTACCTTGTCGTACCAACGATAATTTTTATCACGTCGGGCATGCCTGTTTTTAACTAGGTTGCGAAAATTGGTAGTCTTATATTGACAAAAGATAACAAAAATCAAGTCAACAAAGACCTTATTGATACACAATCTGAATGGAAGTAAATAAAAAAAAAATGTGATTATTAGGTAGGCAGCGATCTGGTTCTATTATACCCGTGGCATTGCGATGGCTCATAAGCAGTGGTTACCATCAGGCGAGCTGCATGCTCGTTTGCCTGTGAAAGGCCAATAAAAAATGTTTACATTACCATGTAAGGAAGTATGGAAGTCAAATTACAAGTAATATAATATAACATAACGATAATTCCCTGAAAGCGAAATCTAATAAACATGAAAGGTTTCGCCGCAGAATACAATTACCAGAAAGAGCAAAGCCTTCAAAAAGCATTACCATTAACGTGCAGAGAGCTCTTAACCGTACGCCCAAATGAATATTTGTGTGGCCTAGAGATTTTCACTTCAATTTGTGTTTAATACAAGCACCCAAATACATGGAAAGTTCAAAGTTATTTTAAATAATATAAATAAAAAACAGTTATACAATGTACTATGGGTTCCACCCTGAAATCGCGAAAAAAATCAGCTGTTCCATACATTTTGAAGATTCAAACGATTATATTTGTATGGGACAGCAGAATTTTTTCGATATATCTTGGTTGGCCCCACAGTAAAAGTTGTTCATTATGATGAGTATAGCGTCCCCCTTTCAGCTTTATATACCCTTTATGACTAACTTTGTATATATATTTACGTCTTTTATAGTGCAAAGCTGCCAGCCGTAAACATTTCAATATAAGACATACAGTTTAGCCGTGATTAATTAGAACGTGTCGAGATATCACTTACAATAACTAGCATACAATTAATACCTACAGGTGGTCTATAATACCTAATTGAATAAATCTAGGTCGTTAATATTCTAGCTCAAAATATTACTGCGATTAATTATATGTCACGTTTTGGATTAGCCAGGTTCACATTATCTGAACCTGAAGGCCTAACCAAAAATTAAAAATAATGATAGGACATTATCTTTTACTTTTAGAGTTCGCATTACGGTATCACTTAAAATATGCTATATGAACATAAATTCACGCCTTTTACCCGAAAGGGGTAGGCAGAGGTGCCACAATGACATTCACATTGCGTTTTGTATGTTCCGTCCCGCGATGTGATAGGGGGCGAGCCTGTCGCTATATGGGGCAGAAATTCCTGACTCCGGGCTGATAATTAATTGAAAAATCCATTATCACGTTGCCCGACCCGAGATTCGAACCCGAGACCTCAGCTTTGCAATCGTACCGTAGTACAACTTCGCCACCGAGGCAGTCTTAAAAAATTTATATATGCTAGTTAGCATTAAATTAATTCTTAAAAGCAATCCATAATATCTAATATAAACATACATACATACATACATAACCACACGCCTTTTTCCCAGAAGGGGTAGGCAGAGGTGCTACTAGAACACCCACGTTTCGCCATGTATATTCCGTCCCACGATGTGATAGGGGGCGAGCCTATCGCCATATCGGGCACAAATTCCTGACTCCGGGCTAATAATGAATAGAAAAATCCAATATCACTTTGCCCGACCCGGGATTCGAACCCGAGACCTCAGCTTTGCAATCATACCGTAGTACCACTACGCCACCGAGGCAGTCTTCAGTTCTAATATAAATATATACAATAAATATGTATATAAATATTCGAGCTTTAAAATACTGTAACCAATTCGTCATCACGTTTCGGGTCAGGACATAAGTATATACGCGAGTACAGACTCACGTCGAAGTTTGAAAGAGTAACAAAAATAAATATCAATAACAGGATATTATCTTTGTTTTAAAGGTTTTTAATGCCTCTACGTCATTGAAAACTGTCTATTTAAACTTTCAAAATTTAAATCTGCTTTTTTGACCTCCGTCTCAACTTAATTTTGTCATACTAGGCTCTATAATTATCCTCATTCGTATTTCAGTACATTATTCGTATCACGACTATTATTAAAATTACCAATATTAAACAAAATTTATTCATGATTATAATTAAAATTATCGGACTGTAACATATCAATAAAACTATGGTAAAGGCCAATTACAAAAAAAAACTAAGCTGCTGATAAAATGACGTTTTATTAAATAACTTGTCTAATATATAATTGTTTTTAGCTTAGTAAACGATTGTAGGTCATCCAACACGTACATTTAATTACCATATTAACGCAACTTAATTTGTGTGTTAATGTGTTATAAAAACAAATTGGCTCTTTAAACAATTAGATTGTTGAAAGAGTTTGGAAAATTAAATACTTAATTTTACAAAACTATTTTAAAAAAGTTACGCCCGGACGCCCGCCTACAAGGTGGACGGAAGACCTGGTTAGAGTTGCGGGAAGTCGCTGGATGCAGGCCACTTCCAACAGGTCAATGTGGAGATCCTTGGGGGAGGTCTATTTTCAGCAGTGGACTTCCTGTGGCTGAAGAAAGAGAGATTTAGGCCCGCATTGTGCAAAAGAAACCTGGAATTACTATTTCTTAAAAAAGGAGACAGCGGCAACTCTAACAAAATCAAGACAGGTTAATAACACAAAACCGATATGTACAGATAACAATTATTTAGAATACAAACAATTGGAACAATGGCAAGAGATAAAAATATAAGTGTATAGATACATAATAGACGATCTTATCGGTAAAAGCCAATTTTTACCAGAGACTGTTCGATGGATTTCATAGCAAAAAGGTATACCTACAAAAAATGTGTTTGTGTTAGAAATTAACAAAATTTAAATAACAACCATACGAAACGCAGTGAAATCTTTAGCCTAACAAAGGGTCAAGTCGCTTGAATTGGGTTCGCGAAATACTTCCAAAAGTCACGGCAGACTAGTATTTGTTTTAATTGACATTATATACTTAAGCGTCATTTACACGGGGAGAGGTTCCCGCGACAAGAATCGTATACGATTATCGCATGACATAATCACCATAGATTATCGTGTTCTGACAACCGTTTACACGATGCAACTTTTTTATATCCTTACGATTATTGTATCATCGAGTCGAGAAACTCTCCCCGTGTAAATGGGGCATTATTGTGACATTTATGAGATGAACAATTGTAAAAAAAAAGAAAAACAAAACAAAAGTAGTCAGTTCGTGTTATCGAGGGAATTCCTTGCGCCGATTCTTCTTTACAGCTACAACACGCTCCGAAGCGGCGGTAGAACGATTCAAAAGATCATATGAAACACTAATATTATAATTAAAATTTATAATAATAAAATGTAATTTGAATAAAGAATATTTTGATTTTGATATCTTTTAACGAACCACAAGCTCAATTTACTGTGTGAAAACGTGCCGTATACTTGGTATTCATCTAATATTTGGAAGGTAATAGTCATTTTAGCAACCAGATCATAAAGTATCCATTCCGAGATTTACTTAAATTATAATACAAAAACTATAGTAATTGAACTCGTAGCATTAAGCACCATTTACACGGGGAGAGATTTTCGCGGCGAGAATCATACTCGTATTAGATTATCGCGTGACATTACCGTTATAAGATTATCGTGTTTGACAAATGGTTACACGATGCAACATTTTTATATCCTTACGATAATCGCATATTATAGGCGAGAAACTCTCCCCTTGTAAATGGGGCTTTACAACAATAAATAATATTTTTGCGCGTAATATTTTGTGCAGTGTGGCTCTGTCAGATTACTTTACGACAGACAGCATTCAGAAAAAGGTAGACGGTAGTGAATACGTAAGTAGGTAATTATGAAAAGGGTAATAAATAAGATAGTGATTAATTAATAAATGTAATCTTAAGAAATAAGTCAAGCCAGGTGTGAAATATGCCTGTAGCGTTTAATTGCTGATGAATTTTAAACACTTCTACGGAAATTAAAGCTTTTGATATTCATATTAAATGGTGTATTTAATTTTTACCATACACCTTAGGCAATATTGATAATATTAATTGCAGTGAATAACAATATGCAAATATAAATGTGATTAAATGTAGAAACCGTGACTGATTTTATGATTATTGTAATTAGTTTATAAAAATCAAGTTTTAAGATTACTGAGATACGAAGAGCACCTGGTTTATATTAATCGTCTTCAGATGATTCGCTTACTGGTTTTTCAAATCTATCTTATTCCTACAAATAAAAGTATTGTTCTGTATCTGACTATATAAGTCCCAGTGCACGGGCCTCCTCTACAATCGAGTGTACAACTGAGAGGGGGGGGGGGATACACGCTATTATCTAGATACACCTACGTAGTATTTAAAAAGTTTGCACAGTTTGCCAACCAGGGCTACGCCAGCTTGGCTATACGGCCTAACCCCTCTCAACCGTACAAAAAAATAGCTGAAGCGTATTTAAAGTTCTCTCTACTTTAAGCCAAATTTTGGACTATGAATTACTATGAGTAAATGACATGAATAAAAGTCGTCCAAATGTATGTAAAATTCATCAAGTTCTTTTCTCACTTCGAAATCATTTTGAAAGACTGAAACCGCGCATATAGTACATATTACATAGGTAATTAACAATAAAATATACATTGAAATAAAACTAATTCTTACGGATTTTATCGGACAGCCCCGTCCGCCCCGTGACCACGAAAACTGTAAAGTGATCGAAACGTCGGGAAGTTAAAAAATGTAAAAATTAAATCAAATTCGCGATAAAGTCCGTAAGAATTCGTTTTATTTCAATGTGTAGCAGTCGCGTAAAATATACTTCAGGGACAGTACAAACACATTTACTACATTCTGTTTCAGGACATAACCTACTTCAAATGTCTACTAGTTTACATGATCATCATAGTTCCAGCAAAATCTCTTTTAGAAGGTAGACACCCCAATTAGCATGAGGGTGCCTTACACAGAACTTATGGGGCTGATGGGCTGACTCGCTTTCACTTTTCATTTATTTATTGACCAATATTTGGCTTTTAAGATATTAGGGCAGTTAAAAATGTGGTAGAGCCACGCCTTTGTCAACCATGGCACAGCATGAATGGGCAGGCTCATCCGGGATGGTACCACCGTCTCACAGGAAACCGACGTGAAACTATAGCTTCGCTGTCGCGTTTCGTTCAGTGAGTGAGATTGCCGGATGCCCAATATCTCTTTCCTCTTCCCATTCTTTTTCTTTCCCGCTCCCCTCCTGATTTTATGGGCCGGCAACACATCTATGAAGGAAGTGTTGTGGGTGGTCATGGGCGGCAGTGGTCACTTACCACCAGGTGACCTGTTTCCTCGCTTGCCGAACCTATGCAATCAAAAAAGTTAGTGAAACAAAAGAGGTATATATGAACAACAACATTTGGCAATCTATATAACTATACATATATCATATACCTATCGTTGGCAACGCTAATAAGAATTGCGAATTCATCTAGTGGGTACTAGGTGCATACGAGTAGTTAAGTATCTTTTCCAGACCACTTCACCATGTTTCTAGATAAGGGTTCATGTCTTTTCGACGCAATCTCTATCAATAAAATGTTCTTTATCTTTGAGGTAGACCGCCACTTCGTTTAAGCCAATAAATATTTATTTATTTATTATTAATGAAAGCGTTATTGTACACCTGTGACATAGAAAAATAACACAATAGTCAAAAAGGCGGTCTTATCGCTCGAGGCTATCTCTTACAAACAAACAACCATAAGATGGATAAGAGATAACGTCACTTTTGGGGTACCATGAGATGGACGAAAGAAAAAAAAAACAAATATACATTATAAATATGTACATATAAATATACAAAGTTTCTAGTAACATATACGCAATAATATTAAAACATAATAATTACATAACAAAACTTATTATACAATACGTAAATAATAAAATATAATTGTATAATGCAATATCGTCATTTACTTTGGGAAAGGTACTGTTTGATTAATCTTCAAATAATCAAGACTTGGGCATTTCAATAAAATATTTCGTAAATAACTAAGCACGCGGCAATCCATCGTCACCTTGTAATAACCATGACACTTCCTGCGCATGTGATTGACAGGTCAATGTTACCGGACCAAGATCTTGAACTAGGCATTTCGTTTATTTATCTTTATGACTCGTGCGTTGTTGCAATTCGTTTGAAAAGGTTGATGTGGTTTGAATGCATTCTTGGATGTAATTTTGATAAAAGTCTACACCTACAAAGTTAATCATTCAAATGGTATATCCAGATTGCGACAGATAACGAAGCCAGCTGGTAGTATTAGTGACTTCAGACACCATGCAACTAATAATTTCGCAATAAAGCAATTTTTTATGCAATTTTTACTTATCATATTTGGTTAGTAAATACAACGATTTTCTAAATAACAATGTATATCTTTTTATTTTTAAAGACACAATGGTAGTTGGTACGTAAGAGTTTAAATTATAATTTTAGCCTAAACTAGGTATTTACCACCCAAACACGATGATATTCGAAAAATTGCAAAAAAACCTGTCGCTTCTTTTGAGAAAATTTTAATTGGATTGAGTCTGTAATCACTAAAACTACCACCTGGCTTCGTTTTCGGTCGCAGTATTGATATACCCTGTATAGTGGTGGTATATTATGGTCCAAAGGAAAGTGCATTAAAGTACGTATCGATAAAAGGTAGAAAATACTATCTATGTTTTTACCTACATTAAACTAGCAATTAGCTGACCTTTATTCAAATAAATTCAATTGTCAAAACAAACATAGCTATCAGTAATGTGATCATTATCCCGTACGTTTTGATACTATAGTACATTCATACTAGTATAAATTATAAATTCATTCTGACCTCAATATAAAATTATATGTATAAAGTTGTTGATAATATGAAATGACGTCACACTTCAATAATTAATCAAACCTGACCTATCTACAGCGCCTTAGCTTCAGTTTTCTTGCAGTATCCCTTAGTTACTGCTGGAAATACATCCACATAAACAGAGTTCACTATCGACTTTATCTATAATTTTGGACACATACATACATACATAAACTTCACGCCTTTATCCCAAGAGGGGTAGGCAGCGGTGCAACCAAGACACCCACGTTTCGCCTTGTGTGTTCCGTCCCACGATGTGATAAAGTGTGGTACAATTTTCTGCCTCCGGGCTGATAATGGATAGGAAAATCCAATATCACTTCGCCTGACCCGGGATTCGAACCTGAGACCTCAGCTTTGTAAACGTACCGTAGTACAACTACGCCCCCGAGTCAGTCGATAATTTGGGACACATCATTGATATTTTGGTAAAGTGTTACAAGAGCGAGTTTATGCCTTCATGTTCTTTATTCTTTGGATTATATAACAAATAGGTCATATAACCAAACTTTTAAGTCCTATTAACGCAGGCACTATAAAAAAACCACCTATTAAGTAACCATGCATTGCCAAGTATGAAAACTTTGAACTGCATATCTGCATAGAATAAATAATCACGCTAAATATTCAAATGTTTGTTTACGCAAATAAAATGCTAATACGGAACCCAGTCAAGGTCTTCTCCGTGCGTCTCTCGCGAGGACCTTGCAGTTACACGTGTTGCTTTTGCCGTCTAACATTCGAGTATCAGTTATTTGACCCCGCTCGCAACACTCAATTATGATCCTGAATAATCCTTCTCTTTTCATTGATCTACATTCACTTGCACCGCAAGTAGGTTTAGCATGCGTGTATAAATTTCATTCTAAACTTTCGGCGAAACCATTTGTGCTAGTTAGGTTTCGGAGCGCAGCCATGGCGTTGTTGATGAAGGTAAGTGCTCTGTACTTAGTCTTGCAATTGACTTTATTTACCAGTGTAGAGAACTAGAAGACCTGTTAAGAATCATCACGATTCGGAATGTTGCTAGTGTTGATTGTTAAAGATCGGCATTTAGAGAAATAAAGCCGCGTCATCTGCTGCTGTTTGTTTGTATATTGTGCGTTTATGCATTTATGATGTCCAGTCATAATAATATGCGGGTTGACCTAGTCTGAATTATGTTGATTATGTAAAGCACGTTTTCAAACATCAGTGGCTAAGTAAAGTTCTCTTACGGTCTACAGCTAAAGCATTGTTCTATTTATAATATGATCATAGAGAAATACGATTTTTTTGTGTTTGTCGTAAGTAGTTGACCGATATTAACTACCAACCTGTTTTGGTAGCAACAATTTGGCAATTTCGAAAGCCTTCGTGGCGCAGTGGGTTATACACCGCCTGTGCAACGAGAGGCCATGGGTTTGATCCCTGCACAGAAACAAATGCTTGTGTGATCCACTGGTATTTGTTTCGGGTCTCACACCCGATGTTTGTGAGACCGAAAAGTCTGTCGTAGTTTCTGATACCCACGACTATGTGTGTGACTGTTGGGTGTATTTATTTATTTAATTTGCTCTTCGTTTATGATGGCTCTCCAAATACGAGTACATCAGGGTAAATATTGATGGGTTATCGAAATTGGACGTTTAACCTCGGGTTATAAGGTGTGAAAGAGGAAGTTTTAGATCTCTTAACAACTTAACAACATTCAAATGATAATGCTGTTACTTCTTGTTGATTTCTGTGTGGCATATGTTACAATCTGATCGAGCTCGACCAGATTTTGAAATTCAGAAAACATGAGTGGACGAAGTGGTCCATTAATGTTTATGTGAAGACTACAGCATTTAATTCTTTTGAACTACTCGTATATTTTCGCCCACTATTATCAATCCTATACAATGGCCTACTAATATCAAAACCACAAAATTCTCAGGCAATAATAGTCACCACGCGGACCTAAATACATTAGAACACTAAATTAAATGATAATTAATTAAACCAATTAGAATAGCCGCATAGGAATAAATTAAGGCATTGCGTTCGAAATTCGAATGGATATTAACTGCTTAACTTTACGATATTAGGAAGTTACGCTGTATCAAAAGCATAAATTATGAAGGGAGCGATTTAAAATTAATATACCTTGTTCTATAGGTATAGCAGTGGATTTGCGAGTATGTCATTACGAAAATCACAGTTATATTTTATAAATATACTCAGTTTTTGACTGAATTACAATAATCCAGTCCATCCAAAGGTAAAGAAGGTCTGGAAGAGATCGCAGCTAGCGATAAGGCCGCCTGTTGTAACCATGGCTTTAGTTTTTAAGTGTTTTATTTGTTTTATGAACTTCTTTCATTTTAGTGTAAAATAAGAAATAAAAGTTTGATGCTGAGTAGGTCGGAATGATGTTAAAAGAACAGAGAGTAGTAAAAGGTTCCTGTGTGATTAAATTCTGGAATATTTTTAACATCCTGTTCTTCGTGTAGGACAGTGGACAGGAGTATCAAGAATTAGCTTAGGAACAACATTAGCTTAAGAATGACAAGGCTATAATTACATACAATGAGTTGTGCGTTAGTCGCATAATTTTATTGCGCCACATTTTTCTATAAGCTATATATCTTTATATATAAATATATTGCATACTTCTCTTAGCATTGGTGTAATTTCAGCATTACAAAATTGATTGAGGTCATATCACTATAATGATTTTAACTGTCAAGGCAATGGCTTGAAGCTATGCTAAGATCTGATCAGTTGCGCCACAGTCGAGAAATGAGTGGGCGTAGGTTCGTGCCCCGCTCCGAGACAAATATGTAAACCACATATTATAATTCTTCTATGTCTGGGTGAAGTAAAACCAAAAAGTATTTTCGTAGTTTCTGATACCCACAAGATTAGATTATGTCTATTGTTGAGTCAGGACTGATGACTATACTGTAATATTGGTACAGTATAATGGCCTATTATAGCCCACTACTGATGATAAAACTGGTCTTTGATCGAGAGTTCGAATAAGAAGGCTTAGAGAAGACTCTAGAATCAGGTATAGTCTCCCACGCAATCCTATTGCAAGTTGGACTATAGATACCACAGAAATACTTAAAATAATCTCTATGGTGTTTTTCTTCACGTCAAAGTGTGTAGTTACTGACTATATATATATACGTGAAAATGAAAAGTCAGACGCGTGCCCTAAAATTTGAATACATGACCGCTGTGCCTTGGTTACGGTTTATTTACTCGTATGATTAATTATTATCGACAGGTATTTTTACCTATTACTGAATTTCGCAATATTAATTCTATCTTATTGCCAAAAGGACAACTTAAAATTGCAGATAATTGTAGGAAAATAGCCCCTTTATGCTACCGAAATTATTAAAGTGCTAATGACCGTACAATGAAGGACTCTCAAATAAGGCTTCAATAGCAGGTCCCAGTTTACCGACAGGTTACTTAAAAATTATAATTATTGACCTCGTGTATTCAAAAATACATAATAAATGAATCAAAATGTGACGAATTTTTAATGAGACATTTAAATTTTAAAGTATTGGGTCACAATCTACTTGACGGAATTGCTATCGGCAACATACAATTAAAAACAAAATATTAATTGTCGCCATAAAAAACGTCACGAAGTGAACAAATAATATAATTTAATATAACATTGAGTGTTGGTAAACGGACCAGACGCGGCTGCCAGGATGCCCAGTGGTCGCGGGTTCAATTCCTAGGGCACACCTGAGATGTTTCGGAATTATGTGTGTATTGGTAGTCAATCGCCACGTACTATAACGGTGAAGAAAAACATCGTGACGAGACCTGCATACCGTAGCGATGTACAAGAATTTCTATGGTTTGTAAAATCAAAAATCATATCAATACAAAATTTATTTCAGATTAGCAAATTCCATAGAATATTAGTGACACAATTTCTTAAGCTACTTAATATAATCAAATAAAATACTATTTTATTTTTGCCTTTAACTCGTTCCACCCACATTTTATATAGAGGACAGTTGTCAGTCACAGCGGTCCGCAATCATTTTCAGAATACTGTTAGCACTGCCACGAAGTCTGGATAGGATCGATGCAGCTTTCTTCTGCGTTATGCATGAAAGCCATCAACACGATAAAGTAAAGTCCGCCAATGCGAAATAAACCAGCTTGGTGGACTAACCCCTTTCAATCGTACTCTCGATTGTAGAGGAGGCTCGTGCGCTGCAGTGGGACGTATGTGGGCTGATACAGTATAATTTTGAGTGTCAGAAACATATTCCGGAAAAATAAAAGTTTTTTTTTTTCATTTTATTTACCCTGGGCCGCGACTAATTCTTTAACTAAGAACCAAAGCTTTAAATTATCTTTAAGAATCTGATTAATATGGATATGCAAACATAGCAACTGAATTTAAAATGCAAGAAACACATTTATTGCTTTCTAATATCACATTAGCCAAAGTACTCATTAAAAATAATTGCTTTCAATATAGGAAATAATGAAATGTTGATTAATTCCTTGTAATTCATATTGTTTACTATTAAGTACAATTAAATTTATTTATAGTAACCTATTACCCACACGAAAATAAAAGAAAATAATCAATTTCTGCTAAATGTGACCTTTGTTGTAAATTATGGAAAACAAGATAAAAAACGTTGATAAATTATTAAATATACTGTGTACCAATTAGTTAATTGGTCCAGCATTGTCTGTGATTCATACGACTTTCAATCCTGAATTGAGTTTTATAATTTAAATACAGCGGTGTATGAGTATAAGCTAAAATGCCAAAATGCAAATATAACCAAATCTTATCAATTTACATTAATTCGAAGCTGTTCATTCTTGTTATCACATTCATATCAATTAGTAAAAACTTAGCCACTATTTCTGGTATAGCAAATCTAGAGCTACTATTAATAATCTTATGAATTTCAATCTGAGTACACGTTTACATCTATTCTATACAATAATAAATTTGTAACCGATCGATGTCTGTACATGGAAGATAAATGAGAATAACTAATATGGGGGGACTATATTAAAGTAATAGAACCCAAAACAATGTTTTTTTTTAATTTTTATCTGTGTGGTTGTGCGCAATGAACTCAGAAACGGCTTAATGGATTTCGATGAAATTTACATATCTTGAGTGAGAATGAGACGGGATAAGGCGGGATATAACGGGACGGGACGGGATGGGATTTTTTATAAAAATAACGATGCAAATAAAGTTGCGGGCAGAAGATAGTGTATCTTATGTATGTATATACATGGATAGTGGCGTTAAAATTTGTTTTATCTTCAATATTTGTTTTTTTATTTTACTTATTTAGTAAACATTTACGGATTATTTTGTCTCGATGATACGATAAAAACTATGCAGGCTATTCGCTTACTACTGCAACAAAACAACTCTTTAGGGCCCTCGGGAATATTTTAAAATTATCAGATAAACAGTTCCTGTAAACTTTTAATAATCAAACTTATTATATAAAATTACTTTCTTCCATGAAGTAATTTTAACACAATAATAAAAATATGAAATAGTTAAACATAAATTGATAAATATGATCACAACTAAAGACCTTCAAGAAAGAGCGTTGACGATTTACATTTGCGAGTGTTGAAGGGTGGCGATATTCATTTGACATCAACTGATAGCCAACTCTTCCGTAAACAAAAATATAAATAAAAGAACGGAAGAAAGAATAAATCATTTAAGTGATAAATAAATGCCGTCAAAAAACAAAATAACTCATATTGCTACTTCTAAAACAATTATTACTTTGCCTGTACTGCCTCGGTGGCGTAGTGGTACTACGGTACGATTGCAAAGCTGAGGTCTCGGGTTCGAATCCCGGGTCGGGCAAAGTGATATTGGATTTTTCTATTCATTATCAGCCCGCAGTCAGGAATTTGTGCCCGATATGACGATAGGCTCGCCCCCTATCACATCGTGGGACAGAATATACAAGGCGGAACGTGGGTGTTCTAGTAGCACCTCTGCCTACCCCTTCTGGGAAAAAGGCGTGTGTTTATGTATGTATGTATGTAAAGCAAGTATTATAACGGTTGAAAATATTTTATTACCGCGGGAGGTGATTTATTCAATACATTACGTTAGTTACGGGTGTCAGGTGTTGATTATGCATAACTGCACTGAATTATAATGCACTGACTCTACACGATTGGCTTGTGCAGAATCCCGAACGTGATTTCTAATAATTTACGTCGTCGCAAAATTACAAATAAATATTTTTATTAAAATTTATGTTTAAATAGACTGCCTCGGTTGCGCAGTTGTACTACGGTACGATTGTATAGCTGAGGTCTCGGGATCGAGTCCCGGGTCGGGCAGTCATATTGGATATTTAATCACCTATTTTCGTATTTCAAAATCACGAACTTCAATGCATAATGTGATTCTCTATTTCATTATTTCCTGGCACGAGAGTTAAAAGGGTTCTAGACTTTAAAGAAAAGTTTGTTAATCACAAGTATATTTGCATCAGTACGAGTAATCAAATATGAGTAAATAAATGAGACCTAGGTCCAGCAGTGGACTGATGATGATGAGTAATCACACTCTAGCCTTTCATTTTAAGATTTCCCTGACTGTACCATAAAGTATTAGTCATTCCAACTATCTTTTCTAATGACAGAATTATACAAAATTTAGATCAAGATTTTATTTATTCAAATTTAAATGACGCATTTGAGGGACACTACCTCTTACGTGTCAAAAAAAGAAGTCAAAAACTAGATTCTATATGCTCACACTAAAAGCGCCATAATATATTATTCTTATAATAAAACTGAGCAACTTCGAGAACAAAAAACGGTACATAATGCTGCGTTTATGCAAACTAGACGCATATAATTATACCAATCAGCGTATATTAGAACAATTTCATAATAAACGGCAAGGAGGCAATTTGGTTGGTGACGAATAATTTGCTCTTAAGTATAGTAGTAGGTATTTATTATACTCGTATTGAACACTATTTTCTAGCTCTTTTAAAAACCTTTATTTATCCTGATTGTTTTAGTTAAGTCTTTGTTATTATCATGGCTCTTGCAGGATGAGAGCAACCAGGGAATATCAGACGCAGTTTTTAGAATGGAAAAAACGAAGACAAATATATTTTTTAATCTTTGCACCCCATACTCTATTGTTATTTTCAATGTATAGTTAATTATTTCATTTAAATATAAATACTTATATTCATAAATTCATGCTTCAAAAGGCGCAGGTGAAGTTCATACCAATGGCCGAGCTTTTTTCCTTCCAAAATTTAATAGATCCGAGTCTATCGTCTGCCGATTACTTTAGGTCGAAAAAATATTGTAGTTAATACCCCTATTTATTTGATTCTGTATAAATAATCAATTGATTGTTTGTTTGCTGGACGACACGAGACATAATTAGTTACGTCCCGTGAAATCGTGAAAATGTATATATCTTATACATAATTTATCTATTTATGTAATTATCACGCAATTCATTGCTGATTAGTAAACGAGCCTTATTAAATCATTCAAATTATATACAGGTAATTCGAGTCGGCCTGTTAGAACAACTATTGTAATGACAACAATTTTATCGAATTATGATTACTTCCTAGTGCCGCGCGTTCCATGCAAATGTTACAATTTATATAATTAAAATTAGATAGGTAATTATTTCAATGTCAATGCTTTGTTTGAAAATTAGGTAACTAGTTTAGTAATCGAGTTATACAGTGAATGAAACTTCGTGATCATAACAAATTATTCGCGAATTTGTCGGATCAGGGACACATTTTTAAGAGGTTGTATACTATATAATCAAAAAACGTCAAATACCACTGAACACTACAATTTCAATACCTTAGCACATAATTACAGTCTGTTTAGTTAAAAACTAAAAATATAACACACACTATTACAAAATTGAAAAGAAAAATGAAATAACACATCTATGTTTATTTATTCAAGCGAATAAAACATTTCCACGAAGCTTTCTCCGTTAAATATTTTACTCTAAAACAATTTTCAAGCTCGCTTTTCTCCTTTCATAAAGGAAAAACATTTCCTGAAATATCACAGCACTTCCTGTTCCTACAATTTATTGAAAAAGGAAAAGTAAATTCTATATTGTTGGAATAAACAACTGCAGCAAATGGAATCGGCATTTCCAGGAAAAATAATCAGGAGAAACTTTTCCAACTGAAAAGGAAAATTGTTTACGTCGTCGAATCAAAGCTAGTTTTCATCGTGAATGAAGTATTTCATTTCTGCCGCTGTGAATGTTTAGCCTTGCTGAATAAAACGGTTCCGTATAACATTTTGAAAAGTTACTTAGGTGATTATTTTAAAATTATTTGCAGCTAGATAAGCTATTTATTAGCTTATCATTTGAGCGTATGTAGATTACATAAAAATACATGGTTTTCAAGCCCGGTGACACAGAAAGGTCCTCAAGCAGTGCTGATTTGCGTATTCACGTTCACCCGCAGTGCAAAAAGCATTCTGACATGATCAGCGATGGAGTTCTTACAGCTTATTTTAGACCATTCAGTTCATAATAGGTGGTCTTAGTATTACAACCAGTCTCCCAGATT
This sequence comes from Theretra japonica, assembly GCA_033459515.1. Classification (NCBI taxonomy): domain Eukaryota; kingdom Metazoa; phylum Arthropoda; class Insecta; order Lepidoptera; family Sphingidae; genus Theretra; species Theretra japonica. The sequence continues at coordinate 9,508,939 of CM065944.1, forward strand.
TTTTCTATGGACCATATCAGAAAAATATTTTGAATACGCGCTATTCATTACAAGAATAGATTAATTTTAGTCCTTCTCACAGACTTTTTAAGCTTTAGTGCTTGGTTTCATAAAAATGCATGTCATTGTGTATTATCTACAGTATCTTATAAGAGTTACAATTGCATGTGTTCTAAGACTAAAAATATACAGTCCCCAAGGATGCTACCAGAAACAAGTAAACTCGTATTTAATTGCATTCCCTTTGATAGCGAAATGCAAACAGGAATACAGTAGTTACGTAATGGTTGTCAAAGTAACAAGGGAACTCTAATACTGCGCTAACAGGGTGCAGGCGCTTGTTTTCACAGAGCTCGACGATGCATACAGCCGAATGGGAATGGGAAAACAGCCATAGAACTAGTAATTTCGTAGACAGGTATCTTGTAGACAATATAGATGTAGGACCGGCATTACGGTGTCGAATGTTAAAGAGCTAAAGAGTGGAAGTGGTAGAGCCACGCTGTTGTCGGTCGTGACTCAGCATGAATGGGCAGGCTCATCCGGGGCGGTACTACTGTCTCACAGGAAAGCGACGTGAAGCGACAGTAAAAAGCTGATGATGATGATCATCATATATTGTCGAAAACTAAGATGTTTTTCTATCCCATAACACCGTAATCCGGAACGAATATAAAATGTTGATCAATTAAATAATGCGATAGATCCTGCAGTAAGGAGGGGATTTTATATCCAGGATATATATAAATACCACAATAAAAATAACGCGATCCTTATTTTTAAAATCTGACCTTTATATTCAATATAATAGAGTGGCAAGGATTGTTTTGTATGCAAATCATTACCCCATTTGCTTTTATATTCTACGATCATTTACTATATTTTTTTAAATATATAATGAAAAAAAACTTAAATTAAAATGATTTTATGAGTACAAAATATCATTGTCAATACCTGAATCCTTTGTTGGGAATAAAGAATTTATTTATAATTATATAGGAAGTGTCTGCATCAGTAATCTTAATGAGATAATAATCCGTTGATAAACAATACATCGATCAATAATCTTAATTGTTCTCTTAATTGCAGTATATTAATCACTCTATTACAGGGCTATGTGCATTAGCAACATTGTAATTAACCGTACAGGGCTTCCCAAACTGTATGTCGCGACAACCTGGGGCGTCGCAGCATTGTCCAGGGGGCGTCATGTGCCAATGCGACCGAGCCGAATGAGTCAATCTGGAGCACCGTTTTGGGAAGCTATGCTCAGAAAAGCATATACATTGTTCCAATTATCAGTTGGCCAAAAGTGAAATACTCTTTTCTTTTTTTGCTTATTTGTTGGTTAGTCAGTTTGTTACTCTGGTGGCGCCGTAAAAAATAGCAAATGCTCAAGGGCTTCACAGTATAAATAAGTTTGGGAAACCGTGGTATAAAGAATTTGATATGCGTAGAATAATGTACTGTTCTGTACTATGTCAACCCGGAATCGCCCACTATCACCGTGGCACTCCTTTACAACTGCGGGTTCAATTGAGGGGCAATGGATATTGTCCACCAGGCTGGCCTAGTGCATGCGGTCTGCACATACTATAGAAACTTTAAATTATTGTAAATAAACATAACTGCGTTGGAACAGCAGAGTGTAGAGTTGCATTTTCGATTCAAGGGCAAGTATTTCTAGCTTTTTGAAGTTACCTTCAGTACATACAGCTAGATCTTTCGCTTACATTATGAAAAATGAGGAAAGGTATTTCTTACAGGTCCATACGAGAAATACGAAGGTATGTAAAGAATTCCAAGGCTCATAATTTCACACCTGCATATTTGTCAACAAGTCTCGTTACTATCATAAGATATAATCTCGAATCAAGTAATACATTCATAGAATATTTTCTTAACTTAAAAGAATCGAATCCATTCTAGGAATATCGATTGTGCAACCTGGGATTACGTGGTTGGTGGTGGGTTACACAATGTATACCACTAGTTTCAAATGAGACTATTCAAAACTTAAATTATTTTCGGGATATTTTATTATTCTCCGACGCTATAAACGTCGTCATAGGACGCCATTGGCATAATCTAAAGAATAAAAACGATGTTTTATATTATTTATTTATTTTGACAACGTTCGTGGCGCAGTTGGTTTGACGCCGGCTGTGGAACGTGAGGCCGCGAGTTCGATCTTCACACCGAGACAAATTTTTGTGTGATCAGCCGGTACCTACTTGTATTTGTTTCGGGTCTGGGTGTTTGTGAGATCGAAGTCTCTCGTTGTTTTAATACCCACGATACAGAATCGATCTTAGTGTGGGGTCAGGACTATGTATGTGGATGTTGCGTGTATTTAAAAAAAAAACGAGAACTTTTTATTTCGTACGAATCTATAGTTTTGTAACTCTATGCAGTCATCCAGGTTATTAGTCTAGGGGAGGGGCCTCCCTCTCTCGCGAGCGCTGAAAGCTGCTTTGATACGTGTATTTATACCGCCAGTATGGAAAATAATTGCTTTTCATTTGAAAACAGCGCTGGATATAAGGTCGCAAGCTTTGCCGCACAATAACGTCATATACATCACAGTGTATGTCAGGGATGTAATTAATTTGTTTAATGTAGATGCTTGCTCTACGATTGAGATGGTTTAGGCCATAGTTACATCACATTTGCAGATTTTCTCGTTTTTAATATAATATATTTATATAATACTAAGGCTCGATGAATCATGAATATACTTTATTTATTTATATATACTTTTGTATACAACATCGAAGAGTAAGTTTTAATTCTATAGTAATAAAAAATATACAGACGAATTGGGAGCCTCGTCCTTTTTTTAGTCGGTTAAAATAAACAATAGGTTATTAGTAGAAATGTTATTAAAGACAAAATACATAATAAGGAAAAATATTCCAATACAATCTAATTATAGCTTAACGGCCCTATTCATAGACAGATTTAAAACCTATTTTAATTATCAAATGTGTTGTCCATTTCGAACGACTTTTGAATTCAGTTTGAGCGAAGAAGACAAAACATTTTACAACTAAAATAGGTTTTAAAACTGTCTATGAATGAGGCCGTAAACCTTTCCAAGTTTTAGTCTATAGTATATAATTATGCGTTTTAGTGCGGTGTTTATGATTCTTCCGAACACCGTATTATTAATATTAAAATAATTTTAATGATATTTATTAATTTCATGAGTCAATAGCGAACTATAATTAATTACTTTAATCGTATATTTTCTAGATATTAATACGATAATGCGCTTAGGTGCTCATGCGCTGTAATTACCAGTAATTTTATAAAGCGATTGTATTTCATGCTGCTTGTAATTTTCATAATGTATCCAAGTTTAATAAGTTCAGGATATTAATTTTGTGCCATAAAATAAACTAGTTTGAAATTATAATACAAAATATTTTCTAATGTAGTAAATCTACTAACCAACTACCAACGACGAACCAGTCCTTTACAAAATTAATGCACATTATAACAAATACATTGCATTGTGAAGGCATATGACAACCTCCATGGCTCAGGTTAGACGAAGGTTGTGAAACGAGAGGTCGCGGATTCGATTACCGCAGCGAGACAAATATTTGTGTGAAACACTAGTACTTGTGTCGGGTCGGTGTTTATGGGACCAAAAAGTCTCTAGTAGTTCCTGATGCCCACGACGTATGACTCGATTTTAGTGTGGGGTCAGGACTATATATGTGACTGTTGGGTGTATTTATTTATTTATACGCATTACACGTTGGTGTCCAACTAGGTTGATTCATTCTTATGCTCACAGAGGCCGCTTGTCGACTTGTTTGTTGCTAGTAATCATTAATTAATGTACCTAATGCAATTAAATGGTCTATTCTACTGTATTGGAGGTTTCACTGAAACCTATAACACAGGTTTACCTAGCATAGGTATTAGATCAGTGTTATTGAGACAAAAATAACTTTAGGCTGAATTATTAACTGTGCTGTAATAGTCTAATTTTAATGGAAATATATATTTTTTATTTATTTTATTAGGTGTGACCTGTGATTAGTAGTAAGTATGTTGAATAACTAAATAAATAAAATATTTATTTGGTAGCCGATTGATCCCACATAGCGAAAGACCGTCTGGTTAGGTTAGGTTACAAGATGGAGGTACATCTTGTCTATTGTTGCAGCCAAGCAACCGAGGGTAAACACAGTTGCTTTGATTTGAAGGGCATCGAACCCTGTGAAATCATTGGACGTTAAGCGACTTCCGTAAAGCCCCATGTCGAGGGTAGAGTTTCTCGCCCCGAAGATACGATTATCGTAAGGATATAAAAAAGTTGCAACGTGTAAATATTGCCAGAACACTATCATCTTATGGCGGTCATGGCATAAGATTCTGGCCGCGAGAAACTCTCCTCATGTAAATGATGCTTAAATCTCAAAGACGAGTAGTAAGAATTTAGTAATTAGAAGTTAAAAGTAATATTGTTCCTGTTTACGGGTGTCTACCCGTATTTTACCATCATACAAGCGTCATACTCCGCTCGTCATACTCGCTAATTAAAAGTGAAATAAAAATAGGCACCTTGTTTACTTGATTATATTTTTTAGAATGGCCAGGGCCAACTCAATTAAATTATAGTACTATTTAAAAATAATAAATTGACGCGTTCTTCTCATATTTCAAAAAGTTCTGTTAATAACAACTTTCATTTATCTTGTATTGTTTCGGCATTCATTCTTCGTGTTTATATTTGTGCGTGTTGTGTCCTCGGTTATGATTTCCTGTTTTTATTTGCGAGTAATGTTTAGTAATTTCTAGATTTCTTATATTGATATGAAACCTGATCGTACGTACAGTACTATCCTGATAAGGTATAAACAGGCACGAGTAGCTATCGATCGCCGGTCGCCATAATTATGCCGGTCTGCTCAAAATTAAATAAACACAGACTGAACCGGGGATTTGATGCACTTACGTGGGTCATTTTGACTGGTTTCTCACGGTCATGTACGGTGGTCGCTGTCACGGCGAATACATATAAGTATGTATCTCATTTCCAGCGAACTCGTTTTTACGTAGCGTAGGTCGCGTAGACTGAGCGTAGATCCCCAAATGGATTTTTCCATTGTTTTTGCTGGATTTTTACATTGCAGTAAAGCTGAGGTTCTCAAAAATTTAATATTGCAAAATATCCGCAAATTGAGTAGGATTCAGGAGCAAGCTTTAAGCTTTATTTGCGAACGCTGTAAAGGCTTAGTATTGTCACCTTAAATACAATTTGTTAAACATAGATTTAAATAAAATGATAATAATAAGGTTGAAATAAAAGTGTATCATGTGAGTCATTGACACGAAAGAAGAAGAACATAGATTAATTTTAGAAGGAAAAAGTAGTTGTCGATTGATGGTGGTTACCACTCCTAACTTGAGAAAATTATGCGGGTATACCACCTATGAAGTCTTAGCACATTTTAAGGCTAGGCTGTCCCTAGCAGTAGCCTACGATCGTATACTAAATATTTTTTAAAGTGGTTGAACCATGCTGTTGTCAGTCATGACCTAGCATGAATGGGCAGGCTCGTTCGGGGCGGTACCACTGTCTTCGGAAAGTCACAGGAAATCAACGTGAAGCGACAGCTTTGCTATCGCGTTTCGTTCGGTGAGTGAGTCTGCCGGATGCCCAACACTCTTTTACTCTTTCCATCTTTAACCTTCCCGCTTCCCTCCCAATCTAATGAGGCGGCAACACATGCATGATTCTAGCGCTGTGGATGTTTATAGGCGGCAGTGATCACTTACCATTAGGTGACCTGCTTGCTGGTTGGCTGGACCTATGCTATAAAAAATCTTTTAGATTACATTATAGTAAGCTCAACAGGCTTGTAGTCTGTGTTTCGTTCGGTGAGTGAGATTACCGGATGCCCTCCTTTCCTACTCCCATCTTTTTCCTTCACGCTCTCCTCCCGCTTGATGGTCCGGCAACAAATCCATGATCGAAGCGTTGAAGATGGTCATGGACGGCAGTGATCACTTACCATCAGGTGACTTGCTTGCTCGTTTGCCGGACCTTGTAATAAATTCTATGTAATCGCCTAACATGTCGTACTACTACTTCGTCTTATATTGCACTCGATAATAATCGGGGTGCTAAAATAAAGTCGTATTTCAAATTAAACGTTTACTCTATGATTTATACTTATGCAAGATATGTAATTAAAACGAATATATTTTTATGTGAACGTGTCATTATATTGTATTATTTATTGCATGCAATATTTTAATACTCGTACTATGCTTGTTACAGTCGATTCAATGAATAATATTAAAACTACTGCTCAGGTATTCATTGCATTTACCTGATCTTTAAAAAATAGTTATATTTAATTGGGCTGTTATTTGCCTGTTGTATGAAAGTTTGATAATTACCAGCGACAAAATCGCCTCTTCATTGGTTAGTGGCTTCAATATATAGTACAAGATCCGGTCTGGGTCGACCTTCGCTCATTGAGTTTCCTAATAAAATAAATATTTTAAGCAATTTAATGTGTATTGTGTAATTGAACAAAAAGTAATAAAGTTGGCGCCTCAGATCCCGCCATAGCTATTTTTACGATAATTTTTTTCAGTAATTTGCTCTCATCGAGTTTCCTCACATAATTATATACAAATATAGAAAATAATATTACAAACACAATGGTATAGGGTTGGCTAAACAAAAGTTGGCAAGTCTTAGGGTAAGCACGATTTTTAACACTGAATAAAAGAGTGCAGTATGAGATATGACAGAGAAATATTATAGAAACCAATGTCATGTAAATAATGCAGAGAACCAGCAGTGTATGAGATTTTTGTATAGTAAGAGTATTAGCCGCAAGAGGGCTGGTAGCGACTGGATGCATAAAACAGTAGACCGGGCTCTGTGGCGTACCTTGGGAGAGGCCTATGTCCAGCAGTGGACTGCAACGGGCTGATAATGATGATGAAGAATATTGAACTCTATAGTTATTTCACCATGAAATAGAGAAACACGCCCAATAGTCTGCGCTCGTACTTTCGTACTGAATTTGTACCGTATTCACTTTTGAGCTTCCACTTGTTCAGTGTTCTCTACTAATCATTCTCTTTTCTCTCTCTCATTCTCCCTTTCTCTCTTCGGCCACAAGAAGTCCACTGCTGAACATAGGCCTCCCCAAGGCTTTATATAGAGACCTGTTGGAAGCAGCTTGCATTCAGCGACTTTCTGCAACCTTAGCTAGGCCATCTGTCAGTTTCGGCAACCGTGTCCACTTCGTTAGCAACAGGCCACCACGCACTTTGTACAAGTTTTTTTTTACAAGCAATAATTACTAGTAATTAATTATTTATTATTTAATTAAAATGGCTATGCCGGGATATGAGGCGCCAACCTTATTAAGTTTTGATCATTTACACATTATGTTGCATAAATATTAATTTTATTATGAAATTCCATACGGGAGGTCAACTCAGGCCGGATCTTAGACTAGCATGGCGACAAAAAATCCATTCACAAAAGGAAAATTGTATACAATTGTTAATAATAAAATTTAAATTACCCAATAAAACCAAGTCCGTCTTGCAGTGTACATGCCGAAGTATCAATATCGGACTTTTAATGTTCACGAAAAATGTGTAGGTGCTTTTAACTTTAAAGTATTTTTTATCTTTAATATTTCCAAAATAGAATCTACTTTTTTCATAGACTGTATTGAGTTATTGACATCTGTTGAATTGATCTGGAAAAGTACTAAATATTTATTTAAATTAATTATAGACTGTGGTTTTCCAACAGACTTTGACGTCAGAGAATTTCGTATGTGCAACTTAATGTGCGCAAAAGTACAAAACAAAACAAATCTACGTTTATTTGTTAATCTGCATTTTAATAATGTGAACTGTACTGAATCAGCCCATATACATCCCACTTCAGTACAGGGCCTTCTCTACAATCGAGAGTACAAATCTGACATCTCGGGTTCGAATCCCGGGTCGGACAAAGTGATATTGGATTTTTCTATTCATTATCAGCCCGGAGTCTGGAATTTGTGCCCGATATGGCGATAGGCTCGCCCCCTATTACATCCAGGGATAGAACAAACAAGGCGAAACGTGGGTGTCTTGTTAGCACCCCTGGGAAAAAGGCGTGAGTTTATGTATGTTACCTTCCTTTCTTAAATGCGTTTGGAAACATTACCCTAGTTAAATTAAATAATCGTTTATACAGTCATTATATATTCTTGTTACATATAATGTATCTGCGATAGCTCTATTACCGGCGCATATAAATTACTCGATTTCCCGCCGAGGTCTAATTCACGGCGAAGCGTGCGAAGACATTGATCAAACACTGCTTGAATTACAACTAATTACAATTACAATTGTTGGGACTTTAAGGTTTTTTACAAGCCAGATTTTGTAAATTTCTGCGAGCTGGGACTATAGATTCTGGGAAACTGTGGGCTGAAAATAATGCTGAATGTAAAACATACATTTTGCATATTATGTAGGTTAATACGATAGAACTTTAATTTGGTTGTTTTATTTAATCTATAACGGTGAAGAAAAACATCGTGAGGAAATCTGCATACCATAGCTATTTGTATAAATTTCTATGGTATGTAAAAGACCGCCAAACCCCACTAAGCTAGCGTGGTGGACTACATGGCCTAACCACTCTCAATCGTACTCTCAATTGTAGAGGAGGCACGTGCCCTGCAGTGGGACGTATATGCGCTGATACAAATATAATCAAAGAGTTGGAGACTACCGCTATCTTAGTCAGAACCAATGGCCAATTCTTATTGATTTAGATCTACCAAACTACTAGTACCAATGCATAGATTATAAAAACTTGGTAACTTAAAAATAATTTTCTTATATGGCGAGTGGTCAGAGGTATCGCCTGTCGTCACTCAGTAATTTATTTAGACGGCTCCCCAACCAGAACGCACGTCCAAATCAAAAGTGGTAGAGCCTCGCTGATGTTAGCCATGACTCAGCATGAATGGGCAGGCTCGTCCGGGGTGATACCACTGCGGGGTGATACGACGTGAAGCGACAACTTTGCTGTGACGTATTGTTCGGTGAGTGAGTCTGCCGGATGCCCAATACTTCTTTCCTGATCCCATCCTTTTTCCTCCCGCTCCCCTCTCAATCTAATGGGCCGGCATCACGTGCATGATCCAAGCGTTGTGGATGTTCATGGGCGGCAGTGATCACTTGTCATCAGGTGACCTGCATGGTCGTTTGCTGGACCTATGCTATAAAAAAACTTTCAAAACACGTAATAGTAAGTTTGCAAGCAGAGGCTTGTAGTCTGTATGTTCTTATAGTGTTTTGTACAGAACGTTCTAGTTACATTTTCATTATTTTATTTCGATGTCATCACAAATTATTTATAGTCCGTTAATCCCCATTCCCATACTAATATTAATCTAATATCAAAACAAAACAGGAAAAACCTCTTAAACGAGTTTATATGCAATGTATCTTTACAAACATATAAAAATAAAAAGTTTGTTTAAAGGCGCCAATCTCAGGAATTGCTGGTCCGCATTTAAATACTATTTTTGTGTTGAATAGTCAATTTAGTGAAGTAGTCTATGGGGTACTTAGTACCCCGGAAAAAAATGGCTTTATTGGACTTTCATCCCGAAAAAACCATTTTGACGAGAGCAAAACCGCGAGCAATACTAGTCGTGTATAAAAATAAATTCTTTGACCGCATAATTTATGCAAGTCTATAAAATATATGTTATTTAGTGTTATTCGGCATGTCGCGTCATATAGAAGACCGTATGCGTCATCATTTAGTCCATTTGAAAAATATTACTGCTATTATCTCAGTAAACATATACATAAACTCGCGCCCTCCCATTGGGGTAGGCAGAGACTATAGAGCGCTAAACGTTACGGTCCATAGATACCTCTTTCGCTTCATCTACTGTCAACAATCTCTTCATACACGCTCATCGGTATCGAGGACTCCGTATTTTGCCTTTCAAGTCTCTAGCACTGCACCTGTCGTTAAGTTCGGAGCTCTTTATAGAGATGATTGACATAAATTAAAGATAAAATAATTATGTCTGCCTGTGTAAAATTGCTGGCTAATACTTTAGGTCACTAAGGTCAACGATACACTTCTATGTTATTTGTCTTCTACATTCTTTGCATACCTGCATAATACATAAACACGCCTTTTCCTAGAAGTGGTGGGCAGAGGTGCTACCAGGATACCCACGCTACGCCTCGTGTTCCGTCTCACGTTATAGGGGACGAGCCTATCGCCATATCGGGCACAAGTTCCTGACGCCGGGCTGAATGAAAATTAGAAAAAGATCCTTTCCAATACAAATAACCTTATTTTTTTTTGTATAGACTATAGTTCAACAAATATATTGAAGGAGTTGTAAAGCAACCATGATCGTCCACACTTGCATCATGAAGATAAACATCGGACATTGCCATCGGAATAATAATTCTCAACGCTTTGCGTTTGTTGCTGTTTACACGTGCTGCTGTATATTATAATAATATATTTATATATTCATTACATAATCGGAATATATTCATAAGTTGTATAACATTATTTGAATCTTTAGGTCGCGGGACGTCGCTGGATGCAGGCTGCCTCCAACAGGTCACTGTGGAAATCATTGGGAGAGGCCTATGTTCAGCAGTGGACTTCCTTTGGCTGATGGATTGGATTGGATTTGAATCTTTTAATGCTGAGTATCTCGCCTGTCTGATCGAGAGTACACGCAAAAAAATTACTCTGAACACTTATGAGTCTTGAAAATACCAGTTTAATTCCATTTGGCTCATTAAAATACGCGGCTATGACTAAAAATGAATGTTCATTCTTCTAAGAGCAATTAAAAAGTGGCATTTTTGTCTAACCCACATAAATTTTAGGACTTACGGTATCATTCGTTTTCTAGGTAACACGGCTATTTATATTTTATATAACAGTTTTGTGTAGTATTCTTTGTCTAATCGGACTAAATGAAACCAGGCCAGGTCTATCTAGAATGTGTCCAATCTTTGATAACTCATATAAATATGAATAAGGCCCATTTTCCGGTATTGAGATGATATAATTTGTCTCTCTTGTCACTTGTGAAGTGTGTGCATTCTGGGATTTATAATTAACCCTAAGAACTTACAGAAAAGTAAGCTGGTATATAAGTAGGTACGCACTACGCAGGTTGTCTCGCTATAATAATATGTTCTTTCCCCGTTGAAGATAATTAGCTATAAATACGCAAGGAACTACGAAAAGTCAGCTGTATAGGGTGTCACTAAATTTGTTTTGTCAATCTGATCCCTTGCCAACTAGGTTATTGCTCATAACAAGAAACATGTACTCATTGGAATAGAACGAACTCTACATATTGATCTGAAATGGTGGGCTGTCTAAATAAAGTCGTGGACTATACTTGTATAAATATAATTTCTAGATCCGGAAAATAGAAAGCATTGCATACATTTTTAAGCATCCGCTTCGGAAACAACTTTAGCAATAGGAATGTTTAGAAAAATAATTCTGGGCGAGTTTCCTACCCGCAATCCAACCGTAAAACCGAGAAAAACTGAAATTTAAAACCAAATAGGCGTTATTCATAGACAGTTTAAAAACCTATTTTAGTTATCGAATGTTTGTCCTTTTCGAAAGACTTTAGAATTCAGTTTGAGCAAAGAAGACAAAACATTCGATAGGTAAAATAGGTATTAAACTGTCTATGAATAAATCCGAAACTATAATCCACAATACAATCGTACTTTGCAGAAACAGCGTGCAAAATCTCAATTATCATGTTCCGAATCGCGTTAAAGCAGTTCGCTAATTTGACAAGATAATGAGGGATTACCATATCAACGGAAATGAGCTGTTTATTAGTACAATGAATCGCGTGCACGCATGTTTTATAGCGTCATTGACCTACACCTCATTACAGGTGTCTCAAGCATTGGCAGGCCATAACTCCATTATTTGAGCTAAAGTAGGACCATTGTTGCCGTATTAAACTAAGACACGCGTTTTGTTCTGTCGGCCTTAACATTTTGATCATAGACAATAGATGAACAAGATAGTTTATCTTGGTGCACTAATGTGGTCTCTCATCCTTCTTGCATGGTATTCCTCGGTATTGAGCGGGTATTGAGGGTCGTGGCCTCCTTTCTGTATCACTTTCTCTCGGACGAAATAGAGAAATATATAAATGTGGTCTCCACGTATTATAAAATTGTTGAAGATATAGCGGGTCTTATGTATTTAGAACCTATTTAGAACTTTGCTGATCACTGGCCTCTCCTAAGAACTTTCACAGCAGCCGACTTAAGGCGATCCGCATCCAGCAACTTATTACAACCTACGTGATCTTTGTTACTTTTCGTCCCTTTGCGGTGATTTAACTCACGGTCTCTCGTTTTACAGAAAAATACTAGCTCATGGCCTCTGGAGGGCTGTCTGTTAAATAACAACGCCTAGAGCCAAGATCTAGTCAAATTAGACTAGTTTGAATGACGGGCTTCATGAGTTTAAGAGCGTAGCAACGTCTGAAAGAAGACCAAGGTTTTTGAAAGAACAACAGTGTTGCAGTTGGCATATCATTTCTTCTTCCCTTCAGCCACAATAAGTCCACTGCTGAGCATAGGCCGCCCCCATGGATCGCCACATAGACCTGTCGGAAGCGGCCTGCATCCAGCGACTTCCTGCGACCATATATCATTTATTTAGAAAAAATTCTAGAATCCCAAAAAACCTTATCCATACTCCTTTCATCTCCGGATCCCCCACTTTTCATTTCAAGTAACGCGACGCGATTCACCAATGTTTTCAATTACATTAAAAAAAGTTATCATGCGATGATCTGCATATCTTTGTGATATTTTGTAATACCTACGAGTCTGTTAATAATTAATCAAACCAAATGTCTTAGTTCAATATATTTTTAAATTTAAAAGTAATAATAATGGCTGTTGAAAATAATATAAAAATATCTTTATTTATTAAATCAAAACAGATTTGCCCCATAACCTTCAAATTTAATCTGTTAGGTATACAACCGTTTATAATAGCTTCGATGTTTATTGGTTGCGGTTTATTTAAATTAGTATGCTATTTATAAACAAATGCAAAGTTCTGGCTTTGGAAATACCTAGACTTTCAACTCTAAGCAATTTAATAATATTTAATTCAAATATTTGCGGATGTCTTATAAATGAGATATCTTATGTGGCTTAACAGAAATGTTGGAAAACATCGTGTCTTTAGCCCATAATGTTGTTAATCGATCGTCACTACTACGTCACGGAGTTTTACACTATTGCATTTACGTCATTAAGAATTTATAGGAGACCTTAATTGTAATATTGTTACTTTAATTGCCTTTCAATATATTCATACGTTATTTTGAGATATCAACGTATAATCCATGAAGTTATGCGAGGTTATACGAGAATATTTTGTAGGTGATTTTGTAGGCGCATTGTAATTACTATCAGCGTCCGACGGGGTCCTTAAAATTAAAGGCGCGACTATATATCGATCTTACTGCTTTATTCGGACGCCCGTTTAGACTATAATGGGCGTCCACGACAAATGATCGCAGGCTCTGTCGCCCATTGTGGACTCGCTTTCAGTGAGTGCGCTCCGCCCTCGTAATATGACTAGTGTTTTCGATGACACTTTAACATCCGTATTACAAATTTCGCCCCCCACCTCTGTGCCTGGACCTCTAAGGACATCTACAGACCTCTAGTATTAACTCTGCATAAGTTCGTTTCAAAGGGTCGCTCTGAACATCATGAGAAACAGTTTAACAATGGACTTCTTGAAAACAACACTGTAAATCTATATTCATAAATTATACTGATGGATATTTAAAATAACCGTCTCGTTTAACACAGTAGGTATTGTCTTAAAAATATTCCAGTAATGATCACGATTATAGCAAGCGGTTTTTAATTATTTGTAATTAAAATAAATTATTGTTGTATTTGACGTGTCTATTCACATTCAGCCGACTACCAAGCTAACCTACGTCATTAGTTGCAGTCAAAGGAAGTCGAAGTCTTTGAGAAACCCAATCTTTGCCCTCTATATTTGCCAAACAAATATATGACAATTCCAACGTGACGTCACGAATATTGCACAATCGCTATACTTAAAGCAGTTTCCATTTTCGAATGAAGGAATACAACCGTTATGGGGATGGCATGTCCATATAGGCAAACACCTCCAGAAATATACGTAGATAAAAAAAAATACAATAGTATGTCGCTTTATTACCAGTGAATTTCACATCCATAACATCCCTAGTTTAACAATAATGTTGAATTCATGTACGCGGCAAGCTTAACTAAATTAATACCAATTTGGTGCTATAAAACTATTAATTGGCATTTGCCTGCAGCTAAATATTGGGTATTTATTAAAAGCCGTAAAATGCATAATTACGTTGTCTGAGTGATTTAAATTAATGTGTGCATTTAAAATTATCTTACTAGTGCAGATATCTGTAGGTTAGGAAACATAAAGTGCTTTTGTGACATAGTTTCAATACCCGTACAAGAAAAATTAGGGCATATTTCTAGATTTAATAGTATTACGTTTCTGTCTAGGGTACTAACATCTAACTCTAACTTAACAAAGTTAGGTGTTAATACTTAGTTATCCCCTACTCTTAGGGTAAAGGAATAATATCATAAAACTTGTATATTTGGGAGTTTTGCGAAATAATTTAGAAGTGATATAAAGATACCACATTACGCTAAACCGTAGCCGTAAGCCAATTTTAAATAGACCCAGAGCCCGTGGCCGCCAGACTTTCGTCATTTAAAAAAACTGAAAGTTTGTCTGCGCATTCCTCTGATATAGGCATCACACGATCATCTATTGTGATGCTCCGATCGAGGTGGCTTTAGAAGTTATCATGTTTAACGTGTCTGGTAAGATGAAAGAACCATTAAGTGTCGGGATGCCAAGGAAACGATAGTTGCCATAACAAAATATATAAAATTCAGCTTTTATACTATAACAGTGGCAAAACTACATTTTATCGAAGTTTGAGGATATCGTAATATATTTCTTCCAGCTTCCGAAGCCACCCCGATCGGAACATCATAATAGCTGATCGTGTGATGCCTATGTCAGGGGCATGCGCAGACAAACTTTCAGCTTTTATAGAATGACGAAAGTCCTGCGGCCACGGGCTCTTGGTCTATAAAGACAGTACACAGCAGTAGGTCCTATTTGTATGCAGAAACATAATTTTAAATCACTCGTTTAATATGCAAAATCATTTTAACAGGTGATTATGGAAGTAATGTTAAATAAAATGTTTTATAAAACAGTGTGTCGCCTCGATAAAAGTTATTAGGGGCCGAAACGTCAAGTTGTGAGTTCCTAAGGTCTGGGCGTATCAAGTAATTTTAACCATAAGTAAAGTTGGCTCCATACATTTGAGATGCCAAATCCAAGGTTACTTGATGCAACCAGGCCTAAGATTCTTCATTTTGTTTCCTATTTCGACTATTTCCCTATAAAGTGGATTTCAAAGAGTTGTCGGTTATAAAGTACTAAGACATTTTTTTACGACAAGTATTAGGAAATCTTGTTGCGGTGACCCCGCGTAGGCGTGGGTTAAGGACGAATAGAAGCATTATGAAACTTTGCATGTAATATCAATTATGTAAGTCCATATTTTGATAAAAATATTAAGTAAGTTCATTGTAAAGGCCGCCCGTGTCCTGTCGGGCTTACATGGGCTGGATTACCGTAAACAATCAAACAATATTAGAAAATGATTTTTACACTAGCACGGTATTGTAAAGTCCGCCAACCCGCACTAGGCCAGCGTGGTGGACTATATGGCCTAACCACTCTCAATCGTACTCTCGATTGTAGAGGAGGCCCGTGCCCTGCAGTGGGACGTATATGGGCTGATACAATACAATACGGTATTTTAACTGCGTAGAACTACAGCTGCTCGTAAATGATTTGTAGTGAAATCTAGACACATAATTCCGGCAAGAATTAATTGGATTGTGATATGCAAAAAATATCCAACCCACGACGGTTCATAATATTCAGGTTTAAAATAAAGAACATTTTTTTATTTAAAATTAGCACAGGTAAATCTATTAGAAGTCCACCTCGTGACCACGAAGGTTGTAAAGTCTTCATAACATTGGGTAATTAATAACTATAATTACTAAAAGTGGTTATTTTTTCTTTTTACAAAATAACTATATGAAAGGATTATATTTTATAATTTGGCATAATTTTTTTAGTTTTATGTTGGATCATTTCTGCACCATACAATCCAATTATCTCGCGCAAGTCGACACTAAATAACTATATTGCTTGATTAGAGCCGGATGTACACTGGCTGATCCCGGATACCGGCACTTGCGTGGATCAATATTATGGCGGCTTTTACATCTAAAATACTGTGGTCGTTATGTATATATATGATTACGCCTGCAATAGCTAAAAAGTTTCCTTTTTAAATAATACTCCTACCACAATATTGAATCGTGATCCAAAGAATGATTATTTACATAAACATACATAAACTCACGCCTTTTTCCGAGAAGGGATAGGCCGAGGTGCTACCAAGACACTCACGTTTCGCCTTGTAGGTATGTTCCGCCCCACGATGTGATAGGCGGCGAGTCTATCGCCGTGCCGGGCACAAAATCCTGACTCCAGGCTGATAATGAATAGAAAAATCCAATATCACTTTGCTCGACCCAGGATTTGAAACCGAGACCTCAGATTTGCAATCATACCGAACAACTGCGCCACCGAGGCAGTCAATTATTTAGGAATTCTATGACTGATGACAAACATCATAAATGACTGCGAGAAAAACGACCGAAATATTATGTGCGAATGGCGGATTATCCCAAACCACAAATCACTTAGCTTTTAGCAATTACTCAGTGTCCCCGAGTTACGTGGTTTTGGTTCAACATGACTTATTGAGATTGAAGAAAAACTTAGCTTTTGATTTTAGGCAACGCTTTTGAGAAATATCCAGTCTTGGCTTGAACGCTACTTTCAAGTGTGGAGGTTTACTAAAAATGAATTGCGTTGTGATTTCCTTTCGCAAGCCACGTTTCTAAATAGTTTTGTTAAACCAACGAAGACAACATTATGTAACAGTTTGCGCAAAACTAAGTATCACAGTATGCTGGAGTAATTTTGAAGTAATTTTGAAATCGATCACTTCAATGCTAAGCGAGCGTTTTCCACGTAGTCTATAAAAATTAGCAATACTCTATTAATGAATACCTTAACCTTTAAAACGCCTCCATACACAATTAGCACACACGTCAACTGTGAACGCAATCTCCCTCATATAAAGAACAGTTCGGCTTTTTTATTATTTCACTATGAGCTTTTCTCTACATGTAATTTCTACATAATACTAATCAATACCTTCAATTGTTTCCAAAGGAGACTCATATCCCGACCCACTTACAGCTGATATAAGAAATTGTAATTGGCTATATGAGTTTTTAATAAATTTAATTAAAACAAGCGCCATAAATAAGTGCTGAAATTGACAAATGACGCAATTTAAGTATAATATATCCTCCGGTAAAATACAATTTAATTGTTTTTAGTACTAGACGGCCGAAACTATAGTATATTTTGGTGTATTTTATTAAAAATGGTTTCATAGATTTACGCGAATGTTACACAATGAAATAAAACGAATTCTTACGGATCATATCGGGGTGAGTCCACCCCATGTCCACGAAAACTGTAAAGTGATCGAAACGTCGGGAAATTAAAAAAGTAAAATTAAATCAAATTCGCGATAAAATCCGTAAGAATTCGTTTTATTTCAATGTATTTTATTAATGTTCTATTTCTGCCCTGATTCTATATTTAACTTGAATATTCTTTGGGTTATACTCGTAATTGGGTTCTACGAACAATTTGGTTATAAATTGCATCCTGGTTCTAATGGTTCTAAATAAATTCCACAATACCAAATCTACTCTAAAGTAGCCGCGCTATTTGAAAGGATAAATAATATATTCACTCCAGTCAATAAACTATTTCTTTACTGAAAACAAGCTACTGCTCTCTGTAACAAGGACAAACCAGGTAGCACGCGCTCACACTAATAATTCGAGTAGGGGTTGTATAAAATTGTTTATTATCCATAATTTAAGAGCTTATACTAAAATACATGCAAAATGATATTCATTTTATTATTAATATTATTTACGCAGAGGGAAGTGCTAAAACAATATCAGTGCAGGATATCAACGTAATATGAAGTGTTTATTGCGAGTACAGGAGCTGATAAAATCTCATGACTCCATCTTGTAAACTTAATCACTTGACTGATATAATGAAATAAAGGCGCTATGACATACAATGTGTATATTAATAAATTACACGATTAAAAACAAATTATGTAGCGACCAGCACACCTGATTTAAACATAAATAACCTTTATATTTACAC
This sequence comes from Theretra japonica, assembly GCA_033459515.1. Taxonomy (NCBI): domain Eukaryota; kingdom Metazoa; phylum Arthropoda; class Insecta; order Lepidoptera; family Sphingidae; genus Theretra; species Theretra japonica. The sequence goes on from CM065944.1 coordinate 9,527,447, forward strand.
GTGTTTTAATAAGATATAGTCGATTTAAATTATCATTTTACTTTGTCGAAAGCGTTTCGAAATGTAATACGAAGATAACGAGGATAATTTATGTTGTAATTTATTAATTTACATTTCGATTATCGTAGAAGTAAAGTGTAAATAAGAACTTAAAATAAATTAATACGCTAATTAATATTTAACTTACGAATTAAAACAAAAACGCCTCACGAAGCACACATAAAATCATGAAAAAAATTGAACAAAAACATATTACATTGAAATATATGTGTAATAAAAAAATGTGCGTGAGATCAGACATTATTACTTTATCATACTTATGAGTTAACCAATGCTTCTCGAGTAAATCATAGCAATTATAATCGAATTACTTTTGTGGCTAACACTTCATTACCTCTGGCGGTAATGTAAAGGATACATCGTAGATCCGAGAAACCATGAAACAATTTGTCTTTTCATTAATTAAGATAACGATCTCTTGCATTATTAATGTTATACTTTATTGCAACTTCAACTATTTTTTTTATAAATCCTTGTAATTTATTATTTAATTTGCAAACTATTTTATGCATTACAGTATTTCACGGACTAAATACACATTCTTTTTTGGTTTTAATACAGAAAGTATGAACGTAATCTCAATAAAAACAAAATGGAACAAAGAGTTTAAAGAACATAAATCGTAAAATTTTCAGTGTCACAGCCCGTGTTAGGGACAAGTCACATGACAAAAAGCAATAAAATTAATTTAATAAGTCACCCAACGCCTGAAGGACCTGTGTCAATTTATGAACCTAGGTATCCATTACAGGCTTACTAGAACAAAGTGAATAGAACACGCTCGCATGCATAAACTCAATGGACGGATATGAAAGGGATAGCGGCGCGGGGGCGCGTTCTACTATAGCAACGTAACACACCTTTTATATAAAAGAAGCGCGATATTTCGCAATCATTCGATCTTGGAATCTCGACGCGATCCCACCTAGGAACGCGGGAGAGCCGGAACGTTATTTGCGCGGGAAAAGTGACAGATCTTATTTTTTTTTCATAATGGCTGTTACGAGTGCCAGTATTGTGAGTTTGAAGGAGAAGGGACATTTCGAGCGGGAAAATGCCAGGATTGAAAAATATACGGTAAGTCGTTTTATTAATGCGTGTAAAAATTAGGCAAAATTTTATAAATCAAATTTTAAATAATTAACGTGATCTAAAATTAAGGGGCTGTAAAAATAAAGTGTAAATATTTTAAAATGACTTTTATCCGTCTCAAACGAAGTAAAAAAATTAAAAATTATTAAATATTCATTAGCCACGTAACACTTGTTAATAAAAAATAGTATACAAATATATTAAAATAGAAACTGTGGTACAACAAACAAACAAGAACAATATCGAAAATATGATGGAATGGATGGAATGGAATATATCGAAAATATAATGATGGAGGTGGAAAGTAAAGAAATCCAAAAATAAATAACAGTGTGCAGTGCAACTGTGTACTATTTTCATGGCTGAAGCGTATTTTCAAATGATTATTTATAAACACATACACATAAAACGAACTTCTTGTCTGAACGAAAAATCTGGTTATGAAAGTGACGCACAGTCTAGTATGAAAAGACATCTCCGATGTACAAGTTTTTTATCTATAAATATTTGCCAAACACTGTTTATAGATGTGAATTATTTTTCATCTCAATGTTCAATATTTTTAACCGACTTAATTATAGTCAATATTTGTATAGACAATAATGTAACGACCAGTTGCAAACATAGAATGTTTATTTAGGAAGGTTTTATATAATTTATAACATAACAAGAACTTAAATAGTAGTGTAATAAAAACCCAAAATTACTGGATCAAATGCCATCATAATATTATAATGCATTACAAAGTTCTGTATTATTACTAACGGGTTTTATGTAAAATGAAATAATTCAATAACAGGTATTTTTAGGTCAAGTTTCGTAATCACGAAATCAAATTTATCTAGGTCGGAAGTCGTAAAAACTCAAATATCTATCAATATCGGTATATTCTGCATCTTATCTATGTTTTAGATAATTAAGATAAGGCAAAAATTGCATTTTTAGCATTGGCAGTTAGTTAGACAGGTACCAGACAACCAACAACCTTGTCGAAATGTCTATATATATATGTATTGCATTTGAATATCCTTTCTTCAAGGGAAAGAGATAACGTGATTTATTATGTTGCTTAATATGTTATTTAGTAGTAAATGCTCATTTATCATAACTTTATAACCATTCTAAATTAGAACTCCTATTAATCATGAAAACCTGTCACTAATTATGCCCTCTCATTTCTTAGAAGTGTCCCTTTGGACAAGGCTGTACGGCTAGTAATTTTTAAATTTAAATTATCCTGCTGATTGAAAAAGAAACAAAAATTAAGAAAAGGCAAATTGCATTATCGTAATCCTACACTTACCACATATTATATGTATGTACGTATGTATACAGCCAAGAAATGATCACCGATAGAACATTATATTGATAAAAAAATGAATTATCAAAATTTTATGACAACTCCATAATATAGCTATACATAAATAAAATACGATGTGTAATATTGATTGATAAATGAAAGCAATAAAGGACCTATTTGATATACGAGACAATTTGACTTCTTAGAATAATATTTTACATCAGTTAAACTTAGAGCGCACATTTTTTTGGTGCGTTTGAAAACTCAAATTTCACACACACACAGACTTAATCCATTGGCCATATTGACTAAACATATTAATAAAATATACAAATATTGCCTCGTGTACAGAACCGAACCGCAGAAAGCCAATTTCCCAATCGCTGCGCCAATCAGGCGTCAAATTGTCTATTCCGGATATTAGCAAACAGCCGCGTATGTTAGGCAATGACATAATGAATATGGGTCGTGATAATGATTAATCGAGACTAGATACAAGACACGTGGGTAGTTAGTTGAGAAGTCGGCTGTAAAATGAAAGGCTATAAGTTTGAGTCTCGCTCCGAAAAAAGCATTAGTGTTAAAAAATTAAGTAATAATGAATTTAGATAATGGTCTCTTAGAATCACACGAATGTTACACATTGAAATAAAACTAATTTTTACGAAATTTGTTTAATTTTTACTTAAATAAAGTTATAATATGTAAAAATTAAACAAAATTAACTATAAACTCCGTAAAAAATAGTTTTATTTCAATAAATTTAGATCGAAAAATGTCACATACTTTCTGATACCCACAACAAAAGAATTGCACCTCAAAATGGGTTCAGAACCGCGTGTCACTGTTAGATTTTATTTAAAAAGCTACATTACTTTCTAGTTTCTGACATACTTTCACATTCGCATTATTCACAGTTAGGAAACTAAAATAGCTAAACAATAAACTCCGCAGCCTTAAGGTTGACTTGAGTAAACAAAACGCTTGTAATCTAGCATTGAACAGATCCTGAACAGATAACGATTTACATGTACTCACTACTCGTACACTGCAAAATGCAAATTTATAACATTCTAATAAAATTGCATACATGAGTATAAAAAAATTGATTTGCAACTTACTTTGAAGCAGTCATAATTTGTAGGCCATTAGGAAGTGTTTGGAGGATGCCTATGTTCAACAGTAGGCTTCCTGTGGCTCAAAAATGTAAGAGAAGTATACTTTTGTCGAAAATAGAGTGAGAAATATAATTACACAAAAAATAATCGTGTCGTATCAATAACCTTCAGTTCTACTCTTTTGTCGCATTGTTTAAATTTAAATGTAGTGTAAAATAATTAGAAAGTCAATGAATAATAATTATCGATGTAAACCACACATGTACTTGCGTTGAAAACCGACAAGTGTTATAAAAGTGTCTAGGTAATAAAGACTAATTTTATATCATACAAAAATGACAATTTTGAATATCAACAAAATAAATCTGATAGAAAGTCAACTGAATAGAAATGTGAGTGTTTATTTAGCCATGTCGTAAGGTATGCAAAAAATTATTCTACACGCATTAATGTATGAGAATACAAATCCCGAATAATACATATTCCGAAAGTTCATCGACGCGCTACTTATTCAAAATCCACCATATTTTTTTTCTGTTGTAATTGTTTACCAGTTTCTTTTAACCACTCTCAATCGTACTCTCGATTGTAGAGGAGGCTCGTGCCCTGCCGTGGGACGTATCTGGGCTGATACAGTAATGGTTTACGAGTATGGATGGAAGAGTCCAAATCGATGATACCCTCAACAAGGGTCTGGTCAAAATTACCCTGAACCGACGAGAATGCATGAAGAGATTGATGAAGTGGATAAAGCGAAAATAATATGTGAGGATCAAGCAAAGTGGCGCTCCATAGTCTCTGCCTACCCCTATGGGATACAGGCATGGCGACTACGTATGTATGTATGGTTAAGAGTAGTATAAGAACTAGGTTAGGCTATGGTCGTGTATGACTAACACTGTCTAAATAACAAAAGAACTATCACTTGTATAGGTTTCCTGCCGAGCATTGGGCGATATTTGGTTAATGTAGTTTAATAAACAGATATAATAACATATGATACACATAGTTAATGCAGACTAATAGTTACTATGCAATTTGATCCGAAACAAATATTTACACATACATACGTAAACATCACGCCTTTATCCCCGAAGGGGTAGGCAGAGGTGCAACCAGGACACCTACTTACGTTACGCCTTGTGTGTTCCGTCCCACGATGTGATGGTGCGCGAGCCAACAGCCATGACGGACACAAATTCATGACTCCGGGCTGATAATGAATAGGACAATCCAATATCACTTTGCCCGACCCGGGGTTCGAACCAGAAACCTCAGCCTTGTAATCGTAATAGAACTACGCCACCGAGGCAGTCAAACAAATGTTTATGGATTACACAAATGTTTAAAAACAGGAATTAGACACATGCCTATGTCATGACTCATCGTAATCTCTTTCCCATTTTATTATCTATCCCATGGCAAGGTTCTTTTTATAATCGATTTTTTAAACTGTTTTTATGCCTAAAAAGTGCAATAAATGATGAATAAATAAAATAGAACAATATGCCTAGATATCGCAAGTTACTTATGTTTTACTTCTAATATACCGTGCTAATAAAACAACAAGCCATTTTGATCATAAGCTGATAAAAAGTATTGAATCACGCCAGCCCTTGGTCTCTACCAAGCTTTGGCTGGTTAAAATATTATTAAATAACTAATAGACTTCCGCATTCATGTTGCCAGTCCATAGTCGGTACTAACAGATCAGTATCTATGATAATATTTTTTTGTTAAATTACCATTACACGTATTTTGTATACAAATATTGAGTATATTTTTTTGGTAAATAAAATAAATCTAGAGCAAACTTAAACGACGCGACGCCATTTAAACAAAAATAGTACCGATGGTCTTACTTTGAAATTCAGGGCATTGTAGCACAATACTGAAATAGATATATTTTAAGAAATTATTTGACTCGGATTAGTTATATTTTTACAAATAACCTTTCAAGTTCAATAAAATGCTTATGAACACGGATGTCGCGCACACTCACACCACAGACTCACACACGCTAGCTAATAAAAATATTAAAAAAATACGTTCCTTTTTTAAAAAAAGGGTCACTGAATGGCCAGTGCGATCGCGAACCATATTATTGCCAAAGACTACACTAAAAAGGTTATTAATGAAAAAAAGTGTGTTTTTTTTTCTGTTGCCAATTCGATTATGGAAAATAGACAAAATGATATTTTTAAGTTATTGTACGTTAATAAAGCTTCAAAATATAAAAAAAATCCTTTAAAAGCAAATGAAAAAGTTAATATTTCCCGGCAGCCATGAAATGCTGTGCCACACACTATCTAGACCTAGAGTAACAGACGTCCGCGGATAATATTACCCAGTATAATTAATGAATGCATTGGCAGTCATAGCGTATGAACAATTGCGGCCGCTTTCCTGAACATTGAACACGTGGCCTTGTCCCAGCTGAGCTCAACACTCGGCCCGACGTCGTGACACACGGGCAGACATCCGTGTCGGGGTTCCGTAATATTAGATAAAGAAATCGTTGATTTGGATTTAGTTACATACATAATATGAGCGATATTTGTTTATAGTTTAATAAATAGCCAAATCTAAACATAGATATTACCAAATTTGGGGAGTAACTAAAATGAAAATGTAATAATATGAAAACATACTAATAGTACGAAGCCTTATCGTCTATTACAAGCCGTATCAAAATACTCTATTTTTATTTATTTATAAAACATCTACATTGTAAGCATACGGCATATGTCAAAGCGTTTCATGAAATTAAACTATTTTACAATAATAATCCATATACAAAACTAACATCTAAAACTATAAATAATAAAATATAAATACGTTCAGTTATAACCGAGAAATTAACATTTTTAAAGTCAACATAATAATAGGAAAGTAGAAGTCCGACTGACAAACCAAGGGCTCTCCTGATTACCATAAAGGCCTTATTACCATTCATACTCTTCATTACGACTGCTTACGCCCACTGCACCAGGGATGAACACAGTAAACAAGAGAGGAGGTGACTATACTCGTAACAAAAGAACGTAACGCAAACGCAAAACTGATATTTCACATCGGTCTGTGATAAAGTTTGATACAACTGTTGCGGAGCTGACGCATTAATGCTGTGTTGTAGCTGACAATGTTCCTCGTACGTACGTAGTTTTTGTAGCAAACACCAATTGCATTAGTAAAGTCGTCATACATGACATTACGCACGAGACTAAACATGCAAATTAAACCAGCACTGGCCAGTTCGTTGTGTTGATTAGAATAAGTACATTGTAGGAAATGTGTGATGCCGGAACAGCATCTACACCATCTATGTGGAGGGATATTAATCATTCACGCGCGGAAACCGGGAGAGGGGAGCGACGGGTGATGTTACTTTGCCGCACTCCCCCTTGACTCACTAACGAACGCGTTGCATTTACTACTATACAAATTGTTATTGAACTTGCAGTGTTTAGTATGTACTTTTATTTTACCAGATTTTTTTCGGATGATAAATAAATAGATACACCCAACAGTCACATACATAGTCCTGACCCCAAATTAATACCAATTAAGTCTTATGTCGTGGGTATCAGACACTACAAGAGACTTTTCGGTCTCACAAACACCCATACCCGAGACAAATACTTGTGGGCCTCACAAATATTTGTCTCGGTGCGGAGATCGTACCCGCGTCCTCTCGTTTCATAGCCGGCGTCTAACCAACAGCACCACGGAGGCTGTCAGATAAGTCATATCAGATTTATATGAATACCGAAAGATACTTTATGCCTTACTGAAAATTTGCTGCTTCTAGAAAAATGGAGCATGACGTCGGTTCTATAAGAAGCTGTGGCGCTCTCATTCATTAGAATTCTAAACAGGCTTAAATACTACAACACTGTGCTACTTATAAAATTATACACCACATTAGCAATTAAAAATATTATCAATCTAGAATTCTAGATAGCGAATGTCAAATCCTTATATAACATTCCATTGAGCTTTGTGCAAGTTCTCGTTTGCTTGTGATCGATTTGCATGTCCGTGTCCTACAAATTATGTTTTCAATGGAGATTGATTGCAGTCATGACCATGTTGGATAATACCTCAACTTTGCCGGCTCGCAATATCATGGGTTTTGTCACCCTTGTTTAAGTTATGGAATGTCTGGAATAATCTAAATTAAAGAATAAGCAAATATACGTCTTAATATTGGCTATATGATGTCATAAAGAAGGCTATGCTTTAGTCCACCACGCTAACCTGCTGCTGGGAGCTCTCAACTATACGTTTTCTCGCGACGTTTTCCTTCACCATTGAAACGAAACATAATAAATGAGAATACTGACTGGCTTAAAAAAATTGGGTCTTTAACACTTCATAATAAAATATGTATTAAGAGACTGTCCCGCCCTCACACCCACCACTGCAACTCCTGTAAGCCAGGATCAACAGTAGCATACATTGTAATGACACTGAGCATTGAAGCTCAGCGAGTCTCCGGGAATGTCTAACTTGTCTTTAACCCGCAACGAAATCAATCATAAAGTTAATAGGAGGAGTTGGAAATAAAATATGTATTACCTAAATTATTGTAAGATGCAAAACACGCAATTAATTCTTTGCGTTTCTAAACAGTGTATTATTTTATTGTTGCGCACTTTGGATCCCTGCTACCTTCATAGTGGCGTCAATCGCGCTATCTTGCAATCTATTGAACAATCTCGCCGATCTGTTTGAACGCAGTAATAACAAGTAACAACATATTAATATGAATCGTCGGCCGAGGACAAACGCCTTGAAGCCGCAATCTCTACTAATACTAGCATTAATTAATAAGTTTGTATGTCTTACTTTTTATTAAAGATCACTAAAATGTAGTCCAAATCTCCAATGAGATAACTAAACGTTATACGAGTATTAACAAAATAAAATAAACTAAAATAGAACTTCAGTACCCATCGGCCTCCGACCACGTGGAAGGTCTAGACGCCTATTGGCAAGATTGGTCATATAAAGCCCTTGACCGATATGTACGAAAGGCCAGAAGAGAGGCCTTTGCCCTGCAGTGGGACGTTATAGGCACATACTATATTAATAATAATATAATATAACAGAGGTGTATGGATCTGTATGTAGGCCTAGATAATTCTCCTCTACTTCTTCAGAGACACAAGCGTGTACTTATGAATTATTTTATTGTATAATTAATTTATATTATGAATGTTATTTCACGCCTATAATTGGCAAGTAGACCAGGTCTAAAATTGTATAAGTTTAATTTGAATGTTTTGTCCATTTTGCTATTGGTGTGTCTTATGATAATAAATAAATAAATTTGTACAATATTCATAAATCAAGACTCGGTAAATATCCGCAATTGCGTTTACTACTACCAGACACTCCTTTTTGCACTTAATATTTTAAAAAATCGGTCCATTTAATATCGTAACGTCAGTAGGGCTAAAGTAGCAATATAACTTAATACTGGTCACATTTATAATGTACTTTATTATATACCACAATTAAACTGACCAGCCGTGATAAAAATTTCAAGTCACGTAATTTGTAAATGATTATTTACTCCAATTAAACAGTCCAAATAAATTACATAAATTGAACATTTTATACAATTTTACTGGCGTAACAACATAATTTATATTTTATAAATTAAACGGTTTTAAAAATAAAATGGATTTAATAAAATCTTATGCTTGCTTGAGAGGGGTCAACGCCTACATGTTTTTATTTATGTTGCAGAATTATATATACATACTTACATACATACATAAACTCTCGCTTTTTTTCCAAAAGAGGTAGGCAGAGGTGCAACCAGGACACCCTCGTTTCGCTTTGTATTTTCTGTCCCCTTATCGCCTTATCCGGCCTTATCAGGCACAAAAATCGTAACTCCAGGCTGATAGTGATTAGAAAATTCCAATATTACTCCGGGACTCGACCTGTAGACCTCAGTTTTGTAATCATACCTTAGTAAAACTGCGAGTTATAATTTTACTATTGGTGTCCAATTTGACCTCACCCCTTTATAAAAAGAGTTTGTTTTTGGTTCATCACGCTCACACGCGGGCTGGTATACTTCACATGCCTACGTAATTTTCCATTGACCGTTAAAGCAAACCACAAATGACTGTGAATTAGAATAATAAAAATTATTATAAACAGTTGCAGTACTTTCAAATCTCAAACAGATTGGTCAATGCACCCATCCGCCATTAAAAATGGCTACTGCGAATCAAATTATAGCCTGTAGAAATATGCCCACAACTTCACACAGCGAGAAAAATAAATATATCTTTGTCTATGATTTTAAAGTATTAGTTTGGGGAAGTTTAAAAATGTATTATGAAAACGGCACGTGAAAAAGCAAGAGCTCAATTATCCTCTACAAGTTACAGTCCTCTATAGTTTTTTAATTAAACAATGGGTTTTAATATTCATAAACCAACAATTATTAAAATATTCGCTGCTTTATCTGGCTGGCTTATCAGCGTTTAATTTTGCGAATAAAAAAAATAAAAAAGATAAACTTAATGCAGTTTTATTGCTGTTTTTAGAAGGTTCTGCGATGATTACTGAATGTTCTAGTTATCTCGGTGAGCGGGCCTTGCTCACGTTCAATATCAAGGCCTAGAGTTCGATGATCGCCTTTCGCTGCAACAAACTTAATTTGCTTTGTTCATTTCAAGTCTTATTGTCCGTGTTATTTAATCATAAACTCGACAGCTTCCGTGATGCAGTTAATGTGAAGCTGGCTGTGACAAAACTTGGAAAATGCGACACGATACCATTAATCAAAAATTTTAAAAAAATATTGGGTATTTCGGAATTGTAACACCGAAAAATGCGTAGTAATTAACAACACAAAGAAAGTGTTTTACTATTACAGACCATACATAACTTACGACTAGAAGTATATCATTTTAGTTCTTAATATTTCTCCCATAAAATTAACACGTTCGCGCGTAAAATATCCCGCAACGAGCATAAATGTCATGGTGCGCTGATCCTTTTTGGATTCTCATTTGCTGAAAAACGGTCAACGAGAAGAAGAGCAAGGGACTATGGTTATTAAATTATTTATATGCCTGAAAAACCCTTGTGCCCCATTTACACGTGAAGTGTTTCTCGCCTCGAAGACACGATTATCGTAAGGATATAAAAAAGTCGCATCGTGTAAACGGTTGTCACAACACGATAATCTATGGCGGTTATGTCATACGATATTCGCATACGATTCTCGTCGCGAGAAACTCTCCCCGTGTAAATGGCGCTTTAGTCTAAATTTGGCAAAGAAAACAACCCTGACATTTAAGCTAACTCGTGTAAATTGCAAAGGAAAGGACGCAAATGTGAATACAATCATGGTACCCTTTTAATTGAATTTGCCTCCAGCTATGACGTTTTTAAAAGCATTTCCTTACTGAAAGGTTGTTTATTGACAAGATGTTATTAAGTTTCATTATTTATTTTATGATATACACATATTGTTTTCGCATAAAACAGTTTTTAGTCAAATCGAATTTACGCGAGTGTGTATAAATGTTCGGAGCGTAATAAAGAATTAATTTATGAGCAATAATCGCGATATATCAACTCCACAATGAGGTACAAGACTTTGTGACGCTATTTCGAAGATATTAAGAATTACAAACGACGTTTTGGTCTTGCGATACTCATATCTGCCACAAATAGAAACGGTATATTGATTCATTGTGACATTGTAACCTTCAGAACTATAGTTGCCGCAGGGGAACTAAATATGATGAATAACCCCAAAATCTGCCAAGTACCATCCATACAATTACATATACACTGAACAGTCACATACATAGTCCTGACCCCACACTAAGATCGAGTCTTGTGACGTGGGTATCAGGAACTACGAGAGACTTGTCGGTCTCACAAACATAGACCCGAAACAAATACCAGCGGATCACACAAATATTTGTTTCGGGGGGGATCAAACCCGCAAGAGGTTTACAGCCGGCGTCTAACCAACTGCGCCAAAACTTATATAAAGAGAAATATTCAAAAAGCTAGACGTCTCACGGCGCAATTTATGCTTGCTTCTCTGGGCGGACGCCATCTCGCGCCCTACCGGTACTGACTAACAACATGCGATGCTGACTGTACTAGTTCCCAGTACTCTCTACTCAGGTTTACATTCATTTATTTCGTTGTCTTTTTAATGGAAATATCTTATGTTTTTAAATGTTCTCCATTAAATACAAAGCTGAGGTTTCGGGTTCGAATCCCGAGGACGGCAAAGCTATATTGGATTTTTCTATTCATTATCAGACCGGAGTCAAGAATTTATGCCCGACATGGTGATAGGCTTCTCTATCACATCATGAGATAGAACACATAAGGCGACACGTGTTCTGGTTGCACCTCTGCCTACCCCTTCTGGGAAAAAGGAGTGATGTTTATGTATGTGTGTAAATACTACCAAAACCCTAAACTTTACAAAGCAGTTAGTATGGATTGCGAACCGCGAGGCCTTCAGTTCGTTTTTCATGTTGAGCACTCCACTGTTTACGTTTTGGAAAATCTTACAGGGTCTTTGATAAGTTTAGATAAATAAATAAACTGGCGAACAAGATTAACAAGGATTATGTATTAAGCATATTTAAACAGTACACAGACAGTATGGAAAAACGTGTCAAGAGACGAGCGGAAGGAAGTAAGAAAACATAGACAACATAATACAACTACCATAGACAATGTTTGTTTAACATCTTTAAGTAATACTGGCACTTAGTGGATAAACTGCAATATTAATAACAGCCTTATTAATAAACTCGGATGAGTGAAGGATTAACTCTAGTCCTAGGCTTTAGAATTGACTCGATTATTTTCATCATTAAATGCAATAAAAAATACACAGCATTACGTATTACCAGGGGAGAGGTCTGTATATGTAATAGTATAGTAGTATGATCTCTTTTGTCCTAGTTTTATCAATTAATTCATTGAACTTTTATTTTGATTAACACAAGGTCCTGCGCCTATTAGAGTAAAAATAGAATGCAGTGGAATGATATTGACCTCAATACTTAGCTTTCAAAGGACCTAGGACATTCATAAGCGCTTTGTCAGATAAGCCATAGTGAATTGGCATTGTTAAGACTTATTTCATTTAATTTATTATCTTTTTGGCCTTTGTTGACGCAGTGGTATAGTTCAGACTTGTGGGCCATGAAGTCCTGTGTTTGATAGCTTAATCCTACATTTTTATAAAATTTGATTCAAGAATTTGATAGAACTAAGTACTTTCCGTTCGGGATTTTAACTAAGAGGTCACAAAATTAGAGTCCAAGTCTTTCTGCATCGCGCATAAAAATCGCTTTGTGTCAATATAACATGGTTTACAAGTAGGTGCATAAACTAAAAGTTTAAACCAGAATACGGAAATCTAATTCGTTTACGCTGTACAAACATGTAGTCAAAGTAAAAGTTTAAACTAGAATACCAAAAACTAATTCATTTGCGCTAAACTCAGCACGTTTCCCGTTAGTTTATAGGTCGAAATCTCATCTCTAGGTTCCCTTAGTGCATCTAAATTTGGACTAGATCGATGAAGCTAATTTTAGCTTCGGTCAGCCAAGCAAAACGCATTGAAAGCAATGAATAGTTTCGCATCGAATGCAGTTTGTGGACTGCGGCTACGTTTCCTGATTAAGCAAAATTGCATATTTGAAACGCAGTTGTATTGTATTGTGGCTATAAAAGAGAAAAGTGAAAAAGTAATGCTATTTTTGAATTTCAAAATAAAATAGTTTCTGTAGTAAAAGTTGTGAGTGTAAAATCAAGTGTAGACGTATTTAATCTGTTTGTTAAAGAACTACAAATTAAGCGATTTATTCATGATAAAACTTTAGATATCAAGAGCTATCAAGTTATCAAGAGATTTGTGAGTGAATGTGTCACAAAAGAAACTTTGGCAAATTGCGGATTGTGTGAGATTGTTACGAGAAGGTATGACGTCAGATAGACGGATTTCTTAATGAATCCTAGAATCAAAAGTACATTACATTAAGTTAATTTATGGCGAGACGACTTGCACAATAGGACCGGCAGCGACTGGATGCATAAAGCAGCAGACCGAGCTCTGTGGCGTACCTTAGGAGAGGCTTATCCAGCAGTGGACTGCAACGGGCTGATGATGATGATGATGATATGTAAAGTCTATTAACTAGCACGAAGCCCGCGAGATGGATTAAGCTGTCGCATTTGCATACGCTAGAGCCCATCTGTCGGATGTTATATAATGTAGATAGACAGGTATCACTACTGAATATAGGCTTTCAAATGTATTTAAGATCAAACATAGGCAATGTTTAGTCTTCATTACATTCGAAAAAGATGCTCTTGAAAACTATTGTGTATTTAATAGCAGAAGATAGAAATAGACAAATTCAATCGTAGAGAGTATTACCACTTTTCCACAATATTAGTATCTGAGACCAATTACAAAACATAACGAAGGCAAAATGCAAATTAAACCAACACAATTTTAAAGTTAAAATTACAGTTTAATCAGAGGTCCATTTTTAAAACCACAAACCACACTTTATGCATATTTAATTATTTTATTGCATTAACATACTGTAGTTATTTTAATTAATTAATTTGCATTTAACAAGCTTATCTCGTTGTTTATGTATACAAGTAAGAACATAAGGGTAAAACAATAAAATTATCCGATTATATAAAGTAAGAATAATTGTATACACGGCCCTGATCGATAAGCCTCCTTGTTGTTCCGTATTGTTAACAATATTGACGTGGTGTGTGACGCAGGTGGTGAGGAAGCTGCAACTGCCGGGAATTTGAAACACGAATTAATGAATATTCACTTCAGTAATTTATACTAGTTAGATGATTGATTGCAATGCTCCTGATGTGAAGTCCAAAATCCCAAATCTGGCTTTATTCGAACCGAACGAAAATCTTTCCCACTGCAGGCCGGCAGTCGGCACGTCTACCCGCCATATATTAGCGACAGCCGCAGTTCACCGAGCTATTCCCGTGCGCGCACTTTCAGTCTCGAGATTTTTTTCAAGCTGATGAAGTCACATTTGGATAGCCTGGAATTCGAACCTAGAGCCTCATGGTTCACAGCTCATATGCTGTCACTAGCCCAATGAGAGGATACTACAATGAATCGCCACAATACAAGTCGCTTCCTAAGTATACTATTTCAAGCTATAAGTTTTTTAAATTAATTTATTCTTAAACACCGTAAAATCCGCCACCACAGATCCGCTTAATAAAACGAACTACAAATACATATAAATACAATTCTTTTTTTACAATGATGACGTCCAGGATCCTTTGTTCGAAGCCAACTCGGCAGAAATTATACAATCTCATTGTATACTACAGTATTTTGTAACAAAATGCTGATTACATTAGATTTCCGAGCGCGCCTCGCTTTGCATATAAATCTAGTAGTGTTGCAATAACTCGAACCTTCGCTATATACACGTGGACAGCTCGGGCGTTGTAAAATATTCGAATAAGTCCTTCAAACTTACCAATAAAACGATAACAGTTTATAAGGATTTAATTATTGCTAATTTGATCGCTTACATGAGTAATGAAATGGCTATTAAACAAGTTATAATTTCTGTCACAAAGTACACACTGGAAGCTGAGTGCTATGGTAGCTGCTATTGAATCTTTGGACCAAAATGACTCTGTAATTTCTATCTAAGATTTCATACGAAAAAATATATATTTTATCAACCACAATTAGTTATTAACATCTATTATTTAAAGTTATTTTTGTATGTTTGGTGAAACTTCATATTTTTTTTCTAATTTTCGCTACCCTAGACAATATTGTGTCTTCAATTCATGAATTTTTATCAACGCAACTTTACTTAAATTTAAAGAATAACAAGATTAAATACTATTTTTCACCAGACTAGACATGACAGTATCTCCAACTCATACAATTCATTAATGCAACTTTAATTAAAACATTGACAAGTTGTAACGATCCATAGCGGTTAGATCAGTAGTGAGATGTCCATACTAAGCGTGTGTCTGAGGCCAGTTCCTAGGCCATACTTGGTGTCTCAAGGTGCAACGTGGCTTGTGTGTTGCAACCCACGCTGACTCTCACATTTTGACTAATGTCACGATTTAATTAGTCACGAATAGATAGTATTGAAATCGTAAAACAACTATACCACTGTAAAATTTATATACAAGTGCAGTGGGGGCACTAAAATGAAAATTTCTTGGTAACGCAGCAATAAATAATAAAAAAATATACCCAACAGTCATATAAATAGTCCTGACTCACACTAAGATTTTGTCTTGTGTCGTGGGTATCAGGAACTACTAGAGAGTTTTTGGTCTCACAAACGCCCAGACCCGACACAAGTACTAGTGGTTCACACAAACATTTGGCTCATTGCGGGGATCGAACCCACAGTCTCTCTATTCACAGACTTCGTCTAACCAACTGGGCCATGGAGGTTGTCAATTCGTTATAAGTTGACACTAGACTTTTTTTGCATCAACTATACTTGAAATACATACATAGATAAACTCATGCCTTTTTCCCAGAAGGGGTAGGCAGAGGCGCTTTGCTATCGTACCGTAGTACAACTACGCCACCGAGGCAGTCTACTCATACTTGAAATAGTAGGATAAATAACTGATTTAAGACAAAGCAATAGTACACGAGCAACCTCTGTGGCGCAGTTGGGTAAATACCGGCTGTAAAACGAGTAACCTCGGGTTTGAATCCCGCACCCAGACATATGTTGCTGTGCTCAGTCTGCTGAGACTAGAATTAAATTGTTTTTTTTTTCCAAGTGGCGTCTTATAATAGAAGAATTATCTATGAAATCAATAAAATCTATGAGAGACAGAGGTATAAACGTTATGCTTAGAAAAACTAGACTTCAAATCAAGATATATATTTTTAGTATTTAATAGCAAACGAAATAATTAAGGATACAAAAAACGCCATACAGGTTGAACGACTCAAAAACTAAGAACAAGCCATAAATAATTCAGACATTCGTTCACTTTTTTATTATCTGCATATAATTATACAGATAATTTGAGAAGACAGGATTGAAATTCTAATTTTACAAAAGGAATTTTTGTACCGTCATTACTACATCAGACGAAAGCAAACAAAAATATATACTCACTCAATAATTTAGATTATATTGTGACATTTATGACATGAACCATTGAACCATAAATGGCTTAAAAAAAAGAAA
Organism: Theretra japonica; assembly: GCA_033459515.1. Lineage (NCBI taxonomy): Eukaryota > Metazoa > Arthropoda > Insecta > Lepidoptera > Sphingidae > Theretra > Theretra japonica. The sequence goes on from CM065944.1 coordinate 9,544,285, forward strand.
AATAAGAAAACAAAAAAGAAGACAATTCGTGTTGCTAAGTGACTTTCTTGCGCCTTTTCTTCACAGCTACAACACCGAAGCGGTGGTAGCAGTAATTAACGATTCAAAAGACCTTGTGAAAGACTATTTGAATAAAGAATATGGAATTGATTTAATTAATTTAATTAATTTTGATAATTTAATTATATAGCCTATTACTGTTATCAGCCTATTTACACGTGTATGTGGATAGTAATATAGTGAACTAATAACATTTATTTAAAAAATATGGGGAAATGCTTTTGTAAGGATTGTATAGGTACATTTTGGAATGCTAAGATTGAATGCGAAGATGAATAAAAACAAGTTATGTACAGTGGAATTTTACGTATTCTTAACAAAAAACAACATGGATAATGCAAAATCTAGCAACGATCTTTTATATGATTGTTAAAGAAGTTGAAAACAATACATGACATATAAATAAAAATATACCCTACAGTCATAGTTCTAACCCCATATTAAGATCAATTAAGTCTTGTGTCGTGGGTATCAGAAACTACAAGAGACTTTTCTGTCTCGCAAACACCCAGACCCGAGACAAATACTTCTGGGCCTCACAATAATTTGGCTCTGTGCGGGGATTGAACCCGCGGCCTGTCGTTTCACGGCCGGCGTCTAACCAATTTCGCCATAGAGTCTGTCAACATGGAAGTAGAAACGCAGCCTACGTGTTACTCTAGACTCTAGATAATAAAAAATACAACCTGGTTTATTTCACTAGGACATGCGGAAGCCCTTTTCCTACTAACATTACCTCATATATACCGCCTTCCGGTTCTATAGCCGTGTCAGCAATACCTTTAAGTTTCCGGATAACTGTACCGGCACGTTGGAATTAGTTAGCTGTGATAAATTAGATGTTTACCTTAAACGAACCTTGACCCAAACAGTCAGATATAATTGATTGTACCTACATTCGATAATGAGTAAGGACTGTAATCGATCAATAAGTATGCTTGTTTAATATGGAAGCTTTTTTATACCGCCGTAATGATTACAATGGAGTTGGCAGGTCAGAGCAATTTTGGTAGATTCCGACGTCTAGAGACGATTAGTCCGCGTCGATTGGCACGATTATGGCCCAGTAGACATTTTCGATATACAAAGAATGAATCTGAATCGATTACCTGCGTGGGTCACATAAAGGTCTTCAATGATTGTGGTCACTGTTAGAGCGGATAAGATTATGCTCATAGCGACAGATCTGAGCATAGCTGAATATATTTACAGATATTTATTATTTTTATTGTATCAGCCCATATACGACCCACTGCTGGGCACGGGCCTCCTCTACAATCGAGAGTACGATTGGGAGTGCTCTAGTTTAATGTTTGAATCTGATGGCATCCATGATACAAGAGCATTTGTAGCGAAGACCAATGTTTGAAAATATATGTGTTATATTCTCACAAGCACACAATTCAATTAATAGATGCCAAGGCTCTGTCACGTTAACAGACTTGCCTTATAATTTTAATATGATAATTACGTATTGCATTATCTATTGTTTCATACAATAGTAACGCGTTTCACATAATTTCAGATGCATACATTCATCCAAACAGATAATCCGTCAAAATGACAACATATTAATATACTGCCTTGGAAATAATGTTAGCTATTGTTAAATTAAACAATTTAACAAAGTCTGTCACCTCAAATATTTTTAAGGAAATCCGGCAGATATTCTCCTAGTTGCGATTTAATTAGTAATCTTCGGAATGTCCAAAGCTAAACATGACTAGTCAAACATAGTCAGTAATAGTGTAGTGATCCCCTTACATTATGATCCCAACTACACTCTCATTCTCTCTCTTCAGCCACAGAAAGTCCACTGCTGAACATAGGCCTCCCCCATAGATCGCCACATACACCTGTTGGAAGCTGCCTGCATCCAGCGACTTCCTGTGACCTTAACCAAGTCGTCCGTCCACCTTGTGGGTGGGCCTCCGACACTTCCCAACTACACTATTCTAATGTAATTACACAGTCTTGGTGTAATATTCGGTCGGTAGCCTGAATGAGCTAGTGGTGGAAATCCAGCTGTGCAATATTAGTACCGAAGCAAATATTTGTAAGATTAATTCATGTTAGGATAATTTGGGGCATAGGCTCCAGGCTGCTCTCAATCATACTTTCGATAGTAGAGGAGGCTCGTGGCTTGCAATGGGACGTATCAGGGATGATACAGGGCTCATAGGCTGCTGCGTAGCTTCTGCTTATGGTTAGGTACATATAATACAATAAATGTTTCTTAAAATGGAAGTAAAACTATGACTGTTAGCTCTATCTATATAGAAACCTTGTGTCTCGAACCTTATTTTTCCCTTGCGCGTCACTCCATGTTCTTGAGTTGCAGAAGGTCGTCCATAACAAGAGCCAGTGTGACAGTAATTTTAGATACGACACTGTTATTCCATGAATTAATTCAGTAGCAGGCAATAATAACCGCATCTGCGTCTTTTGCGGCCTTAAGCCTGATTTCAAAGTTTTTTTATACTGTTATGTGGGTATTTGTCCTGTTTCCTAAACAATATTCATAGGTATGATAACTCTTTCCATATAAATCAGCACATATTATGCGATCTACGTTTGAGCACGGTCCCTTTGCTATTAAAAGTTAGGCTTTAGTCCATCCCGCTGAACTATTGCTGTTGGTGGATTTTAAACTCCGAAATTCCTCTTTTATGAAATAATATTTAAAGTTTGTAGAAATTATTATGCTGAGAACTGCAACTGATTAAATGATAATTAGATACAAATAGAAACACTAATACTACATGTAGAGCTTTTGACGATGTCATTTATTACACATTCAGGTTTTTGTTATAACATTCTTTAGATGTTAGGTAACCTATTTTCCAATTCAGCTCCTATGTCCTTTGTCACGAAAAGGACTTATAATAAATCTATCATGTCACAGGTTGCTGGATGCTAGCCGATTCTAATAGGATAAAATTTAAACCAACGTATATTAAAAACAGCACAGAATGATGACTTTATACAATGATATTTTACGATACCAATCTCAAATGTCTATAAAACAAAAAACACAGTGCGTGCAAATTATTTATCAGATACGATATTCAAGGTCTAGGAAATAACTTTCGTCACGGACAAAGTATTTTCAAAATATTAAGAACTAAAAACCACATGCAATGTGAATATTTAAATTTACGATCTCATTAATAAAATAAATGCTGAATTTGTATACTATGTAAATAATCTATATATATAAAAGAAAGTCGTGTTAAAAGTTACACTATTTATAACTCAAGAACGGCTTTACCGATATGGCTGAAAATTGGTGAGGAGGTAGCTTAGAGCCAGGAGACGGACATAGGCTACATTTTTTTGTGAAGAAAAGGCTTGAAGGGGTTGAAATAAGGGATGAAAGTATGTATGGAATAATCTAAGCCGTAAAATGTTAAGATGTTAAACTTGGCACTTTAGTTACTCATTTAAAAATAAAAATATATAAATTTAAGGGGTTAAAATAAGGGTTGGAATTTTATATGCAAAATCTAGCTATTTCTATAAAAATATATATTTCAGCTCCTTATTACAAACAAAAAATAATGGCTTACAATAATTTTGGAAAAACATAATTACGGGGGTAAAATAAGGGTAGAAATATTGTACGGAAAATCAAAACCGCTAAAGCTATTGATATAAAAACTTATAATTTGACACCAGTTACGAAAAATAATGTTCACTATAAAAACATCTTAGGTAATGCATACATAAACACACGCCTTTTTCCCCGAAGGGGTAGGCAGAGGTGCTACCAGAACACCCACGTTTCGCCTTATATATTCCGTCCAACGATATGATAGGGGGCGAGCCTATCGCCATATCGGGCACAAATTTCTGACTCCGGGCTGATAATGAATAGAAAAATCCAATATCACCTGGCTCGACCCGGGATTCGAACCCGAGACCTCAGCTTTGCAATCGTACCACTACGCCACCGAGGCAGTCAATAGGTAATGCATAGTCTTCTTTATTAGCCTAAAGGAAACGAAAAGGGGTTTGTTTTGACGAACATTCTTAGCGCTGTTTCAGGTAGGAATTAAACAACAGAAATCACCAAGAAGGGAAAAACGTTATGACTATTGCATTGTTTACATTTGAGAAATAGGTAGTTTACTATACTTCAAAAAATCAATTTCGTAGTCAGAATTTTGGCTGAGCGGAAAGTTTTAGCAGGAATTTTGCAAAGTATTTTCGTGTTTATATAAGGCCTATCTACAAAATAAAAGCATTTCCAAAAAATTTTCAACATGCCTATTTAGGCATTAAGGGATGAAATGGGATAAAGTGGGACGAACGCAATGGGACCGGTTGGATCCGGATTGCATTCGATTCGTAACAGAAAGAACAGGAGCCAGGTGAGATGGGATGGGATACGATAGGAAAAGGGATAGTAGGTACTTAGGTTGAGTTCAGGAGTACAAAAATTTAAACGGGAATAAGATATTTCTGGTGTGGAGTGGAGTCTAAACATCTAAGCACCCAGGCGAAGCTGGGCCGGGCCGCTAGTTTATTATAGATTAAACGTTCATAATTAATTAAGATTATATTTTCAAGTTCAATTTATTTCAACATTAACGTTATTACTCCTTAATTATTCACAGTTTATTACTACGGATTTGGGTGTGGACAATATATTCATAAAATAATTATATCCGTTTAAAATCCGGATGGGAAAAAAGAGTCTTATTATATACATATCTCGACGCAAGTCGACTCGACAGCCACCGTGTCGCAACTGATTAGACGCCGACTTAGAAACGAGACGTCGCGGGTTCGATCCCCGCACCGAAACAAATGTTTGTGTAATGCACAGGTATTTTTTTCGGGTATGGGTATTTGTGAGACAAAAAAGTCTCTCGTAGTTTCTGATGCCCTCGACACAAGACTCAATCTTAGTTTGGAGTCAGGACTATGTATGTGACTGTTGGGTGTATTTATCAATATTTATTAATTACAACTCCTTTCCACATTGTTATCCTTTATAAGAGAGTTTTTATTTACCGTTGTGGACAAACCCCCGACTTTCCAGTAGACATTCTTTCTTCGCAACGACACAGTCAAATAAATATTGTTTCACATTAAGTCAGGCTATGAGATCTATATCATCGAATCATAACATGCAAACTCAAAGATGATATATACGGTGTCAAAACATTACCGTCATACCAAAATGCCCGTTTTCCAATCAGCAACATGGATGAAAAGAATGATGGTCACGCAAGAATGATACATATCGATAAGAAATGTATAGATTGTATACAATCTTTTGACGTCCGAATGCGTTGTTGTCATGCAGTTGTCAAAATATTAGCACCAGTTTTTCTCTTTTCACATTTTAATATATTGGAGATGTTAATATTAGATTACGTGTATAAACGCTTGTTGTGTATATCATGAAAACATATATCAAAGAATGCGTTAGATAGATATATTTAAAATTTTAATTGTAGATCCAAATTTCGCCTCACGCCGATAGAATGTAGATGAATTTTAAGCACAATATTTCATGATTGTAAATACAGCTGTACAAGTAGGTTTAAATGAATTCTTTGCGGAGGTTAGGCGCGGAGATCGTTACAATCTAAACATTGATATTTATGTCCATAACTGGATTTAATGTTTATGTTGGTGTCTTTTAATGTATCAGAATTAGTTGCAACAAGTGAATACCAGAATTCATAATGTCAACCGGCTTCCTCCAACCACATTCTATTTGTGTAGGAAATAAAATACAGTTCTCTTTTCTACTCCAATTTGTAAGAATTGTATTTAACTGTTAAGCAGTTAGGTTTTTTTATTGCGTTGAACGGTGAGACGAGCATGCCATTCGCCTGATGGTAAGCGATACGACCGCTCATGGACAGTAGCGAAACCAAACAACACCATGAATTACAAAGCAATCCTTGGCATTCCACTGTGCTCGCCATCCTGAGCCATAAGATGTTACGTCTCATAATGTCCAGTAGTTACTCTGGCGACAATGTGCTTTAAGCTGGAACTCAACAGTGCATTTACACTGCTGTTTGGCGGGAGAAATAGACATTGCGGTGGTACTTACCCAGACGGTTCTGCCAAATCTACCTTTATTCATCGATGTTAGTCGCTGATTCCATATTACAGCTGTCAAAGCGTCTCAAATTGGCATTATCTAGGTTGTTATCTAATTTAACTAACTAATAAATAATTCAATCATAAAGATATGTTAGCCTAAACTACTTGTCCAAAAAGACTCATTGAAAACTTGAGCCAGGTATCGGCACACCCAGTCTGAAACCGGTCATTATAATTATCTTTAGAGTTCTTTTAATCTTTCAAAGATATGCAATAGGCAAAATATATTTGGTAATTGAGCTAATAAAAAGCTTGGTGTGTTTGAAGTATCCTCGGTTTGAACACTTGCGACCAGGCAAGTCGCTGCCTTATTCCACGGTTTATAATAAATAAATAAATACACCCAACAGTCACATACATAGTTCTGACCCCACACTAAGATCGAGTCTTGTGTCGTGGGTATCAGAAACTACGAGAGACTTTTCGGTCTCACAAACACCCAGACCCGAAACAAATACCTGTGGATCACACAAACATTTGTTTCGATGCGGGAATCGAACCCGCGGCCTCTCGTTTCACAGGCGGCGTTTATCTGCGCCACGGAGGCTGTCATGTATAATGTAGTAGAATTTATTCTACGGTAATAACATTATGTATATTGCTTTAATCGAGATTGCATAGTTTGTATTCAACTGATTATGTATCATTAAGACAATACGCATTACCACATATATGTAGGTGCAACCATTTATAATGAATTCCGGGTTTCGCTCAAATATTTGAACAGTTCTGTTTGATCTCGACGTAGGTTGTTATTTATATAATGATTTATCCCTTGATAAAATCGTTTAAACCAATTAACTTTTTCAATTAATAATTGTAAATTAATGGTAGTTAAATTGTAACAGTCACTAAGCGGATGACTAATACCTCAGTCCGCCCCGTGACCACGAAAACTGTAAAGTGATCGAAAGATCGGGAAATTAAAAATGTAAAAATTAAATCAAATTCGCGATAAAATCCGTAAGAATTCGTTTCATTTCAATGTGTAACATTCGCGTAAACCCAAGACACCAAAATCGTTTAATTTTCATTACAACTTTTGTGTACGCAACACCAAGAAACAATTAGGTTTTAATAACATCAAATTATTGGACTCGCCATCAAAGATGAACAGAATGAACAAGAACCTAACAGAAAATTTAAATCTTACTGCATTTAGACGCCAAAAATTAGGTAAGCAAACAAGATAACTTGAAATAGTAGTTTTAAAGCATTTCGAAAGCTTTAGAAGGTATTTGCGGCCATTTAATTATTAGCCCGATCGTGACCACAGACAGAATTATATCTCAAGCCGTGACATTTAAATGAACTAAACCGTAGACCGGTGCGTGTTTCACAAATGCTTGTGGTAAATACAAATAAACTATGTAATATTTATACGAATACAATTAACCACAAACTAAATTAAAAATCAAAAATGTTGGAGAATTGAGAGAACTCTAAAACATGCCTCATAATAACGAAAACGTAGATTACTCTTGACGTCACCTCATTTCTCCGAATTAGCCATAAGCCATCTAGTAACCAAATAAATGAATGCAAAAAATATTTTGTATGGAAAAAATAATTCCATCGCACATCTGCTCTATAATCTAATACTTATTTTTACATAGATAGAGGATGAGCCTGCGGCCATGTCGGGCACACATTTCTGACTCTGGGCTGATAATCCATTATTACTTTGCCCGACCAGGAATTCGAACCCGAGGCTTTAGCTTTGTAATCGTACTGTAGTACAACTACGCCACCGGGGCAGTCTGTTTTTATTTTATTATTTTATTTTACATTTCGTGTATGTATGTAATTTCTGATATCCCGGAGACACTGCATTCTACCTTAAGGTAGAGATTTAAATGAAAATGCTGGCTGTTTCCCTAGTTAAATTTATTGATCTACATTGAAAGGGTCTACAACTAGAACAGACTATGTCACCATCTGGAAATCATACATATTTATGTCGCTTGACAAAGGTTTATGTTAACTATGCAGCCAAGGCGACACGACCGGACACAAATGAAAATGAACGGCTGGTAAGGGCTTATATAAGTCATTGTAAATGTAGTATGAATTATAAACGAGCAAGTCTCAAAAACAAAGCATTACGGAATGAAAAAAGTAACCGTAAGACTGCCTCGGTGGCGTAGTGGTACTACGGTACGATTGCAAAGCTGAGGTCTCGGGTTCGAATCCCGGGTCGGGCAAAGTGATATTGGATTTTTCTATTCATTATCAGCTCGGAGTCAGGAATTTGTGCCCGATATGGCGATAGGCCCCCGCCCCCTATCACGTCGTGGGACGGAATATACAAGGCGAAACGTGGGTATTCTGGTAGCACCTCTGCCTATTCCTTCTGGGAAAAAGGCGTGTGTTTATGTATGTATGTATGTAAAAGTAACCGTTTACAAGTTACGTAACAGAAATACTAACATTATTTATTATTGCTGCATGCAGACCGCTGGGATAGTCAAAACAGGTTGATGGGAAAATCTATGATGGAGGCATATTCAGCAGCCGACTTCCTGTGGCTGAAGAGAGAGACAATATTAACAAAATTGAATGTGTTTTAGTTACGTAGTTCAAAGTGGATTTTCTGAGGGATCTAATAGCTCAGTAATTAGGTTAAGACTTCTGTATCGCTAAGCCTAGACTTCGAAAATTCATTACGCTGTCGGTCGCAATCGCCTTTATATTGAATCAGCCATCGGACTAACTCAGAAGTTTGCCGAAAACTAATTATTTTGGGATCGGCAGCCCAATTTAGTATTAACTTAGTTTAATGGTTGGTTCAGAGTTCGGACCACAAATAACGAAAAGCGAGACGGTATAGAAGCTATGTTTCTCGAGTTACAATAGCTTTTTTGAAGAAGTAACATTACTATAAACAACATAGATATTTAACCATAACGAGTAGAATTCAAAAGAGCAAAGTGTAATGAAACATTATTACAAGAAATTCTCAGATCTTTAGACTCCGATAACGCGTTTCACAGGAAATTCAATCTAAAATGTCAATGGAGTTTATTTAACCAAGAGTACTTAGATTTCACGCCGCCAACAGGTTTTTATAGCGGCGAACGTTTAAAAGAAAATTATAACATTCACAAAAACATTTCTCGCTGTAAAAACTCTTTTCATTCCATTTATAAAATAAATAAAAAGCATTTATAAAATGTACAAATCTTTTTAGTAACAAATGGAAAGTTATAAAGGAGAATGTATTCCATTGATACGAGGTCATTATCGTCTCGGCTATCAGAAAATCGGATATAATTTAAATGGGATCAATCATTTATTTACTTGGTAAAGCAATGATCCTGAACAGACTGCAAACTTCCACTATCCCTAAATTAATTGCATTATAATTATATCTTTTAGAAACCGTAAAAGGGATCGTAGAATACCCTCTGCGGCATAAAGCACGTTCTTTACAATTGCTTATAAAAGCTAAGCTCTTTTTATCTTAGACATAATCACCTTAAACCGTATTTAAACTTCGCAGGAAGTATAAAATAAATCGATTGCAATTTTGTTCAATTGCATTTGTAGTAATGTTCCTTTGTTTGAGATGATGACAAAGCTATGATCAATAAGACACAAGGCTATTGCGATAAATCATAATCCAGTTAGTCTGCCACTATTTACTAGGACATACATAATTTAATGGCGTAGTAAATACCCACTTCCTTATGTACAAGAAATATAACAATATCCTGATTCTTTACGGTCTAATAATGACCCATTATAAAATAATGTAGAATTGTCCATTCAAGTTGTTAAACCCAATTTTACTTCCCTTTATCACCAGGTTAAATCTTTGCACAATAAAAATCTAAATATAAATAATTATTCTTGAGATAAACTCCGAATTAGCCTAATAATACTTATCACCCACATAAAGATACTCGTATATGTAAAATGAACAGAAGCGGAATGCTGAGAACGAAACGTAGGAGTAATATAGACATAATGACAGAAGCCAGCAATAAGTAATTATTACACCTTTTATGCTCATTAATGGTAAAGAATCTTAGCCAATTTGAAACCACTCTATCCAATACAGTACTTGTGCAAGGCTCTCTTTCAGAGACAATTTTGAATAAAGTTTTTATCAAAATGCTAAGAACCTCTTTAGAACTAAATATTCATTTGGAATTCTTTCCAGTCCGTGGAAATATTATCACGTTGGTTATGTTTATGTCATGCCAAAATTAGTATTAAAATATGTTAAAATGGATAAGATAAAAAACTGAAATGCTTTGATACAAATCAAAATCGTCAGTATCACTTGATCTTAAATAACAAATGTTAAATTTAATGAGAAGACCTTTGCTGACACGTGGAAGATGTTCACTTCTAAAAGTATTGATATTTTGCTTTATATATCTTATAGAAATATAATTTACAGAATGTTATTTACTGTTACGACTTACTACAACACCTATTTGGCTATATTGGACTACTTTTACCATACCGCAAAATAGCAATAAGCATTACTCTATATCTTGTACCTAATCGTTATACATAAAACTATTATGAAGTTTATCGGCTTAAATACTATATTTACGATATACTTACTTAACCAATATGCCATTCAACTAAGTTAAATTGATTCTTATACACATACTTAAAAGCCTAGAGTCCTAGACTAACTACTGCTTATAATTAAAAACAAAGAACAACATATTTAATTGATAAAAATCCATATTTCTCTTCAGCCATTGAAAGTCGACTGGTAAACATAGCCCTAAGGATCTCCAAAGCAACCAGTTCAAACCTGTCTCTATCTACCAACACCCTTCAACTTTTCTAAAAAGTCGAACTAACAGTATGTTTGTTTTTCACAGCTTGCGGATGAGCTGCCGGCTCAGCTGGCCGACCTGGGTCTCCGGCCTCGGACCATGACTTCTTCTTCCTACACCATCCGCACCATCACACCCAACGATAGGGACCTCGCCTTGAAATTCCTCAGAAGGTAAATACTATAATAAATAATACAAATTCACATATATAGAGTTTTGACACGTCAATAAGTAATGAATAGTAGGGATCAAAAACTGAGAAATTTTGTCTCACAACTTCCAGACCTGAATCAAATATTAGTTGGCGGATTCGAACCCACAGGCACTTGTTTCATAACTGGCTATCAAGTATCAACAAACCGTGACGAGGAAGCTGATTATCTTTTATTTTTTAATTTTATTTTCAAGTTTTCCGGATTCATGACTGATAAAATCGGGAAGGAAGAGATTGTCATGTAAAAACCGAAGGATTAAATTAAAGAATCAAAATTGAATACAAATTGTATATGTTTCACTTAACCTTTGAGACAAGAGTTTAAAAAAGATAATATAGACGAATTATCATAGAGATTAGATCTAATTACACTAGGAGATAAAGGTGATCCTTATAGTGCATAGTAAAACCAAAATACTCAAAATTTCGTTGGAATTCCTAAATTATACTCCTGATTCCAAAGCACGTATAGCAGTTAGATCATTCAACTCTCTAAACTTAAAAACTAGTTTTAAACGTGAAAGGAGATTTTATATACACACATCTAGACTTAAACACTGGAAACTAGAATTACATCATCGATTGTGTATAGAATCAAAATGTAGGTGCTAAAACCGACCGCGATTAAACGATAGGTCTTGAGTAAAGACCTGTAGAACCTTACAAAGGCCTACATTTAAACGACAATGAAACTGCGGCGGGTGATAACGATCATTAATTGCTGTAAATATCTGAGCTAAATGGACGGCTACGGCTAGGCGTGGTTGTTTATTAAAATGTCTAACGATATGATTAATAATAACAGGCTATTTTAACAAATAACGCATTTGGAATAGCACTTAGGACTAATATCTATGTGGTCATGGTACAGTCTACTTACATTACGCGAACGTTTCGAACAGTATTTATGTATAATGATATCCAATATCCATATATATATATATATATATATATATAGTTTTGGGTTGGTGCATTTTGGCAATATTTAGCAGCTAAAATAAATAAATATATACACCTAACAGTCACATACATAGTCCTGACCCCACATTAAGATCGAGTCTTGTGTCGTGGGTATCAGAAAGAAGTTGCATCGAAAGTTCTGAGTAACCGGTTGTTGCGTAGTGAATCTCCTTCTAATTTCTATACCGTATCTATAAGATGTCTAGTGGACACCACGCTAAGAGATAAGACCTCTCATATACATATACATATATCGTTGATATTCATTGCTTTCGTGTTTTGGTATGTACAATAAGTTTTTGCAGTTAGACGCAATTTCTCAGAAGGGACTCCTGATTAATCTTTTTTATCGAGCCAGGATCGAACTCGTAAAAAATAGTCCCGAAGAACTGAACTGTTTATCGCGGTAGGATCGAAACCGCATTAGTCAAAAGTAATAGATTATACAAATTTTGAACACAGAGATTCTACATGTAGTTTATGTTACATACTTTACACAGATATATCTTTTTATCACGTAGATTCCGTCTGTTTAGATACGGATAGTCGGATTAATTATGTACGCCCAGACGAATTCTTGACAAAAAATCAAACAATTCAAGGCCGAATTGTAAAAGTGACAAAGCAACAATTCCTTGTTTCATGCACTCTGCTACGTTTCGGAGATTATAGTACTTAATTAAATATTAACTGGAAATTAAATAATCAGCCTATCCCTATCTAAAAAGACACGAGTACAGGGTGATAATGTAACTATTTATAACAAATCCAGAACCTTCGATTAAAAAGTTTGTAGGTCAAACTATAAAAAGGGTGTTAAAAATAATAAAACCAAGTTTCACCTTTAAGTATAGACTCCCATGGTCAGTGTTCTAGTAAACTAAATGTCAAATCTGAACTCTATAAATATATAATGTATAGGATTAAATATATAAACAAACGTAAGAAACTAATTACACATAAAATTCTAAAAGTAAAGCAATTTTTTTACATCCTCAACGTATTAGTTTTTGCTGACCATTTCAATGCGCTTAAAGTAAGATGATTTTTTGCAGTAGACACTGCAAAAAAATGAAACTTGAAAGACTTCAAGGTTCTGAGAAAATTAATCTTGTAAAACTGGTACCAAGATCTATCGCCTCTGACTTTTCGCTAGAAATCTGTTGCTTTGAATAATTACGCCCATAAAATAAATAATTTAGTTTACAAAACACAGTTGTTATACAATAAGGAAGTGTTCCAAGTTGACGTTATTCACGTCACAAATTTGCTGCAAAAACGTATCAGATATTTGGAGCAAAAACTCAATACAACGACTTGTAAATATGACAAGATGAGGACTTCCAAGGCAATTTATTTTTATAATACATTTATTGTGTAGGACAAACCTATTTTGGTTAGGCAAAATGCTCTGGAAATCCTCAAGAAGACCTTAGTCGTCAGTGGAGATCCTATAACTATTAATGATATTCTACTTTCTAGATTCTTCTTCCGTGATGAACCCATGAACTTGGCTGTTAACTTGCTGGACACTACAGAGTCGAGATGTCTTGAGCTTGAAGACTACGCAGCTGCAACCCTCGAAGATGGAGTGTCCGTTGCTGCTGTTGACGAGAACGGAGATTACGTCGGAGTTATCATCAACGGCATAGCTAGGAGAGAAGTAAGTGTCTGAATATATTTATTTTTTGTTTTAAACTGGATACTTTGAAGAGATTTATACTATGATTTAAAGTCGTGACGCATTCATACTTCAGTTAGGATAACCCGGACGTTTTATATTTCGCCAAGGTAATCTTTAGATCTATCAGAGGCGAAGCAGGAGTTAATTCTCATTGCAACATATTTTTCTCAGCATTAGCATTATTTACTCTAACCAGGGCCATGATAAAAAGAAAAAATCAAATTTTAAAACATCGAACAAAATATTCTTTCAAGTATCAATATAAGATGTGAAACTTAATGTTTCATAGATCCACATTAGTAAAGCGAACGTGCTTCTATAAAGTCTGTAACCCTTCTCCTAATTAGAACCAGCTGTGCCTTTGTACAGTATCGATGTTAAAACTATCCTATTGTAGGATAATACACTTCCGCCCAGGTGTGCTGTATTTATTGTCTTACCTATGAAGGTGAAAAGCAGTTCGTGTAATGATTTGTGATCACCAGCTATAATAAACCTTTGTCGTAATACGAAATGAAGCTGCACACTTTTTTTAATTTAATGGTTAATTTTGTTTACGCTTTTTTCTCTAAGAAAGCTACGTGCCAGATTTTTATGTAAAACAACAGATACGTATACACGTTACTGAATTCATAGTAAATAAGTAAAAGTAGGTTAATATGATGCGTCCAAATTTAATAAAAAATATTTTTTTCCCTAAATAATCCAAGATTTTAAATAAATCTAAACTGAGATATTACTTATTATTTTATCCCAAGGTTGCTAAGAGAAAAGTTGTATCCAATTTCCTCCGGGAACGTAATACTGTTATGAACATCGTGCAGAAATTCCCTGGCGTTACCCGGGAGACAGGAAATCAATACACAACACCGTCATAACAAAGCGAGCAACCTTCAAGAAAATAACTTCGTTTCGTCGTTCAATCATCAATTTCGAGAACGTTTTCCAGACACCTTTCATATATAATGGATAGCATTTAAATGATGGACGATTTATTGAAATGGTCTTGGTATTTCGTATTACCTTTATCTTTATTGATTTAATAGTCTTTGTAGGTAGCATCATTAAAAGTTCGAGACGTCCTAGGTGTGAACTTCTAGGTGTAACAGCCTTATTTGTATACCTAGGCTTTTTAATGAGAAAAACTTGATTTTAAAATACTTAATAACAAAGACATTATGCTGAATGCAAATAATATTGGGTAAAAGTCTCTTTTTTTTACTAAGAGCGTAAGTAAGGATCTCGAATTCTTAGTTCGAACTTAGTTTACCATAGATCCGATAAATTAATGTCCACCTCTACAAATGTTTGAAGAGTAAATAAATAAATTGATAACCGGATTATTATTTCTAGAATATTTTACACACTTTTTATCGATATATTATGGCCACTTTATGACTGCTACGATTTATCATATACTCGTAAATAAGCACTAAAATCATTTTAGCATAAAAATGATGATTAGTTTCTAGAATCTATTAAAAACTTAGTTTTCTTTGCCGGTCTAACACGTCTTTTTTTTATACTCGTAAACCTAGTTTAGTAACTGCAAAATCCGTGATGGATTGGCATGTCTAATGTCTATACTAAATACGAGGTGCGTAATATGTACGTAACCAATTATCTCGCGCCAATATACATGATTTTTTTAGTCTGCTCGGAACGGATGTACTCTGATCCTTACGTCTTTATCGCTTCGGTCAGATTTAGACCTTGAGTATTATCGTAACTATCAAAATTGTTAAGAATTACTTGTTCTTCAAACACAGGAGTTCCACTATTGATCATAACCCTCCTCGAAGAATTTTTACAGTGACCTATTAGAAGCGGCCTCCGTCTAGCAGGTTATTTTAATAATAATAAAATATTTATTTAATTTTGTTACATTCTCACATTTTTCTTAAAATACGGTGACATCCACACCAGCCATTGCCTGTTTCGTGGGTATATGTGCAAAACAGTTGATCAGGACAACACATTATCATGAATCATCAAAACATAGATTTTAACTTCTTAATCGTAAAATGCCTTTAACTAACTCAGGGCCTGCACTTAGCTAGATGAAGAATATTGAGCAATATTTATCTTATCATTTCTTCCCAGGAGGCCGACTACACAGACAAGTCAAGTGAGTGCGACAACCCTAAATTCCGGCGCATCCTGAGAGTACTGGGCCACCTGGAACGCGAGGCCAAGGTCTGGGACCACCTGCCCAAGTCCTGCAACACCGTGCTCGAGGTCCGGATAGCGTCTACCCACAGCGCATGGAGAGGACGGGGCCTCATGAGGGTGCTTTGTGAGGAGTCTGAGTGAGTACTTTCATCCTGTATTCTTTTAATCCTTTTTTTTAGTTTGTGGGTGTAAATGGATGGTTGTGATCCCTTGCTACCAGATGATCCGAATAATCGACTGAGTCCTTTGCCATGGATAAAATTGATGTAAAGGATACTTTAAAGCTCAGAAGTGATTCTAGGACATGTGATTCTAGTGCAGGTTTATGTTTTATGTGAAAAAAAAAGATTGATAGTAAGCACCTTCTATCCAAAAAAGTGTTTGTTCATATTGTATTATGGTACACGCATCATAATAATCGGATATGTTATTGATACATGAATACTTAGGAATCAGGAATAATCTAGTTCCATGGCCTGAAGCTAACCTCCTAGCTTCGCTTGTTTTAGTCATTATTAAAAACACATAACTATATAGACAGCCTCCGTGGCGTAGTTGGCTAGACGCCGATTGTGAAACGAGAGGTCGCGGGTTCGATCCCCGCACCAACACAAATGTTTGTGTGGCCCACAGATATTTGTGTCGGATCTGGGTATTTGTTTGACCTAAAAGTCTCTCTTAGCTTCTGATACCCACGGCACAAGACTCTATCTTAGTGTGGGGTCAGGACTATGTATGTGACTGTTGGATGTATTTATTTATTTATATAGAATTCAATTTATTAAGTTACTTGCTGTCTGCTGATATTTTCGTGGAATACATTAATTTCTTTCATAACACTGAAGCGTTTAAAGAATTTGCATAGACACTAACAAGATGCAACGCACGCAAGCATTAAGCGCAAAAAATAAAATGATCGATGCAATGTCGTGTCTAAGAAATTAATCTCTTTATACATTCAGAATGTAATCTGAGTTTTTTGTTGTTATTTATTTAATAGCGATGATAAATCACGGTTAAATCATCTTGATGAATAGCACGATATTTTGAATGCAATATGTAGCATCTAAACAATTACGTTTGTATTAAATAAAATTTAAAATTTGCTATAATAATTATAAGGTTTCTAAATGAATTAATTTAGGAAACAGGTTTTCTTAAACATGCTCATGATTTAAATAGAATTACATGCCTTTCAGTAAAACGATAAGACTTCTATGTATTGAAAAATCATATTCGCAATGTAAATGTTGGTAAATGTTCATTTTCGACCAGTGCATATTTAAAAACGATGACTTGTATAAAACAAATACGCTACAAAAAATAGAATTCCATTAAAAAATTAATAAATAACAAACTAAAGTGGAATTAGAATGCCGGCAATTTGTTCACTCATAGTTGAACCTTATAAAAACTCGGTCGCGGTGTATTTTTTGCTGTTCTATAACTATCATTAGTCCCCATTAACAATAAGTACACAGGAGAGACGTGGTAAATGACCTAATGTAACAAAAAAACTGTAGGTACGACGCGAGACGGCAAAAACTTAAGTACACGACACCCGGAAATTATTAAGCAGTTGCATTTAATGTGTGGCTCGACATAAAGCGACATAAAAGACATACCAGACTGTCGACAGACTGATAGTAAAAATAACTACAGAAAAGAAACGAAACTAGCTGTGGAGGTTTGACATTTAACTAGAGTTGTTAAGAGGTATTTAAAGAACACGATGGCTACGAGACAATCAAATTAATTAAAAGTTGTTCAATTATATTTTCACATAATAAATGTCACCATCTACTTGTTATCGATTCTTTGTGGAGTTTCTTTCATTCGTTGCGAGATTTTTGCTTTTCATGTACCTATAACCATAATGGGTGCAAAATTTCTCGATTACTATTCCTCGTTACTGTTTGTCTTCGCCTAATAACCTTAAAATACTGCTTAAGAATAAATAATATTACGCAAAATAAACTACGGTGAATTTATATTTGTTAAAATTTTTGAATAAAACGATTGTATGAGACGTTTCTCACAATAATTTAAAACTAGGGGTATCATTATGCGCTATAACAGAATACTCGAGATTTACAAAAAAGTATATTTTAAAAAACACCTCGATATTTTTCCTAAAATAAATAATATTTCCACTTCACAATGCTGCGGTTTTAGGTATAAACAATAATTGGTATCGGAAAATTATTAACAGAGCCAAGTGACCTTTAATTCTGAACCAGGACAAGCATACGGTAACTTAGCGTGACTTACCGAAGTCACAATCTGATACCCAGCGTCAAACGATTCAAATACAGCATAAAAACTCAATAATACTTAATTACTTAATAAGGTTGTTACTCTGTTATGATACGACTTACAGCTCAATTGATATGCTGCTGATTCGCTTGGGTAACTTTTATATAATGTATTAGACTACAATTGTTCAACAATTGTTCTGTGTATTATGATATACTTACTGTTGGACATATGCCTCTCCTATGGCATGGTACTGGGCTCGATCATCAGCCCATTGCGTCGTCTACAACCGCTACCAGCCATTTTGAAAGTGGTAGAGCCATGCTGTTTCAATCATGACTCAGCATGAATGGGCTGGCTCATTCGGGGCGGTACCACTGTCTCACCGGAAATCGAGGTGAAGCTCCAGCTCAACTGTCGCGTTTCGTATGGTGAGTGAGATTACTGGATGCCCAATATCCTTTCCTATTCCCATCCTTTGTCCTTTCTGCTCCCCTCCCAATTGGAACGGTAACACATCCATGATCCAGCGTTGTGGATATTTATGGGTGACCGTGATCACTTACCTTCAGGTGACCTGTTTGCTCGTTTGCCGGGTCTAAGCAATAAAAAAAAAGAAAGCGATCTTACGAATATCGTCGCTCCACCTGGTTGGAGGGCGTCCTACACTACCCTCGCCGAGGCCTATGTCCTACAGTGGACGCAGAAGGGCTGATGATGGTGATGATAATGATTACGATATACGTCATGCTGTTGAGTTCGGACCTCCTCTACGATTGAGAGGTGTAGGCCTTAGTTCACCATGCAAGCCTGAAACGTTTGATGATCTTCACATATCTTTGAATTATTTTAAATATCTCAGGTTTCCTAATGATATTGTCTATGCAGTAGAAGTTCACGTCACCTTTACTCCCAACCTAGAATTTCCCATATCTTCATAAAATACTTAATTAGCATCCTGGATTCCAAGAGTCAGAACTCTCTAGAAAACCAGGAACGCGGAATATACGCAACAATTCCTC
This sequence comes from Theretra japonica, assembly GCA_033459515.1. NCBI lineage: Eukaryota > Metazoa > Arthropoda > Insecta > Lepidoptera > Sphingidae > Theretra > Theretra japonica. The sequence goes on from CM065944.1 coordinate 9,563,584, forward strand.
TTACCATCCCACAGAACAATTAGAATGACGTGGTCTTCCGAGATGAGAAGCATTAAATCAAACGCACAATATTCCTAGAAAATTGCCAAGAAAGTCATAAGAATAACTCATGACGCACAGAAAATTATATCATACGCGTACATTTGCCCTTCGTAGCGTAATATTGTGTGTCGTAATGGCGCGACGAGACAATTGCATAAGGCACGCGTTGCTATTGAAATTAAATTTTGCGCCCGCTTATTGCTCAGAGCTCGTTTGATGAAGATTGGCGGCGGTTTTATATGTCCTAATGGAGAAAACAAATATAAATTAAATGGAGTATTTTTACGAGCTCTTATAAATAAACCTCTACGCAAAAGGAAACTGGAAATAATTATTCGTTATCTGGCACTTTTATGCAGCCATGCACTTTATAGTAAGTAACATATAGGTAGTGAAGTTAATGGTTTCTACGATATAAACACTATGCCACTACTCGCCTAGCTTGGCAGATTGGTTAGCGAGCGTATGACGTAGATACGTCATACACGAAGGCTCTCGCACTGACCATTCTACTCCCTATCATCAACTAGTCATTTGTTTACGATCTATGACTTATCTCTCGCAAGCTTACACCAAGTGTTAAGTGAGACATGTTTGTTCACTAGCAGACAAATGGTATGATGGGTAATGATTGGAGCTACTTACAGGCCAAGAGAATTGACTAATTTACAAAATGTATCATAGATCAAACGCAAATTCAAGCAATGACAAACTACTCGTTCTAAGAGGTCACTACAACAGTAACCTTAAAATAGACGTAAACGTTAACCTATTTAAAGACAAACAAACTCTCGCTTTCATTACTGTAATAAAAAAACCGGTACTGCCTAGTACGGCCTAATACATATTCATAGCAAAAGTCCTTAAGAAAAAAATTTAAGTGATGCCGTAAGCGTAACACGTTTACGTCTGTGATATAACCATTGATTTAAGTCAATGGGTATAACTGTATCTTTGTAGATAAAAAGCATGTTTTAGAAAGGTTACGAAATCTGCTATTGACCTCATTTGTTTAACGACATCTATGGTATGTTCTGAGTTGGATTCCAGGCAACTTGATGTATTTTTTTTTATTTGACAAAAGTCGTGAGTTACTAAACTAAGTAGGTACATTTCTCTAATTGCAATTGACCCCCTAGCACAATTTGAACCGTAGGCGTAATTTTCTGCGTCATATAATTATTCAGTTTTATCTCGTATTTCCTGAAATCACCGCTTCTCCCCTCTACCGGGTCATCAGCCCAACTAATGACAATCGTTTAATAAGAATTAATATTCATGTACCGATCATCAATCTTGACTATCATTACATACATCATGAGAAGTAAATTTTCCACAAACATTTAAAATGTTATGGACTTAGATCGTGGAGGTAATGGGTTCATAGCTTATGCACGTGATATTTTTTTCCTGCCCATACACCTGTCTGCAACTCCTGTCAGCCAGGATCAACAATGGCGTGCAAAGAATTGGCACCGTGCTCCGGAACTCGGCTTCCTGGATCCGACTATTGCCCAGCCTACTTGTGTTATAACTAGACAATTATATTGTAGAGAATATATCGACCTCACTCTCAATTCAACTCTTGTAAGCAGTTGATCCTGATCAACAGTGGCACGCATTTTAATGACACGCCGTGCATTGAAGCTCAGCGGGACTCCGGGAATGTCTAATTTGTCTAACCCGCGGCGAAATCAATCGTATAAAGTGAATAAGAGTTGGATTTTTTGTCCACTTCCATTTTTAGATCATTATATATTATGATACAATCCATCCATTATTTATTGACGTATATTTATGAGCGGCAAGATCCTTTATGTTATCTCTGGGAAAATTATGTAATCCCTGCAAAAGATTTCTGCAGGATGCTCTACCCAATAATTCTCCAGGAACCTATGAAGTACTACATGCCAATAATCACACAGATACTTACGAGGAAAACTATTTTCATTCACTCAATGCGACCCGAAGCAAATTCTTGTCACGTTCCTTGACTAATGTCGAATTAATGTTACGTCAATTCATAGCGTGAAGGCTTTTTAACCCTCAAATAGAACTACTACTGTTATGCTCGATTATTGGAAAAATAACGCTGAGTCATTGATGAATAAACCGAATTAAGAATATTGGTTTTTGCTGATGAAGATATTAATTGAGACCTCAAGATATTGATTATATATTGGTAAGGTAAAAAGCATTGAGTAGTTCACTAGGAATAATCACAGAAAAAAATATAGGTTATGGAAATTCTCAGAGAATCAGTACTTACATCACTGGTATAAAAAGTGCTCATTACCTAAATCCTGAACTTACACCTTAAAAAAACGACCTCTGTTATCGCTTGAACTAACCACGTCTATTTACTACACTCACAACAAAAAGTTGTGCAGAAGGCGAATTAAATACAGGTGGGACAAAAAAGCCACTCGCACAAATAGTGTTAAATTTTCCGCTTGTTACACTAAGTTGTAGCTCAATCATCGCAACTATTATCGTAGTAAGTACTAACTAGTAACACAAATAAGTTAGTTAAATAACTCGTTTATGTGGTGGCCTGTTGGTAACGGACTAGACGTGGCTGCCTATATGTTCACGGTGGTCGCGGGCTCAAATCCCAGGGCACACCTCTGACTTTTCGGATTCATGTGTGTATTGATAGTCATTCACCACGCACTATAATGGTGAAGGAAAACATCGTGACGAAACCTGCATACAATGGCGATTTGTATAAATTTCTATGGTATATAAAAGTTTGCCAACTCGCACTAGATGAGCGTGGTGGACTATGTGGCCTGACCACTCTCAATCGTACTCTCAATTGTAGAGGAGGCCCATGCCCTGCAGTGGGACATATGTATATAGGCTGATACAGTACAGTACAAATAACCCGTTTATTGTAAACATTGTTAATTGCGATTGTTTAAAATAAATCATTTACATATATAATTCAATCTACATATAACGTACGCTTGAATAGCTCATTGAAATGTTTACACCTTTGTTTGAATATTTTAATTTTAATTATTCGTTTAAAATATCACCACACATTATGTTAATAACACATTATTTGTAAGCATTTTACGAACCGCACTAGAATTCTTTGCATCCATATTTAGTCATATATTAAAACATACGCATCTTTAGCCAATACATTATGGCCTACTGTAGAGCGCATCGTCAACATGGGGAGGTTCATACCTCCTCTACATTTAATTAATTGAGCACTAAGTGGCCTACTGCGGGTTAGCAGACAGCACATACCACAAAAAAGTAATCTCTGGTACGCTAGTTCCCCACGTAGTTTTCCTTCAATGTTAAGCTACGTATGTACACATATGTACATACATACATAAACATCACGCCTTTTTCCCAGAAGGGGTAGGCAGAGGTGTAACCAGGAAACCCACGTTCCGTCCTATGATGTGATAGTTGGCGAGCCTATCGCCATATCGAGCACTCCTGACTCCGGGCTGATAATGAAGAGAAAAATCCAATATCACTTTGCCCGACCCGGTTAAACTACCTAATTGACTAAAAACAAGATGGTATAACAACATATTTAATTTCAGACGCCTGGCGAAAATGATCGGCGCTGGCGCTCTCCGCATGGACGCCACTTCGGCTTTCTCCGCCGCCGCAGCCGAAAGACTCGGCTACAAGATGATCTACAGAACCTTGTACGCCGACCTGTCCTTCGCACCGCAGCCACCGCCGCCGCATCTCGAGGCTAGAGTCTATATTAAGGAGATATAAAGTAAGTACTCCTACTAGGGTTTAGCTGTCTTACGATTCTCTGGTTATTGGTGGTCGTAACATTTGTTTCAATTTTGATTGGGGTAATGATGGTTTAATCAGTTGCTTTCGTAGCAACAGCTTAAAACACTCGTACAAAAATCCATTCGCGGACGAGAGAGGCTCAGAAAAGGTAATGGTCTATGTACTGTATCAGCCCAGATACGGCTCACTGCAGGGCAGGAGTCTCCTCTAAGTACGACTAAGAGGGGTTAAGCCATATAGTCCATCACTAGGCCTAGTGCAGGTTGGCCTATGAAATGGTCTATGGAACAGACAAAAACAAAATTGATTCTCAAATCAGAGAAAATACAGACAACTCACAGTTCACAGTGCATAGACGGCACATACAGTAATTAATCTAATAAAAACAGTTTCTCCCAAAGTATTAAGCCGAAATACTATTGGCAAGGCGCGTATATTCTTCTCCCTGTGAATACTGAAAAATACCTAATAATAATCTGGATGCACCGCACTTGCTGAGTACATTGTTCTTAGTCGTTTCAGTAAAAAAGCTACAGTCGAATATATCAGACGCATTGTTTTACGCACATCTAACCAATCGAGCGTAGAACAAAGAATGAAGACCTTGGCATTAGTTGCCTTTCACGTAGTTAGGAAGTCTGGTAGCGAAGTTAGATCGGCCGAAGATAAACAGGCAATGTTGGTTAGAATCACGTACCTGCGATTGCCTTAACCCAGTTTAAACGCTAAACGGCGTAGATGCTAAACTATTACTGTATTGTCACTTCGATTAAATCTGCTTATTTGTTTACTTGTATACATAACATAAAACAATTGCTTAAACACAATAGCTTAAACCAAACAGATTTAATCAATGCCAAGTGCTTTACTCAAACCGTCAATATTATGACATGGTCTTTATATAACTTCATTTTCATCATAAGCCCATTGAAGTCCACTGCTGGATATAGGCCTCTCCCACGGTACGCCACAGAGCCCAGTCTGCTGCTTGTAACTTCTCCAGGCCTCTCCCACCGTACGCCACAGAGCCCAGTCTGCTGCTTGTAACTTCTCCAGTTGTAAATCTATTATATCGAAGAAATTATCCTGAGCTTTTAAGTCAATATTTGTCTCCCGCTTTGTTATTGAGAGGAATACACAATTATTTGCTTCCAATAAACTCTAACAAGGAAATCTCTGGCAAGATTTTAACCATCATACACGGTGGTCACCATTCCTCAATTACGAACATCCTTCCATCAATAATAAATAAATACACCCAACAGTCACATACATAGTCCTGACCCCACAGTAAGATCAATTAAGTCTTGTGTCGTGAGTATCAGAAACTACGAGAGATTTTTCGGTTTCACAAACACCCAGACCCGAGACAAGTACTTTGGGCCTCACAAAAATTTGTCTCGGTGAGGGGTCCAACCCGCGGCCTCTCGTTTCACAGCCGACGTCTAACCAACTGCGCCAAAGGCTTTCAATAAATAGTAAACAGTGTGTACCAAAGAGTACATTGGCCGTTAATAACACGCCACGAGATAAGATAAGACTACAGTACTGCATTACATAATTACCTAGAGTAAATGCGCCATTAGTCGGTACAGTTATCAATTTGCACTCGTGGAACAACTACCACTACATTATACGTTGGTATTAATATACCTATTACGGCAGTTATGTAACATTATAGAATGGCATGTTTAAATATAAAATTGTCAGTTAAATTATTTGCAACAATGTATGCGCATTTTTTAATGACCTGGTAAAGGTCGCGGGACGTCGCTGGATGCAGGCTGCTGCAACAGGTCACTGTGGAAATCATTGGGAGAGGCCTATGTTCAGCAGTGGACTTCCTTTGGCTGATGGATTGGATTGATTGGATGCGCATTTTTTGTCACGTGAAAATGACTAGTGCATTTCATGACAAATCCGATGTAACCCTAATCGGGTATCCATTGCTGAAAGTCCTTTCGTCGGACTATTACTAGGTCTAAAACGCGACATATTATTTGGTCGTCACTATGACAAATTTTCCAATTTTCCCAACAATGCCGAGAAGTCCCGACCCCACAGCAAAACAATATGTCGTACGTCGTCGGAGAGATCAGAAATTCCAAGATTTTATGTTTTAAAATATACGAGCTTTTCTATTTAAATCAGGGGCGTGCGCTCCTTATAGGCAGAAATGCAGTGCTTTACTTGCCATTCACAGATATTTTAATAAAACGTTCGTATGTTTTAGATGACTATAATTAATAGTAAATAAATGAATAAAAAAAATATAATAACTTACAAACGCCTAATATTTTATTAATAGCAATTATTTGCAAGCACAAACAAAAAATAATGCGCCTAATCAACCAACTCCTGCCGTCGCGTCCCGCAGGACATTTGTTCGCGTGTGCGTAGTAATTTTAGTGTCCGTGCACAGTGCGTAAACGCACACATCCATGAATCCGAAAGCCGCGACTCCAGCGGCAGGCTACGGAAGTTCGGCAGTTGTCGGGAGTAATCGGAAATGTTCGGGTCCTATAATCCGAGTAAAAATAATAGACGGAAATTTAATGAATCACGTATGCGCATTATGCATTTTTGTTTAGTAAGGTTTTATTTGTTTAAATAGCAGAAATGTTTTGTGTTTCGCGGGGGCCATTTTGCCTTTTTTCATGTGATAAGCATTGTTTACTATTTTGTTTGCACTAGTATATTTATAGTTTTCTTAAAAAGTTTTTTATTTTAACATTTGAAAGTGTGTACATTTAACAGTTTATTACTGAGTTTCTATAATAATTATAGTAATTTCCTTTTACTAGTGCGTTTGTTGATTTTTTAAAAATGTTATTTGATTGTGAGGTTTGTGTTGAAAATGTGTGTTTATTAAAAATTTAAAATAACAAGTTCTCACAATTGTCATTCAGTGAAAAGATTCAAATTGTGTCTAAAGGTAGGTGTGTACCCGAGTTACAACAATTAAACTAGCAAAAAGGGAATGTAACTCGAAAGTTTCATGTTAAAAGTTATGAAACGTATAACTGGCTGTGTGGTTGTGTACACACGATTATATTATATTGTTTTCCTTGCATATTGTTTAGTAATTCTAGTACAGTGTAATTTCTAGTAATTTTACTTATTAGATTTTTTTCTGCCGCGACGATCGATCGCTGTTTTGTCTGCGTTGCCGTAGAAGATGTACATGAATAGTAGTACATCTAAGACTTGTTCTGTTGGCATTGTTTCCGACTTAAGATATCTGTCGCGTGGCTGTGGCTATGCTAAACATCTATAAAAGAAAAAGTTTTTGTGACCGAGTACTCCGCCGCATACCCAGTGTCATAATCCTGTGCACGCCGCTGATTTAAATAATAGGACTTCCCCAATATTGGATCGGATAATTTGTTGAAAATAATAAAATGTCATTTGATCAATTAATCTTTTATATAAAAAAATATTTATATCTCTGTTTCACCAGTATATATAATCTTTCTTTTTTATTTTTTCCAGGTAAAGAGGCCACCTACACAAACCTAGTTATTGTTAAAGGTATACACGGAATATTTTAGTATCACATAATGCACTATGTACCTGCAATGGATGCCGATAGGCGTTTATATTAGTACTTTAACAAGTAACCTGTGCACCTAGTTATATTGTAATGTTACACTAGTTACCCGTATTGCGATTTTAGAGTTACACACTATCGACTTTTTGTCGGTGCGACTTTTTTGTCGCTTTCATTAGATCGACTTGATTATGTAAACTTCCTAAAAGACGTTTTTTTTTTGGGGTTTTTAAAATTACATTGTTTATTTCGTTATTTTAAATTGATTATTATTAATTACATAAATGCTTCCCTTATTTTATTCACAAACATAAAAATTTAACAATGGCTATAAAATGTTTCATATATTCGTAGACTGATTCAAAATTCGACATAAAGTAGAATGTGTGCGTAACTCTAAACTTAAGCATTAGGTGTGGTTAATATTAGAACTATAAATGTACGGTTAAATATTAACGTTCACCGTTTATTCTTACTTTTGAATGTCTTGGTAATCATAATTATGGTGAGCGTTTCTGTGTCCTTTCTACTACAACTTTCATATAGGTGTAAAAAACCTTTAACTTGGAAATGTTTCTACGCAGTACTACATTGGGTAGTCAGTATTGTATCTATCTGTGGTTTTCAAAACAATTTTACATTATTTTAGTGTCACTGACAGTACAACAATACAGTATTTACTTTTTTTGAAGAAATAGGTTAAATAAAGCCTTTTATATTTTACTTATTTCTTCAAATATTATTCCATAAATACTGTATTGTTTTAGTGTTCACTTTCTCGTAAAATTTATTAAATTAGGAAATGCGATCTCTAATTATAATCATTTCGATTTTATAATGTCTTCCAGTGCTCTCAGTTTTTTTACAATTTTATTTTATAAAACCTTTATTATAATCTTTGTATTAGTGTCATTACATTCCAGTAAAATAAAATAATCATGACGCCTGATTAAAATCTAATAGCAATGTAGACGATGTGTTGCTAGCACAAATCTATCAGGGTTTTATATAACTCTTATTTTATAGTTCCTTACTTTATAGAATCCTTAGTATTATTGGTGAGCTGTATCTAGCCTTGATGTTGTGGATTTTTCTATACTTTTATTTATTGTAAAAACTTACCTTGTAAAAGAGTCTACTCGTCAATTCTATTGTAGACTAGACATGTTTAAAAGTTGTGCAATGTAACGTTAGGTAATGTTAATAAATAATTAAGTGAAATAAATATGTTTTATTTATCCTTAATCCCTATCCTTGAAACCCCTTTATATAATTTGGAGAGCATTGACAGGGGATAATATTAACAGCACAAAAGCTCTGGCATTGTGTATCACTCGTTCACGATTTATCTTTTCAATAAGCTGGTTGCATCCTGCAAGCGTTTACAAAATTTCATTAAAAAATATATAATTAATTATACAGTCTGTATTGCAATATTTGTCTGCAAAGCTATAATAACATAACAGATTTTTTAAATCACACATAATCAAGCACGGAATCACTTATGTATTGTAAAAATATCCATTTACATTAACTGTCTTCCGAAAATTCAATTGTTATCTATGATTGTTTACATCAAAACAATAATTAATCAAAGGTGCCAAGTTATGTCGTCGTCGAGATATCTGAATACTTTCATACACATCTTTGGCTGCTGTTTGGAGCTTCGAGATTGAGAAACATCATTTTCTCGCAACATTAATATTTTTCTGAAGAGATTACCGTCACTCGTCAAACAGGCCATCTTTGGTGAAGGCTTGGGTATATTCCTAAAAATTCGTAACAGGTTACGGTGAAGGTCAAGGTAGATTTTTTTATTGCATACGCATAGGTCCAGTAAACGAGCCCACTGACCACCGAATAGTATGTGATCGCCCATGACCCATAACGCTAGGATCTTAAATGTGTTGCTGGCCCATTAAACCGGAAGGGAGTTGGAAGAAAATAATATAAGAAGAGGAAATGGATATTGGTCATGCTCAGTCAAGACTGAAAACAGCGTAGATTTACCATAAAGCTAGAAGCGTAAATATTGAAAAATCACCTAATAATCAAACGCACCGCGAGTTAGATCTACACCCCGAAATAAATGTTTCTATGATTTATAAATATGTTTTGGGGTTTGGGTGTTGTGAGAGCCTCAGGCAGTCTCTAATACGGAATATCCGCGACACGTGAAATCAGAACTAGATATAAGACTTATAAGAGATACTAGTAGCTATTACGGGTAGTAGTACGAGTAGTAGTAATTTATAGCTGTATGTGTTGACACAGGCGATTAGTAAACAAACAAAAGATGAACGACCAACGCGATGACGCTGCAGTCTGCGCATATTCGCAAGCGCACGATTATGTAAGGCGTAGTGTACACAAGCACTTATGGAGATAAGCTGAATGGATATCTAATTTAAATAAATAATATCCAGAGGGAGTCTGGGAGAAATCGTGATGGCGATAAGACTGCCGATTGTCATTTCACATTTGAAGAAAACTTCAGATTTAAGTATGTATTTTAAAATTTATAACTTTTCTGCGAAGTGGGCTATAACGTATGGATAAATGTTTAACTTAACATGATCTACCTATCCTATGGTTGAAGTTGTCCCTATCGTTATTCATAATAACATATGTTCAGCGCAATATGGCTTTTAAGCTACAATGAAAAATTATTTGCTCAAGATTACGACCGGGTACCTGTCTGACATCAATCCGATCTGGAATAGGTCTTTAGTCTGCTACACTGACCTGAAGCGAATAGACATATATCTACCTTTTAAATCCTTGAGAACACTTAGTTTTCTTCATTATTTCGAAAAGATCTAATAAAGCTCTATGCTCTCGGTATTCTTATCACCTTTGACAACCTCCGTGGCGCAGTTGAATAGACGCCGGCAGTGAAAGGAGTGTGTGAACCACAAGTGTGTGGTGGCCTGTTGGTAACAAAACAGACGCGACTGCCCACATGTTACGGTGGTCGCGAATTTGGGTGTTGTGAGACCGAAAAGTCTCTCGTATCAGACATTGATACCCATGAGACAAGCTTCGATCTTAAGCGCTATTTACACGGGGAAAGTTTCTCGCGGAGAGAATCTTATGCCATTATCGCATGACATAACCGCCATAAGATTATCGTGTTCTGACAAATGTTTACACGATGCAACTTTTTTATAGCCTTACGATAATCGTATCTTCGAGGCGAGGAACTCTCCCCGTGTAAGTGGGGTTTTCTTCTTCTTTCGTGTCAATGTCTCAAATGATACAGTATTATACAGTTTCCCGGCCCAGTAGGTGCTTTAGTGTGGGGTCAGGACTATGTATGTGACTGTTGGGTGTATTTATCTATTTATTATTACTCTAAATTGGTCAATTACTTCTTAAATCCTAACAGACACTGTAAATACAAATCCCCGGGAAAATAAAATACAAATAAGAAATTTCAAAACGCAGACGGAACCGGGAGCAAAGACTAGCAGCTAAAGTACATTATCATCCAAATTCCTTGTCCAAGGACGTTTAAACTCGTGCATAGTCTATTTTTGTACAAACAACCAACATTAAGCCTAAACCGGAGTTAATTCAATGATAAAACTACGCATGATAAAAAAAATGTCAACATTTGTGGAACAGATGTGCTAAGGACTGGAACACACAATCGACTGTTTTCATTGTTATTATGCTGTAATATTCTACACACGCTTATCATACTCGTATTGTGTACGTGGAAATTGGAGGACCGTAATCATTTTTTTCGAACATTACATAAATGAGAGCTGTTTTAAAAAGCTGTTGTAATTTTTTCACAGCGTCGATTTTTATTATATACCTTCGGCAAACTAACTTATGGATCGACTGATAGTAAATGGTTTCCGCTGTTCACGAAAATCTACATTTTAATCTTAGATGCATTGCATGTTCATTGTTTAAATTTCTAAATAATAAACGTTTTTATATAAGTTAATTGCAATGAAGTTCTACCATATTTTTCTTGTTGATTCAACTCTTTTAATACTGCTTCGTTGGCGTGGTTGTTCTACGGTACGGTTATAACGCTGAGATCTCGGGTTCGAATCCTGGGTGGGGTAAAGTGATATTGGATTTTTCTATTCATTATCAGCCCGGAGTCAGAAATTTAAGCCCGATGTGATGATAAGCTCGCCCCCTTTCTCATTCTGGAAGGGATGGTTAGTGGGTGGTGGTGGGTGTTCTGTTTCCTACCAGGAGAACCTCTGCCTACCCCTTTTGGGAAATAGGCGTGAGTATATGTATGTATGTATGTAATCTTTTGAAATCTGTGATGCATTAGAAAAATGAATCATTAAACTACTTCATTTAACTCGTCTTAGAAAATAACAATTAGACTAAACAAGCTTTCTTTGAATCAAATGGACCTGCGAATTCAAAGAAAGCTTGTTGCGCCTCAACAGTACGGCAGATAATATCCGGATAAATCAGAAGTAGGTTGCGCGTATTCGCTGAAAAAAATCATTACACTTTTAAGCCATACTACTCTAGAAATATTCTTCTACATTGCCAGTAGACATATAAAATATTGATAGATGATTGAAGTCAAAAGTAATGTTTTTTCTTCTCTAAAGTACCAAGTCTTGAAACCGACAATTTTATTTGTGAGAGATATATAGTCTTGGTTTCAGTCGCATATCACACGTCTGGTTTTAGATGTAACGAGCAAATTCAAATTCAATGTATCGGCGAAGAAAACCCCCAAGAGACAGTTCTGAATAAAAATTTCCTTTGGTAAGTATACAAAACTTCACCACGTGGTAAGCCTAAACCCTAATCCTTACCTACATAGGAGAATCTTGCCAGTATAATGTTAGCTTGATACCTATACTACGAAGACATATACAGTGAATACAGCTCGAAAATAATAGAATCAATACACACACGCAAAAAAAAACAATCGATAAATGTCGATTGTGAATCTGAGCCTTTAAAAATCGTATTTTTATCTTTCACCGTTATTATGTAAATGCGCATGTCGCGCGCAAACCAACAGTTGCGCCCGGGCATCCACAACGATCCAACTTATCGATTTTACCTCAAACGATTTAAAAATAGTCTCGTTTATCTTTTATTATAAATAAAATACATTTATTGAGGTCAGTGATGTTGTGTATATAATGATTCGTCGTGTTTGCCAGTGAAGAGTTAAACATCTTAGGAATCATCTGGTAAGTAATTTAAAAGTACCTATTTACTACGTTTTTTGTGAGTTAAATTGTTGTTTCCATATTGCAAGTTGTTTTCCAGTCTGTAAAGACTTTAAAATCGTAAGATGAATATCGTTTTCAAGGCTTACTAATAAATATAATGTATAGTGGAGTTCGAAGACCGCCCAAGCCCTTTCTGTCTCTTTTGTTTACTTTCATGGAAAATTTCATTCACATAACGTCACAAAATATTCATATTTTTTCCCGCTACAACCGAGGAAAGTACGCAATTATTAGTTCCAACTCTTTTATATATTTTATGATTTAATTCTTTCCCTGAGGTTAAAGACAAGTTTGTCTCTCATCAGGTTTTGCTTTTCGATGTCACTACGCATCACTGTAGATTGTGGGGCGTCACTATAATCCCAAACGAAGTTCGAATGTTCGAACGTCGTAGGTAAAACTGTGCCATATGTACTCCAAAAAATGTTCGAATCCTCTATCGTACGTCGTAACCATAGACTAAGTTCGGAGTGAATTATATGTGTCATAAGAAAATAGTATTTATTTTTAGAAGTGAAAAACCTATAACTTACTTCGGACGGTGAATGTCTGAACGTTCGAATTTCGTTTCGGATCATAGAGTAACCCCCCTGGTCCTCAGGAGTTACAGTGATAAATGCGTGAAGTCGAAGTAATCTGCTGCTGAATATGTTAAATTCCCAATGACCTAGTAGCAGATTATAATATACCTACCCTATAGGCGCGGTGGCTTGTTGGTAACGGACCAGACTCGGCTGCCTACATGTTCACGGTGGTCGCGGGTTCAAATCCCAGGGCACACCTCTGACTTTTCGGAGTTATGTGTGTATTAATAGTCAATCACCACGCACTTTAACGGTGAAGGAAAACATCGTGAGGAAACCTGCATACCGTAGCGATTTTAAAGAATTTCTACGGTATGTAAGTCCGCCAACCCGCACTAGGCCAGCATGGTGGACTATATGGCCTAACCACTCTCAATCGATATTCTCTCGGTTGTAGAGTAGGCCCGTGCTCAGCAGTGGGACGTATATGGGCTGGAAAAAAAATACCTACCTTAAAGAAGGCTATGAACTGTGAAACACAGTGTTGGAAGCTCACTGCTTAATCATTCATTAAGAAGCATGAATTATCGAGATCATAGTGTTATTATTACCCAATTTATGAACATCCTACGTTACAAAACGGTAATTCTGGAAACCGACGTGGGTGTACATTGTTCCTCTTTCCAACCTCTTCGAGATAACCAGCCTTTTATATACCAATGTTGGTTTAATAATAATGCTAAGAGTGTCTAAAATTGTTCTGTTAAATAAGAAAACAATGGAGGTACAGATGTTTTTGACCGCCTATTTCGCAATCGAATTGTTGACAATACAATTAGAAATTGCTCAAGCACTTTCTGGTTAAATGGAATTGGAAATGAAATTACGTTTCCATAGAAATTTCTAATTAGAACAAATTGGAAAGTCCTTGAACACTCCAAACGATTCTCTTGAAACGAGAGCTCTTCAAGAGCGTGGTTTTCATTTAGTTTGCATCCAATTAAAATAATTTCACGTTTACCTAACAGGATGAGTTCATTTTCAATTAACGTTAATTAGCGTAGTATAAATTGTAGTCAAAGGAACGCCAACAAAACAGTTTCAGTTACCATGAGTTTAAACCGTGCGGTGTTTTTTTAATCCTACGTGCAAAGGAGAGCTTTCCGCTGCACTGGCCTGTGAAACCTATTAGTCAGACTTTTTTAACGCAAAAATATTTACGCTAATAAGCTTTTTGATAAACCTTTTTGAATGCTGTTTAACTAACCGCTTTAACGAATGAGTAATTGCGGAGTAAAAAGAATGAAATCTCGTAGGTCTCGGTCACTTCCTATAACTGGTGAATTTTAAGGTTTAAAAAAAATATTTAAATTTTATTTTGCCTATTTTGGGCCAGGAATAGAACCCGCAATGTCACAACCACCAGCATTTACCATAGAACCGGTGCAAAATGAAGACGTTGATGATGTCATGGACTTACTTAGAAGGTAAATATGTTATGTTATTTCTATTTACTTAGGTATAACCTTGCTATTTTTTATGTCCTCATTATAACTGCCATGTAGTGTAGATTCCACCTAGATGATTGTATAATGTAACACATTTTGCAAGTTTTTATACAGTACTCAGTAGGTACCTACTAGTGTGGGAATCGAGAACGGCTCACGTGATGAGAAAGGCCTTCCAACGACCTTTTTGAATTATAACTTAGTGGTTCTTCGAAGATAATTCGAAACGTCTGCAGTAAATTAATGTAACAAGTCTAATAACATTCAAAAAATGCATTGATTCGGAGTACCAAAAATACTTTAATATAGAAAGAAAGAAAGAAAGAAAGAAAAACGATTTATTAACATCTAACTGTTGGAGCCAAGCAACCTATCATATTATGTAATAAGATAACGAAATAACCAATATATAATACTCAGAAGTGAGAAATCAAAGGACCAACTTGGTATTTTTCGTTCAAGTCTTATGTTTATCAAAGTGAAGTTTACTAACTGCGTAATAGACACGCTTAATGGGCAAAGCGTAACACATAACATTCGCATGCCTGAATAGAGCATAAAGATTATAATGTAAAGGATTTAATATCGATTAGGATATTAGACAACTGAGATATAACCATAAATATGTACGTACATACGTATATTTTGTTGGACTAAGGGTTAAACGCTGCATTGTCAATCGGTCTCTAAATTGTAGTGCCTTTGCTCAACAGTGACCGATATGGGCTTATACTCGTAAATTACATTACAATTAAAAATATATACGAGTATGTTATTATTACATATTCATTTTGCAAATAAATGTAATTCGTCAATTTGCATTTTATTGTAGTATACATGTCATTTGTTAATTTAATTACTTTCTTTCTTCCATGACCTATGTACATAGCTACAAAATGCCTAAAACAATTTTTGTGGAAGGTCTGTGTTCAAATTCGACTTTTCGTATTTGCTAGTAAACGTAAATAAAACGTGTAGATAATTATGTTTTATCTATAATGCAACGCTGAATACATCGGCGATAAAACCAATTAGCACCTGTAGATAATGACATCGTAAACACTTGAAGGCGTTCTGCGGGTCAACGCCGATTAATAACTACTACAAGTATAAAGCTATAAGTACATAATGCAACAAGATAGCAGTTCACCTGTTTGCCGAGGACTTCAACAGTTGCAACTTACTTCATGTCGATCACCTTCATCCTACTTTTTGACAGAAATTAAATTTAGCTCGAGGATTTCGTACTTTGTATAAAATTACATTTTATAGAAAATTCACACATATCTAGATTTTTGGAGACCGCGTCTTGGCAAACGTAGCGTGGGACGTCCTCTGGCCAGATGGCGGGACGACTTGCACAAGAGGGCTGGCAGCGACTGGATGCATAAAGCAGCAGACCGGGCTCTGTGGCGTACCTTGGGAAAAGCCTATGTCCAGCAGTGGGCTGCAACGGGCTGATGATGACGATGATCTAGATTTCTATTTCAGACTTCTAAGAATGTATGCTATTTTATAAAGAAGTCTTACATGCCTGCAAATTATTTTACTTAAGTAAAATTTTCGATAATATCTTCTTCCAGAACCTTCTTCATCGACGAGCCGCTGAACCAAGCCATTGGTCTCTGCGAAAGCGGTACTTGTGCCGAATTAGAGGACTATTGCTCGTATTCCTTACTCAAAGGTCTGTCTTTCAAGGCCGTGGCCGGCGATGGAAAAATAGCAGGCGTTATGATCAGCGGAATATGTCCTTTAAAAGAGGTATTGTATTGCCTTATGGCGTCATCGTTAATTTTGTTTTAGTCATCATAGTGCTGGCTTTATTCGTTCAATGCCGTATGTTAATTTATGAACTATGGCGTATTGTCGTATAACATTACCAAATACCGGCGGTTATTTTAATTTTACTAAAGTGGAATATCTTAAGTTACTTTTCGTAAAATTATTTCGTTAACCAACCCATGCGCGGCAGACGTATAAAAATTAATACCATAGGTTGTTGAAGAATTTTCCTAAATATAATCTACACCAAATGATAATATAATCAATGAGTTACTGTACATAAAAGGCAATATATTATAATTTAGACATAATTAATATTTTAACGTAGTGTTTTTACTTTTTGGTTTCCATGCCGTCAATTATTATGCAGTTATCTTGGAGACATTGCTATCTACAGAGCTACTAACTTATCTGTTCAGGTGGCCATAATTGGAACTAAACCAGTGTTATCAGATATACGGTAATTACTACAGATGCACATAATTTTTTTTTCACCAAAACACTGCCTACGGTAATGTTATATTACCGTGTCGTTTCTACAGTATTTTATAAGATACATAACTGTGTATATAATTCTCTAATTTACTCTAATCTAATTCAAGATTTTTTTAAAGTAGCAATACTCAATTCCTCACTAGCGACGATTCCGAACTTCCGACTGAACAGATAACTTGGTGGCTCTATACTTATTTTTAGATACACCGATAGCTGACCCCGATATACGTCAATAGGTGATCGAATGTTACTTCATAATCATGTTAAATATTTAACAAATATGGCTATTTTATTTATACTTACCTAATTACCTAATAATACCTAAATGTCAACACTTTCCACAACTTTGATATACTTCCTCACATCGCGCAACTTCCTTGTATATCTCTAATGGGAGCACAGGCTTACTGTATGCTTCGGAAACAAACATTTTTTCATTGGAATTGCTCGGCGTCTTTGACCTACGATTATTTCATACTTCACGATAAATTAGTTTTCTATAATAAGAAAGTAAACTCCCCAACGCCATCTATTGAGTATTGACGTACTAAAAAATAATTTTCAGGACGACAACGGTAATGACCTATTCAGCCAAGCTCAGAGGTGTCAGAACCCAAAGTTCCAGAAGATTCTCTACATATTAGCGAGGAGAGAGGAAGGCGCCAAGCTATGGGAGCAGTTTCCTGACGACCAGCATTTAGTTGACGTGAAGGTGGCAGCCACAGATCCTAGCTGGAGGCGACGTGGGATTATGAATGAACTTGTACGAGAAACTGAGTAAGGGTATCTACTTGTAATGATTATAAAAATTAATAGATACCTATAATATGAAGTCAGAAAATCCAAATTGTTGCTGAATTTTGCTTGAGTTTGGATATATGGCCGTTGCCTTAAATATGATAAAGTAAAGTCAAAACATGCCATTCAATTGGTACTCTTTTCAAGTCCGTCAATCATTTGTTTTTTTTTTATTGCATAAGTCCGGCAAACCTGCAAACAGTTCATCTGATCGCTGCCGCCCATGACCACCCACAACTCTAGCTTCATAGATGTGTCACCAGCCCATAAAATCAGGGGAGCGGGAAGGAAAAAGGATGAGGAAAGAGGTATTGGGCATCCGGCTACCTCACCCACCAAACGAAACACGACAGCAAAGCTGTCGCTGCACGTCGATTCCCTGTAAGACGGCGGTACCACCCCGGACGAGGCTGCCCATTCATGATGAATCATGACTGACAACAGCGTGGCTCTACCATATATGGGACTCTTTTATAATACATACATACATAAACATCAAACCTTCTTCGGGGATAGGCAGCGGTGCAACCAGGACACCCACGTTTCGCCATGTGTGTTCCGCCGTATGATGTGATAGGGGGCAAGCCCATCGCCATATCGGACATAAATTCCTGTCTCCGGGCTGATAATGAACAGAAATATCCAATATTACTTTTTTAAATAACTTTTAAATATCATCTTTTCAATTTCAGAAACGCCACAAAACAACGAGGCATCAGACTCCTGCGTATGGACACATCCAGTGCCTACTCCGCGATGTCCGCTGAGAGACTAGGCTTCAAGTGCTACTACAAAGCACTATACAAAGACTTGATCATGGACGGCCGACCCATCATAGTACCCGAGCCGCCGCATATCGAAGACGGAGTTTATGTGAAGACTTTGTTTGATAAAACTTAAATATAATTATTTATGACAAGTATTTGTTTCTTTTCTATTTTAAGAGAGATATTGTCTGGTTGTCTGTCCCTCCTTCTAGGTAGATACGTCATTTTGTAAGTCTCGCCAGCGCATCCCAACGCAGCTCGCAATGTGCTTCGCTGCCAAGCTGGATATTCTGCTAATTTGTATCGATATTTGACTATAGCCAACCACGTCGTCGAAGCCGACCATCCAGCTTCGGAAACGGGGCTATGGTGAGTTAGCTTAACGTATGTTACCTTTCAGCTGGATTATCGATTGTTCGCTTTTGAGTTGCCCCTCAGATCTCGATTCGCGAAGTGTGTACAGACAAAAAAGATCTACTTTTTTCACAGCGACTCGATTTTCACAGAGAATTCAGCGATTTCTTGCAACTTTTATTGTCATCTGTCCATCTTCTACATGGACGTCCAATTTTACGGTTGCTGACATGTGACCTATCAATTTTTTGAACGCCATTGATCATCGATTCTCAGCGTTAAGTGCCCTGTCGACTGCCACGAATTTATAAGTTATGAGTTCATTGATTATAATATATTGATATAGGTAAGAAGATAAACCACCAAGTAGGTACCTATATAGTGTAAATACTGCTCACTTTACAAACCTATTATTACCAAACAGACAAAGAAGGCTCTAGACTATTTCATGATGTTCAGAGTAGCATCACCAAGTCGTTGACGCAATTGTTAAATTTATAACATGACACCTTAGTATTTGAATATGCGCACTATTCCAGCGGGATTAATTATTAAATAGGATCGTATTATGAACAATAACTGTATTTATAGAATGTTTAGTCACTCGACATGAGTAATGGGAGGATGATGTCCCGTCTTTTCTTGAATACTTACGCATGTTTCATTATGAGACTCTTGTTTGAGTCTAAAATCTTATGTAGTCCACGTACTTATTACTTTTTACACTGTTACGACAAAGCGACTAAAAGCATCTAATAGTAAATGCAGCAGAATCTGCATAAATAAATAAATACACCCAACAGCCACTTGTTTATAATCCTGACCCCACATCAATATCAATTAAGTCTTGTGTCGTGGACATCAGAAACTACGAGAGACTGTTCGGTCTCACAAAAATCAGACACGAGAGAAATACTTGTGGGCCTCACAAACATTTGTCTCGGTGCGGGGATCGAACCCGCGGCCTCTCGTTTCACAGGCGGCTTCTAAACAAATCCGACACGGAGGCTGTCATATAGTTGCCGAGCGCCTAATACACGATTCCTCCTCTCGTCCGTTGTCTTTCCTTTCCCCTACAATTTTCTCTATCCAAGTGCTGTAACAATTCATAGGCGGTAATCTTTTACCATTAGGTCGTCCGTTTGGTCGTATGCCGGACCTATGCAATAAAAATCTATTCATAGACTAAAAATGTTTATCTTTCATCGGTTCAAACAATTAGGTAAGTATGTCTGCCTACTCCAACCCGAATATACCCACATACATATGTTAAATACGGAACACCACACATTTTCATGGATCACCTTGATTGGTATTTTATCACCATGTAAGCTGGTGGCAATTTAGTTGGATACAAATATTCCATCCACCACTATGTCTAAGGTAAAACGACAGTAATCGTACCACCAAACTCAATGGCTCTACATGCCACAATAATATTTACTAAATAAAGTATTAAAACCACTTACGAAATAAAAAAACACATTTGTATTGAGACTTATTAATATTCAACAACATTTTTTTCACTCACATAGTTTTCTGCTACCAACTTTGAAATGATAATCTCGTAAGTAATTCCTGAAAATAAAATATTACATTTTACAGTCACATAAAATTACTTTCTGAGGGAAGAGATAGGGGGTTCAAAATCTGCAGTCAATTATTTGTAAGAGTAAAGCTAATAACCAAAAGAAGTTAACCCCCGTCTAGATGGATGATAACGCAAAGGGTATGACGGTTTTTGAGCCCAGCTTATTATCAGCGAATATATTGTCACTAGCATAAATATTAATTAAATCTCATTTACACGGAGAGAGTAACTCGCGGCGAGAATCGTATGCGATTATCGCATAAAAACCACCATATATTATCGTGTTCTTTATATCCTTACGATAATCGTATCTACAAGGTGAGAAACTCTCCCGAGTAAATAGGGCTTTACTCTCTCTCTCTCTGTTCAGCCGCAGAAGAAAAAAAAATTAAAACAAACGTATGGTTTTGTTTTATGACTTACTGCATACCTTAAGATCACTTTTCGTGAAGGTGTCATAATCGTAATCGGCTTTCCCATCTCTTACTTCATAATCTGTGATGAATATTTCTGGTGTGCTTCTGTAATGGAATTCTATAGATAAAAAAAAAACAAACATTTTAGATGTATATAGTTGACTATTCATGGCACTCAATTTTACTAATCAATTGTTACTTAATATCTGTAATACTAATGTACGAAGCTGAAAGCTGAACAGTTTCTTCAAACACACTTATCTCAGAAACTATTTACTTTTTTGAATTGAAAAAATCATTTAGTGTTGCCTTAACCATTTATTGATGAAGGCTATAGGCGATAAATTCATAATTTCGCTATGATCATTAGAAGCGGGACATGAAAGAAAAATTTTGGAAAAAGCGGATTTGTTTGTGAAGTGGACTAAAAAACTTCCTACATCCGGGCGAATGTGAGCTGGGCTGCTTGTAATAAATTGATATGGACAGCCTCCGTGGCGCATTTGGTTCGATGCCGGCTGTAAAACAAGAAGCTGCGGGTTCGATACCCGCACCCAGACATATATTTGTGAGGCCCACAAGTATTTGTCTGGGGTCTGGGCGTTTGTAAAACCGAAAAGTCTCTCGTAGTTTCTGATACCCACGAGACAAGACTTCATTGATCTTGATGAGGGGTGAGGACTATGTATGTGACTGTTCGGTGCATTTATTTATTTAATATGTATTTTAGTACTATACTCGTAGTATTTATATAGTATATACTCGTAGTCCTAGCCTTTTTACAATTAATCAAAATGCGTAAGTACTCACCTTCGATTTAAAGTTTAAAACTAGTAAGAACAAAATGACTACACAAAATGATTTTCTAAAATTGTATATTACATTGCAACAAATTCCAAAAATATTCAAATAACTATAATAAACAACAGATCTGCCGGTTTGTTTGTACATTTTATATACAAAATTCTACTATCTAGAACGAGTTAACCTACAGTTATTGTACGAGTGAAAAGATTTACAAAACATATAACAACTTTTACCCTTATATACAATAGTCACTGTAGGTGTATGTACTATGTGTACAGGCTCGAATCTAGGAATATGGGGGGTCATGATGGAAAGAAAAACTAATTATATTTTGATCTTTGTTTGTTGTTTATGGATACTAAAATCCGAAGATATTGCTTTTGATTTTACCACAGCCTGTCTTTCCTGGCTTTGTTTTTCGAGAAATTACCCAATTCCAGACAAATCTAATCATTTTTAATAGAAAACTGACATAGTGAATCTGGAAGTCAAACTCAGAACTTAACAGAGCATATATGCAGCCACTATATCGATAAAACGATTACTGTTCCTGAACGAGTATTAAAGGCTATAATTGTTTATTTTTTTAATTTCATATTTTCTAGAAGAAATCTTTGGATATAAGTACCGTAAAATACCATTACTATATGGATAGAAAAATATTCCTTTCACAATCCAAATTGTACCCTAGATTCGTGCCTGAGAGTATAAAATTGTCTACTAATGCTATAATTTGTTGAATGAATCACTTTTTCTCGTTTGCCAGCGACTGGCCGAGCGACGCGGTGGCGACCGTCGGATTGGCTGCTGTCACAATCTTGTCCAAAAGTAATCGAGTTTGCAACTAAAAACAAACAAAAAAAAGCAGTTAGACTAAAAGATTTTTAGCTTTCTAAATCTTTATCGTGTCTCTAGCCGTCCTATAGAGGGACGAGAACAATAATACATTATCATTTTATTTCCAACTCTTCTTATTCATAATGGTTTCTTAGATTTTTTCTTATTCATTAGATATTTTTTTAATAAAACACATCAGGCATACGCAGACTCGCTGAGCTTCAGTGCTTAATGTCAATAAAATGCGTGCCACTATTGATCCTGACTGAAAGACAGAATTGTCCTTTTATTTAAAATTTGTATGTAAAATACCTCAGGTATGGGATAGGTATTCACATCACAAGGGCAACAGTGAATAGTAATAAATGTCGTAATTAAGATTACGCTGTTAATGGCGTTAATGTAAAATATACATAGTCATTAGCCATGGGTGCTCTTTTAGACATCATCTACAATAGTTATCAGCTATGTAAATAAGGTAGTGTGGAATGCCATACTTAAAATAGTTTTGGTAGCCATAATAGTTTAAAAAATAATATATATATATATAACAATCGGTTGCAGCATCCAGCGATTGGTAAGGTCGAAACCGGACATGTACAGGGTGAACCCGAAATGCGACATTTTTGCGTAGCGACTGCACGCGCTCTGCGGCAGTATTATGCGCCGTCGATCGATCGCTGAAGATTCAAATTTCAACTTTATTGTATTGGCATAGGATAGTATTTCTTGGCCTTTTTAATAACATTTTCGGTGAAACAAATTTGTGTTTTAGGCAAAATAAATAAAAATTGGCTAAATGCCGGGACGACTTGCACAAGAGAGCCGGCAGCGTTTGGATGCACAAAGCAGCAGACCGGGCTCTGTGGCGTACCGCGGGAGATGCCGATGTCCAGCAGTGGACTGCAACAGGCTGATGATGATGATGATGAAATTAAAATTTGCTATAACCAATGGTATGAAATCCCTCGTTTACACATTTTTATATTAGCATTGCCTGGCAACGAACAACTGAGCGAAATGTTCAGCGACAGTGCGTAATATTGCCACAGGGCGCATGCAGTAGTGTCACTTCCACTTGTTTTCTCTCTTCCGTAGTCACTATGATAAGAATTTTATATCTACTGTGGTCATCATCTGGATGGATCAGAACATCCTACCACCAGCTGAGAGTTTAATCGATGTAGTTCAATACATTCTCACCTCATTCCCATTATTTTGAGCGGCAGCACGGACCCGATCTAGCTCCTCTGCTAAATACTTTGACTTCTCTTGGGCTTGTTTCTGTTGCAATACATATGTATTTCTGAAATATTATGTAAAAAGAATTACAATTATAATATCAAGACAGCTTTGACGTACCAGTTAATTCGACGCCGATTATGAAACAAGTGGCCGCGGATTCGATCCGCAAACCGAGAAAAATATTAATGTGATCGACAGGTATTTGTTTAAGGTCTGCAAGTTTATGAAACCGAAAAGGCTCTTGTGGTTTTGATATCCACGACGCAAGACTTGCATTCAAATATGAGGTCGGGACTCAGGACTATGTATTGACTGGGTGTATTTCTGTATTTCCGAATCTAGTTGACTCTATTAGCACAACGAAAGCATAAGTTTGAGAGTTGAAACGCCAAATCTAATACAGATGTTAATAAATAAATATAGATGTTAATTTACGTTAGCTAATGCAATGATTGGTTTTTAAAAATTGAATAAACTTCAATTATGAAAATTACAATAAAAACTTAGTTGTACCTGATAACATAAGCTTGTAACAGCACACCGATAAATGCAACACCAAAACACAGGATAATGATGTAGTAGTTTGGTAGTTTTTTCATTCCACCAACACCATAGTAAGAGTTTGAGTTAGCCTTAGCACTCTGTGCTCTTGCACTTGTGTCGTAGTAATAACTATACTGTGGATTGTTTCTCAGGCTGGAACACAGAAAGACAATTTTACATATTATTTAACGAAGTCAATATAAGTAAGACAAGACAGACAAGATAAGTAGAAAGCCATCATTGGATTATACAGTATATATCAAGATTGCACCGAAAACGAAGCCAGGTAGTAGTTTTAGTGACTTTCGACACAATGCAACTAAATTTTTTGCAAAACATGCAATGTGTTTTTTTGTAATGTTTTAAATATATAGATATCCTCGTAACCCTATACATCCCGTCGTTCCGCCATTTTGAAGGACAGTGCTTAGTTCCAATTCTCCAGTAGCTAGATTGAGTAGATTATATAATAAATACAGTAATCGCATCGATATACACTCTATGTCATTACACAGTTTTAGAAAACATATGTTGGATGCAATATCAGGTTACATACAGTAGTTCTATTTAGTTTTTAAGTATAATTGTTGCTTTTTTTATGCTTAGTTTAAGTTGATGGTTGTGTTTTTTTTTTAAGTATTTGTTATGTTTACCTGTCAGTAATTGTGCAATTAGTTAAGATTATTTTGTTTTATATTTTTAGTACAAGCATCATTGTAACAATTGTAGGTAGACTTTTGACAATAAATAAATAAAAAAAAAATATATCATTGTGTTTGGCTGGTAAATCCATAGGAGGGGGCGGAAACAATACACAACAATAGAAAATGATGACGCCATTGTAGATATATAAAAATCTGCTTGTATAACTAACAAAACATACATCACAGTGAAAACAATGACTATTCACTTTTGATTTGGAGAATGGCAAGACGCCAAACACTATCAGTGTAAAATAAAACACGCATAGAATGTTTACTACCTAAACCCAAAATAAAAATTGGCAGAATTATTAATAACAACTTGTGTTGTGTGTTTATAGATTTATTTGAAATTTACACAGCATCAAACAAAACAACAACAAAAGCTTCAATAAATAACTCGTAGGACGGAGAAAGGAGACATGGTCTATTTTATATCCCAGACAAATATTTGTGTGATCCATAGGTATTTGTATCGGATCTGGGCGTATGTGAGACCGAAAAGTCTCTCGTAGTGTCTGATACCCACTACACAAGACTCGATCTTAGTGTGGGGTCAGCACTAGGTATGTGACTGTGCGGTGTATTTATTTATTTATTATCTAGGAAAAACTGCATAGTACTTTTTACTTTTCAGGCATATAAGGTAGTCACAATCAAAAACACACACAAACTACTTAAGATGTCTAATAGCAGTGTCTATGGACTGTAAACCAAGTTCTGAGTTTGGTTTTAAGTGGAAAAAATATTTTTGTCTCAGTTTATAGATAGATTGATAGGGTTATCCCCTCTCAATTTTTGGGAAATATTTAGATAAATATAACAAATCTATAAAATTATGCATAATGATTCATGAATTCAATAAATTATTTGTATTTTTTTTCATTTTCATATACATTTATACCAGATGGTAATAAATAAATAACTGAGTGTAATTTCTCAAATACTAAACATGAAAAAAATGTTTTACAATTTTGTATTTTCTTAAAATATATTTATTACTTACTTATAGGGTGTATGTGTTCTGTACACATACGAGGATCCTGAAGCCACTTCCATACTGTCATACTGTGCCCGACTACTTGGCTTGCCGAGTACATTGTACGCTTCAACAATTTGAACAAACTTTTCCTGTGCTTTTGCATCCTTATTTTTGTCTGGATGGTACTGAAATTTATTTATTACATATAATTGGTTACTTATTATGTTACATAGTTTTTCCATGCATGTTATAACAGTTAGATCTCTGAAAACTACCAAGTCATCTGTCCCATAGAATTAAAACATTTGCATTGATACTTAAAACACAAGATTTGTGTCCATTGCAGTCAACATGGTTTAAAAGTACTTATAAAATAAGCATGAGTTTTATTAGTAATATATTAAATATGCAAGTAAATTAGGGGAATAGAATTTACAATTTTAAAATTCCCGTTAACCCTAGTATTATATATTACAACCTGTGCTAATGATATTCATTCTAGCAGATTATTCTGACATGCTAGAGTATTTGGATGTGCTACTTTACATATCTAGCTTGTTTAATGTTTAGCACATTTATAAAGAGAATATAGAATAATAAATAGAATACAATAGAGGTCAATCCTACTGTTACATTACACTTACATGTTCAAGTAATATGAAATGAAATACATTTGATAATGGTATGGTTTCATTATTACCAAAAATGTACACAATCAATCCATGTTATGTCATAAATGAGGATAAAGCTTTGTCAATTAAGGTTCATCTTCAAGGTGAAAAACACACTTACTTCTTTACTCATTTGTATAAATGCTTCCTTAATATCTTTATCTGAGCAGTTCTTTCGTAAATTGAGGACTTCATAGTGGTTCTTTCTTCTTCGGCTGTAAAAATAGATAATAGAACATAGACAGAAAAAAAAACGAAAATAAGCAATAAAATATCGGACGCACCTATAGTATCTAATGAGTGTAGTCAATGACCTCAAGTCAAGACTGCGACTTATGAGGTGCATGGTGTTTTAGATAAATAAATTTCTCTAAAATTGTTCCTAAAGTTATTCATGTTATTATTTTGGCAACTTTTAATTTTTAATTGCGACCAAATGTCAAAATCAGCTGTCAAAGTACGTAACGTGTTATTTTTTATTTTCTTCATAGTAAAGGAAACGTGCCCTTTTAGCCAGACGTCAGTAAAATAAGTAACTTTGACCCCATACATTTTATACCTGTCCTTATTTAATCTACAACAAATATTTGTATTTAAGGATATAAGTAATTAATATAATGTTTTTGTAGAAACTTTCAGTGTAGTGATATTTTCTAATTGGCAACAAAAAATGCGCGGTCTTTTTAAAATGGTGAGTATTATTTTTAAACGTCGTAAATTATTATTTTATTAATAGGTACTTGATCACATATTTTCTTTGTGTCACAATATATATTGTTGTTATGCTATTAGTGATTGTTATGACTCGGTAATTAAAATGAATATTCTAGATTTTCTATATACCCTTTATGTATTATTCCAACTCTACCTTATCAACCTTTATATTGTATCTAAGTACAAGGTATTTTTCTGTTACTAAATCGATGTTTAGGTAATATTATTTATACAAATAATAATCTCTATATTTCATTATATAATATTACATAGTTATAATAAGACGAAAATTCTATGAGAATATAAAAATACGTCGAAATTAAATTCGCTCTATTTTGCAATCGTGACAAAAGTCCATAAAGTAATGGTTACCCATAATATAATGATACAGTAAAAGAAAATAATACAGCAGGAATGAAACAATGTCCGTAGGGGAGCCGTGGTACTCGGTAGTTTAGCGGCGGCGGTGTCGGCGCGGCGGCGACGGCTACGGTGGACGGCGGTGCGTCACTCGATTCGACAAGCTGGAGTCAGGCCGACGGTGCACATCGACACGCAGTTTTCGCGCAGTACACAGCGCGGTCGGACGTACGGTCATGCGAGAAGCGGGTGGCAGGATGGCCGAGCTCGAGTTCGAAGCGCCGCTCGCGCAAATCGAAGAAGCTGACGATTGCCTCTCCACCGCGGACTACCCGCAAAAAACTATCAACGGCAACGATATACATCTGAACAATATCAACAATATCAAAAGTGAAATGGTCAAAATGAAAACCGATTCTAATAAATTAAACGATAATGAGGAACCAAAACCGGTGAAGTGTAAACAGGATAACATGCCAAACAGTGAAGGAGACAATTTCACGGAGACTTTCTCCGGCTCGCTGGAGGATTTGGTGAATACTTTCGACGAGAAGATCACCAAGTGCTTCGGAAACTACGAGGAGAGCGTGGAGAAGCTGGCGCCGGTGCAGGTTCGCACGCAGGAGGAAATCATGAACGAATGCCAGTAAGTACAGAACACAGATTGGACAAATTAATTAAACCCTAGTAATAGTGATGTCATCGGCACTGTCAATCCTGCAAATAATTTTCCCTAATTAGTTAGTAGGTAATTTCGCCAGCACATACGCAAACAAATCTTGGAAATCCGAGAAAAGATAATCGGAGAATATAAACAAAAAGGGCGGGCTTTGCGCATGGCGTTCTCGGTCGTGGGATCGATCGATGGTTCGGGTCGAGGGTGCAGGGGGTGCGTGTCGGAGGGTGGTCGCATGACGCATCACACCCCCTCCCAAACACGGCCCTCTCCCTCTTTGTTTCTAACCCCGGCTTGACAAACTGAGATAAAATATGGCACGCGAGTACCTACACACTATTACATTATCCACTCAAACATAATTACAGTAATTTGTTTGGTAATCTAATTGGTTCAAATATGAACTTTGAGATCTATTTTAATTAGTCGCTTATTAACTTAGATGTGCCTTTAAACATTTTTTGCGCCTCAATACCACTTCCAATCAGTGAAAACCTAAATATTTCACAAAAAGTAATACTTACGGCTTTTTGTGAAACATGGTACCTATTTTTTAGTTCACATCGTTTATCTCATAAAATTCCCACATCTGCCTATTGTTGTTATGGAAATATTTTCCTCACTTCACTCTGTTATTTTAATGAGCTTTCATTAAAATATTACATTGTGCTAAGGTTCTCTTTGCTGAACTTTTTATTCAACTACTTAGAATATTTTCCCGTTACCCTTATTGTTATAAACTTGTGATAGCAGTTCTATGAGCAATTGCAATCAAAGGTACTACAAAGATGTCGGTTTCAGAATGGCAAAAGCGAAATTTATTAACAAATAATTTTTCTACAATTTTCTAAAATCAAAATCTGACTTAATCATACCCAGCTATTAATACATAACTTGAACATACACACACCAATATAGGAGATTCATTAGCAACGACTGTTAACCGTATCAAGAGTCACAAAATACTTACTGCAGATACGTTTGTAAACATAATTCAGTTCTTCACGTGTCAAACAAAATCTTTTGGAGTCGATCCAGATGACCTAAATGCCGTTATGTCGGGGAAACACGTTAAATTGAAAAGGGAACAATTCAGTAACAACACGGGGGGTGTGCTCAATTTGTAATGGATAGCTTAAGGATGAATTGCTGAACAAATAACCTAATTTGTTGAAGGACACGGTTACCTGTTCAGACCCACCCTTATTACGGCTAATGCGGAATTTAGGACATTCTATTGCTTTCTAGTGTTTTTGATAGTAGTAAATATGCAGACTTCGTTTATAGCATAATCGTAATCGTAAATTTAATACTTTAGAGTTTAGAATTGACTGCAAGATACTAAGGGTACTAAGATACTAAATCTCGTGTTTAAGTTATAAGAAACTACCTAATACCTATGTGAAGCTGTTCACTTTTACAAGATATTAATGCTGATCATAATAGTGAACAAAAAAATCAGTAATAAACCAAATTATCGCTTTAAATAACTTCGCAAATGTGAAGACTTGGCTGTCATTTTTCTATAAAAGATAGCCTACAAAAGACAAATTGTTCTGCAAATCCCATTAAGAAATTCTAAAGAGTCTAGCATGAAAAGAATATTAAACCACATATCAAGGATAATAAGAACAATGATTGATGTAGTAACCAGACCTTGCGATAAACCGAACAAAAAGGTTCGACAGGTGCGCAGCATTGATTCAGTTGTGATTCGGCAGATGCCAAACCACCTTGCCTCAAACGTTCGCAAAACACCTTGCCGAATATCATATGGCCGACATATGCCCTTATTCAAATCAGTACATGCACTTCCTTTTGAAATTTCGCTTCATTAATTCGCGTTTTAACTTGATCGTAAATTTTGTCTGCGTTTGTTATTCGAGTCACGGTACATGATTCCGCTTAAGTGCGGAGCTTTGGAAGTAATTATTGCGTTTATATTATTAAGCCTTCGTGCATTTCGTTCAAGAAATATTGCTTAGTTCTTGATGGTTACTCGTCGTCAATAGGTTAATTTCTTTTTAAATGCCTACTATTAGAACTAATATTGTAGCTGCAAAATCGGCCATTGCAGATGTTATTAGAAAAGAAGTCGTGATGAATATTGTATAATTCTAAAATGGAAATTGTGTTATATCTATTTTATCGCAAATTGTGTGTAAAGCAAAAATTGTTACGAGAAAATAAGTTGTGCAAGATAATCCTGTCCAGATTTTAAATTAGATTTAGTTTTACACTTTCATTTTTCTCGATGAAGCCCCGCGAATACATACTGGAAAGCATTTTAAATTCTGCGCGTAGGTAGTTGTTATTCATTGTATATCTTTTTAACATTTGCATCAACGGCGGCACACGACTCACGTCCGTCTTTATATCACCCATTTGGAATACGAAATGAGCAAGAATGATTTGCGTTAATGATAAACTTCATTTAGTTATTTCTGTTTTACAGCGCTACGAAGTCTCCTTAATACAGAACCTTGAATTCAACACGTTACGTTTTCGAGCAATTAGCGTTACTCCATTGGTAAACGATTACATAATTGCCAATTATGTCTATCCGTAACAACTGCATTGCACGAAACCTATGACCTTACATATGTTATGTTTGCATGCACCAACATATATCATAACTGCAGCATTTCAAGGCGCATAATGCTTTAGTTCTCACTTTTCAATTTAACTTAGCGTGCTTATCTTAATCGTGGAGCGAAGTTAATCGATCCGGCCTTACCGGAGCACCGCTTTCTAAAACTAATACTTTGATAATTCCATATACGTTTGTACGCTCTCCACCTTTGCAGTATCGAGGCGATATGACTCTTAAGAAAGGTCATCTTTATTTACATTTAAAATTCTCGGAACCAATGGAGACACGATAGGTACGATTACATTCATTTGTGTGCAGTCAAATTACATTCATTTGTGCTTATTTATGAAGTAATATTGTGTGGTGTGGCAGTGGGTTTTGTAAGGCAAAGCCATTTGCAAGTTTATCAGTTCTTCTGCAGAGGAAGCGTGCCCTAGATGTGACGATACATTTAAATTAGCATATTGTGTGTCTGCTGCAAGCCGCCTGCAATTTACATGAACAGCCATTTTGACACTGCGGAGCTAATAAGCTCTACTTTCCTTCCGTCAGCTCAATTGATGATTCTAAACAGTCGCTGGATATTTCAATGCAGTATGCTAAACCGTTTTGCAGTGACGCCGTGACTTTCGGCTTTGCACGCTTTAATATGCTAATCTGTATCACGTACATTGGTAAACATGTAGGAATTGCACAAATTTCCTTATTTCATTATGTAATCAAAACTTTTTTGTATGATTTTGCCTTTTCATTGCAGATCATTTAGGTACTGCAGACAATCAATATTATGGTATAAAAATTGTCACACATGGTTCTTATTTGATGTTATCCCCTCCACGTTATGAAAAGGGTTATAATTATGTATTGTATTGTATTGTATCAACCCATATACGACCCACTGCAGGGCACGGGCCTCCTCTACAATCGATAGTACGATTGAGAGTGGTTAGGCCATATAGTCCACCACGCTGGCCTAATGCGGGTTGGCGAACTTTTTACATACCATAGAAATTTATACAAATCGCTATGGTATGCAGTTTTCCTCACGATGTTTTCCTTCACCGTTATAGTGCGTGGTGATTGACTATCAATACACACATGACTCCGAAAAGTCAGAGGTGTGCCCTTAGATTTGAACCCGCGACCACCGTGAACATGTAGGCAGCCGCGTCTGGTCCGTTACCAACAGGCCACCACGCACTTTTATATATAGTTATGCATTATCTTTATTTATAAACAGTTTCCACAAAGACCACCATCTTTGTCTCCCCCACACATGCGGGTTCAGGGCGAACGACCTACGATTCGCAACTACCCACATTGTATTAAACCACTGGTGTATTTGTTAAGTTGCTGTTAGAAAACGTCCCTATTTGTACTGTGCGTAATCTTTCAATTAGAAAGCAAACGTTGGATTATAAAAATTTAGAGTCGCATTAGATTCCCACGCATTTTACTCTGAGCCATAAAAAGTGTTTTTTACTGGTGCGGTGTTCTTTGAAATTTTATAAATTAACCCAGACATAATTGTGAAGTTATTCGACGCAATAAATTAACCATTTTTCTTATTTCTTCATATCCCGGGACTAGTTCTTGATTATGTTTACCTCATCCGTTATAGGTAATAATTTTGAAATATGTTCCAACGCAATCAAAAAAACTGTACAACTATGAACAGTTTAAGGTCGTATTAATTTAACTGCTAGTTAAAGTACGACTGGCGATTTCACTGTAGTTACTGTATCATTAATCACACATGTTCAAGTCACGACAAGAAAACATCATTTTAAAATAATGACAGATGATGTAGCTGCTCCATTGGCAATTAATGATTTTGTGTTCATTTATATCGTTATTGAAGTTGCCTGATTTTAGTCGTTGGAGCATATACTTATCACTAACGTGAATGTGGATATAATTGAAATTGAAAGACATCCGATTTCACTATTCTTTCTTGCAAAACAATAAACATCGTTACAAGGAACCGCTTCCTACTAATCAAATATAAGTCGACCACATCAAAGACGAACAAAAGGCTAGCTTAATAAAAGAAAGAAAAGAATCTTACTGAATCCAGCGAGAATAACGAGGAGAAAGCGTCTAAACAAAACAGTACAAAATTATCTGTAAACAGAAATGCTTTCAAATTTAATACTGTTTATCGGAGAGGTGCTAACAGCTTGACGAACGTTTAACAAATGGCAGTTACGAAATGAGCACTTCGAACATCGATAAAACCTAATTTGATTACACAAAGGTACCCTGGCTCCATTTAAATGTACAGCGGACACGCCGAGATGCGTGTTTATTGCTGTTAGCATCTTTTATGTTACTTTATTGAGCTTAATAACGAGTGCATGCGTGAGCGACTATCGAATAACAAGTTATTGTATGCGTTGCTACAACAATTTTACGATGCATTTGATTAGATATAAACTTGATAAGTGTGTAATTTAGGTCTTGTAGTAACAATTCACTTAGTAATTTGATTATTATTTTATTATAGGTAGTCCAGACGGCATCATAGCAAGCATGATAAAGTGAATGTCGGTAATCAGTATCAATAAAATATATTTGAATAAGAACAGAATACAATGGTAACAGATGCATATGTCTATTATATGGGCGGTTTTTAAATTGAATATGTACGAATAGAAAACTCTACCAAGTATAACTAGTTTATTTCTTGGGGTTAAAAGTAAAAAACGAGCTACTAGTAGCTATTCGTGACAAAGTCCATAGTTTAAAATAGCGTAGCGCCAGATAAGAAGAAAAGAATGAATGTGGGTCGCGCAGAATGGCATGAAATATTTCGCATGAATGTTGCTTTTGCATTATGTAACTTGGCAGAAGATACATCAATGACTGCAGTAAACCCGGTTATCGGTTATCAATAGTTTGTAGTGTCGCGCACTGAAAATAATATAGGTCACGGCGAAATGTGGGCGGATTTAACATCGATGTTTTCGTGTATGTGAAACCAGAATATTGAATTTAATATTTAATAGCACATACTATATTCATTACAAAATTATTCATATACAAATGCTTTAGAGCTTCGTCATAAATATCTAGAAAAGAAAATGGATACAATTGAAAGATGGTTACTACAAAAAATCTTTACCAAATTATGGGGCACTTTTATGAGGTATTTTTGATTCAATACTATTTTAAAACACCAACAAGGTGTTACTTAATATTAATTCCGTAACCCATGTAATATAATTCGTTGACGTATTTTACCGTCATATGGTAACCATATGCCGATATGACGTCAAAATATATGTTTATTGTTTTATATGCCAGCGCAAGAGGTAATGTGACGGGCCGTATTTATTTGCATATTACAAATGCGTACACGCCTATTCTGTATGATTTATTTCATAAGATGACCCTTTGGAGAGAGGCTTATTGGACTCACACGTAGCGAATAAATAAATAAATGAATATACCCAACAGTCACATACAAGGTACTCTCCACTGACTAAGACCGAGTTTTGTATCGTGGGTATCAGGAACTACGAGAGACTTTTCGGTCTCACAAACCCCCAGACCCGAAACAAATACTAGTGGTTCATACAATCATTTGTTTCAGTGCGAGAATCGAACCCGTGAAATAGAAATATAATTTTGTTAACAGCAGGCCGTTTGCATTGTATATACTGGTAGGAGATAAATGTCTCTCGCGTGATAATTCACATGTACTCATAATCATGGGCAGTGGTTTCATCGAGTTTTGTAAAAATAATATG
Source organism: Theretra japonica (assembly GCA_033459515.1). Classification (NCBI taxonomy): domain Eukaryota; kingdom Metazoa; phylum Arthropoda; class Insecta; order Lepidoptera; family Sphingidae; genus Theretra; species Theretra japonica. Next base: position 9,598,303 of record CM065944.1, read on the forward strand.
TTCTGTAATCACTTTATTTCCCTCTTCTCCAAATTTTATCCCCATGTGAGATCGGTGCAACGCCCTTTCATTACTTACGGGACTACCACAACTTTTACAAAAGAAATTATGTCTTAAAAAGGATTCCATTTAAAAGCTTTCAAATGTTTTAAAAGCACCGCAGATTAACGTGTCTTAATTGAGCTCAAATAGTCAGTCCATGTATCTGTATCAGTCCGTATACGTCCCACTGCAGGGCACGAGACTCCATTAAAATCGAGAGCACGATTGAGAGTGGTTAGGCCATATAGTCCACAACACGGGCCTAGTGCGTGTTGGCGGACTTTACATACCATACATTTTTTTATATGTTGGCAGTCGCGTCTGGTCCGTTTACCAATAGGCCACCACGCAGGCAGTCACAATTGCAACAAACGCACTTCAAAGTCGCGCTATCAGCAGTAAAATTCGAAAACGTCGCAGCAAAATTACCCTCATTAGAAACAATGCCAAGATCATCTGATTGATACTGAAATAATAATGTTATAATGGCCCAGTCCCACCTAATTACACGGTCGAGTAAACCCGGTGCAACGACCGTGGCTTTCATTGTGGATTTGAATACAATCCTTTAGTTAACCACTTGTTAATGAATAGGCTCGCGATGGCGCGTGCCATTCTCCTGTCAGATCATATTGATGGTAATAGCTCTATTACTCAACAGTTTTAAATGGTGCCTTAATTACAAGCTGGCAGGATTGAGCTCTTGAGTGGTACATTGATTGGGAATGGGCAGGTTAGAAGGAGGTCGGAGATTCAAGAGCAGGATGCACTTTTAGTGCCAATTTACTTTCGGTATAGTAATTTAGTATTGTTTGGTCAAATGTCGGCGAACGATATCTTCGACTTTTTTCAGCTTGGTAGAATAAGGTCTAACGCAGAAACAATTATAGAGATGTCAGGCGAGCAGCCGGTTATAAAAGTTTAAACATTCTGCTTCCTGCATAAAATTAATGCCGATATAAATTAATAATATAATATCTGTAAGGCAAACGAGAAATAGTAGACCTGACAAAACACCTTAAACCGCAGAATTTGATCCACGAAATATATCAAATGTTATAAATTGTACATGTTTGTGTTACGTCCTTTCCATTCGGTTTTCATTAGCAATAATTAACTGTAAACTAAAATCCATTAAGTTAAACCCATAATATTATTAAATGTTTAGAAATTTCGAAATGATGTATCGCAATTACTTATTCAGTAATTTCATTCGATAGATATGGTGATTACATGTAAATAAGTAACATAAATTGAACATTTCAATGCATTATGACAGTTTACTATATTTGTATTGAGAAAATAAACATAATTTATGATAGAAAGAAAATAAAAAATTTAAATTTAATATTTTGAATACTTGTTATTCATACTCCTTGGATAACGTACCTACATTCAATTTGGTACTTATTTTTTTAATGTTGTATTATCAATATAGTAGAATTTGATTCCCAGTTCGGGCAATCACAATACCCAATTCTCAGGGTATTGATATACAACAATGAACGGTTGATAGGGTTGTGAAATCATAAGCAATAATGTCTAGTATATGATAGTAACCAAGTATTGGACAATCATATGAAGAACAGGGAGTATTAAAAAATAATTCTTGCCAAAAATTTCGTAAACCTTTATTGCGGTACATTTGAAGATCCAAACTCTTCTCACGCTCAGAATTTAGTACAGAATACAGTACAGAATCAGTTTTTGATCAATGATTATAAAAATATATCAGTCAGCCACATGACGTCATAACCGCAGATAGTTTATTTATTGAAACATAAACAGCAAGCACATGTCATCGATACAGTGTTATCGCAGGATAGTTTCGCGTGACGCATAGCGACCATATGTCGTTTCCTTGAATCGACCAGTGTTTACCACGCTTCATTATCACGAAATTTATTTTTTGTATTGGTATTTAAAATATTTATTAACCAGTTTTACCCACCAAATAAACCTTTGTTAAAATGGTGTTTTAGTACCACTCTTAAGTGGAAGCAACGAAGCTTTGACAAAACTCTCGCACAGAGCAACACCAAATATTCAATATAAATAAATAAAAAGCATAAAAAATACAATGTGAGCAAACAAACAATAGATCTACTAATTAATGTTGAATGAATGGTAAGGAGCGAAAGACCCTTAAGGACTACCTTAAGGGACCTTAAGTTTGTACCAATTTTCAAGTGTACATTCGCACTCACTTACTCGTAATAAGATGTTTTTTTTAAATATCACCAATCATATCTCAATTCTGTCCTTGGATTTACACCTACATGACGTGAGCACAAAATTTGCATGCTAGAAAACCATTTGGCGTGTGAATTTATGACCAGATGTCAACTTTTGCGGCAAAAAATCAAGCCCAAGCAGTTTTGTTGAACATTAAAGCTCCCACGACCGAATCCTCGACTGTTATATTTACAAGTATGTACTATATAAACGGTGTTATATAGTAAGGTGATAATAATAATGAACAGTGCTAATGGTATAAGTATAAGCTATTAAAAGCCAGACATTGAGGAAAATAAGGTGACAGCAACCACTGATAATTTATAAATAAATATTAAATGCACCTAACAGAAACAGGTCACTCACGTACACCTAAACCCAGAGTACAATACGTGTCTGTTTTGTACCAGAAACTATAGAGATTTTTCGGTTCCTTAACTCGGATCCGGTATTAATAATCCCAGATACCAGATATACTTAATTTGAGTCTTTGTTAAGGCTAGAGGCTACTCATCCTTAACAAAATCTGCTTGGATAAATATCGTAGATGTTATTTATATTTTCATTTCGAATCTTATTCATAGATCCAACAGGTTCGGGTTATCTGTATTCTGCAATGTAACCTTTGGTAGAAAAGAGGATAACAATCAGCCCCAAGTTTGTGTGAAATGTTATAACAAGAGGTATATGAACTACAAAGTTAAAACAATAATTCCAATAACGCTTTATTATTGTTAATGCGATTCGTTGAATATAATAGTTGTAACTGTTATTTCTTATCTAATCTTATCGTATATAAGTGATTTCGTTCCGACTTAAACCGTCCCTTACATCCTGTGCAAGTATAATTACTGATTAGTCTACTTAACTGGCAGAATCTAGGAGTTGAAAACCATGCGATTCTGGGTTAGATTACCAGGTCGAGTAAAGAATTTTGAAAGAGCTCTTACTATACAAATATAATCTGGATTGTATCTCAAAAGACGACATTAAAAGATAATCGAAACCGTCAAATATGTAGAATACCAACAGACGGCAAAAATTCACGAATGTAGCTATTTATAAAAGTGAGTTACAATATTTAATACAAGTATGTGGTTACTAGTGCATTAAACACATATTTAATTTCATATTAAGCAACTAATGCGTTCGATTTGTCCATTGCGCGTGATCCAATTTGTTCAATTACGAAACCATGTGTCTAAAAACTGGTTACTGGTGTATTATTGATCGTATTGGCGTTACAATAATTTTATTAGAGTTGTTAATTTTGTTATTACAAAGGTATTAACGTTGAAATATTAAGATGAAACAGGAAAATGTAAATAAATGTAATCGACTCATATTTTCAGAAAATGTAACGTTACACCTGACGATAAACACAGACTAAATACAGCGAGTAATGGCAATCGAGTATGGTATTTACTAGCGAGAAATGGCTATCTTTCCTTGGTCGTTTACGCCAATCGGCTCGATATTGAATACTTACAGGTTGAACCCAAAACAACAGCAGACCGGGCTCTGTGACCTTTAGAGAGGCCTATGTTCAGCAGTGGACTGCAATGGGCTGATGATGATGATGATGAACCTAAACACGACTGTTGTGTCCATCACTGAAGGGGTTTTCAATTATTTAGTACAGTGGTAGCTACCCAGGCAGGCACGAATGACCACCACCAAATTCCACCACCAACATTTTGAATTTGGAAACACATATTTCTGTATAAGTCAAGTAAATTTACTTGCGATCAAATAAAAACAAATTGGCCTTACGCTTGATAGCTATAACCTTTACAAAAATCTTCTTAATAATATCGTTACTTTCAAAGTTCAATGTGACGACGTCGGCACACATTTCTCGTATTGGTTTTAGTAATTGGATATGCAAACGGGAAAGCAGGCAAAAGTTATAAATTCCGACATTATACAGCCAGTAAAATTTTATATCTATATGCTCACTGTTATATTAAAGACGGTAAAATTGTAAACGCCGTTGCCACTGCTGCCCACTTCAATGATTTTCCATAGTTTCTAGACATTTGATATGCACTTAATGTATCAGTTATCGCAGTGCAATCTAACTCTTATCTGTGCTCTTGTATAAACTCAGATAAAGGAGTGGAAATAGTCTTGTTTGTATCTATATAATATACTAGCGGCCCGGCCCAGCTTCGCCTGGGTGCTAAGATGTTTAGACTCCACTCCACACCAGAAATATCTTATTCCCGTTCAAACTTTTGTACTCCTGAACTCAACCTAAATACCTACTATCCCTTTTCCTATTGTATCCCATCCCATCTCATCTGGCTCCTTTTCTTTCTGTTACATCCCGTCCCATTATTTCCCATCGAATGCAATCCGGATCCGACCGGTTTCATCGCGTTCGTCCCACTTTATCCCATTTCATCCCTTAATGCCTAAATAGGCAAGTTGTATTTTTTTTGTAATTGCTTTTATTTTGTAGATAGGCCTTATATAAACACGAAAATACGACGAATATCATTTAAAAAATACGCAAACACAAATACTTTGCAAAATTCCTGCTAAAACTTTCCGCTCAGCCAAAATTCTGACTACGAAATTGATTTTTTAAAGTATAATGAACTACTTATTTTAAATTTAATTAATTTTATAGCGTCAACAACACGTGGTAATTATACTGTTAAAATGTAGCTTATATGACACGTTCGTAGATTTACCATAGCAGCGCCATCTATTGATTACTTACTCAACCCAGTCGAAAGGTATCGACATCTGTTAGAATCATTTGGAGTTAACAGATGATTGTGACTGTCAAATAATAACAGACAAATAATTAGCAATAAATTAAAATTGCGACTATAATTTGAGATTTAAACTATCCTATCTCTCAAGTTGGATCGAACTGCACATGGTGTGCAAATTTTCATTATAATCGGTTAAGTAGTTTAGGAGTCCATTGAGGACAAACATTGTGACACGAGATTTATATATATTAAGATAATACATTTGTATTAGATGTGTCAGTTCATCGACTGAGGACGAAGACTATTGACTAGATTTATAAATCGGATTCCAAAATTCCGTCATCAAAAATTGTGGTCTCTTAAGTTTTTTAGCTATCCTATTCAAATCTATGTCAATGCCTGTCTCAGCTTCATTAGCTTAGAATATTTTCTGCTGAAGCACACTACCAACTCAGATCTATTTTTGAGTTTGTCAAGTCCCTGCTAGCCACTCTAGAGTTACTCAGCGCTCGTAGTCTTATATATATTTTTATCTCGTTTGGTTGTTCTGGAGTCTTCGTCATAAGTTGTGTTACATAACATATTTCATCCAAGTTCATGGTCAATAACAATTAAATTCGCTCAACGTGAATAGCCCACGCCGATGAATCTGCGAATAAATATTACGAAGACTGCTTTCTATTGTGAACTGGTCAATATATCGGCTTCATAAATATTAAAGATGTAATTCTAAGTATAAAAATTTATGTTATCTGTTGAGGAGGACGCGATACTTTAATGTTTATGGACAGAGTTTCCGCTAGTGCTAGTCTAAATAAGAATGCCGACATGGTAGCTTGGGCTTGTAACACGCAATTTTGAACCATCTGGCAAATAAGGAACCCAACGATAAGATCCCTAACTGGATACTCATTTTTTTTAATTAACTTTAAGAAATTTTGGAAATTATTTATTAAAATTGTCACCTTCATGGTGGTACAATTTTTGCCAGTTGTTCAGTTCACATCCCAGCATTAATTAAGCAGTTACAAAATATATTCAAACCGGACACTAGGAATATTAAAGTCGTAAATACGACAAGAATTTCCGCGCTACGTTCAAATTAAAGTTTAAATGACCCTCCAGCGAAGTTGAATGTAGCAATTTTGTCGTCAACTACCTAGTGCAAATTAATTTCTACTGGCTACTGCATCACACCAATGTCTTTTGACTACGCCGACCTTACATTTAAAATAGTTTATTACCTGCCGTCCCACGCTGTGATCTCATCGTGGGAATCACTTGCTATTTTTCTCTTACGACAGGTGTGATGATTTCTCCGGTAATTATATATAGGCTGAGACGCTACTGTCATTTGTTGCTGCAGAAACGAGGTCTTTTAGCTTCTTAGAAACGTAAAGTAAGTTGTAATAGACACAGTAGTTTAAGTAGCACAGGAAAAATAGTGTTCTGTTGAAACATAGTGATTTGACGGGGCTTGTATATTCTTTGTAAAGCTGTTTTTAGCAAAAACGTAATATATTATACAAAAAGGTTCAAAAGATTTCGTATGGATTGTTCTAACTTGATAACTTCTGTATTTAAAAAATGACACGTGTCTGGTATATTATTTTTGTTTATACGAATAGACCTATTCAATAAAAGTATGTTTGGATTCCTTGTTATGTAAATAAATACAAGCAAACATACCTACACATAGCAACATGAATGCAGAAAACCAGTTTCTCTTGGTCACTGTTCTATCGCTAGAACAGGCTAGACGCAGCAATTGCTGTGATTTACGATAGTTATGGAAGAGATGAGGCCTACGCACATAGCTTTTGCACATTTCACCATTGTCTACCGGTTACCGCAGTCCGTTACCCCGATACTGTTATGAAAGCCAAGGAACTAGTTAGACATAATGATGAAGACCATCTGGAACACGCGCCGTACTCCCAACCACAACAATTTACACTATCTATTACAAAAATAACGTGTCTTTTTATAATGGTGCGAAAAACGGTGTTCTATTTATTAAATTAAAAATAACTAACGCCTCTTAGGCGCAAGTCGTCTACGCTAAAGTGTTTCCTAAATGCACTCCAGCAGCCAACCAAAATAAATAGAACATAAACAGTACACAAGTATTATAAACAAATCCGTGACAGATATAGATAGAAGCGCGTTTTTCATGTTGATGCGACCAGGCAGGAATCAGTATATTTACTTAATTCGGTTAATGAGTGTTCCCTGTCGAGCCGCGACAAGGAGCCCACGCGCCGAGAGAAGCAAACCATAAAAATTGTTTACCCAGCTACCGTACTGTGTTTTTTAGAAACCCCAACAGTATTTTGGAATGGTTCTCTTCCATTACCGCCGGTTACTTCACACTTTTCAATGTTGTTTATAAATAAAGCCCTCGGGCTGAGATTATTTTCGCGAGATTCACGTCATCCGGTCTGAATTGTTTGTATGACTCCATATTGTATGACTAAAACTCATTGCTGCTCTTATGAATGAGTAATCGTTTGAAGTGGAATTTTTCAGTTCTTATTTTATGCCTCATTCATTACTAGAGCGACGGAAGTCTTTAATCGAAGTGCGACAAATTCATACGTCATATGCAAAAAATTTTTGATATATATATAATATTTAATATGCAATAAATTACGTTTTGAACAATAATCCACAGGACCTTATACCATAGTCATTAGAAAGACCGTTAGATGTTTATGGCGTGGCTATTAAAATTGCTAATCTATAAGCTGTAACATAAAAGAAACAAAAAATATGGCAGTATTTTATAGTCTACTAATAAAAAGATAATGAAATCACATACATCACTTCAATTATGTATTTACTTTAGTTTATGTTGATGTGAGTAGATTTACCATTTTTTTATAGTATATAAATTAGTTATGATTTTTTTATATTTGTGTTGGAGAAAAAGTTGGTTTATAATTTTACGACAGGCTAACTGCCTCACGTCAACTGTTCTGAGAAGTATCAAAACACGCCCTACTTTTCTTGTTTTCGAGTAAAAAATACTGGAATAATCCAAGATGCTGACAGCCTACATTCGAAGGTTGATGTACCTTGCTGCAGTATGAATATCTTCACCCAAAGATACTCAGATATTTTTGGAAGTTTCGTACCAAGGCCGGCGGCTGTTCGTTTTAATGAAACGGTTAAAAACAACTTGTAGAATTCATGCCAGTTCGACGTCCTTCACTACGTCACTGACATTCAATTCTGATGGAGCTTTCTGATTATTTATTATGATTTTATCATATTTTTCTTTTTTAAGAGCTTCTGTTATAAAAATATTATTTGTGAAAGAGTGATTTATTTGCAATACAGTATAAACTGCTATCAATATTTTAATTATATCAAATTAGTCAATTTAAAAGACATTTGAGTCTGTCTGAAAATTAGATATGCCAAATTAATAACTCTTTAAAATGCTAATATAATTAAGCTCAAATCTGAGCAATACAAATCACAAATTGATAGCACGATCAAATATTAAACATTATTAATACATCTTAACATGTAATATACTCCTTGTAGTAAAGCCATACGCGTGTAACCTTGTCAAAATTTAACATCAAGGGCAGAGGTTGTCTCTCCGGACCTACTTCAAGGTTCCCGCCCCTTTCCCTTCGCCCGCTGACCCACTCTACTACGCATGCCCAGTGTTCTCGATGACTCAAGACAAAAACCCCGTCCATAAAAGACCCTCCGTCGAACGATATTAAATTATAATACGCTATTTATACTTCATTTTGATCCATTTGTGCGCTTCAATTGCGATTTATTCATGTTTATCCTCGATATTTAAGCGTTACCACGAACCGGTCTTCCTTTTTACTGATATAATCCAACTTTTAAAGATGTCAACTACTTTGTAAAATTTGCCATTGCACACCGCCTTTTAAATATGGTCGGGTTGTAACGGTCATCTGCGACTCGTAAGCGACTTTGTGGAGTAAATCAATGTCGCAGAGATTACCTGTTTCAAGTATACATTACTAGCAACTGACATGACGTATGAAATAAAACCAACCCGAGTTCCTCCAGTAACTGTATATACTAATCACAGCTTTCCTGAAATAGCCTGGAATTTCCCTGCGCACTAATCAATACCAATGTCAGCGGTTTGAACGCTGTAGCATTGAGTATTTACGGTTCTGCATTTGAATACAAACTAAAGCTCTGAAAGTAACAATGTCTATAGAGTAATTACAGTAGTTTCTCTTTAAACGAAAAGGGGAATTTGTCGGCTTTTATTTGTTTTTTAAGTTATTCTTTAGCAAAGATCACAAACGATTCTAATAAAATTTGATGTATCTGTTAGTGTGTTTGGACATTGGAGTATTAGGATTGCAAATCATATCCAATTAGGAAGATCGTATCATAAATAAATTACAGCTCTTTGAAAGCAAATCTACAATTGCATCAATTGCCCAGCGAGTTATGAATAGTGATGAATCTTGCGTTCGTGCTGATTGAATCGACGTAACAAATTGAAGAAAGTGGCACTATCATTCCACGCAATCCTTCAGTACACAGTGACCGAACTAATTTATATAGCTAAGTAAATTACGGGCAAAATAGAAAGGCGAAGAGGAAATAACATGTCACATGAGAAACTCATAACAGTGCACGAATAAAGAAACCTTTGAATACGGAATGGTTGAAGAAGCTTCACTATTCAGCCCATAAATCAGAACTCGTTTGACTGTTGAATAAAGGGCAAAGTTTAACGATGTACAGACAAATTGAGCGGGGTTTGGAATGATTGTACGTACACGGGTGTTAGAGGCAAAGAAAGTCAGGTCGCGGCGGTGGCTCGGAGGCGATCGTTACATTCTCTCAACCGGTTTGACCGGCGCGAATCCTGGCGCTAACATCGCCTGCAACTCGCCCACGAGGACGTAAAATCACTGCTCGATATATAATATTGTAAACATGATATTTCCTTGAATTAAATCTAAAGAATTACAAAATGAATCATTTGATCAATCAATCATTTGATCGATGAATGAAATTAAAATGTCTATCAATTAACGTCTAGACTGGAGATTGAAATATGTGTTTAATTAAAAATTTGTCTAGAATGGGTATTGCTCCTAAGGTCTGATATTGCGCATTCGGTAGAGTTGTAGCCAATTCTTTCACCATCATTTTTATTAAATTCTAGTAACGGTATGTTTATTTGTACATCGACAATCAAAGACAAGTTTTTGAAATACCTAGAATGCTGTTATGAATGAACTGGATATAAAATCTCAGAATTACAGCATAAAGAGGCCTGGACAAGTTTTATTTTTAAATGATTTTTATGAAAGCTACAAGTAATGGGAACACGCTATTTATGCGAATCCGCGATAAGGTCAGGTGTAGGTTGTAGGCTGTAGTTTATTCCACTGCATCACGTTGCATAATGTTTTAACTGCAAAAAAGGAAATAATTAAACACGTTGTTGTGAAAGAATTATTACTTCCTATTAGTGTTATAATGAAAGTTTCTGACTTGAATATGTTACATGACTTCATTAAAACTAAAATGCTATGATATAATTAAGTGTTCTTAGGTACATTATGAAATTGTCTCGTGCTTTTAGTCAATACTGCATTACATAAGCATTTTGAAGTTGTTATAAAATAATAATCACGAATTAATTGAAAAACCTCAAGCACGCCCAAAATCCCAATAACTCGGTGTTCCCGACAGCCCAAAGTCAAAAACTATACTTAAATAATAAAATCATTATTACACACATCGATTTGACAGATAGAGCCGTTGGCAATTGGAAGATGGCCGTTTAGACCCCACAATTTCATAATAACCGCTCTTGATTCGTTGATAATAATTGGTTTCGTAATAAGATGTTAGCTCTAATAGCCGTAGCATAAAATAATAATGCTCGCATTTGCCGAAGATTATTTTATAGGCTTAAAATTACGTAGCGTTTATCTATAAAGCATGGCCAAGATCAAGATAATTTTTATAATAGATTGAAAAAAGCTGCCATCTATTTATATATTTTACCTTACATGGTCTTAGTCGTCCACGGTCTCCGAATACAGGTTTTGGGTAAGATTTTGTTAGATTGGTAAGTAGCAGCCTTGTATCAGAATTTTTAAACGACCGAGTAAATATCGATACTTAATTATTAAATATCAAGTTGGGTTATACAAGTATTTTACCACTTTTTCTCATTGTATGGCCTCTACGAGCGATAGGCAAATATTTACTTTTTGAATCACGGAAACAGAAAGGAATAGATACTTTCCATTGATAAAACTTATTGTTAAGTATATTGCATTTTAAATTTTAATCAATTTTACATAACGTTATTTTCAAGTAGAATCGTGAAAGAAAGCACATTTCTGTCTCTAACTTTAATTACAAAAATAGTTGAGAAAAAATGCCATAAACCTTGCAAGCTAATTAAATGTTGACGTAACAATGACAATAACAGACAAACAATTTCGAGATTATAATTATAAAAACACATGCGGTAATAAAACAGATGAAGTTACATCATCGAAGGCACAATAGTCGAGCCCTGAATGAGTTGTAGGAAGCGCTGCACTACGGACCATCACGTGTGTAGAGAAACCTTTGAAGTGTCGTCGTATACCGTCACATGCACTGATTGATCTATAATACTCTTGGGGACTGAAATAACCGTATTTTTATGATAAACTCGTGTATTTTTCACAACGTTGGTCACACTAGCTGTATGGGGACGGTGCTCGATGCTTTTTAAATATTATTCCATTTTTAAAAAGTTGCATGTAATATGAGTGCCAATTATTTGAATTCCATTTTCAAAAATCCGATAGTTTTTTAATAACAATGTTGCCATTTTGAAAAATTTTGTTTTCTGATACCTCACCCTCGATTTGGTATTCAGTAATAAACTAGTAAATCATCATGCAGTCGTGTAGTAAACGTCCCTACGTGATGCAATACCAGTAATACAATCAAAAGGTATTGTAGACGCGTGCGGTTTCCTCGTTTCGTTTGTTCGATAGTCGGGCCTGGTTATGTCCATAAACATTGCAATACGCGAGATCAAAGAGCGACATAATTAAAGCGCATCATTCGTTAGTGTTTCACGCTACTGGTTAACGTATTAACTGCTCTGTTTACATTTTTACTCGTCTGACTTAATGGTGGGAACCGCAGAAATTACAAAAGCTGTGTGGGATTTTAATTCAGAAATAATTTAAGTAAACATTGTTAATTGTGTTTATTCGCTAGTAAGTAAGTGTAGGCAGTTTGTCATTATGCAATCAGAATGTATGGAGACAAAATACTCCGTTGTACGAGTATCTTATAATAAAACTATATATTCCAAAAAATAAGACTTTTTATAAGTAAATTTATTCACATTTCATTTAAATATTTATCCTCTAACAATACGTGAATGTCAAACAGTTGCTGAATTTATAATAGCATTAAGTTTATAAATAAAATACACAATTTTCGTACAATCACCAAGCTGTCATTTTTGATAGCTCAATTTAATTTTATGTTTGGAGTACAGTGTTGCCATACAATTACACAACATTAGTAATAAACCAGGCAACATTGTCACAAACGACCAACACATACCTTTATTGCCACTTGTAAACATAAAAATCACTACCTCGTAAATATAAATATTAAAAATATAATCACGTAATCTTACTACGTTTAAAAAAAGTAATATAATTGCCAATTAAAAAAAAAACAAAACAGTTACACACAAATTGTTGCATCAATTACGCAAACCATTTGCGCAACATTTTTCCTCTTCAGATTAAAGGTTCGATGCCCGTTTTGGCCACATTACAATGCTGTGACAGCTCTTGTCAAAGAGAAAGTCTTGTTCTGAGGCATATTGATTTACAAGTATTTTGACTGTTGCAAGTACCTTGTACTAAAATCTGTAGAATATTATGTCTTTCTTGATTCTTCGTGATCTATTTTATTTAAAAAGTTAACAAAGCAAACCATAATGAATTGCATATTATTATTATTTTTTACCACCGTCGCGGCCTTATTCATAGACAGTTTTAAAACCTATTTTAGTTATCGATTTTTTTTCTTCTTCGCTTAAACTGAATTCTAAATTTGGTGGAAAGGGGCAAAACATCCGATAACTGAAATAGGTTTTAAAACTGTCTATGAATAAGGCCGTAAGTGCTAGATTTAGGTAGAAAAACTTTACTATCAGGTTCACCAAAATAACATCAATCATCATCATCAGCCTGTTGCAGTCGACTGCTAGACATAAGCCTCTCCCAAGGTACGCCATTGAGCCCGGTCTGTACCTTTTTGCATCCAGTCGCTGCCGGCCCTCTTGTGCAAGTCAAAATAACACCCATGCCAATGCAAAAAAAAAGTGAATTCTAAAAAAACTACATTTTGCTACGCTAAAAATAAGCATGCAATAATAGACGCTATCGCAATGGTAATTGAGGTATCCAAAATAGATTTTTCGGAGTTATTGTTTATATTATGTTCTTTGCTAAAAATGTTTGAAGGAATGCATAAATTACGCCTGCGGTCAGCGCAGTTGTACAAATGCATTTCGCATTTTTTAAAGTTGGTGCAACACGAATTAGCATTTCAAAACGTTCAATAAGTCAAAAACCTTCAGTAAGTTTATCCTCACTATAAAAATACACGGCTGTCTTAAGGTATCATATTTTGAGATTTCTATAATCTGCATTGATGCGTTGTGGTTTACTGATATCGGAATATTCAGAATATACACTTGAAAATTGTTTGAATGCCATTAGAAATACATCAGGAATGAGGCAAAATAGCAATAGCATTTAGGATTCAAGTTTATTTCCGTCCCAAGGCGAGATGGGAGATGAGCCTATCGCCATGACAGGTACTAATTCCAGTCCCAGGAACTAGAATTTGTCAGACAAAAAACATACAAAGCACTATGCCCGATCTGGGAGCAAAACCAAGGACTTCACGATTCCAAACTCGTATATTTTACCACTAGACCAATGAGCATATTACTATGCAAGCAGAAACTGATACATACGCAAGAACATACTGCGAGTACGACGATATTCACATTGATTATTATAAACATCTCAGATTTGCCATCAAAACAACTAATAAAACGTAATCGAGGTCGTCGCTCCGGTACTAACATCGTTTGCGATAACACGCAGCATTTCTCGTTCCATTTCCTTTGTTCGATAACGTTATCTGAGCAACTACCGCGAAAACCGACATGTATCGCAATTACTGGTAAACAATCAAAACATTTTGCACACCCACACACTGACTTGATGAATAAACCATGAACTTGTAGGAAATATGTGATGCGTTCGTGATTGGTATAATTTACGAGGGCCAGAAATAAATGCAAACACTAGAAATAGATGCATTCCGTGTAGCAATTTAATACGCAATGTTTTCACACGATGTCATGTACAATGTTGTAGAATGTTACATTTATGAAAAAAAATGTTTTAATAATAGGGAAATTGTAACATTTCCTTTTTTAATATAAGCGAAACGTGACTCGTCGTTACTAATAATTGGAAACGATCATATGCTATTAAAATAAAACAAACAAATAGTCTGATAATAATGTGACGATTCAGTACTCGGTATTTGCAACATTGTCAACTTTCACGTAGGTATACCTATTCACCGTCAACACTGCTGTTAATTTCATTTTCTAAATTACAACTGATTACTCATTTTTACATATTAAATTATGTGGACACAACTTTTTTTTTGTGAATTTGTGAACTATCCCCGTTTTTATTACTTTGAATTTTCGTGACAATTAAACTCCAATGAATACTGGTCCTTATTTCCTTAGTAATTTAAAGCATAATAACTTGCTCAATCCATTGTAAGTTAGAACTTAGTTCATGCGTTTATCGTCATACGAAACAAGCCAATGAATATTACATAAATCTTGGAAAACCATTCGCTTGCACTCGAAGGATTTATGAGCTGTGTGTAGATAAAAGATGCGCAGACGCACATTTGTTACATAACAAACACTCGATACCCTACAGCAGTATCTATGGTTGTCAATCAATACAATAATGCATTGCATTACAAACAGAACAAATTATGATCGTATCTATGCTCTGAGGAGAAAAATTAGCCTGTCAAATGTTTAATCCCCATAAGATTGTAAATTTAGGATACTAAAAACTATTGCTTTAATAAACAATGAGACATAATTATTATGTAATTATTATCAATTTATATTGCACCCTAGAAAGGTGAAACGATATTGGTGCAGTGATGTTTTTTTGAGGTGAATCGGTCTCAGTTATATTCTTTGTATTTTTTATTGTAATGATATGTACATAATATGTACTGGTAGAATAATATTGCTGTTAAAATATAAACTATTATTTTCACTTAAAGCTGCAGTTGGAGGAGTGAACTAAGCTATCGCTATTGATAATAAACTACATTTGCGCGGACTACCTTTAATATTCAGCAATTTCTTTCATGAATGTGCTCAAAGCAACAGCAGTCAACGTTCCAAAGAAAACACAACTCCAGCAGACAAATTCAAAATAGCCAAAGCACCATACACCCAATTTAAACGCCATTCAACGATGAGATCTTGTTAGTCTAAACTCTAAAGCAAGATCTTACAGTTCGGAGCAGCGAAATTTTGAATGACTAAAACGAAGTTCTTGATCGAGAAACTTCAATTAATGAACGTCAAACGGATATTGTCACAGAGCTTCCTACTTGGATAAGGCGTTACGGAACTATTTTAAGTACATTCTATAATTATTTAAGGTCGACATTTCTCTGCACGTTACACCTTACTTAGTGCTTTCTAAAAATAGGATGACATTTGCAGACAGTAGGCTGTCTTTATCCAACTGTGTAATTAACTCCATCCATTTCAGTAATCAATAACATTTCTATTTCTAGACCTATATAAAACATTTAGGTTCAGATGCAAAAAGTAATTACTATTGGCAAGCGTAAATCAATTTACGGATAGCTGGCGATAGAAAGTTTTTCGCTTATTAGACTTTGCCAAGACGTTAATTATTATCATCTTTTAATCAGTCTAGTATAATTAAGGATCCGTTTATTTTTTATTGTCTATCTTGTCTAATTTGTTCTAAGCACTCCTCTCCTAATAATGACATATTTTATCAATAAATAAAATAAATGCATACTAATACCACATGAGTAGATAAAGTTTATCTACTCATGAGCTAATACTGCGTAAAATAAAACTAGGTATGCTTGTACTAAACTTTTGCAATATTTCAATCGCTTTGTGTCATAGAACTGACAAGACCGTGAGTTTTGAGAAAGTCTGCTCCGTCTGAAATAAGATATAAAATTCGGGTCGCTGCTCTGCTATTTAGTACGTTTCTTTATACGATGTCTGATAAAATATAATCGTATTACGAGTTTTAGAATCTCTCATCTTCAGCTTGTTTCCATGCAATGTTGCATTTAAACATTTTGTGTTGTATTCTAATCCACAGGTACCGTCTAAGCCAATGATGTCTTAAGTTTTGGCACTATATTTACCAAGTAGTCGATCCATATCATCAACGGTGGCTAGCTTCTAGGGTCAGTTCTGGTTCGAAAATATACCTCGCTAATAATATTTCAAACCGTAGAATCATATGAAACTGTTTATATCCGATGAAAGCTTCAAAATTGACGCTTACGAATTCGTGTTTCACTGTACTTTCATTCGCAGACAGTTACCTGTTTAGCCATTTGACGGTAAACGAGTTTGGCAATAATAAAGTTTTCCGCGCCTACTTTTATGACAGCTGTTTCACAGCCGTCTGTCCGTCCTTCAGACGTATTGATCTGTCTTTACGCCCACCCGGCTGATTGGCTGACTGTAGAAAGTAGTAAAAGTTACGATTTAGGAAAACGCATTAAGCAGTTATTGACTTGGTCTGTTTACTCGAACGACGTGACATATTTCTCGCCTTATATTGTTAGGTTATTAAATCTTGTACGTTCATAATGCTATTGTTACTTTGATCTCCATCTTTGTTAGTCCTCGCTGGCCCCAGGGTCCACCCTGCTGGTTAATCTCATCCACTTCGTCTAGTTTAGACCGATTTACGTTAGAAGAAATGGATTCAGTTATGTAAGTTCTGCTCCATGCCATATTAAAAACATTGCCAACCAAAACTTGTTTTGAATAGTTCAGGACCATGCTCAGTCGTGCAATTGGGAAAGAACGTGTTTAGCAACGTAATAAGTAGTTACAATTTAAAGATGATGATGATGCATTCCTTACATCTCTAGGCACAACTTAACGACAATCAATATTATCAGAGTAGGCAACAAATAACCATGACATATCAACTCAAATAGTTCTTTAATAAATACTGTTTATGGATGACAAAGCGTGCCTTCAATTCAACAAATTGAACATTACTGTTAGAATCGTAAATATGACCCACATTAGTATGAAAATGGACATACTGACGTAATACATGTCCTTCGTTGTTAATACCAGTTATTATATTGGAAGCATGACTGTTTTTTTCATACCTAGTTATGATTTTTAATATAGCTTTGTCTTGTTAGTATGACGTCAATCAATTCAGGAGGCCAGAATAATCGTCCCTACAATTTTATTCCTAAAAGGTCAGGTCCTATTAATCGATCGTCTAACGACTAGAAAAGGTCAGATGCTATTAGTCGATTCTCTTTGAAAACACTGCACAGTCCATCCGGTGCAAAATTAGTATCTAATTTTTATTAGTTCTAATTAGTATATAATTTTGCCTACGGTAGAGAGAAAACAAAATTTTGCCAGTAGAAAAATCGAAAGTAAAGAACCACTTCTTAATTCCTATTTATTGATCGGGTTAGCCATTATAATTCTCATTTATATGTCAAAATTACCATCAGATTTATAAAGTATTTAACTCTAATATTAAAAGTAGAGTAGATGGTTGATGATCAAGTAAATACAATTTGTAACTAAAAGTTTTTGAATAAGACATAAAAGACTGCCTCGGTGGCGCAGTGGTACTACGGTACGATTGCAAAGCTGAGGTCTCGGGTTCGAATCCCGGGTCGGGCAAAGTGATATTGGATTTTTCTATTCATTATCAGCCCGGAGTCAGGAATTTGTACCCGATATGGCGATAGGCTCGCCCCCTATCACATCGTGTGACGGAATATACAAGGCGAAACGTGGGTGTTCTGGTAGCACCTCTGCCTACCCCGTCTGGGAAAAAGGCGTGTGTTTATGTATGTATGTACATAAAAGACAGAGTGTAGGAAAACTCGAAAGTTATTTCTATTATGTCAAAAAGTCCGTCTCTCTAAAAGAGAAGTCAATAGTACGGCAGTAGGCACTCACTTATCGATCGACCCGAAGCAGACTTGTGGCTTTCCGCCACAGACGTAGGAAAAAGTAGGTGAAGCAGCTGTTGTATTTTAGCAAGGAACGTATTTTATATCCGTTTCTGTAGACTTTGCTGGAAGCTTTTGTAGTTCGTGAGTGAATTAATATCTAGATACGATTAGAAACGGTAGAAATAGGTCAGCGTAACTTACTATCATTAATCCATTCGTCTTCTATCACAGGAAGTCTACTATTGAATATGGGCAATGGAGAGACAATAGTCTTTGCTGCTTATAATAATGTTTTAAACAACAACCTCCTGGGTCCTTCCGCCGTAGTGTGAAGAAGCATCTCAGCAGGCCGGCATAATTGTATCGAATGGCATGGGACCGCCGTCTGATGCCATTCGATACTCTGTCTGGACGGCATTTGCGCTTACCGTCAGGTGCAGTGCAGTCATTATGCCGTACCAGTGTAAAAAAAAAAACGCACGTAGGTTTTAGATTACTCGACAACAATTGAAAAGTAATAACGTCAATAGCTTTAAAGGTTAATCATTGCGACTTTGATTTCAATTTGGTCAGTTGAAACATACAAACACTATAGAAAAAATGAAGATGATCGGTCATCACTCGTACTTTGACCCTAATTCTTCCAATATTAAGCGATAAAGCCGTGTTTGTATTCATAATGACATGTAACGTGTCCTATACAATTAAGTTTACATCAGCTTTAAAGGGACTGTCATTCATACCCACTGGAGCATGTAATCGATAAAAGGAATTATAATGCTTATGAGATGCGAAGGGACTTCAATCACTCGTATTTAAATTTGAGTCTGCCTCGGTGGCGTAGTGGTACTACGGTATGATTGCAAAGCTGAGGTCTCGGGTTCGAATCCCGGGTCGGGCAAAGTGATATTGGATTTTTCTATTCATTATTAGCCCGGAGTCAGGAATTTGTGCCCGATATGGCGATAGGCTCGCCCCCTATCACATCGTGGGACGGAATATACAAGGCGAAACGTGGGTGTTCTAGTAGCACCTCTGCCTACCCCTTCTGGGAAAAAGGCGTGTGGTTATGTATGTATGTATGTAAATTTGAGTCATCAAGTGAATACACTCCACAGTAACCGCTTTGAATTCGCATGTGCTACGAGTATACTCGTATATTTATCTTAATAAGTATGCTATACATACATTCATTGGGAATGAAGCAGAATGAATAGCATGCATATGCAACATAACCATGATTCTGAGCGATGATAATTAGATGCCTTAAATTTGTGATAATTGGAAGCATCCATATCATTACAATTGCATCATTCCATTGACAATCAATATTGTTTATCGACCATACGAAACTTCCGCGATTCCGCCCTTTCACAACTTAACTCATCTATAGCTTTAAATTTCAAGAAGATACTTGACAGTTTGTCACGCGAAGCATGCGGAAGCGACATCATCGTACAACATAATTATGATAAATCATCTGACATTGCTTTTAGAGTAAATATTTAGAGGAAAACCAATACGACAGTCCAAATAGCCGTCCGACCTACAGTGTAGTCGTTAAGTTATATTAATACACAACGTTTCAGTATGACCTTGTGTGGGTGTAAAAATATTCGATGTTTACGCTTAATGCATCTCGTATTAGCTCTACTAAACGTTTTGCTAACAAATTGCGGAGTCTAATAAAAGCCAATACTAAATAAACATTATCGTTTCTCGGGGTTATATTCCTTCTCAAATTAACCAATATTACTTATCGATACTAAAATGTTTTGGTAAAAATCTTCACCTACTTTCGATTCGTACTCGTTCGTGGTTATTTTTATCGACGGATTTCGTGGGAATGTAAGAAATTACACATCATTAAATCTACATAACCTACATACTTTTGGTCAGCGCTATTAGATGTATTGCGATGGTTTGCGAACATTTGCAATATTTTTTACTAATCGCTTTACCAACTGATGTTTCAAATAAAGCCAATAAGGACGTTTCCTAACATCAGTAACAACGTTTTAGAAAATATCAACAGTATTATTCATCCTTAATCTGGTTTCAAAATCCTTAGGCTCTTGACAAACAGTAGAAACTATTGTACCGACTGGCTACCGTGCCTACTTAATTAATAAATTAGCCAACCCAGTTTGTATTTGTCAGGCGAAATAGGCGCCTTCTAAAGTTGCATGGCGGGGGTCACAAATATCAAATGTTGTCTTAAGCAGTTGCTTAACTCAAACAAACTGGTAAGCTTGATTGTCAGCTTGTCCAAAGGCCGTATGTAAATGGTCTTGTGACAAATGGACTACTTTAGCCTAACTGATGCTTTTACTTTCGATACCATAATTATATCAACATGTTTTAAAAGAAAGTAAATGAGGGCTGACAGATGTGATATTAATGCAGGCTTTAGCGATAAGATTCGGGCTTGAATCAAACGGTCTGTAATCTAATTCATGTCGTTTACATAAAACATTGGGTTAATTTACAATATTAATGAGGTATTTGGAATTACATTTGCCACAAATTTGATCGAAACCGTATGGTGTCGAAGATTAAGAATATCTATATTGCAATTGAACGCGGAACAGCTGTCGACGCACTTAATTGTAAATGATTATCCTTATTTTTATCAGAACCCAAGACAAATGGTGATACTGTGAAGTAGTTTGTTGAAGTATATTGCATAAAGTAAGGGAAGTACTGTGGTTAGGAGTTCGTTCCAGCGCCCATATGTGCATGAGAAGAATGAATTTTGGAAACGCACTGTACTGGAAGTCCGTGGTTTCAGATAATACGGCAGATGAATATTTTTTAAGTGTAAATTGATCATGCTGACATTTGAGCAGACGGGTGTAATTTTGTGGACTGTGGAGATATAATCTAAGGATGTATTTATTCTGAAGATCAAAGATTTTAACGTCATATCTAGTTGGTCAACTTACTGTACCCGTATAAAAACGTTACTGGATACCTGAATTGAACAGTCGACGGACCCATTTCATTAAAATATATGTGCTCTAAAGTAAAGTAACCTCTTGTAAAGGTTTCTGCGTATCATCCTTCCAATATATTCGACAAAGTTTCTGTAAATTCAATAAGCCTTTACAAAATGCTTTAATAGAAAATGTTTTCGAAGGCTCTTACCAATGCCGTGCCAGGCTCTTCTAATGAAAGTCAGTCAGCGCGTTTTGGTTGCGTCATCCAATTAAATGAAATCCCAAAGTCACTCATCCACGTTTTATAAAAATAAATCCAAAGAACACGTCATTAATCAGACGAGACGCGTGCATTCTGACACCAAGTAACCGCTTCCTAATAAATTAATCTAACATAAACAAGATCGAAAAAATAGGAAGACGTTTGTACCATTATGTTTCTCAGAATTAGCTCCTAATAAAATTCTCGTTGAAATATTGAAGTTGCCACGTTGTGCCTTGCTTATTTTATAATATTAAAAACAAAACCATATATCTCGTCCGTGACTTTAACACCCTGCCATTAAGGTTACGCCTTCTTTTTTTTATTTTTAACTTTTTTATGAAGGAAGTGGGCAATAAGGTTAGTCCGGCGGCTACCTGCTGGCCAGAGTCGTAGTGCCTCGCACCTGCCTTCCACAAAAAATATACAAACACTGGCCTCTATTTCGGGCACTACTCTGGGTTACGAACTGCTGTACCGTAAATTATAATTGTAGTATCGTTTCCTAGTAGCGGAAGACTCGCCTTGACTCTTGTTATCCCGTTGTAATAACAACGTCTGTATGAACCGTGAGATCTTAATCTCGATTCCTGGATTGAGTAATACATTTCGAGTGAGTTTTTCTTTCGAAAGAAATTAAGTGCTCAAAAACTTGATAGTATTTTCCTGAGAAGATTCGCAACATCGCATAAAACCATAAGCCAAATCAATTCGTAACATGCATAAAAATCGTCAAAGCCAACCCCATGTAGTTGTGGGAAGGTAAATTTTAAAGCGCTAATCAAGGGTTTCGTAGTAAACTCACACTTAGATGGGATCTCCGCAATATTTATAATCTGTGGAAGGGAATTAATATTAAACCGTGCCTTGGCGTCTATTCGCGTCGTCCCCATTCACACATCTCGGTTAGTGACATCGGCCGGCGAAATTGAAAAAAATACAACAAAGTGGACGCCACACACTCGGCAGGACTGATATAAAATTCTAAATTTGAATCACGACAGCGTCGACTCGCCATTATATCATACGAAGTTTGGCTGTGCGTCTTTTGAGTTGTTTTTATAAAAAACGCTCGAATTAAAACATTACGTACCGTTACATTTAGACTTTAGAGCGGCGTGAGATGGAAAATCTGTATGTGTAGCTGCAATTAAGATTATCTTGTGCCGATCTCGGGGCCACGCGTCAACTGTACACACCATTACTCATCAGAAGGCTTTGAAGGCGATACAATGGACGCTTTAAATGGATTCTAGCCGGTGTTTTATGGGTCATTTTAATACACCTGAAGTGATCGAACCAACGGTGTCAAGGGTGGATCATTTTTATGACGTCTGTACTTCATGTAGGTGTTGTTCGATTTATGTTATGACATGCCTAAAAGTGCTTATCTTATTCTTCTATAAATAAGAATTATTTATACATTTCATAGTTGATCATGGAGAATTTGTATCCACCTTGGGAGTAGTTTAAGTAATTATAGCACCAACATTACGAACTAAAATACGACTTGCTTCCTTTTCCTGCTTAGTTTAGATTTAACATGAAAAATATGCAAGAATAAATAAAAAATATGAAGGCAATTTAAGAAGCGTAAATTCATAAGTTATTCTTGACCCAAAAAGAGAGGCAAGCTTCTTTCAGTTGAAATATTGCTGGCAAAATTAAATCTTCCTTGAATGTATTTTTAATTTTAAAGAATAAACTTTTATTAATTGAAACATGACGTCATGATAAAGACTATAACAGATATATGACCTTATGTCATTGTTGGAGATAATTCGTAAGTGCTAAGTATTTAGCAAGGAAAATATCCTCAGAACACGTAAATAGCAAAGATGGCATAAGTTCCTAGTTAAATCTAGTACTTGTATCTGAACTAAAAAACTAACAGAAGCACAAATCATATAACAACCCTTTCATTTCCTTTTGTTTAAATCCACTTAACCATTTCAACTCATTTTATTTATAAATCAAACAACAGCAATAAAAAATTATGCTATTCTCATAACTTATCGTCCCAATGAGTTTCTCTCCCATTTAAAACCGTAATCGCTTTGCAATCTAAATTCAAGCGATAGCTCCACTTTTTTCCCAGCCCGTTCCCATGTCATAGCCTGGGAACCGCAGATTTATCTAGCAGGTTCTGTATATGGAATGGAGCAAGAATTCAAGTGGCGCCTATTGGCCGGGGTTAGTGGGGTAAACGCGTATTGCGGTCGGGCGAGGGGCAGATCGATAGCGCATCGGATAATATCGGGGTTACTACTGGTCGGTGTTTCAGAAACCAGATTTGGGGCAAGTGTGATGTTGGGATATGCGTTATGACTTATGTAGTGCCTATATTGAGGCAATTATTGCATTTTTGAGCTGGTATTTGTGTCTTTCGAAGGAGGAGTTTCGATGAAAGTGATCCTGTGTTGGGTTTTGGCAATTCAATTTCTTGTTAATGGTTTTGGTTTATTGAGATTATTCAAATGTAGTGTATTGTTTATTCATTATTAATATAAAATTATTTTAGACTTACTCCTGTTTACTTTCCTTTGAGTACAGACCCTATCTAAATGATTATCACTAAGTTCATGATCTCATTAATTTTAACTTATTGATTAGCGCGGATTACTATTGGTACATTTATGTCTATTAGAATAATAAAATCAACATTAACATAAACCGATACCCTAACAATTAAGATTTACTCCCGTACCTCGTAGGATTATGTAATGCTTTCTTCGAACCCTCGCCTACCAACCCGCCATTAAATGGCGTAGATTTAACAATGACTTACTGCTTACCAACATCCATTCGCACCGAGTTATTTATAGCCTTTTAATGCCAACTGCGTGAATTATAAAGAAAGATTTCGATATTACGTTTTTTACCACTCAGGGATATGTCAAAGATAGGTATTGGGCAAATATCGGTACCTAGCATAAAGTTTTGTGAATAGAAATGGCGATAAATACTGTCTATTATTTTATTCTAGATTATTCCGATATAATCTTCTAACTTTAACTTGGTACAGCTACTATCGCTTGTTATGGCAGCATGGGTCGGTACTGTTAGGGTAGTATCACTGCCTTTGAAAAAATTGTCAAAAAAGAGAACCTACTCGTCACTAGGCAATTTGTCTTTGTCTTCATATCGTAACCATTAAAGTTCGCTTGGCATCTGGAGAACCATTTTGTTCGCCAGAGTTATGTTATCAAACAAATTCTATGCGTTTTCAAAAATCTATGATAATCTCTGTATAATTTAAAATTTAATTGCTCACAGATAACGCCCACCTTTGTTTTAATGAAACCGAATAAAAAATACTAACAATGTGATAAAACTTTAATCTATAAAATATGTAATGGTAAGTTTAGCGCAATAACAATAAACCTCTGACCTGGACGATAGATATTAATAAGTGAAGAATGTGATAGCGGTAACCTCACTCGCTGTTTATCATCTGACCCGATGCACATGACTTTAAACACAATGTTACTTCTTGGACTTGGTAACATAGTTGTATTAGTATTTTTATTTGCACTTCAATATATCATTATCGCTATAAATAGGTATCTCATAATGTCAGCTTTTGGCTATCCACGCCCAAGCGAATCAATCACCTGTATATTATATTTGTATTTTCTGTAATTTTATTTATAACATACAATTTATATTACCTATTTTAATTTTATAATTATTGGATTATGCAGCTAATTATAATGAGCAAATTGTGCATAATTTGCCACGTGTTTATAAGATGCACCGATGCATAGACAAAACCTAACTGAGGTTTTATATAAGCACCTATCTACAAACAAATTTCTCCAAAAGAGTATGAGTAGGTAAAACTTTAAAAAAACAACGATAGAAAGGTGACATTGGTAATTCATTTGAGCTGGCCATGTACAGCCAACATGTGAAACTTTAAAAGCTTTTTTATCGTAAAAGCACACGTCGCTTTGTGTTAGCCGCCCTGGCTCCGTTTATGGCCAGTCTACGGAATGTGGAGGTCCAAAATCCAGTTCGGGTCGATTCTTGGAACCCTTAAAATCTTAGCTCGTGTTTTTTTTTCTTTAGTCCGTCGCGTCGTCGAAAGAGGAACACGGCTCAGTATGGTGTGTGGCTGTAGCTTTAACATATTTTCGGACAGATTAAATTGATACACGTATTGTTTGTGCTAATTAATATTAGTTTTTAATGACTGTATTTCATTTTTCTTGTAGGTGTGATTTTGTTATTTTGGTATAAATACACAAAACGGCAAACACTTATTAAAATTCTAATGCATGATAATACAAATTAGCTAACTGAATAAATGAAATTCGGAAATTCGTGTGTCTAATATTAATAAAAATATGTATGTTGACACATAAAATACGAAATATTATAAAACTCACGACTGAACATATTTTTCCTACCTAAAACATAATATCTTCACGGATATTTGATCAACACGAACCGTATATGCTATCGGTAATCTTATTACCAACAGCGATGTGTAACAGGCAACCTTTGCTTATATACAAGCACCGTATCTTCCACATCTATTAACCTTTGGCCCTTAAATGTCAGGCCCTGAGGGTGGCACCGAGAGCCTCGTCAAATCGTATTATGCAAGAATACCCTGGTAAAGCGATGACGTCATAGCTAACAGCGGGGTGTCTAGATTAAGTGCTCATAACATTAAGTATTTTGCCCTAGTATGTAGATGAGTGATAAAGCTGATTGATTTTCTTCAGTAATTTTAAATATCTATGCGTTAATTATCTGAACAAGGATAATAAATAATGCTTGTAAAAACATTTTAAATTTTACTATGGGAAAGGAGTTCCGTCATGATTTTGTTATGGAAACAGAAAATGTCTAAGCTTCTAAAGTAGCCACGTTTGGTAATATACTAATGTCAAGGCGAAGGTCGTCTTGCTCAGGTCAAATTTTGTAAGGATTCGTCGATTGTCGGTTCGGGTCGTGAACAAAGTCACAAGATTGCCTTTTCTGGTTGTATGTTACATTAATTTATTGGCTTCTTTTTTACACAGTTATTTTCTATCACCGACTAAGTATAAAATGTTCTCCATTAATTGGAGTCAAATATTGCTCGCTTTAATGATGTACTCGCATTTGGTGTCGCGTTGTGTGGTTTAAGTAAGATAGCTGAAAGTCCCATATTGCTAATATCCTCAACTCTACGACTAGTTATTTAATATATTTATTAAGATATTTTTTTATGAACGATGATCTCCTACAATCAATCGACCCGCGCTCTTTTTTTCCAAAAAAATAAAGACATATTTTCGCAGTTGAATTTACTATAAAAACAATGCCACATTGCCTTCAGAACGATTCACTTACATTAATTCTGCGAAGCGCAGTTGCAACTTGCAACATTGTAACTATAGTTCAGACAGTAAGTTGATATGTTTTTGTTACTTTTGCTAATTCAACGGAACATAATCGTCTTTATTATTATTGTATCAGCCCATATACGACCCACTGCAGGGCACGAGCCTCCTCGACAATCGAGAGTACGATTGAGAGTGGTTAGGCCATATAGTCCACCACGCTGGCCTAGTGCGGGTTGGCGGACTTTCACATACCATAGAAATTTATACAAATCGCTATGGTATGCAGGTTTCCTCACGATGTTTTCCTTCACCGTTATAGTGCGTGGTGATTGACTATCAATACACACATGACTCCGAAAAGTCAGAGGTGTGCCCTAGGATTCGAACCCTCGACCACCGTAAACATGTAGGCAGCCGCGTCTGGTCCGTTACCAACAGGCCACCACGCACTTAATCACACACATAATCGTCTGCTGCACTTTAATTATGCAAATGAAAGTCGAATGCAATCAGAATGATAATTCTTTATCCGATATGTTTTGTGACACACCTTTTGATAATTGTATGCTAACTTGTACTCGTAAAGTTTAATTTAACGACTGCATGTCATGCTACGACTTGATGCACACCTCAGCTTTCTTATAAACGAGGTAGTATAGAGAGTAGTCTACAATTATTTAGTAATGTCTTTGTCTTTAAATTAAGCGAGGACAAGTATAAAACAACGTATGTTTAATTAGGAGGTACATGAGAATAGTTATCGCCATCATATTTAGAGACATCACCATAATATAGGTTCATCGGTATATCCAAATGCCATCGAAATATTATGATCAACGATTATCCAGATTTTACCTAAAAATATACACGTACACAGATTCTTCGGAAAACTCTCCGGATGAACGATTAAACATAAAAATGAATCAAAAACGATATCTTACTAGCAACAAAAAAGATCTAGTTTAACATAATTTATAGCATTACATAATCCATTTATCTGTTTAGCAGAATGTATCAAAATATGCCAGCTTTGTTGTTATAACGAAAATATAAACCGGCATATTTTCTAAGTTGGTAATAGAAACACAAATAAATCATGTAGACGTGTTGTTATATTCAAATTCTTGGGATGTAACTCATTCGTCTGTTTATACGAGACATTCATATTTCCCTTTTTGGTTCCGTCTGGCTGTTGAACAGATTTAGCTCAGGATTTATGGGATATTATACCCTTCATCACGTCATCAATTTAATTAGCACACATGCTGATTTAAATTTATTCCACTTTTAAACATAGGACCATTTTCCTCTTATTTTGGATATAGTAACATCTTCTCCAACCTTTCAAGAGCCACCAGTTCGTTGATATCCACTGCTCATCTTTTTTTTACTATGCATGTAAAAGTAGTCAATTTACTCTTCCTAAATAATTTCAACCCACAACTTTAAATTAATATTTCATCTTACTTTATTTTTTCCATTCACAATTAGACAAAAGAACAGCTCGCAATTTCAATTGAAGTCTAACTGAACTGTCCAACACAAAGGTAGGCATGTCAGTTCTTACGTTGACAGCTACCATATCGATAGTTCCTATTTAGGTAACAAGCGAAAGTAGTAGACCCGCTAAAAGGGCTTCGGATCAAATCCCACTGAACTTTCCTTTGACTACGTCTGGTAACTATAAAAGCATTTTGCGTAAATGAGTTGTTCACGGTACATTGGTTTTGTAAATGAGAAACGTTTTCAGTGAAACGTACAATTTATTCCCTTTGTCTGGGATTTTGTTAGAGAAAATAATTATGGAGATGCTTTGATAGACGATACAAAATAATATAAAAAGGTTTTACTTTACTGTGCATCGTTTGACGAAATAAATTCTAAAATTCTGTTTCATTGACTTTTTGTGTTGTGATGTTGATCTCATCTCCTTTCTATGTTAATAGAAAGTTCAAAATGAAATTTATTTTATTTTATTTATTAATGATGAAAAAGGAATAGAAGATGAATATACTTTTACTACCAGCACTCATGTTGCCTAAAAGATAGAGATGCTACGTCAAAGTTCCCACGCAAGCCATGAATTTCAAGCCCTCTGGCCAGAAACATTCGATTCGTAACAGAACAGGCCTATAAAGCCATTGTGAGTAATATTACCATTTATTCCGCTGTTACGTATACTTGAACCGTCCATTGTACACTCAGTTTCACATCGTAAATTCTAATCACCGCCATTTTTGCTCAACCTCACGCCTTATTAGGTTGGAGGAGGTCAGATTGAACACACCACAATAAAATGCGTAGTAGGATAATTTTGTTAGATCAGGAGGAATAATGTTTGAATTTGTAGTAGAGTGCCCCTCTGCTATTATTTGCAAAATCTCAGAAACTCATTGTAAGGCGTGAAAATTCTTGAGGCTTAAAATTTCTTGAGGTCTAATAAATTTAATTTATCGAACCCACATTGGGCTCTGCCTGAACGCACCTTGAATATCCAAATAATCAGTGAGCATACATAAAAAAACAAAGATTCCGACGAATTGAGATTGGCCCCTTTTTTGAAGTCGGTTAATAACTTGGAAATTTCCGCTATCAACTGGTTACTAGTACAAACTTCGGTCTATCCAGACTATCGCCTTATCGAACTCATAAATGTAAGGAAATGCTATGAGGAATGAACCCAACAGTGGAAAAACACTGCATGTCCCAAGTATCAAGATGCTTGCATGTAAACTTGCTCACAAGTCACACATTTAATTATTCAACTCAGATGGTGGTAACCTTACAACACCTATGCGTATGCATTATTAAGCGAAGGAATCGCGTGGGACTGAATCAACGAATGTAGCTTCGTACTTTATGGAGTGTTTATACATTTCTTATAATCATTAATTAAGGCTTTTGGGCTTAAAAACTCTTATAAGATCAGCGACTAGATAAGAGCAAATAATTAAAGCTATGTCTTAAATTATAGCTAAAACCACTCTTTATAACAAAAACAAAACTAAATGAAAATCGATTCATCCCTTTAGTAGGTGCCTGTGAAGCCTGTATGTACCTATGAAGATAAACAATACTTGTTAAAAAATTACACCAAAGCATCTGCTGTGTCTAACGTGTTTTCAACAAAAGCATTCACCGAATAACAGTAAACATTAATGGTATTTATTGGTTTGTTAAAAATAGATTTATCACCGGACCTACCGTAAAATGTTTCTTAACTTTACGACAGATTAGCTTTGACAGATTTGTTAAGGCAATTTCGGGTTGTTTACATGTTTGTGTGTGCGGGCAAAGTCGCAAGTACGTTTTTGGATATTTTTATGCGTTTACGTCTTAGCTTAACAACTGTGACTAGTTTTGCTTATTAGTGCCGTGTGGCATTCTATTCAAAATCATGATCATATAAATTCGCAGCAATATTGTAAATGCTACAATGCGTTTATTATTTTGACCTTGTTTTGCAGAGCAACGCATTTTTGCACGGATATAATTTAAGGGTTGATACGCATACAGTACTTGTTATCCAGAATATAATCGGTTTCTGTAACCTAAAATTAGGGCGTATCTTTACGTGGATGAAGACATGGGTTAAAGATTCATAAACTGAAAAGGTATCATTAAAATGTTTGGTTTTATTTCCAGACGTAACATAAACAGTTGGGTTTGTTGATAGCATTACAATATCGAGGGCACCTGTATGAGAGTAGAACAAGGCCAAAGGGACTGACGAATTAATGGTTAAGTGGTTAAGCATTAGTGTCTGTGAAATATTAATGTTAAATATTATTGCTGATACGAATCGGCGCCTCACCTCACGGCTTAATATTTTTATGACCTAAACATATTTGTTATCTGTCTTTTGTAAGTATTGTTTTAAAGTATCGTCATTTCATATTCTCACAACGCAATTAATTTTTAGTTGGAAGGGCCACAAAAAAATATCAAAAATCTTAAAAATATTTTTTTTCCTTAGGTGTTGTTATGATTCAAAAATACTCTTACCTATAAACCAAATTAGAAGCACCAAAAAGAACTTAAATTACGTCACATGTAAACAAAACTTTACCTCATTCCAATTAAAATTGAATAATATCATAAAGTCCCGTGCAAGCAAATCAAACAGGCGCTATTCAAATGATTCGCCGTGCAGTGCACACATAACGGTATCAGTCAAATGCAGTGATATAGTGAAACCGCGCGTTCGAGGCCACTGGACCGACCATTTTCGTCTTCGATCGGACCTATTAGGTCACGTTCATACTACCGCTTTAAAAACGCTGCAGTTTTAATTTTTACTTCTTTAAGCGCATCTTCATTTTAGAAGGTAATACGTGTGTTTCATGACCTTTTTAGAAGTTTATAGCCATTATTGAGCCTGGCTAGTAAAAGTTGATATTAAGGTATGAGCTGTAAAGTCCAATTCCAAAACAGAACATTTCTTTGTGCTGATTAAATTTTACGAATCTCTGTTTTTTAACATGCCTAAAAATCATTACGCTTTTTATTATACTATGGGTCATATGTTATTGGGTCAATTCGTTTGAGAATAAATATATATGATTATACGTTACACAAATTCAATATGTTAATAAAAAATACTTGTAGACCAAACTAAGTCAACCTAGACATACTTAGTTCAGCTTGCAAAGAAATGAATTTAAACCAGCTAAAATAAATAAATTTTAACACAGCGAGCTTGTAGATACAACCTTTCTCCGAAATAAATTAAACATACTTATTAACTTTATGATACAAACATGTAGTCCTATTTGTCGTTTCAGTCGTTAACATCGAACCTAACACGTGGCTACGCTTTTTCAGTGACAAAAAAAACGCAGCGTTTATGCCGCCGCCATACATCCCATGCTTTTTTATACAAACGTCAACCAATATTTGTCATCCACGGTTCAAACAGTCCCTATTTGTACTGTAGGAAGTATCTTGACACGCCCTACAAACACTGCCTTGGTAGACAAACCTATTGAACTAATTCGTACACGTAATCCCGATTACGGCGAAGTCTGGCCTAGAAATCGATAAGATTATCGATTACTCGGTAAAACAAGGACGTGCCAATTAAACTGATTGAAAATGAATAAAAATATACGATTAATCGCAGCAAAATGTAATTTTCATAATCGCAGTATAGGTATTATATTTATTAACCTTAATAATTTGAAATATTTTTATGATAATTGCACACAATTGACCATCCCGGAATCATTTTGCAGATCTACGAAATACATTTCGTTAGCCACTTAAATTAAAAAAAAATGTATTAAAATACAACCAACAAGCGACAGCCACACATACACTGCCGACCCTAGTGTAAGATGTGTCGACTAATGTCGTCAGTCATGGGTATTGATAATAGAAAACTCGCATAGCACTTTGAGTGTTATCAAAGCTTAACCTAAAAGCTGATCAGACCACAGTAATTGTTAAATGAATCGATTTCAACAACAATGGTATCGCTTTCTTTCTTAAAGCAAAGAAGATTAAAAGACTGTCACAGAGGATTATTACATTGAATTTATCGGTGAATAAAATAACTGTCATTTTTTTATCAGTGGTATATATAAAATCTCTGGGCAGATTAATATTATAGATACGTAATATTATTCTTTACGTCTTTAAATTCCCATAACATATTTAAGTAGTTATCCTATGATCTACCTTTTGTTAGAACTGACAACGGTTTTAGAAAATCTTATTTGAGTACAGAATCTGTAACAAATATTAATGCGTGCATAACTCATAACTACCAAGCAGGTTTCATTTTGACAATGTTTTAAATTTCAATGCTATTCACAATATATCAAAAGTTTTTATTTTTCAAAATGCTAGGTTTGATTTAGGTATACTGCAGGTCCAAATGTTTTATAACAAAAGTTGCAAGCAAATAGCTAACAAATATTTTTAATACTTCGTTTATTATTTTTAACTAGCTATATGATTTCATTATAAAATAGAGGATATAATACGAGTAACAGCTTTGATAGACATTCCCCAAAAATCCTATAAATAGCCAATTAACAAGCCCGCTAATTTCATCGTACCATGTCGCAGCTACGCGCTGACACGACACTAAAGCACATGTCATCTCGACACAATTGTGTCAAACTTCGACCTTGTGCCAACGTATTACGTTCCACCTTTACAAACACCTATTGAGACGTGTTTGTTTAATATTTCTGTTTACACAATGCACATCGACGCTATTGTTTCGAAAGAAACACGCGCTGTCGACAAATATCATGGTATTGGAAAAATAAATAAATATTGAAGTAAGACTATGAGCATCATAAAAAAAAATGTTTACTGGTCTTTATAATATTCAGGCTTGAAGCAATCTTTATTTATTTGTGTAAATATTAAAGATAAAACGCAATTGTAGATTGTACTAATTTTTATCTATTCTTTTGGATAATAAAATTTTATGTAATATAAATTAATTTATTTTACGCGATTGTCGGACGGTCTACAACCGTCACAGAAATTAAAAGTTGAATCTAAAAAAGTCCTGAAAGCAAGAAGTTAGTTACAATTATGCGAGTAAACAGAAAAATTGCAAAAAATATACAGAGGAATTGAATACGAATAGCCTTTTCGTTGTTTTAAGTCGTTTTAATAAAAAAACAATATGAAAAGACAATTTATCCTACAATACTTAGTCGTACAGTTAGTACTCTAATCCTGTTGAAAGCAGATATAATCTAGCTGCAACTATTGTGTTGTACCTCATCCCTTAGGATTTGCTAGTACGGTAGGTCACTGAACCCGAGCTACCCTCTCCACCCCCGGGGTCAAAGGACTTTGTAAGTAGATTTCAACATCAACCGTTATGACCGCCTGAGGGATAAAACTTTATTTCGCTTAGAACATGTGCAGAATTCCACGTCTGAGTTGATAGTAGTAAAATTACAAAATTTGTGCATTTCATAGACGAACTATCAAAAGAAAAAGGAAGTATAGTGTGTAGACTCAGTAATATCGTTTCATTGAACTAAACTATTGGATTTTCGTGCCGAATTCAGCAAAGAGCGGATTTTTGGTTTGAAAGAGAGTGGATTTTTGGTTTGAAATATATAATTTTCCCAGTATGTATGTTTTAGTGATAGGTTCCATAAATAGGTGTGGTCAAAGAAGTACTTGATCAAAAGAAATCATTACAGCGATTCCATACAATTTGGGTTGAGGCCAATTTCAATCATAAAATAAGAAGTGTGTGACAATTGGGAAACTGATGGTGATTCATTTATAATACGCTTAATTAGATGCAAGTATTTATTATTACATAACAGTGTAGGCAGACTTAAAGGTCGCCGTCACATTTTATACAACATGTTAAATCTTTAAGCAATTATACATATAATTTAATAAATATAACACGAAAACTTCCTACGGGTCTTTTAAGACTTTTTATATAGCATAGATCCGGAAAACGAGCAAGCAGGTCACCTGATGGTAAGTGATCACTGTTGCGATTTATTCAATCAATGAGATAACTCGTTGCTGGTGTTCTGTCTTCAGTCCTCTTAACGCTTTGTGTCTTTCTGTTCATCCTCAAAGGTAGATAGCCGTGTGTACTTCTTAAGGTGTTATATGTATGTGTACATGAGTGATCATTGGGACATTTCATTAGGTCAATTGTTTGCTCATTTGCCAATTTATTAAAATTGAGGCTATTAAGCGACTGGATGCATAAAGTAGCAGACCGGGCTCTGTGGCGTACCTTGGGAAAGGCCTATGTCCAGCAGCTGACTGCAACGGCTGATGATGATGATGATGATGAGGTTATTAAACTTGTTTCAATAAATAAATACTGTTTTAAAAACTCAAATTTTCTACATTATTTTCATAACTAGATTCACATTTGAAAATTATCATGTCATTTCAATAAAATCATCTCGTGTAATCGGATATCTTTGTCATTGTTTTATTAAAGTATGAAAATGTTTCAAGATCAATAATAAAACGAGATAGTAACAGCTGCAAAATGTCACCAGTTTCAAGTGTTCTATGAGCGAGGGCCATATGGCGACATTCACATCCGATCTATGATATGATGCATCCTCAATAACATTCCATAGGATAACCAAATTTTAATTGTGCCGATCTAACATATCTCTTACATATTTTTTTGGGTTTTTCTTTATAATATTAATAAATATAGAAAAGGAATTTACAATAACCTTGGGAATGCATAATTCTATTTTCTTTCTATCTGTCATTACCTAATATTTACATAGAATCGACGCGTCAGGGCACATCATGTTGCAAAATAATCTTACAATTTTACAACCGCCCTCTGCTTGACATCAACTATTTCGGTAACAATCATCCAAATTCCAATACTAATTAATTTCGAAATAAACAAAAAGCTGAAGGTGAATAATTGTTTTTAATATTGATGCCGAGTTTGTTTGGAGGTTAGCGACACCCACACGCCACTCCCATAGGTTTAACCTCAAACCATTGTGCATGTCGTCACTTAATTATTTACTTTTTGAGGCTTACCGTATGTTTGAACTATTTTGTTTCCAAATAGCATTTTTATTTTTTATTATTGTCGAGGGACAAACAACTCTTTTGACTTCTCCACTTCCCGTGAAAGACCAATAACAAATATTTTGTGTATAGGATAGAGGTGGTCAAAATCATCGCCATGCCTTTTTCCATTGTTAGATTTACTAAAAGTAATAGTAATAATTGATGTAAATTACAAAGATCTGAAAAAAAAGACACTGTTGGTTTTGCTCGAAAATTCTAATGCAAATTTGCCTCTAGTCTAATTAAATCGATGCATCAACAAACCGCACTTAGTCAGCGTGGTGGACCAAGGTTTAAGCATCATCACATAATGTTGATTATAGACCTAATGTAAATAAGAAGGACTCTCATACCTAGCAGAGCAATGTATGTATATAGAACAATATATCTACTTGTACCTCGGGGCTTCAAAGAACAAAGCACATTTTGGGGTTTCTGTAATTTCTACCTTAAAATGCGTAACCCTAAGTCATAGTTACAAAAAGCTCAACATGTAGGTACTATACGCCCTTTGAGCCACACGGCATAATATATACAAAATTGATGGCTTCTGGAATATTCTATCACAATTTCGTAACTTTCTAAATGTAGCTCATTAATTTACTACGTGTACTTCATATGGACGGGGAATAACTGCCAGTTTTTGCTGAATGTAACAGCAGGAGATCTTGTCGCTTAATGTAACCACATTAGCGCTAATAGATAAATTGACATACTTTTCCCCTCCCACACTGTTTGACATAATATTTAACAAGTGCCGGAATGGAGCAAAAAAGCGATTGCAATATAACTGTCATGTACTTAGCACATTTTTTTATTTTCTCAACAATGTGAATTGTGACTATGCTGTTATTGTGGTGAGCGTATTGTAGTCCAGGGAATCCTTTAGTGAAATATGACTAATTGGTAATTTTCCAAGTCGATACTATTACGTCGACTCGCTCGAAGTCAAACTTACACACACTAAATAAATAAAATAAATAAATAAACACACCCAACAGTCACTGACCCCACATTTAAATCAATTAAGTCTTGTGTCGAGAGTATCAGACACTACGAAAGACTCTTCGGTCTCACACACACCCAGACCCGAGACAAATACTTGTGGGCCTCACAAACATTTGTGTCGGTGCGGGGATCGAACCCGCAGCCTCTCGTTTCACAGCCGGTGCCTGACCAACTGCGCCACGGAGGCTGTCAAAAACACTGCACCCGAAACACAACTAACTTTGTGTGGATCCCTACTCACTATGTAGATTATTATACCTTCGTTTTGCGTGTATTTGTACAATTTATTTTGTACCACTGCCGCTACATCCCCTGCTTTTTATGCTTTTGTATGATTTCCACAAACAATTTATTTATAGCGTGGTTTACTTACCAGTTATTGGTACATATATCAGAATACTCTATAATTGTATTTAATTCCTAAAATTCATAGTAAATATGTCTTTAACTGTTTTCGATTTTCCTCTTAGCAAGCCAATGACACATAGACCACAAATTGCGTGGGAACGTATTATTTGTACTCATCGCCTTATAAAGCTATGGGTGGTCTCTGGCTCGAATCTTTGTTGAAACAACTTTACATCTCTATATAAAAATTATCGTTGCCTTTTATAAATATGAGAAAACAGCAAGAAAGTATTTAGTGGTGCAAACACCAGGTTCAGTTAAAACTATAATTTATTTGTGTGTGTCTTACTAGCAATATCTATTCCTACAGCCCATGTATTTGGCACTAGACCACTGAGGCGGTCAATAACTGATAAAAAATACTATAATTATTAATTATTATATATACATAGCCCACATTGCACCAGTTTCACACAAATACTCAAAGCATTTCCAGTGCCTATTTGAAACAAAGGTAAAATTTTAAAGCCTTTTAAACCAGTAGCGTGACTCCAAAGAATAAACAATAAAAAGAATTACGCTGGCGATAATTCACACGCCTGTTTTTTGGCCCCAAAACGGTAAGGTCAAGAACCGGTGAATTCTTCAAATGGTCAGAATAGCAAACATCTAGATTAGTAGCGGCACTGGAATCTAAAACTTAGTCCCGAAATAGACTGTTGATCGCCTCATCTGGGAATTAAGCCGGGGGAGCGAGTTCAAATAAGAGCTAAATGTTAGCACATTTGCAACGCAACGGAAATGCGAATACTGCCGCGTCGTCTTGGTGACTGATTTCCAACGGTTATTGGATATTCCGGGAGACGTGTGATATGCTAATATTTGCGTTGGTCTGCAATCTAGGTCTTCAAGTCTCTCGTAGAGTTTTAATAACTTACTTTTTTATTCCAAGCGCTATCCTAGAGTTTCCTTTTTCTCGTCTTCTTTTGTTGTAATAAATACCTATACCTGTCACTGGTACTAAATACTGATAGATTTTTAATGGTTTCATACAAATATAGCAAAATTACCTCTGGTTACCTCAGTTAGACTTAATTGTTTTTTATTCTAACGCCAGTAGTTTTCCCGTAAATGATGAAATAACTTAATTCATTGATAAACACGTCTATGACTCGGCTTATAAGTTGTAAATAGTTTTCTTAGAATACAGTGTCCTTTATTTTTCCAGTGCGACGAATTCCATTTACACCATAATGCGCATTTATAGTTCACTTGTTTTCCTTAAAGTACGAGCAATCAAGTCTCCAATGTTATCCACTAATTAAAAACAGATACAAAACTAAGACAACATTGCAGTCTTTACTTACATAGCACAATTCAAGCTAATAAATCTTGGGGTATGTAATATTGTTTGGAAATCTCTCCTAAAACCGATCCTCTTGCAAAAGGCATAAATAAGTAGATAGTTATCTAAAAACATATCAACGTATAAAATAAATTACCGCATTAGCCTATAAAAATGAATGTTTTGTAAAATATCATTAGTATTCAATTAAAGTACAATAACGCTTCGTACGAAGGTTGACAGGTCGCTTTGTAGCCCCACACTGTGGGAGGCAGAAAAAAAACAACGCCTCGAGCTCTCGACAGATGTTGATCTAGGTTACGTATCCGAAATAGGAATGCAGAGATCAGTTAATAAAACAATAGAATACATCCATGGAAACGTTTTTTATATAGGCACAACGATAAATCTGACCAAAATAGTCGAAATCCTAGGAAACTGAGCGAAGGTTGGTCAGAAGCAATTGCTAGTTGAGTGGCAAATGCCCATTTGAGGAAACAGAACGTGTAAATTGGGAAGAATGATAC
Organism: Theretra japonica; assembly: GCA_033459515.1. Classification (NCBI taxonomy): domain Eukaryota; kingdom Metazoa; phylum Arthropoda; class Insecta; order Lepidoptera; family Sphingidae; genus Theretra; species Theretra japonica. The sequence goes on from CM065944.1 coordinate 9,636,980, forward strand.
CCAATTTTTTGTACCTTGCCTACCCTTAAAGAGCGTATTACATTATTGGTTCTAGTTATGTTTACAAATATTGTAGTGGTAGTACATACATTTTATTTAAAAGTTGTCACATCCGACATCCGTACGAATGAATCTGCTCACCATGATATTCTAATTGGATTCGAGTACATAACACTGTAAGCTGTGTTCCAGTAGATGTGTGTATAATCTTAGGTAATAATACTGTTTCGTAATATGCTATTTCGAAAAAAATCTTTGTTTTTAGTAGTGTAACTTGTATTTAATTCATTATATCATCCAGTATAGTCGAAAAAATCACCATCAAATTCGGAGACGTTTACTATAACATTCATCAAAAGTCAGTAAAAGCGTACTAGATGCCTTTCATCTCCCCAATTGATTGTAAATAGGCCAATACTATGCTTAGAATCGCCTATATTGAAACTAGTCTGTGATTGTATTGATTGAGCGGAGCAAGGTCGTAAGGTCAATAACGATACTTATGACTTAACTGTAGGTGACATTAGATTTAGATTGTCTCTCCCACAGCTTGATGTAAGTTTTTAATCTGTAAATATTGATGTAGTAAGGCAATCATTAATGTTAAAAAAAAAATCTAGCGAGTCATTAAAATAGACTTCAAGTTACCGTAAGTTCAGTAGTAAATATTGATCCATGTTTAATCGCACATTAGTCATACTTAAGAGCTAAGCGCAATGAAGGTGTAATAGCGTGAGGAATTCTTAAATCTTATATCATTGTGAAGACCCAAGATCGACGACCTCCGACGCCACTGAGGAAGTGAATGTTACGAGGTTTGGTTCTCACACCACAAGTATTTGAAGTGGGATCCGTTAAACCTAACAGAAGATTTTAGATTGAACAATCTTTGTCAAGTAGAGAGAGAGATATTGTTTATAATGACGGTGATAAGTAAACAATATAACCTATCTTGTATGAGTTGTTTTTGACAAGAAAATGACTTTTAACGTGCACATTGATAGTATAATACGAAAAGCATCTAAAATGCTAGGATTTGTAATAAGGACATGTAAACCGTTCCGCAACACGAAAACCAAGATTATATTGTACAACAATCTGGTCCGGAGCGTTTTGGAGTACTGTAGTGTTGTCTGGCGACCACACTACGCTACTCACCAATTGCGTATTGAGCGAGTGCAAAAGCGGTTCATGTGGCACCTCGCATATTCAGTGGGTAAAAGCAAGTTGTTGCGATCTTATCAGTCAAGACTTGATTATTTCCATATAACTTCTCTATCGAAACGAAGAAAAATCTTAGACGCGAAATTTGCTTGCAAAATCCTTAACAACAAAATAGACTGCCCCCCATTGTTGTCTCTTTTTAAATTTCGTGTACCAAATAAACTACCTCGCAAACCTATCACACCACTACGTCCTCCACTAAGACGAACGATCCTAGGTGCGAATTCGCCTTACGCAAATTTGTGCAAAATTATAAACGGTTGTAGTGATCTCTTTGACTTCAATCTTGATTCGCCTGCTGCGTTGTTACAGTCGTTAAATAACTGTTTACCCGCCTCTGACTGAGTAAATAATTAATACCTAATCCACATATTACTAACTTCCACTTGCTGATTTGCCGTTTTAAAGTGTTAATGTTATGTTATTCTTTAAGCCTCTACAAATAGCTACTGTTTCTTTTAATTATTGTATTTTTATGTTTTTTTTTTCTTTGTTGTAGTACTAGTATTATTTTTTTTTTACTGTATTCTTGTTTTTAGTTGCATTTGTTATAATTGTTTCATTTAATTATATTGTGTAATATCATCAAACCACTATGCTGCTGTTATTTACATTGACTTTATATTGTAACGCCAATTGGTTCAGACTATGATGTTCATGATGTATATTCTTATTTGTTTTGCATGTGGTGTTTGCCTGTAATTAATAGTTGCTCTTATGATTTATTATTTAATTGTAGTCAGATATTTATGTAAGAATTAGGGTAAACAATTGTTGGCAAACCTTTTAAATAAAATAAAAAAAAAAAAATGTAGCTGTTGGTGAAATAAAATTGACTTATTGGTAAAATTCGCCAAGATAAGCACGTTCATTTTCATCCCTCTTAATTTTCTTGTAAAATCTGTATTTGGGCTGGAATCATATGCTATATAATATGAATACTATGATGTTTTGAGTGATTGTAGCTTGGCGCATTTTTTCATTCACAATAGAATATTTTACGAAATCTTTTCGGTGTCACACTTTGTGGTGGAGTGAAATGAAATGTTACCATAAAATTATGTTCAAGATGTTAGATAATCTTGACGGTAATTACAAAAACAGTATGGCGTAGGACGCGCAAGAGTCGAAGACAGAAACCAATTAACCAAACATCTCAATGATTAAATACCACAATCCATCATGTAGGATTTGATTGCAAATTTATTCGTGCTGATGAATAATATTTTAACATTGTTATGTTAATTCTATTCCAATAGCTCGGTTTACAAACTGCTATATTTATTTGTTAAAGCTCAACTATTTGAATTGAAATGTTATCACGATTTCGTTTATTTATGGCACTAGATAAGTCAGTTGAATTTGTTGTCGATTTATTGGATTGGTGTTTGGAAACTTGATCCTAATTTACTTCCATTCTCAGTAGTATTAAGCTTTCATTTCTTTTAGCACATACCTTGAATCTATTTTGTGTATTTACATTTTAATTTTATGAACTAAAACTATCTTTATCCTCTATTATATTCTCAAAGGCTTTTTGCAACAAATTAACATTTTTAATGAATTTACAGGGAATCAAAAAATCTCTTGAGAACACCATATCTTATAGAATAACTATAAAATCACAGTAGTCTTCCATGCAGTATCCTAATCAAGTGCATACAGTACGCAATATAAAGTGACACATTCCTCAATTGAGCGGTGCTGCGCCAGCCATGCGAGATCTCGAATTAGCACCAATTTGTGCCTCCGGTGACTCACAGCAGACGGCTAATAGGTGTTTTGGTTTCGTTCCCATGTAGGAACCAGAAGGAATTTTGCCTTTTGCGTCATTAACTTGTTTTGCTTCATTACTTTAATGTACGTCCTTGTTAAAAATGGAACTATCAAAATTTTCAAGCATTTGACATATTGTAGTGAGATGCATTTCAAGAAATACTCCTACTATCATGTTGTCAGTAGATATAAATATTAAAGCCATAGTCACAACAGCTTATACGATAATTTTATTAATTAATATATAGCCATACTACTGCGTTACGTGTGATATCCTCAACGAAGGTAAACAAACATTTGTCAGCCGCAACCTAACATCAAAACGTCGGATACAAGTCCTATATCCAGTCGTTATTTTCGGTTTCTTTGATTGTTCGCTAGCCGAACTATGAAAAGAATCTACGTCAACACAATGAAACGTATACGATCCAAACACGTGATACTGATGGATCATAACAAGCTTTTGATATCTCGGCTATGAGTTCTAAAATTCACAATACCGTATTACTTCTTATAAGCTATGATCTTATACCGATAATTTTAACCTTAAGTTATTCGATTTTTCCTTCCACAATTCTAAATAGCAAAGTTCTATCAAGTTTCTTACTAAATTATGTGAATTAGAAATTAATATACTTATTTGTTTGAAGTAAATAATGAAAGGCCTACAGATTACACCAGATAATTATTTAAAATGCAAAGTGTAGGTGTAACAAATAGTTAATTACATACATATTATGTATAACATTTACGATGAAAGATGTCATCGTGAATGGATCAGCGTGTCAGTGGAATAATGTATTGTAGCCGTGTGAACGAGAGTTCACTGTATAATACGTCAACTACGTCCTAGTAAAATTTCCATCTCGCTAAAAATTTTGGCGTTTCTCCAAGCTGTCCTAAAGTAATTCCTGGAAGTAGGTTCTGGTTTGTAGGTCAATAATGAAAATAACTTTTAAGTCTATATGCAGATTGCAGTTATTTTATCGTAAGGACTATGAGTCTCCGGTGTAAATTCAATAACATTTACGTTTCAAGTTAATAATCACTTGGATCAAATAACAGATATCAATGTGTTTGTATATACACCGTGTGTTGGTGAAATAACGACATTACCCTTATGTTATGTTATTACCTCTGAAAGAATATTCCTCTTCTTTAAATTCAGAATCAGTATTATAACATTTCTTCCCACTTATCTTACTATACGATCAGATAACTACGCAATAGAAAACAATGCGGTACATCGGAACCCGGACAGGGTTCACTCCCGACGACCTTGCGTCGCAAATAATTGAACTCACGCAATTGAGCTCTTCCCAGCGAGGATGCGTCAAACGGGATGTTAGTCAGACCTCGCCAAATTCTAGCCTCGCGCCGCAACCTCGTTGGAACCAAGGTTGGGGACAATTTGGACCTTAAGACCATTATCTACTTCAGCTAAAATAAGACGGTTCCCGAATCTAGTACTCCACTTGAAATCAGTTTTGTAACGATCTGTTCAATTAGTGACTTTTGTAAACTTTGTATTATACGCTTGTTTAAAAATTATACCTGTATCTATCGTATTAACCATTCTGGTGATAGCATCTATAAAAATCTCACAAATTCTTGACCATTAATTCCACGCTTTAGAAACTTACGATCAATTTGATTAATCAACATCCACAGATAGCATCAAAGAATTAAACTTTTTGAACTCGAAGATATAATCACTGGCTCCATATTACTTATATCTAACGTTTTTGAGTATAAAAGTACGGTGATGTTAAAATATTACATTTTCTATTTTTATAAATTATATTTTTATGGTAATAAACTCGTCGTTACCCTTTTGTTGCTTACGTTTTTTAATACCCGTAAATGTACGTATGTATAATAAAAAAAGAATAGAGCTTTGTTTTTAAAGTTTTCACCGTTGTGTTAACTGCCGCTTTTATTGGAATATTCTGTTGAGTTGCTTAAGCCAATGCCCTCATCAGGTTTTTAGTTTGTAGTCTTGCTCAGGAATATGCGATAATTTAATGTCTAATGCAAATGTATTGTACATGTGTAAATGAGACTCACCACCTCCACGGTCAAACCGAAGCCCGGTTTCGTGGAAATAATATTTATTTTTGTTTGTAACATTGTATTTTAATAAATAAATAAATAAAAAAAAATTAAGATTTATAAGAAGTGTAAAGACCTGAAAACATGTTTGAGGATATTCTTTTTGATAGTATGAAAACATTAAATCTTGACTACGAGTATCTTGATGTAGGCGTATTTTTGTAAACAATTCGTTGTTTAATATTTTTTAATCCATACATTGCGTATTATATTTCCGTAGTGCTCCTTAAATACTTAGAAAAATACGTTTTGCCTGTAAAAAACATTGTTCAAACCATCGTTTTACTTGTTTCAGAATGTGGTGGACTATCACTGGCAACTTTGGCAACATCCTTCCGATAGATTGGACCAAGTCCTTCTCGAGGAAGATGCACATTCCGACTTTGAATTTAAGTGACAAGAAGGTAATTCTATTTTATCTACTATCTTAGTTCCTTTTAAAAATTTTGTCTTATTTTTTTCGGTGATTTAATTTGGCTATTGTGAATTGTCTTTTCAATGTTGAGAATAATTTATGAGCTAGGTAAGTTCTTTGAGCTTATTCAAGGTTTTATAACCACATCGTTTGAAAAAAGATTAAATTAAAATGTTTGGCGTCAATAGCAAGACTATTTATTGTATTTATTTATGTTTAAACAATTAATCTAGCAATATTTTATACAAAAATACATCACAGTATTAATACGGAACACATTTGTTTCCATAGCATTTTGGATATACGACGTGCTTGATAACTATTGTAATTAACATCCACGTGGACGTCATGCTATGATTCACTACTACAAGGACTGTCATGTTCGTTATCTCTTCTCAGTATACAATTAATCCGAATAGGCGTAGAAATCATCATTTAGGATCGCTGTTTGAACTTTGATACGCTTTTGAAATATTTGGCCTTGTTCTTCCATAAAGTGCAGTACGAGAAGTACCGCTACCTTAAATTTAATACCGATGATATTTCTATCGATCACTAAAATTGTAAAATTTCACCGTAAATTATTTTAATTCCAAATCGCCATTGCACTTCCTACAAAAATATCAGTGATGATCTATCACATAGTTTGAAAAATATGACTAAATCAGCACGAATTCTTTGTTAGGTCTCTGCAAACTCAATTCCTCCTGATAATTTAAGATATTCAGACAATATTGTCAAAACTAGTAGCAGATGCAAATTACATCTTATGGTCTTAGTGGATACCTAATTTGGCCTACGTGTATGTCATGATAATAAATGTAATTTTAGTCTCATGATTAACAAAACAAACATTGCAGATGTTAACAACATCTGATGATACATAACAATGATCTCATGTAATTGTAATTTTTAAGTTATTCGTATTGGCACACCACAATATGTTCCTTTTGGTATATTGTAATGCCCGCTTTGAATATTTTGAGTTTATTGCATTTTATTTCCAGAATCTCAGAGGCGCCTATGTCTTACTTCCAAAAAGTTACCATATAGATATCAATTGATTCCCAAAACTTATCGGTTGCATTATTTATTATTCTAAGCAATCACGTGAGAACACTTCCTAATGACTTTCGTTTCATTATGAACTAGATATTGTCTACCTGACATAATATGGAAATGCATTTCAAATATTTTTTCCAGCCTATTCTGTCTAGTTTTTGGTATATGCCGTCTGCAGTGGTTCTACGTGACCATGCATCCAGTATACTTACGTCACTAGCTTTGAATCGTTACTCGTTTGTGCAGCCTTCACAGTTTGAAGCCGGGCTTTTGTTCTTTTTGTTCGTAACACAACACCGCTCGATGGCTCCGACAAAAGAGCCAGTGCTACTCTGATGACTACTTTTGTTTCGTGGGAACGACTAATTATTTCACTTGTATCATTAAAATATAAAATTGCAGCTACAATATCGCCGAGCTCTAATTAAAAGTGCTTTCTCAGCGCATGAAAATGCATGAGAAATGTGAAATACAATGCAATGTTAGCGGTTTTTTCCACAATGCATTTTTAAAACTGCGTTATGAAAAAGTGGCTATTGTTGTTTGGAGTAATGGACTTTTAAATGTGGTGTCAGTCTATTTTTAGTTCGTTTCGTTGTTTTCAACTAATTAGATTAACTGGAATTTGTGAGACTAGTCTTATTGTTTACCCGTATCATGCAAAAATATCTTTACACAGACATAATTCTACGACTCGTTTTATTTAACATCCTCAGCGATCGATCAAGAGACTTACAGGTGCTTCGATAAACAAATATCCAATAAAACCTTTGACAAAAGTCACAACAGATGTTCTATGAGATAAACATAATATAACTATTGGTCCTGGGCAGGGTGCGATGACCCCGGACGACGAGATCCACAGCTCGGAAGACGAAGCAGTGGCTTCAGACTTGGACATGCACGCGCTCATCCTGGGCGGCCTGCACCAGGACCACGAGTGCCCGGTCAAGACTGCCGATGAGGTGAGTACTCTAGCATTTTAATAGAGTAGGAAAAACGCAATAGGTTTTCAAAGGCAGGATGTAACAATATAGGTTAAATCATGCAAACAAATAGGAAAACTGTGCTAGATCTAAACGAATTTACATATAAAAAAATATTTGAAAAAGAACGAATAAAGGTAGGGGAGATTAAGGACGGAAACGCAACGCGGCAAATTATGCTACCAGTCCGGTCCAACCGACCCATTCATATCCTAGTCTAGACTAGGCTTATCAAAAATCTACTTCTTTTTTGATGAAGTTGTTCTATTATTCTTATTTAGGATAAGTCTGTCTTACTTTCGTGTTCTGACCACTCCAACGTAATCTTGCAGGTGATTCAAGAAATAGACGATATGATGCAAGACACACCCTCTTCCGAAGGAGACATTCTAGAGTACAACGAAGCTCTGGAGAAGGGCAAAGAAGTACTCAGCTCGCCTCTTTATGAAGACAGTAAGTATAAGTACTATTTCACTTCATATTTACCAATGTTATTGATGGAGTTTTGGTATCTGCTTGTCTATCTTGCTTTTGGCAGATAGCGACTGTCATTTGCATTAGACCATACCCGATATAGTAACCCATACAAGAGTGTTGCATTCCTGATTTTGCCTGTATCTCTCCTGTTTCGAGAAGATTGACACAATTGATCACTTCTCATCAAAGGATACTCTTATCTTAACTATATTGCATTTACTGACAGGTGCATTATTGTCTCTTATAATGAAAATTTGTACATAGTAGGATTCTTAAAGCGGAATATTTGATAATATTCAATACATAAACTTACTTTTAACCTATAACTAAAGATAGTACTAGTAATCTAACTGTACTGTACTGTGATATACGCGAATGTTACACATTGAAATAAAACGAATTCTTAAGGATTTTATTGCGAATTTGATTCATTTTTTAACTTCCGTTAACTGACGTTACGATCACTCTACAGCTTTCGTGGTCACGGGGCGGACGGAATGTAAATTTAAACCAAATTCGCGATAAAATCCGTAGGAATTCGTTTTATTTCAATGTACTGTACTGAATCAGCCCATATACGTCACACTGCAAGGTACGAGCTTCCTCTATAATCGAGAGTACGATAGAGAGGGGTAGTCTAACAACTAGTACAATTTTATCAGACGACGCGGATGTCTGGGTTGCAATGATTACTTCCAATGACCTGTTTGTTTGAGAGATGACCCAGTGAATTGTCTTGATTTATGTATCGTTTTAACTACGCCTGATTTGCCACAAGACTAGACCCCTCTAAATAGATAAGGCCCGCACAGCAATGATGTACAAGCTGAATTTTACTTTTTAATACAGTTTTAAATGCACATAATTAGTATAGAAATTATACTTTTCATGTAATAATTATAATAATTAATGGAGTTTTGGAGCACAACTCAATAAACCAGTATGGTTCGACAGCTTCGCAACGCGAATGTTGTGCTCTATAGGTCTTTATTAAATTATGATTACCATGAAAACAATTTTAATGATCGTGACATTTATATGTCGTCTGTAGATTTGTTCGTATAAATAATAGTTGTCCAACCAGTTTTAACGGATTTTTTTCACAAGTATGCTTTAGCAGTTGTTATTTTTAATGGGCTTTTCTCAAACATTGCTATGCTAGCATAAAAGTCACAAACGAATTTTAGCTTACAGATATACATACTTCTTTTTGATGTACCTGCTTGGTTTAGGACTTTACATTGAAATTACCTATTTTAGGGATCAAAATCAGTATTTCACATTTTATTGCCCTTGCCAGCACCACACAAAACGAAGATTAAGAATGTAATATAAGAACTTTGTGAAATGTAATTTACTGGTTACTTCCATACATAACCAAAATATACTATTTTCAAATTTAAATTACACTCGAAATATACGTAACAGCATAAAATAACACCGTGGGAATCATTAATCTCAAATTGTCGTTGTGTTGTACTTTGTCTTCAACGAGTGACATAATGGTATCTCGTTTTGTAAGTTTTTGTCGCACCTACTTTACGATTTATGCAACTGCTATTATTCAATACCTTAAGGCTTATGTGTTAACTCAGAGTGTTTGCTTTCTAAAACCTTATTGGATGAATTATGAATTGTTTTGATGTATATTAAAAGCAAGGAATGAAATGTGGTTTCAAAACAATTTACTATTTGTAAGTTTGTAAATTAAATTGATATTTATAAGTTTTATCATAATATTGTCACCATCATCATCCATCAGCCAAAGGAAGTGCACTGCTAAACATAGGCCTCTCCCAATGATTTCCACAGTGACCTATTGGAGGCAGCCTGCATCCAGCGACGTCCCGCGACTTTTACCATTTTGTGCTCTAAATAAAATGTTCCAAATAATCTGCTGGATTAAAATATCGTTTTAACGAAACATAATACTTCATATTAAGTAACCGAATTGTGTGCAATAATTTTAAAGATCCGACCACCATTGAAGAGCAATGCGGGCTCGTTAAAATTTCTTTGTTTTTTTTTTCTATATTTTTACGGCTCATACTATTAGTTGACTCCTGACTGTGTCGGATCAAGAAACGCTTAAATATCTAATAATCGCACTTAGACTTTTATAGTTGGTGAAAACTCGCGTAAAATTAAGTTTATTTTTATTGCGTTAGTATATTTCATTATAATACGGGTAGACGCATTTTATTGCAATTTTATGCCGTATGCGATATGACTGATGTTAGTGCTTTGACCCTGACACCCGAATCATTTGCGAGGTCACCGACCCCAGATAAATTGGAGTATCTGTGCCCGCGTGGATTCAAGATTATCAAATTAACTCTGTATGAGAGGAAAGTTTTAAGTACTCTTTAGGTATTACTATTTAACATTATTAAAGAGACTTTTTGTTTATTCATGCTTTTTCGTCAATGAAACGAAATCGCTTATGTAAATGTCTTACAGCGTCTGAGAAGTATTATAAATCTAATCAACTGCTGGCAAATAAATAAAACCAACAACAACACACTCAAATTAACACTAACTCAAAAGAAACCTATACTCGTAATATTCCAACACAGATAATTACAACTCTCAAACGATCATTAATCACTAGCAGCAAAGGATTATACGAACCTACGCATAACGGTACTAAGCTAATACGACGCTATACCATATCAAAATTCATTACTCAACAATTATTCAATCGTCAACTTAGTCTATTGATCCGGCCAGTTTCGGGAGTGCATTCACCTCGCGATTAATTTGCACTTTGTTTTCTTAACCTCTCTAAACGTTTATTACACGAGTATGAGCGTGTTATGATTTTTATAAATTAGGCTGAAGCTTCCCATACTCATGAATCTTGTTAGCAGTTTTAATACAACTTTCATAATATTTGTACTAAGTTTCTGTTGAATTTATTTCATTTAATGGTTGTGTTATGGCGTTGGTGTGCCGTTTGCAAATAAAAGGTATTTTTCTATGCAAGTAATTATTTTACGTTTTTAGGTATTTAAGATCAACGTTTTTTTTTTGGGTCTTGAGGTTTAATAATTTTAACTATGTTTGCATTTATACCAAAATATTTGTATGACCTTTAACATCCGTATTTTTGTGCCTTAGGAATATCTAAAATTATTTACGTTGCACGAGTATTCTAAGTACAGAGCAATTTAGTACAGAATAACTTAATATAAGTATTAATGAATTTTCGGATATTATTTAATTATTTCCGGATTTATACAATCAAGCACTTATGGAATAGTTTTTTTATGTACAGCATACGTATAATATCGCGTAGGCTTTGCAAAAAATAACTGAATTACCAATATTCTTCTCTATTATAACGTTTGCTTAATTACGTTTGTTTGTTTGCTTAAATTTTGCTTACTTACCATTAAAAATACTTTTCCTTCCAGAACTCCGCACACTATCCCTAGCCCAGCTCAACGAGATCTTCATGGAGCTGGAGGTACTCATCCGTGAGTTCTCGGAGACGTTGATAGCCGAGCTGGCCCTGCGCGACGAGCTGGGGTATGAAAAGGAGCTGAAGAACACCTTCATCTCTTTGCTGCTGGCAGTACAGAACAAACGCCGGCAGTACCACATTGAGAAGAAGAAGAGACCGGGGCAGCCGCGCTCGCCCAACCTTAACAGCAGTAGCTCGGAGTCTAAGGTGAGTTGCTTAACCATCTTATTTTGTATCACTAAATTTAATTGGACCTTAGCTGAGTAAACCCTTTGTAAGTATACGTCATACCAGCCCATATACGTCCTACTGCAGGGCACGGGCCTCCTCCACAATCGAGATTACGATTGAAAGTGGTTAGGCCATATAGTCCACCACGCTGGCCTAGTGCGGGTTGGCGGACTTTTACATACCATAGAAATTTACACAAATTGCTATGGTATGCAGGTTTCCTCACGATGTTTTCCTTCGCCGTTATAGTGCGTGGTGATTGACTATCAATACACACATGACTCCGAAAAGTCAGAGGTGTGCCCTGGGATTTGAACCCGCGAGCACCAGTTACCAACCGCGAGTTACCAACAGGTGCATGTGGAATGCGTGGTGGCCTTTTGGTAACGGAGTAAACCCTTAAAAGAGCTAAATGGCGTTTGTGTATGCCGTCTCAAAATTTTACGGTACCTTAAAATAACTGTGACTCAAATCAGTCCGCTGGCTAAGTAGCGTTTCAGTATTAGGGCGTAAGACCATTGGTTCAGACTCTAAAGCTCCATTTACACAGCGAGAGTTTCTCACGGCGAGAATTGTATGCGATTATCGCATGACATAACCGCCATAGATTATCATGTTCTGACAAATGTTTACACGATGCAACATTTTTATGTCCTTACTTTTACGATAATCGTGTCTTCGAGGCGAGAAACACTCTCAGTGTAAATGGAGCTTAAGGTAAGTTTTAAACCATTCTTAAATTCAGTGTACAGATATAGACAGTTAAAATATTACTGATCTTGAACAGTTGGTGCAACCCAAGTAATACATAACAGAAAAATACAAAAGAGCAAAAGATACCACAGCCTCTCATTAGCATCGCAAAGTTATTGGGCTTTAAAACATTTTTTTCAATACATTATTAGAGTATTCACATTTACGACATAACGGTATAGGAATTGAAAATAAGAAGACATTTTAGTATCACACGACGGTGACCAGATGCAACCAATAAACTGGACTTTTATAAACAACGTCATAGAATTAAATTCAAGATGTTTGTTCATGACACTAGTTTGTTTAAGGATCGTTTCATAGGTGTCTTAATTGAGGTGAAATATGTTATTATCCTATTCCTGCTAAATAGTCAATTGTAAAATAATACAACCCCAACACACGCATTTACATAGACTCAACAAACCATTAAGGAGTCTATGGATGAAATATGTTATAAAGTTATTGTAATTTCAATATTACCGTGTCAAAGGACAAACCTCTCTCTCTCTTCAGCCACAGGAAGTCCACTGCTGAACATATGCCTCCCCCATAGATCGCCACATAGACCTGTTAGAAACGGCCTGCATGTAGCGACTTCCTACGACCTCAACCAGGTCGTCCGTCTACCTTGTGGGTGGGCGTCGGAAGCTTCGCTTAAACTATCAAACGCCTTTACAATTTACATACTCTCAATGAACTATAAAGGAGGCTACTTATGAAATATTATAATTCTCTGGCTGTGCTGAAAAATACCCTATCATATCACTAATAAGGAGTTTTGTCGAACAAAAGTGTCAAAATAGGCCAATGGACAAATTAAATGGTCATAAGGAGGGAAAAATGTCCTCGTAACCAATGGGCCAAAACTTCAATAGCACGGGCCAGATATCGACAAGATTGACAGTCAACTCTGTAAGGGTTGCAATTAGCAGTCCCTTGGGCCTAGATGCAAAACGAAATAAGACTGTAAAACTCTGTCGAATGTCGAGAGATCATTGTCTGCCGCTAATGGAATAAAATGCCTTTATTGGTCATGTAGTCAATTAAATAGCGTTTTTGACGTGTCAGTACAAAACAGACACATTACAAAGTTCATAAGACATTGTCTACGAGGCTATTTTAATTTAATGAAACATGAACTGTTCACAGTACTTTTTCGAAGTATTTAAATAAATTAATACACCCAACAGTCTCATACATAGTCCTGACCCCACACTAAGATCGAGTCTTGTGTTGTGGGTATCAGAAACTACGAGATACTTTTCGGTCTCAGAAACACCCCGACCCGAAACAAATACTTGTGGTTAACACAAACATTTGTCTCGGTGCAGGGCTAAAATCCGTAGCCCCTCGTTTCACAGCCGGCGTCTAACCAACTGCGCCACGAGGCTGTCAGTATATTAATTATTATTAATCGGTATTAACTTTATTTGGTAGACACTACACTTAGAACCATCAGGTGCAATGTAGTTTCATTACTTAGCATAAATAAAATAAATAAATAATAAAAAATAAAATTACGAATGAATAAAGTAAACGAGATGAAAAATCGAGAAGGGTGCATAAAATATCTGAATAATTTATTCTACTCAGAAGTTTTTATTTGTGTTACTGCACGCGTTTATCTAAAAGCGAGTTTTGTTATCAGTCGTTCTTAATAGTAACGTGTTCATCACGGTAGGTGCTGATTGACTATGTACCATCTTTCTTATTTAAATACATAGGTATTGCCTTAAATAAGATATTTTTTACAAAATTAGCTCTACGACTCAACATTATTCCATATATTCTATTGATAGTCGTTATAGTTGTATGATTTTTAGACGAAAAACCGTGGAATGTCATCCAATTTCAAAGATAATTTATATTCTAAAAAAAGGAAGGGACTTTCCCTGTGGCAGTTTTACGAACCTTATTATTTAATTTTATATACCCAGCTGTTGATTCTAGATTCGCGCTGGCTAAAAACAATAGTGTTATGTAATGTTCTAATTTTACTGTTATTTCCCTTTCAGTATCTGACCACCGTCATACCGTTCCACCTGGACAACGGACCACCGGACAACCAGTCGCTCCAAGTGCTCATTAAGAGTAAGTGTCACATAACATTGAAATTTGTTGCCACAAAAGTAACATATATCTTTTTGACGAGAGGAAAGCTGGAGAAAGTATTACATAACATACAATATTACTGCTACATATCGAGCATTTGAGCTACACTCTTTTTTAACGAGATGAAAGCTGCTAACTTCCCATTTCGTACCTCGAGGATCTAAGGGGGTATGTCGGTGCCACTGGCCAAACAATTCGACACGATTGCGGATATTGCGGTTGAATCGGGTCCCTAATAAATACAAGTTAGCTATAGGATGCTTGGATATGGACCGGATTGACCAATCAGAGACTGGTTCGAACATAAGGCATAAACTTCTGTTTTTATTTTTATTGTGTATTCGTGGTAAATTACAGCTAATTTTAAGCGTCAAGAAAAAGATTTGAGTTAATCTGCGTACCTTGAATGCCTTCGCAAGAATTGGAAACGAACTTGAAGTCCGTCAGCCCTCATTAAGCAGGCGTGGTGAATTTAACTATAATATTTTTGTTTGTTTCAGTTCTAAAGGCAATAAACGAAGACAGCCCCACAGTGCCTACGCTATTAACAGACTACATCCTGAAGGTGCTGTGTCCAACATAAACACCACACCACACTAGCTAATTCAACATATTCAACATTTCAACATTTGCACATTATTGTATTACACACATAAATATATTCAAATCAATTCCCTATATTTAGGTCATATCATAACAATCTTTCCACATAGATATGCGTAAAGCACATGATATTATACGTAGACAAACACCCAAATGTTTAAAACTTATGATGGCATAGTTATAAATGTTCATTCGTTTAAATCGAAATATTAAATATCCGCACATTTTTCGATCAGACAATTGATGTTTTATTATTAAATCGCTTTAGATATTTTATTAATAATGTTTATGTTGAAATGTTAAGTCGATATTGCCATAACAATATAATTTTTATCGTTAATTATTCAACCGTAAACATAATTTAAGTGTACCTATTCAATTTTATTATATATTATTATTTGCATAAATGAACTGTGATATAATTACGGTAGTTGATTAATGAATGCTTCCTTTAAACATTACATTCTGTTTGATTTGTTAATTTGTGTTCGCTTGAGGAACAACTGCGCAAATCACGAGTGGAGCTCACACAAGTGTTGATTGTTTCTAAATTGGCTGAAACAGGTCACGCGCCGTTGTTCCTTAAGTGAAATATTTTGTTCGTAAATCAATATTTCCCCATTGAATCAATTGTCTCAGGATCAATGTGAATTCGAGCATTATTGTACATATTTTAAAAAAGTATATTTCAAATGGAATTGTCCTGTCATTGTTTAAATGTAAGGTAAGCGACACAGGTTGAGAGGCTTGTAAATAAATGTAAAATCCGCTTATAGATTTCTAGCTTTAGATATTTTAACGACCGACCTTTCTCGTCACTTTTTTATTTTAAGATAAACATCGAATACGTTTTGTTATATTATATTAATTTTTAGACGTGGTAGCATTTAGCGTCGTAGCTTAGTGAAGCGTCCGGAACCAGCTAATGTCTCTAAATATTATTCCAGTAATCATGATACTAATAGTTAAATATAGTTGTAAAACAATATAGTTGTAAGTATATCTCTAGTCTCAACATTTCGTAGTCATAATTTTGTTATTAACTTTAAAATAACGTCGGGGTAATATGCAAAATATGTAATCTGCATGGCATGTATAAAATAAAATTATTGTTGTGATTCAGAGAACATTTAATTATATTCAGTTCGCAAATATATATTGTGGATGCTTTACCGCACATTTTGAAATTTAACTAGTGAGACACCCTATTCGTTGTGCAAATGTGTTAAGTGTTAAGGAACGCGACGTGGTACCTAGCGAGACAAAATAAAGCTGCTCTTGTGTATTTAAAAAACATAAATATAATTGGAATTTTAAAAAGATTTTATTATTCAATTTATTCCAATAACTTATTCGTATGTGAAAGAAAAAAAACGGCATAAGAATTTTAACAAATCCAACGTACGGATTAATTAGTTTGGCATTTGCAATATGTGTGTTGTTCGATTATTTTTAAGAATTTAATATTTATACATTTTAATTAACTTATATTCATGTCATAAATTAATTATGTACATTTGGAGATTTTAAAATTTCACGAGGAGGTATTTTTGTGTTGGGCATCACCGAGAGGCCGTTGGCAAATGTAAATTTAAAAAAGTAGCGTGTAAGCACGTTGCTGCGTCGCTTGATGAGATTGTGAAGAGAGCGGCTGAGTGGTACCTGGTTGGAATAAAGGAGCTTGAGTAAAATGTAATTGGTTTTTTATCTTTACACCCTATCATACCCTTATGAAGACTGCCTCGGTGGCGTAGTTGTACTACGGTACGGTTACAACTTACAACGCTGTGGTCTCGGGGTCAAATACTGGGTCGGGCAAAGTGATATTGGATTTTTCTATTCATTATCAGCCTGTAGTCAGGAATTTATGCGCGACATGGTGAAATGCTCGCTTCCTATCACATCCTGGGACGGAACCAACAAGGCGAAACGTGGGTGATCCTGGTAGTAACCAGGAGAACCTCTGCCTACCTCTTCTGGAAAAAAGGCGTGATTTTATGTATGTATGAAGTACATGATAGCCTGTTGGTAATGAAACGGCATAAAGCATATCTATAAGTTTAGTAATGTGTGTAAGTAAGTGAACGACGGGATACAACATTTGACATACTCAACGGCGAAGAAAAACATCGTCAGGAAACGTGCATATTGCAGAGATGCTTACAAGAATGTCTATAGATAGTTTTAGATCTGTCAGGGTGGTGGACTAAGATCTTAAGTTCTTAATCGAGCTCTCAATTGGGAAGAAGTTTAGTAGTCAACAGTGGGAGTAGGGGAATTGATACGTTTTTTAAATTACATATACGAACATATAATATAAACAGCTACCATTTAGACGATACGAGACGATTTCGATGGTAAGCGCGCCTGCCCATAAACATGAGCAATATCACTCGCCACTTATCATTAAGTACTGTACAGGCGCTACACTGCTCGCTAACTGTCTCCACGATCATTTAAATGCTGACACAATGAATGAATAACGCGGCATTAATCACATTATAATTTTTGAGTAACAAATGGTTAGGGTTGCAGGAAGTCGCTGGATGCAGTCTACTTCTAACAGAGCGATGTGGAAGATCTTTGGGGGAGGCCTATGTTCAGCAGTGGACTTCCTGTGGCTGAAGAGAGAGATAATTAATGGTGATTGGTATTCGCAAACTTGTGTAAAAAAAACAACATATCTACATGGAGTACTTACCGCATCGATCCATAATCCCCTACTAGTTACTACTGAGTACTGACTACGGCTCTCGTCTCCAACGAATGTTAGATTGAGCGGGCTATGTTGTGGTCAATGTAATAAACAAATATACCCAACAGTCACATACATAGTCCTGATCCCACACTAAGATCGAGTCTTGTGTCGTGGGTATCAGAAACTACGAGAGACTTTTTGGTCTCACAAACCAGAAACAAATACTTGTGGTTCACACAAACATTTGTCTCGGTGTGGGGATCGAACCCACGGCCTCTCGTTTCACAGCCGGCTTCTAACCTACTGCGCCACGGAGGCTGTCAACTAATGTGTAGTACTACGATAAATTTTCGGTCTCTGGTATACGAGTAGTAATATGAGTACATATATAAATAAGTACAAAGTTTTAGAAACACTATGTCCTTCAACTAAAATAACATACATACATAAACACACGCCTTTTTGCCAGAAGGGGTAGGCAGAGGTGCTACCAGAACACCCACGTTTCGCCTTGTATATTCCGTCCCACGATGTGATAGGGGGCGAGCCTATCGCCATATCGGGCACAAATTCCTGACTCCGGGCTGATAATGAATAGAAAAATCCAATATCACTTTGCTCGACCCGGGATTCTAACCCGAGACCTTAGCTTTGCAATCGTATCGTAGTACCACTACGCCACCGAGGTAGTTCAACCAAAATAAACTCTTTGAAAGTCCATTAAAAATAAAAAATCAATATTCTATCATTTCTCGCCCTTGTATTTCGTTTGGATAGAAATCACTTTTCATAAGGTTTAGAAGAGACCATAGTAGCACACGCATGTCTTCAATATACGAATAGAATTGCGTCGAACATTTAATTAATTAGTTATCTTTTAAATTATACTTTATCTGGACTAAATTGCATTTAACATCTTATGCAACGTACCTAATCGCTAATTAGCCAGTACAAAAATAAAACTCTAATGACAATTTTGTAAACGATCGATGTCTGTATATGGAAGATAAATGAGAAAAACTCATATGGAGGGACTGTATTAACGTAATAGAACTCAAAACAATCATTTTTAGACATTTTTTCTATCTGTATATCTGTTTGTCTTTCTTTGACATGGAGATTGATATTTGATGACACCCTGGATAAATACACAGGCTACTTTTTATCGGGATAAAAAGTAGCCCGATAAATGTTTACGAGGGATAAGCAAGGAATTCAAATATAATTGTTACTTTTTGATACTCGAAAGGGATGGGATGGGACAGTAATACATGCCTTGAGTGAGAATGAGACGGGACAGGGCGAGATATAACGGGGCGGGACGGGAAAAGCAAAACAGAAGACGGCATTGATTATGAATTTATATAAAACGGTACGAGAAATCATTTATTGCTGGTGAGGACAATACCAAAAAGTATCTCTGCACCCGGGCCGACACCTAGTTACGCAATGTTTTCTTTTCGTCTGAAGGCTTAATCATTATTACATTATTTCTTCTTATTTCATTTTTCTCAGCGCCTTAAGACTTTAGTATTTGAATTTAACGGACTGCGGAAACGTTAACCACCCTAATAACCAAATACATAGAGCGGCCAATGCTCTATATTCCTGTGATAGACAGAATTTAGAATCAAGTGATCAGCCAGACAATCAGTCACTGAAATTGTTCGCAGGCTTAGTACTTTAAACAGGAAGAAGGCTAGCGATATCTGCCGTCGGACAGAGGGTCAGTGGAACAGACAAGTTTGAGGACAGGACTTAGACATAGTGTTGCACGTCCTAAAACATGATGGACCGACCAGTAGAAGATGGCGAATAGTGGATGGATACGGGCTGCTTAAGATTGTTCGGGCATACTATATATAATATGTACTTGGGGAGGCTTACGTCGAGCAGTGGAAGTCCATAGGCTGAGTAACATTCATAATTATTTATGTTTCTTTAAGAAAATAAATATGTCTTATCAACGCACGTGTTTCCACAAAAGTATTCAATAAATCACTTCAATAATCGTCTCCAATCGTATTAAGCACTGATATAAATGTTTATCAGTATTATCCTCTTATCAAACCTGTTTTAATTCTAGTGTAATTTGATTTATTACCAAGTGACCAATCAGATCACTATTATTATTTTTATTTATCTCAACAAAATAATCATTGTAAAATGTGTTGAAATAGTTTTAACGAACCTATATAAAATATGTTTTACTGTTTTTAAGTATTTTTCTTCAACTGGTATTTAACAGATTCAAACACCCTCCGAGGCGAATTGGAGTCTTCGTAGTTTTTTAGCTTTACATAATAATTATACCTACAGTAACACTGTAGGAAATCTTGGTCTATACTTCGATCAATCGTTCACCTGGGGTCCACAGCTTCGAGAGTTAAATATAAATCCCAAACTAATCCATTCGAAAAAAATAAATTTTATTTTCCCCACTATCAGACAAAGAGAACAAACATTTCTCATGCGCAGCTTTGTTAGCATTAAAATGTAAGTTATTAAACAAGTAAACATTGCACTCACGACCTTGTAACATTGATTTCAGTCAATGCCTTGCAAGAAATATTTCAGCAAGGACATTAGAAATCAATAAAGTCCCGATTGATAAAGTAAACATCGCAATTAAGATATGCCATATCTTAATCTGCTTCGAAAATTTAGATAAATAATAATAATAGATCGTAGTAATTAATCGACTGATTTTAGCGCCGCGTGAATACTTGAAATTTAAATCACACTGTGTATTTTCATGTGCGTGGTGGCCTGTTGGTAACGGACCAGACGCGGCTGCCTACATGTTTACGGTGGTCGCGAGTTCAAATCCCAGGACACACCTCTGACTTCTTGAAGTCATGTGTGTATTGATAGTCAATCAACCACGCACTATAACGGTGAAGGAAAACATCGTGAAGAAACCTGCATACCATAGCGATTTGTATAAATGTCTATGGTATGTAAAAGTACGCCAACCCGCACTCCAGCGCCCGCCAGCGTGGTGGACTACATGGCCTAGCAACTCTCAATCGTACTCTCGATTGTAGAGGAGACCCGTGCCCTGCAGTGGGTCGTATATGGGCTGATACAGATGTATTTTTTATGAATCGTTAAAATTTCGTGATTCCTACCACTACGTTTATTTTATACAGGCGCGATAGTCATTAAAATGTACTGCAGGGCTCTTAGAGTATCCATCGGCAATACCAATTGTAACATTAAAAGGGCATTAATAGACCTCAGCCTTACCATGACCTCTTATTGCGACGCAATTCAGGACCTATACTGAACCGCTTCGTGTTCTCGTACCAAGACATCCTTCAGCCGATCAATTTAGGTGACCGCCTAAACTGTTTCACTCTTATAATCTGTTAGCGGCTTTACCTTCACGTATCTCCTTTTTTAACACAATTACACCGCAATGTAGTGAACCGATACATCGATTCTACATCAACAACACGACAATTTGTCCCGCCCTCACACCCACCACTGCAACTCCTGTAAGCCAGGATCAACAGTAGCACACATTGTAATGACACTGAGCATTGAAGCTCAGCGAGTCTCCAACTACACGACAAGTATGATATTCATTTGATTTGCAATGGTGGCACTATTTACTAGTGCGATACTTCTGTTAGTTTACGATCAAGGATTTTTTAGGTTATCGGTATTAAAACGGTAATCATAATTATAGGTAATATTTATAATTTGTGTTGGTTTTTGGTCCCTGATGGAGAAGGCATCAACTTACATAATACCACAGGTAATACGAGTACATACCCACAGGAGAAAGATCTACACGTAACGTCATTATCTCTCTCTCTCTCTCTCTTCGTCTCTCGAAAACTAAATTTATTTCATCGGATTTCGTTTATTAGATCTAACGAAAACGTTAAAGTACCAATTTAATTACAATAAATAAATAAATACACCCAACAGTCACATACATAGTCCTGATCCCACATTAAGATCAATTAAGTCTTGCGTCGTGGGTATCCGAAACTACGAGAGACTCTTCGGTCTCACAAACACCCAGACCCGAGACAAATATTTGTGGGCCTCACAAACATTTGCCTCGGTGCGGGGATCATATCCGCGGCCTCTCGTTTCACAGGCGGCGTCTAACCCACTGTGCCACGAAGGTTGTCAACTAATAAAAAGTCTAAACTCCACTAGTAGGTGTGTGATAAAGAAATACCGTAATACGTAACAAATCGTAATACGACTGCCTTAGTGGCGCAGTTGTATTACGATATGATTGCAAACCTGAGGTCTTGGGTAGATTCCCGGATCCAGCAACGTGATATTAGATTTTTCTATTCATTATCAGCCCGGAGTCAGGAATTTGTGCCCGAATTGCCCGTATGGCGAAATGCTCGCCCTCTACCACATCGTGGGACGGAACATACAAGGTGAAATGTGGGATTCCTGGTTGCACCTCTGCCTACCCCTTCTGGGAAAAAGGCGTGAGTTGATGTGTGTATGTTAAAAAAATAGTAGATAAACTGTTGAACTTCACGCCTAATTAAAAAAGATTAAATGTCGTTTATCTGTCCGGTATGGCTGTGTTAAACGTTACGTTACCAAAAGGTATTAAAAAATGAACAACACAGTTCAATATTTCTTACAGTACCAAAAACAATTCACGAACCAATACAATTCTGATTTTGTAGTAAAAATATATTTTATCTAATCTAAATAAGTTTTGGCAAGCTGATTTAATTGATACGAGACATTATTAAGATTGTGTTTTTTACTTTATAGACGTTTTTTGAGAATAATTTCAAAGGTTAATTTACAATTCACTAGATGTTAGGTATCTACCACAAACTCTCCTATTTCAGATGCAAGAAAAACATTTGAAATATTTTTGTGATGTTAACAAATGTACGTGCTCTCTACTAAGGTATATCGAAATTTCAACTAAAATCAAATTATTTACCGTTAATATTTTCTAGGGTTAACTCCAAAAGTGTTTAGGGGAATGAGGATAAAGGCGAAAAAAAGTTAGGAATAATTAACAAGTTGCAGATCAGTTTTATTAAAATTTTAATTTCTTATATCAAGGTATTCTTCTGTTAGTAAATCGAAATGTTACTACATGCTCCATGAATTTGCTTTGTTTAAATTATAATAGGTGAACATTCATAAAAAAAATCAAAGATTCCGACGAATTGAGAACGTCTTCCTTTTTCTTAAGTCGGTTGAAAATTAAGAGGAAGACAATAGGTGAGCATATAAAACTTGGTGCCATGCATGTATCGATATACACAGAAAAGGGCACGCGCTGCTTAGAAGTAATTTAATATCTATTTTTTATATCAATGTGTCTTGATTTTAAATAATTAAGATCTATTATTTTCGAGAGTTATATTAGCTAGACATACTTATTGTGTTTAAATGAGTACCTAATGTACTTATAGCTTAGTAGCTTATATGTATGTAGGTATGCAAAGATCGGAACGTTGTATTTTGAGTAAATGCGCGACATTGCGGGACTATCAATCACGATAACAAATAAATTAATACTTTATTAGAAGTTGGTAATTACACTATCGGAGATAAAAAAAAATGGAAGTCTTAAATTTTAGCAATGTATTTACCTTTCTTACAATTAATAATATGATTAAACTAAATAATATATACAAAACAAATAATTTATTGCCACAAAATGTCGATTGTTACAATATAGTTCACTGTACATGCATTGTAAAACCGGCACAAGCTGGCTTCGATGTCACTGAGTTAGTCCAAGTCATTAGTGTCAAGTTACATATTTTGGGTGATGAAACTGTGGAAGCTAGTCACCCTGGCGAAGCCTGACGGGAATCCGCGTTGGCAAGCAGATTGTCCTCCAATTTGAGCAGCGAAGGAAGAGATACCGATCTGGTGATAAAACGAAATTCATTAATGTCTTACTCATTTATATCAATTGTATGTTGTTGCTGCTTGAAATTGGTTTTGTATTGCTCCGATTCGGGCAAAAAGTTATTGGTGAGTAGGATGATCTGATTTTATGTTAGCATTCCATTGGAATATAGCGTTAACCGTACATATGAGTAATTAAATAGTTACTGACACGATAGTAATTGTTGTGGACGATACCACATTATGTCGAAATTATTCTCAGAAGTGGACAGTCGAAATTATTCTCAGTATTAAGTAACCGGAATCAAATATGGACAAATAAGTCAGGTTCGACAGCAACCTAATCATATCTAAAGACACTATCTCAGTATCGTTTTAATTACTATCTAATGACATGTCTTCACTTGCTTGTGAACATGTAAAGTGTTAACGCTAATACTCAGCAAATTATTTATTATAAATCAGTGCAAAAGAATGGTGGTAATAGGACTGGTGTATCATGGCGGTCATATTTTATAAAATTTGTGGTAAATAAAATAATAACAACTTGTGTGATATCTGACCAAAAACCGAAAAAAGAAGAGGAAATACTATCGTCCATTCGATAGTTTTTGTGTGAACCGGAACAATAAACTTAACTGTGCTATTAAGTACAGAACTGCTATAAAACAACACTTACCAAGATGGAGCGTCCCCAACGGGTGACGACAAGAGGTCCACCAGAGTCTCCGCCGCAGACTCCAACGCCTCCCACACCACTGGTGCAGAGAGTGCTAGCGATCACATTGCTGGGGTACGTCATGCGGCACTCCGCCTCACTGATGACCCTCAGGTTCACTTCGCTCACGAACGCGTTTATGGAAACACCGATTTGCTCTAGAAATTATAAAAAATACTATTATTTATAGAACAATTGCGTCGATTCACATCAAATGGCCGTACGTGCGAGATAATGACAGTGGTTTGCATAGTTCCATTAAATTAGTTTGAGACATCGAACAACAAGAAATATCTCGCTGCTTCTGTTTTCGTATTTCTCTATGCCTAAGTCTCCATGCTGATTTTTGCATGAGTTTTTGTATTCGTTATAAATTAAGCATCCAATTTTGTCTCGTAACCTTTCTATTGTATTTCGACCCAATTTAGGAAAGGCACTAAAATTTTACCAGTAATTTATGCATCAGGTTTTTTAAGTAAATATAACGAGAATGATTCACTTAAGTGGTAAATTCTCCGTAAATAAGACCGCTTAACCGCTGCAGTAGCTTGAGGAATAAAAACCAAGGATGGTAACTCCTACATTACCCAAAGGTGATACAATTGACTTACGGTCAGAAATCCTGCCGTATCCAGCCGCAACTGCCGTTGCACCGACGAAGGTGTCAGAGAGCTCCCACGTGCTCGGAAGACCAACAGGCTGAATAGCATCTAAAAAGAAAAATGTTTAATTGTCAACTTGTTACAGTTTCAAATTCTGGCACGGTGTTACAGAAAAAAATCACGGCACAATTCCTAAACAGTAAAGTTCCTGACATTATCTTAATTTATGAAATAGGCATCGATTAAGATTATCTGGAGCTTGTAGACTTTTACTATTATCACCGCTTTAGCGTGGTTTTTATCAATGCACGTACGTAGTGTTAGTAAAAAATTAGCGACAAATTGATTGTCAACATTGATTACAGTGGTTTTATAATTCTATGATATATTATGTTTTATGACGTCTTCATGCGTAAATTCACACGCGTGTCACAATCCTACGATTTAAATGTGTCTTTTTTATTTTGTCTTTTTAATTGCATAGGTCCGGCAAACGACAAACAGGTCCCCTGATGATAAGTGATCACTACCGCCCATGAACATCCACAACGCTTGGATCATAGACGTGTTACCTGCCCATGAATTCGGGGGGAGTGGGAAGGAAAAAGGATTAGATAAGGAAAGTGCTATTACGCATACGGCAATGTCACTCATCGAACGAAACGCGACTGCAAAGCTTGTTGCTTCACATCGATTTGCTGGAAGACAGTGGTACCGCCCCGGACGACCCTTAATGCTGAGTGATGACTAAAATCGTGGCTCTACCACTTTTAACTACTACTTGAAGGATATAAATTGCTATTATTTTGCGCTTTTGCAATCATACTGGTTATGGCAAGCCTGAGATCCTCGACTGCTACTCCTCCGCGACTTAACATCTTATATCCCTCTCAAAAGATTCTTTCCTAGCGCCATTCATTCTTGCCACACAACTTCCCACATCAGTTGATGATGAAATCATTATAGGATGTCTATTCTTAAAAGGGTGGTTCCTCTGCCCAAGGACGGTGATAATGAAGTATGACTCACTGGTAAAGGTGACACTGGTCATCAAGTAGATGACGGCGACGTCGTTGAACAGCATGCTGGGGGTGTACTGCGGGTGCATGACGACAGTGCTGGTAGCGAAGCGACTGCCGCCGGAGAAGAGGAACTGCGAGCCGAGCACCACGACGAACTGCCACGCCTGGCGCTGGCCGTCGAACCAGCAGTGAGCCGCCGTCACCAGCCGGTTGGGGGAGATCAGCGATGAACCGCATACTGAATTACCAGCGATGTTTACCAAGCTGATGATCAGACCACCCTAAAATATATAATGATTAGGTATAGTTCGTGTTTTAGAAAACATGGCTTTATAGTAAAACATTATGATAAATTACTTGTTGTTCAGAGTCTAATTAAATAAAATAATATCTTACTTTATTTTATAGAACAAAAACGAATATACTAAAATAGATATTTTTCTAGTTAATTTTACAATTTTAATATAATGTGAAAATGATGAAAAATGTATTCTTTTTCTTTTAAAATATTTATACGACAAGAAAAAGAAAACAGTTTTCGATTCATCAAATTAGTATTGGCCGTTCGGGTATATCGGATATTACTTTGAATTGCGTAATATTAATTTAAAAAAATATATCTAAATATAACGTCAGACAATTAGTAATTTCAGTAACAGTATTGAGGTAGATCGTGCTTAGACGACTGAATATTTCATAAATCAATACACCCAACAGGAATATACATAGTCCTGACCCCACACTAAGATTGAATCTTGTGTTGTGAGTATCAGTAACTACGAGATACTTTTCTGTCTCGCAAACACCCAAACCCGAAACAAATATCTGTGGACCACACAAATATTTGTTTCGATGCGGGGATCGAACCCGTTTTCGTCCAAGGCTGCGTAGTAATCTCACCAAGGACGCAGATAGAGATAGTATTAAAAGTTATTATAAGACCCTTACCAAATAAGGGTTTGAGTTGACAGCTGCAGCAACACCTCCAACAATCCTCTCTTCGGGAGATTCCGGCGTCTCCTGTTGGTTGTTCAGGATGCTGTCCTCAAGGGCCTTAATCCTTTGCGCCGTGGGAATACCGATTTCATCGTGGTAGGACTTCGGGACGCTTACAAACGCCGAAGAAACAGCGACTAGCGCCAATCCAACAAGCAACACGGCACGCATTTTCAGTCCAAAATTCTACAATAAGAGTTGTACTAACATACACTAATTTATATACTAATTATCGCGTTATCTTTGGTAAATTAATTCGACGCCTGTCAGTGATATTATAAAGATTATCGTTGTGTACAAATATAGACGCGCGCTAAGCCACGAAATTAGTTTGATTATTGATTTTTTTTTTGGACTGGCTGGTAAAGTTACTTCTTTCGTCCAAATATCGAGAGCTATCATACAATTAATATCATTTTACACACTTATTCCCGCATATATATTTGCTTTGAATGCTAAAGAAACTGTTCTACAGTTTAATTGTATGGCAAAACCAGGAATTGGTGAACTTATTCGATCGGGCCGCAGCCAAAGAGTTGGCAACTAACAAATTACTGTGGGTCATTTTGCGACAACCTATTTATAAAATATCGTCGAAATTTAGGGCTCGTTAGTCGTAGCTTGGCATCAACTAATTATACCAATTAGTCAGCTATAAGATACATCGTCTATCGGCCTTATTCATAGACAGATTTAAAGCCCATTTTAGTTATCGAATGTTTTGTCCCTTCCGAACGACTTTTGAATTAAGCTTGAGCGAAGAAGTAACGCGAAAAAACTTGCGAACTTCGTAGTTTTTGGAGGCCACGAAGCGTATATAATAGCGAAGCGCGTTATAGGACGTCCACCCACTAGGTGGTCAGACGACCTGGTAAAGGTCGCGGGACGTCGCTGGATGCAGGCTGCCTCCAACAGGTCACTGTGGAAATCATTAGGAGAGGCCTATGTTCAGCAGTGGACTTCCTTTGGCTGATGGATAGATGGATGGAAGAAGTAACATATCGAGCGAGTTTGTGTTATTGTATCCGGGTATTGTTAGTAGGCGCGCGTAATGGTTACTCTCGCAGTTACTTGGTTTCTTGCAAATACTACAGTGTTATTATTTCTTATCATACTATCGGGGAAGCCGTTGGCAATGTATTATTTATTAATAGTTCATTAGGTTCTCACTTCTGTTTGTGTGATCAATAAATAAGTCACTTCGGGTCTTGGTGTTGTATCATAAAGGACAAATAAGCTATAATGTTTTCCAATTCTAAACTCCCAATGCATTAAATGTATCTTAGAATTTAGTGTCATGATTTGTGATTACATGTATAATTCAAATATTGAAGTAGGTACTAATGGAATTCTGGAGACATTTTCGTAGAAATAGGTACGGAACCGTGAAACAGAAGGCAGCTAATTTGAATCAGCACGAATTCTTGGCGCGACTAAAATAATTACGGTAATTATGATAGAGACATATCAATCACGATTATATTGTTTACATATCAATCATGAATTATCTTATATTATATTGTTTGTAAGCCGTGGTCAAGGAGTCAATTGCTTTTCTTTTACAAACTTCAGTGCCTATGATAATAATGGATGTTAAGAAAAGTCCAGAAAATGTTAATAAACAATCTTCCACATTATTGGACTTATCAAATAAGCCTAAATTCTATTCGCTTATCTGGCGAAGAAAGTTACAAATAATTTTTTTTTCTTGCTATACAAATTTCACAACGATAGACCAATCATATTTTTTACTTGCATCGGTCTGGCACAAGAAGTAGGCTCACTTGATGGTAAGTGAATTCCACCCATGAATAATATAAGATGCTTGGATCGTCGATGCCTTGCCAACGTTAAAATGGGAGGGGAAAATAGAAGAAATATGTCAAGAGTTAGTAAAGAACTTCTGGTAACACACTCACAGAAAAACTTAAATAATATCGAATAGAACCTAATTATTTGAAATCCACGAAAAAAGCATACATTGCTAAAATCAGCAGCAAATTTCCTGTGGCTAAACAGAAATTGAGAAAAATACAACAATTGTGATCATCATTCATCCATCCATCAGCCAAAGGAAGTCTACTGCTGAACATAGGCTTCCCCCAATAATTTCCACAGTGACCTGTTGCAGGCAGCCTGCATCCAGCGACAAGTATAGAGTCATTATCACAATTGTGATTGTGTTGATTGATGAAGGAGTGGAAGCTGGTCACCCTAGGAAAGCCTCATTGGCACACTGCGACGTTGTTGATTTTTTGAGTTGTTGTTGAATGTTTAAAGTTTAAGTACCTACACTCGATTTATAATAACAAGTGGTAGAACCTTGCAGTAACCAAGCTTCAAGAGTATTTGCTTACAACATCGTATCTTAACCGTATATTACGGGGTAGTGAGTATACCTGTAGCATGGTCATTCTGTGCTACAAATGTCACTTATATTTTGTAATGAGAGAATAACTATGAAACGCTGTACACTAAACCGTGACCCTCTCTCTGTGAAACTCTATCAACGACAATGATATGTGTGTGTTTTTAAGCGACAGTGATAAATTTCCATATTGTATCTTTCACTCGAATACCCGTCTTAAACATACATAGCATATTATGTTGGTTAGGTAGGGATGCCACATACTGCCACGTAGAGTTTGGCAATACAAATGCTAGTGTTACTTTATTTTTAATTTACTTTATTACCTTAGTCCACCTACAATAGTAAATTTGACTAGTAACATACCTGAAATAACTTTCTTAAAAACACATTGATTCGAACCCACATATTAAAGGGTATAGCCCGCATAACTGGTATTTCCCAATCATTATAAAGCTTTATTTCTCTTACGCTCAATTTTCAATATTTTCTATTCCAATTTTCAAGCTAACAAGCCATATTTGGTTATTAATGATTTGGCAAACTCAAACCCCCTAGTATATAAATTATCGCGTTATCAGAAATCAATGCGTACATCGTATTGTCCCGCATTGTCTAATATTTTTAATATTATGATTTAATTATATTTTTCTGTAGTTTAATTTTGATCCCCGTGGTTTTAAAAAATCCTTTATGAAGAGATTTCAATTTATTGTCTATATCACGTGTGCCTTTTTGTGAGGAAGAATTCAAAACCTTTCATCAAAAATCGTGTACCAATTTTGATGCACAAATATCCGGCAACGTATAATAATATGTAAGCCTAAAGATTTAGAACCTACATTCTTAAGCATAGACAGCCAATGGTTGGCGCTGATTGGTCATCAAACTACTGATAAAATTCAATAACAATGTAGGTAGGTATATATGAAATTTCTAATGAACAGGCGATAAAGATCTTTTTATCGTAAGACGACGCCCAATAATGCTAGTGACTCGTATTACTGATATACTAAAGTCAGAAGAGCTAGACACACTCCTACCACCAATAAAATATTAATGTGTCAACAACTATGAGAGACTTTTCGTTCTCACAATATCCTCGAACGAAATATTCTTGTTAGTGAGACACACTAATATTGATTATTTAGAGGCGCGAAACGCGAACCTATGGCCCTTAATGATGGTCAGTTAGATGCCCTTCTTGTTCGTCCTCGAATTGTAATAAGCCTAATCAACCTAAATGTTAATGGTCAAATTATAATTAAGGTCAGTTGTCTCTGATCTAGTGCCAGTATAGTATTTGAGTTATAATGGTTGGTTCTAGGTTCTATTCTCTATGGCAATCAACGTTATAGTATTTACATTGGATAAAATAAATTTCCAATAAATACAGCACATAACCCCGGATTTACAGTAATTATTTGAAGGCAAATATTTTATATGCCTGCCTCGGTGGCGTAGTGGTACTACGGTACGATTGCAAAGCTGAGGTCTCGGGTTCGAATCCCGGGTCGGGTAAAGTGATATTGGATTTTTCTATTCATTATCAGCCCGGAGTCAGGAATTTGTGCCCGATATGGCGATAGGCTCGCCCCCTATCACATCGTGGGACGGAATATACGAGGCGAAACGTGGATGTTCTGGAAGCACCTCTGCCTACCCCTTCAGGGAAAAAGGCGTGTGTTTATGTATGTAAATATTTTATATAACATTATGCATGAAACGTTGCGTAAGACCCACTTCTATGGACACATTTTCATAAATTGCTTCAAATTAATTAATCAATCCCAAATTCAAATTAAATAAGCTATAGAGTAGTCGGAAGGGGAAGAGATAAAACCACGAAATCTCAGGTTCACTCCTGAGTACGCACTACCGACTTTTTCAAAGTTATCATATTATTTGATGAAAAAAATATGTTTATTTACAGCCGTAATTTTAATAAAATATATGTGTATTTTTTTACTTGATAGTGCAGAAAAACTAAAAATATAATAAAAGGAATATTTATTAATATTGTTAAAAAATACATATAATTTACTCAAGTTGAATTCCGGTGACTTGGCTGATCCAGTTGAGATGTCGCTGAACCCTTGTGAACACGGACGGCAGGTTATCGTTGCATCCCGACGAGCTCACGAACGATGCTACACCGACCTAGTACACAAATATTTATTTATTTATACCTTACTGAATACAAAGGCACGAAAATTGAGTATTAAAAAAAAATAACAAAAAGTAGTCTAATCACACTAGGCGGTTTCTTTCAGACAACCATGGGAATATAACATGAGAAGGGCACTTAAGAATGTATCATTCGGTATTTCTTAAAATAGTGAAAATAAAAGATATCCTGTTCTTTATTTACTATCGGGTGCATTACATAAAGAAAACACATAAATAAATACACCCAACGGTCACATACATAACCCCAGTCTTGACCCCATACCACGATCTAGTCTTGTGTCGTGGGTATCAGAAACTACGAGTCTTTTCGGTCTCACAAACACCCGAACCCGAAACAAATACTTGTGGTTCACACAAACATTGCGTTCGGAGCGGGAATCGAACCCGCAGCCTCTCGTGTCACAGCCGGCGCGGCATCCAACCAACTACACCACGGAGACTATCAAGACGAGGCTGTATAATTATATATTTAAGTTAATCTAGT
Source organism: Theretra japonica (assembly GCA_033459515.1). Lineage (NCBI taxonomy): Eukaryota > Metazoa > Arthropoda > Insecta > Lepidoptera > Sphingidae > Theretra > Theretra japonica. The sequence goes on from CM065944.1 coordinate 9,669,146, forward strand.
GAATTGTTGCTTACAATCAATTACCAGCAACCATTCCAGACGCTAGACGCTTATCTACTTACGTTCGCAGAATTTATGTTTTTGCTATTTACGTCACTAGAATGATAAAAACGTAAACACCATTAATACTATAAACGCTATCGGAATACGATGCTCTGATTATCATGATTAAATACAAAAACTACTGATTAACATTAATGCAGGAAGGAACATTGACTATTAACTGGACATTGGATAAGCTAGTCTAAAACCATATTTTAACAGGCATACTGGCCCAAGCAAGAACCGTTAAATAAATTGGGGAAAACTTATTCCCTTATTCATTTAATTAAATACAATTTAATCTCAGTTGTATTTTATATTATTTTTTATATCAGTCAAACAACACCACTAGCCACTAAACAAATAGCTGTTTAATGTAAAACTACTCATAACCTGTATGCACTATGTATAAAAGTCTATAATATATACCTAATTAATACTAACCAAAATTGTTTCTTCAGTGTTGTTGAAGAAGATTGTCATTGGTCCGCCGTTATCGCCCTGCGAAAATAAGACGTAAGATAACATAAAAATTGGTCAAGCGCGAGTGGAACTTACGCCAAAGGATTTCTACAAACCCTCACTGGCCTTAAATACGTCAACAGCACATAAAGGACAATTAAAAACATTGTACAGCTGTAATTGTCCACCTTTCCAATTTAATAAACTACGAAACGAAAAAATACGTATATGTTAAAATCTTGTGCTTTACCCATCCCAACCGGTTTTATTCGAAAAGGTGGTGGTAATTCTTAAAATTTTATAAGGTCATAATTCCAAAACGGATAGATATTTTCCAAATATTATTTCTTTATTGTCATATTAATATTATGCCCTTGTATCCAACTGAGCAAGTGCGCCATTTTCCTGCGCTCCCTGTTTAACGGTTTCTGAATATTGTCTCTTGGTAAATAGCAAATTTACCCCATACTATTTTGCTGGCCTGAACCAGACTCAGAACTCAAGGCCTACTATTTATTTATTAAAATTTTATTGTACACCTGTGACATAGACAAAGAACACAATAGATAAAAAAAGACGTACAAAAGGTGGTTTTATCGCTCGAGGCGATCTCTTACACTCTGTATTTCTCTGTTGGGCTATAACCATAACTTAGTGAGAAAAGGTTCTCTTTGGTGTCTTACGGAATCCTATAATTTCTTGGTGACATTTGGCAATCACAAAAACTATAGATATTGATATCATACTTATTAGTTATTGAAAAGTTTGTGACGTATAACGACTAATAGATAATGTCATGGACTTTGTTATTCTGATATTAATTATACTTGAGTCATTTACGCACTAAAAGAGACTGATAGTAAAAATGTCCATCCTATGATGGATGGTCAAGTGTATCTTCATATTAACCATGTAATCAGTCCCAAATTGATCAAGTTTTCTTGAATGATTGAACAAATTATTTCAAAGATTATCTATGGTTAAAGAGAATAATAATAGAGAAATATAAAGCCTTATTCATGGACTATTTAAACCCTATTTTAGTTATCGAGCGAAGAAGGTTTTAACTGTCTATGAATAAGGCCGTTATTATTCAAATTTCGCTGTTTTACCTTACAAGTGCCAGAATTAGTACTGAAACCGCATATAGTGTTGTCCGGCAGTTGGTTGAAGTAGGAGGTGTTGCAGAGAGAGTCCGTCATCACAGTCATCAACTTCTCCCGAAGTGTCGGCGAGACGAATGTTACACCTGGTAAACAAAATGTATCTATCAGCCTTTATACGTCCCGCGGCAGGGCACGGGCTTTCTCTACAATCGGGAGTACGATTGGGAAACAAAACATAAATAAATTATTGATATAGTGTAGGGAAATAAGGTCTAAACTCCTCTCAATTATAGACAGCCTCCGTGGCATGGTTGGGTAGACGCCGACTGTGAAACCAAACGCCCCGGGTTCGATTGATAATATATAATATATATCGCATAATGAAATTAACAATAATGTACTGCCCAAGCGGCTAAAAAAATAATACGTTGGAACGTGAAAGTATCCATGTGAAACATTTGATTTTAATAATCGAAATATTCATTACGATAAGTAGATACAATAGCTAATTATTTTTGGTTCATAACGTAAACAATAAATCATCGTATAACTTAGAATTGCAACCTCGTCCTTGGCGTTTCTCTTTTCTTGTAAACCTTGGCAACATTGCAGATTAAGATAAAAAAAATGGCAAAAATAAATATTTAATAATTACACTGGTAAGTAATTTTAATTTTCAAATCTTAAGAAATTAATAATTTCAATCCCGACTTGCCCATTAATTTTCAAAAATGAGCAACGTTCCTATCTACGTGAAATGCTTTAGTACCTTTTTTTGCATAAAAATATCCTTACACCGCTATCTAAATCCTCATAAGTTCCAAACTGTCTATAATAAGAATCAATTTCGGTGATAAAGATATTTTAATGAAGATAACAACAAAATCCTTTACTTCATATTGTATCCAACTGCTGTTGAAACAATAAAATATTTAATTTAAAATATATTGATTTAATAATGTCCTCCAATATATTGTTTTGTCTGCCATACGCATCCAATCCACACATCCGCACATCATCTATCTCATGTAAGCATGAGATCGGCGAAACTTGACTGTCATCCAATGTTGTAGAATGATTTGTTTTATATCTGAGGGTTTATATTTATCTTTTTGTCCGACTGTACACGTCACCCTGACTTCAAACAAATCGGTAAGTGAGAAATAAATAATTGCTAATTTTAGAATTTATATTAATTTCTAAGTGAGTGCTGGCCAGTTGGTAATGAACCAAACGCGGCTACCAACATGTTTACGGTGGTCGCGAGTTCAAATCCCAGGGCGCACCTCTGACTTTCCAGAGTCATGTGTGTATTGATAGTCAATGAAGTAAAACCTGCATACCGTAGCGATACGGAAAAATTACTATGGCATGTAAAAGTCCACCAACCCGCACTAGGTCAGCGTGGTGGATTATATGGCCTAACCATTCTCAATCGTACTCTCGATTGAAGAGGAGGCCCATGCCCTGCAGTGGGATGTATATGTGCTAATACAAAAAAATACATTTTTATACACTGAATCAATAATTCCGGTACTAAAATCCACAAGATAGTAAAAGCGGTGTTGTTATTTTCGAGTTGGATAAATTAAATTATGTAGAAATAAACGTAATATTATGGAATTATGTTGATATAAGCAGCAGAGTAAAATTATTAATATTTGCTTAATACCAAAAGATAATATAATTGTTTTCTTACCATCTGCAGCTATTCCCCATCCGGAGACAGTAGCGCCCAGGCCGGCAAAGTTGAATGAAACAGTGCTTAGATATGGCAGTCGAATTATGTCCACAGCATCTATAAAAAGCAAGTCTGTAAACTGGTTTTACACACCTACTTCCTATTCCCTACCTATTCCTTTTATATATCTTTGTTTTTTTTTTTTGTAAATATTTATAAAATCTGTGTCTGCTCCTAAACACCCTACTGGAGGGCACGGGCCTCCTCTACAATCGAGAGTAAGACTGAGAGGGTTAAACTATATAGTCCACCACACTAGCCTAGTGCAAGTTGGCGGACTTTACATACCGTAGAAATTCTTTAAAATTGCTATAGTATGTAGGTTTCCTTACTTGTTGTTATTACATTAAAGTCTAAGCAGACTATATCACAGAACTGTCATATAATACTATTATGTATTAAATTTTTAGTTAATAAATAATTTACTAATGGTAATTGGAATTAAATTTATATACAATACAAACAAAAGAATTAAAGATAAACAGCTTAAATGATACTGTTTCGTGCCATTGGTGGTGTTAAGTTATTACATTATCAAGTATGATCGATATGGACACAAAATTATACCTAGATGCTTAAGAATGTGCGAATATCTCATACATTTTGATTATAATGTAGGGATTTGATATCCATAAATAACACAGTGTGATTAACTTGATCTGTACGCGAATCAATATTTCAATAATCGTTTCGTTTCTTTGTTAAGTATCACCAACTAAGGAGATAGTGATGTTTCTTTTTTTTCAGCCACAGTAAGTCCACTGCTGACCCTATGGCAAAGCCTATTTTTTCCCAAGAATTTCCATAGCTAAGATGGTAATGGCTATAAAGAGACTTTAAAACAGATTTTGTTAGCGATGTAGTTGTACGCTCTACTTTAATACCCTAATGTACAGAGCTTGTAAATAGAAATTATCATTGAATATAACATTGACAAACTAAACCTTAGCTACTCGTCTCGGGGTATTAACATTACAATCGCTTTGCCATCTTGAAATAGTGGCTAAATGTAAATCTATTTCGTAGTGAATATTCCATATATTTATTTATTTTATTTATTAACGCTTTATATACATAGTATATAGACGATTTATATACATATTCGACAAACACCAACCTGTGATTTGCACAACGTTGGCAAGACGGAGTAGTGCGAGGTCATTTTGGAATGTGTCAGCGTCGTATTCTGGATGCACCACTATATCTGCTACATTCACGACGCGACGGCCATTTTCGTAGCGGTCGTATAGTGAATGAGCACCTAGTATTGCCTGAAAATAAATTTTAATTAAATGTACACACATTGAAAAACTGGCATTATCAGATGAAACTGACAACACTGGCTTAGTCCAAGCAGGTAAAATATTATAAGTATTAATATTATCTAAGTAGGGGTAAGAGTAGACCGAAGAAGCCCTGGCTTGATCTCGTCAAGAGAGATTTGAGGGTCAATGCCTTTACTATTGAGGATGCCAAAGACCGGACGAAATGGAAGAGACTCAGCCAGAAGACGGACCCTGGCACCGGCCGGATTAACGCCTAAGCAGAATGAAAGAATAAATAAATAAATACACCCAACAGTCACATACATAGTCCTGACCCCACACTAAGATCGAGACTTTTCGGTCTCACAAAAATTAATCAAAAGAATGAATAATGTTATTTAAGTATTGTCAATAATAGGTCCTCCTATCCAAAGCGCATTACAATTTTCTTCAACTAAGAAATAGCTGCAAGTCGCTAACCTAGCTACATCGACTGGATTTAAAGAAGCGTTAGCTTTCCTGAGTAGGTTGGTTGGGTCATGGTTGTGGATCAAACTTTTTCTAACATGGGTGATCATTTCTCGTGTGTCAGTTTTTGATCACGCATAAGTGATCAAAAACTGATCATTACTGATCATAATATCTGTTCTACTTACTTTGTGGATAAAATATTAACAAGCAATTGTCATAATGTACCTAGCTAATCATAATTCCTGATTTTTTTCTCAGAAATAGTGTTTAACGTGAAATATCATATCACCAAATCACATTAGAAAACGGAAATTGAAATATAATCAAATCGTGAACAGTTGCGATTAGGCGAGTTCGTGGTGGCCTGTTAGTAACGCATTAGGTCAGTGTGGTGGACGATTTGGCCTAACTCCTCACAATCGCACTCTCGATTGCAGATAAGGCCCGTGCTCTGCAATGGGGTGTGTGTGAGTTGATAGAAGTAAAAACGAACAGATGTAATATTCTTGTAAACACTTAAAGCCTTATTCATACAGTTTTAAAACCTATTTTATTTATCGAATGTTTTGTTTTCTTCCATCCATCATCCATCAGCCAAAGGAAGTCCACTGCTGAACATAGGCCTCTCCTAATGATTTCCACAGTGACCTGTTGGAGGCAGCCTGCATCCAGCGACGTCCCGCGACCTTTACCAGTTACCTTTACCTTTATTTGTTTTCTTCGCTCAAACAGAATTCAAAAGTCGTTCGAAAGAGATAAAACATTTGATATCTAAAATAGGTTTTGAAACTGTCTATTAATAAGGCTGTAAGACCGTAAGGCCGTAATACATTAAAAAGAGGAAGCTTATGCCTTTTTACCAAGTTATGTGACATAAGAACGGTGCTGATGTGCCTACGTTTACGTAAATTTGCTTACCTTAGACAACATACTAACAAGTGAGAAAAATAATTACCTATCTTAAACCTTCCTACATCTTAATTTGTATTGAAAAATAAACAATACCTGCACATGGTCCACTTCCTGGTTGCCATGGAAACAGCAGTGCGCAGCTGTGATCACCCACTCCGGATGGATGAGGGCTCCTCCGCAGAAACCGAGTTCGCCGTCGGGTCCCACGCGCATATATAACGCTGCCTAATAAGTAGTATCATTGAAAGTGAATCAATAATTGAATTGGTGTATATGTTAACGGAAATGTATGAAATCCGTCATTGTATACATTTCCCAGGAAATGTTTGTATTACAGCGTCTTCAAATCGTTATTTCACACATTTCCTAAACGTGCTCGAAATTGTATACATTTCATAGGAATTGTATAGAATTCCTAGCCTTCACACATTTCCGGTAACATAGATTTTTGAGACCTTTGAATCTGACGGCCTTGGTTACGACCGTTTGGGATCAATTTCGGAAAATATATCAACAGACTAGCCTCATCGATCAAATCACCAACCGCAAAAAATGGCATTTTTGGTATCTTAAATTAATTGATGAAAAATACCCCGTCTTTAGCATTGCAAATGTAACTAATGAGAAGGCTCATGTAACTAATGAGATCCTTGACATCGAAATGCACATCGTTTATTTCTTTTATATTATTTTGCTACTGCCCAATGTGCTTTCCAAGGAAACAGTGTAAGATAACGGTCCTGTTAAATGTATCTAAATATTCTCCCTTTCACATCAGTAAGTAATGCCACGTGCAACTAGGCTACTGCCAAGAATTGAGTACTATTCTCACTAATCAAAGCATCTGTATTATTCAGAGTTAGGACACGGAGCGTGTAGTACCTATGCTAATAATATGACGACCACGATAAACTAGTGAAATCACTGCGGAATAAGATTCAAATTAAAACGATTGTCATTCTCATTTTAACGCGGGTCACCCACACATATAGTATTTATTTAGGAGTGTTGTTATAAGGGAAATACTATTAACATAAGGGAAGCTACAAAGGTGGATAGTTCATTATTTTAACTGACAGTCAAGTATCAATAAATACTTAGTGTCCACAATGTAATGGACACAAATGACGAACATCACAATATAATCCGTTCTAATTATATACTAACTTGAAAAGGTCTCGAATTGGGTTCGGTAATGTCGCCACCAAAAATTCTCGAACTTGTTCTTGTGAGACAATCACTTCCAACACATCCTTTAGAAGCCACTAGTAAAGGCAGTAACAAAAAAAGATTGAAACCCAACATGTTAACGCACCGCTGAACTAAACTCCGAATATGTGTTAAATGTGAGAAATATTTTATCTCGACAAGTGATGAAAGGTTTTGAATGTAGATCACTATCAGTCGATATCTTCATCCTGACATCGATAAGAAATGGGTCAGAGATAGGAAATTTTTCGGTGTTGACTGTAGACGGGAAGTTTAGATTTCCAAATCAATTACAGCATAAACGTGCGATGTTGAAAAAAAATATTTAATTGAGTAATCTATTTTACGTGTTTTATGTTCAATTTAAATCGCATGTTCATTAGCGGAAATAAAAAATACTAAAAAACAATATCTACTTTCTAAATTACATGTCATTTTTTGCATATAGTAATGTGCTCGGGGATGAAAAAAACATAAACGAAATTAATTAGGGATGAAATCCGATTATTGGATATTACATTCGGTGTAATATCACAGACAGTAGTAATAAAACGACAGTAGTTATTTGAAAACATCATTTATTATATTTTCATCAAAAAAGTAAAATTTAAAAATAAAATATTTAAACATAGTCCGACGTGCATTAGTGTGAATAAATGTGGCAGTACAGGCGACGGACGTCAGATGCGCTCGAGACGAAGCTAGGAGGCTACCACTACCACGCTAACACTACCATTCCACCACGCTACCACACAACCACACTACCGCACTCGCACCATACCATATACGTAGACAGAACTAAAAATGTGTCATCGTTACATTTATAGAATGTGTACTTTAGATATACGTATTGCATAGGAAGAGAAGAAAAATAACAATTTGTGAACATTGGCAGTTAAATTAAATATATTTTTTTATTAATAAAAGACATTTTATAGAAGCACTTATGAGGCGTACAAGCATACTTACATCTTGTATTAATATAACGAGCGCGGCGGTCTCGCTGCCCGCGTCCCTACGTCCTCTATGTATTAGTACACTACACTGCTCGTAGTGCTAGCGCTCCTCCAACCAACAAATATATTAAATGCGACCTCTGTCGGCGGACAGCGAGGCCCACGCGACTCAAAGAAGACACTTTATGATGGAAATTAAATCTAATACAATTACGTAGCTTAAGTTACATCGTATTGCTCCTGTGTAGCAAAGCAGTCGATATGATTATAACGTCAATCCACTGGGAATCTTATTGAATGTAAATGCGGTTATCCGATTATCAGCTAAGTTTACAATATCGAATCAGATACATCTGTCAAATGACATCAACTTGGTCAAACATTTAAAAAACACTTTCAAAGAGAAATCGAAACGTACGACATACATTTCTAGTTCAACTGAATGTACATTACACTAGTTCCATTTTATATATAAATAATTAAAATATAGATATATAATAATATATAATTATAATATTCTCAATCTGAATTTAAACACTAAAAGTCATCTATTTATAAATAGCGTCGCATTTATAATAATTTTTAAAATAATATTCATTTTATTAACCGTTCAATAACAACTACACTTTCGTGGGACATACGTGGGATGTAAATCTTATTTTAGAATCTCCGATGGAGACCATCGAACAATAAATATAGACGAAGGCGAATTCAAACACTCAATTACGGAACAGTCTCAAATAACGTTTTTTTTTTGTACGCAACAAAAATATGATAATATGATAAGATTAGGTCTGCCAGTCGAGAATGGCGCAGTACGTCGTCATTGGCAAAGCTTCAGCAAGCGTGGCGAGGCGGGCGTGCGTCGACGCGCGCGTGCACATCGTACGCACGTACTGCACGCGCCGCGAGCACGCTGCTGCCGCGCGCTTAGCTGCGGGAAAACACACCTTATCACAACCTGCATACACACTCTAGCTAGCTACACCAATATTATACTATTTCAGTGACATGGTAATGTAAATACTCCATTTACCCGGTCCAAATTACAACATGAATGGGTCGTGTGAAACCGATATCGAATGGTTGGTGAATACTCAATTCATATCCTCCTGCCCATCTTTTTTTCTTTCCCGTCGCGCCCATATTCAAAGATAGGCGATGCAAATACTATCCCAAGATTTTTAATTGTAGATAGCAGTTACCATTACCCGTCAGGTAAAACCACTTGATTCTTTATAGATCACTGCTATCAAAAAATGGAAAAATAATAGAAATGGAATGTGGGAATGTCTGATAATTCTCAAATAATACTATATTATATAATATGACAATGGCTGGATTGAGAAACTAATTTGCATTAACCTATTTTATTATAAAACTACAATTCACTTATAGGTTATGTTTGTAATATTTATTTAAAACTAGATTAAAACAATACAAGGTTTTTGTTAGTATAGCATGCATAATATATTATGTTAATTGAAGAAAGTTATAGGTCATGCTTAAGGTTAATTGAACGATATGAGTTAGATAGGTTTCACATGCACATAATGAGTATTTTCTACGAATTATTTTTTTATATGTATTAGGCGACTTAGGCTATTATGCCTAACTTTCAATGTGACTTCATTTTAAAAATGTTACCATAGAAGGAATGTGGAAAGTTATGAAAATGTAACCCACACTACGCAAGTTTAGTGAACTGTGGTATAACTCTCTGAAGTTATGCTCTTGATTAAAGAGGAGCTCCGTGCTCGGTAGTAGACAATCATGGGCTGACATAAAAAAGTATGAAAATATGAATGACTATTTTTGAATGACTCATGAATGGCAAAGTTTATATGATCATAGATAAAAAATGACTAGCTTTAACTGACTAGTTCTAAGTCACAATAACATATTTATATGCTATGATTAAAAGTCACAATCATTAAAATGGAATGTAAGCGTAAAAGCACAGACAGGGGTCACAGGACATGTATATATCCTATTTATAAATATTACACACACATGCGTGATGCGTGATGCGTCATGCAGGGCGGGTTGGTATGGTTAGGGCGCGTATAGGGAGGTGAGGAGCGTGACTGACTTCTTCTTGAGCGTGAAGAAGGAGCGTCGCTTGGGCTCCTGGTTGGCGGGCGCGGGCAGCGTGTGCGAGCGCGCGGCGGGCGCGTGCGTGCGCGCTCGCAGCGCCTCCAGCCACCACGACATCTCCGCCTCGTCGTGCGCCTGCAGCAGGAACTCCGCGCCCGTCGCCAACCTGCGCCACATAGGGAATTATAATACGCCCATCACTCTTCAATCATTTTCATTTTTCATTAAACATCATCGGCCGCAGAATATCCGTGGTGAATTTACATTCAAAGATTATTAGAAGACACTACAACTTATAGTCTTGTACAATTTCGTCAAATCATATTGTATGTACTTATTTTCATCTATTTTAAAACTAGCTATGCAATTTTTTTAAAAATTTTAGTGTAATTTTGCTTGAAATAAAATCCTTCGAGAATTGTTTATTAACTTTTCTTGTAATAACATTTTATTAGCTTTATCATTTCATTTAAAATATATTCATGTGTAATCATGTATACCTACGTCTATTGTATACATACCTAAGCCGGAACACGTGCTTCTTCTTGGTGTAGTTGGCGGCGACCTCAACGACGGCGCCGTTGAGGTCGAGCGGAGTCTCGCCGCGCCAGTACTGCTCGGGCGACGCCTTGTACGCCTTCTGGTCCTTGTAGAACGACATGCGCCCGTCCTTGGCTACTACGTACACCTTATCCCATGATCTGCAAATATTTCAAACATATAATTAAATATTGAAAGCTATAAAATGCTTTTACTATAGCGAAATTAGCCACATACAACAAAATAAATTATTATAACACAACAAAATACAAAAAAATGGAGAAAAGCAATGTTATAAATATTTACTTATGAGGAAAAATCAATGGCAGCATAGGCCAGAAAACAATCTGGTAGATTAAAGAGAGAACATAATGAGAAACAATAATATAAGACAACTACTTGCTGGATAAACTTAAATACTAACAGAATTTACATCGAATGGACATCTTAATTAAGGTACCATTTTAGAGAGTATCCTCTCTAAATTGTGACAAATTAATGTTTACGACCCTTTCTATGACAGCTGGACACTGGATATTATGTGTTAATATAATCGAATACATGACCACTTTGATTCCATAAGTATAGCTGAAAAAATTATCATAAATAAAAAAGATCAACATACCTGTTAGAAGCACGTTTGGCGGCAGATTCCCATTCGTGCTTGCGTACAAGAGTTCCCTCGACGCCCTCGTCTTCGCTGGCGGGACTGGCGCCCTCTGTTACAGGCCACAACGTTACATACTCATACAGACTGAGGCCTGTTGTAATAGTGCGTCATTATCGACCAAACATTGCTGGCCCAATATTATCGATATTTAAGTAAGTAAGATAAGTAAGTAAGTAGATAAGTAAGTTATTTTAATAGAACTTAGCTCTAAAGACAGATATACATACGTATATTTGGCACAAAATTTATCATTTTATTTTATATCGAAGCAAGTTGATATTTATTTCCCTCCGTCAATAGAATTAGGTATCTACTTCTGCCACAAAACTATCGATAATGACAACACTGAGTACATAACAGGCGTCAACCACAACCCCACATTAAATAACACAAATGAGCTTAAATATATCGATACATTTCGTAGATCCGATGCCGCGGAAAATATGATATAAATATCTAAAATATAAACGCTACAATTTATCGATCCTATAAATATTTGAATATACTAAACGTTCCTTCACGAGTGACTTGGTTTGATACGCAACCTCCGCGCACACTGTCGTTTCAATTGAAGGCGGTAACTCAATAAAAGCCATTCGTATACATCGTGTTTATTGCATCACAGTTCACACACACGCAGATAACAATCATGCGCTAACAACACAACAGCACATATAAAGCAAGAATGCGTACAGTCAATTTAAGTGGTAGATTATTGTGGATGTAAGATTTTATAATAGCCAAGTAGAATAATTTATAATATAATAAAAAAAGTATTTACTGAGCATTTTTAAATGTCGAATACTACAGTTACAAAATATAATCTACAACAAATTAATCGCCATATCTTCAATTTCACAAGTAACAATCGATAAATATTGGTACAACAGTAAAAGAGTGAACTAAGTTTCAAACAATGTAATTTGAAACTGTCTTAAAAAAAACGCTCTCAGGCGATTAATTATTTAAAAAATACATTTTTTCTCGTCGTTTCTAAGTAACACTTTCCATCCACAATAACTCAGTACCACAAATACCTTCATCGTCGCTGTGGTGTGATCCGGCGAGCAGTTTCTTGGCCGTGCGCCATCGGAAGCTTCTGAACGGCGACTTGCTTCGAGACCGCGACTTCACCTTACCGGAAGTCGACGGTGTCGCCGGCGTTGAACTCGTTCCGGGCGCTGCACGCGTCAATAGGAATGGATGGTTGGGGACAGGACACAGCGACAGGTAGGGTTCAATTCAATATCAGGTACGCGGAACATCGGAATATGTCAAGGACAAGGGAAGGAGAGAAAAAACAAACAATAATTCAAAGCAACATAAAACAAAATGGCGTCGCAGCAAAAAACAAAAGCTTCAAGTCATGCTCACTTCTCTCAACTACACATTTTACAATAGTAAATGACAAAAACACAGATGTTACTTACTAACATGCATAGAGGTAACATACACATATTAACGAGTTATTCATTGCAACGGTGTTTCATCTGTTACCAATTGTTTAGATACTAGACTTACGGTACTAATATGAACGCTTGTGCGAACTTCACTGTGCTCAGAAGTCAGTTGCATTACTGTTAATTATTATCTTGGGACGTTCAAGGGAAGTTGCCGTGTTCAAATTGGTACCGTAATTCAAGTGAATAAATATGAGAATTCATGTAAGCGCTACGTCATACTCACTGGAGAGGCGTGCGGGTTTGACGGGCGTCTGTTTGGATGTGGACGGTGTGGGCGGGGAGTCCGCCTCGGGCGCCGGCGCGGGCGCGGGGGACGCGGGGGACGAGGCGGGGGCGGGGGCGGGGGGGCTCGCCTCTGCATGCACACCACTACGTGCTAGTTACGCTACGCTACGTGCATTACGTACATGCTACGTACATACACATTACACATGCTACGACCACGCGTGCGTGTCTCACATCAACATAATATACTCTCATCATAATATGTAATACTGGGCTAAATCTACTTGTTACGCAAATGACACGCACACATAGTTTGGAATAAACAAATTAACAACATTACATGCTACAAGTACAGTGTTCAAATCTACTTTTTAAGTTAATATATTTTCGATCTTACTCTGCCTACACTTAAGTTGTACGTCGTTTACCCCCAAATGAAATTAATCATATAATGAAGAAGCTGTTAAATTCCCTAGTTGTGTTTTGTTATTAGCAAATTGTAATGAAATCATTTTCATATTAACCCCACACCCACACATGATTGACTACTATATTTTCTTGTATTTTATTTTTATAATTTTTATCCCATAGAAATAATTCAGGCAAATATATTAATAACATATAAAGCTATAAAGCCGTGCATATAATAAACATATAGCAAGAGAATGAAGCAAACAGTGTGTAGGTAACATATACCTACCTTAGTTGAAGACAGCTTCGTAAAGAAAGACACTTTGTAAGAACGGAACACTAGCTCAGTCGAAGGACAAAGTGAAACGAAAGACAGACATGGAGAGGACAGAGTATCAAACCATCACCGTGATTAGCTTAAGACGAACATATAATATAAATGGTATACATTGCACGTTTAAAATATATTGTGAGCTGATGTAAAGTGTGACCATGAATGAAGAAGGCAATGTATGACGAGGCATAAAATATCTTCTCGTGGTGTAAAAATGAGTACGAAATTTTAAACCTCGCCCTTGAAGTAATTAATGATTCAATGACAGTGATCAAATAAATAAATCGAAATAAATTACCAACACCCTGTGTACTAAATAGAGTGAGATGATCATAGAAATCGTGCGACAAATAATATTGTGCTCATTATCTAAATACGTTAATTAGCCTAAATCGCCTACGGTAGTAACTACCCCCGTGTACAACAAAAGCTTTCGGAATTACAAAGCCGGACATTAATCACAGTTATTGTCTAACCACGTGGCGTCTCCTATTAGAGCGCAGTGTCACCGTACAGATTGCCCCCTACGACTACCGTAGAAGCTCATGCCAACAGCCGAGTAAGGTTTACAACGGTAGTTATAAGCGCTCATGTTACCTGGCTGGGAATGCGGTCGCTCTTGGGCCTTCTCAGCCGCTTTAGTGGACGTTCTCCTTACGACTACACGTGTGCATGTGTGGACAACACATCGGTAAGTAAGTGGCCCTTTTTGTCACGCACAACATCCTCTATCGACCAACGAGATCTCGTATTTTAAAAATCGAACATGAGCAGTGCCATCTGTCGGCAAGAATCGAAGTTGAAGAATCGAGTTGTTCGTTGGTCGATGAGTAAGTGATACAAGTCTTAAAATTCACACATAAAGCGGCAAGCGTTGCCGTAAGCTTTATTTTTGTGAATTGTGTCTAATTATCAATATCAAGACAGGATGTTTTCTGATTTTATCGTTTCTTAAATATTAAAAATATATAGCATCGGCAAGAAAAAAACGATAAAATGAGAAAAAAATTCATATCGTCTAGTCATGAGTCGTCTTATTCTTAGTTCTAAGCTTCTAAGTAAAGGTATTTCATTTCATGTATTTAATATTTCTGTGTTATAGTAATATGCAGGCAGCATTCACCTTGGTTCACCTGACGGTGAATGTTAGACGTTTTGTTTGTCTTTCAAAATTATATTTGAGTGCTAAAAGACATCACACATGCGTGCTTACATTGCAATAGTGAAACGAAGTGATGTTAAATTTTGCTCTGCGTTTTTATACTTTATATTTAATTTAAGGATTATATTTTTAAAGACGATAAACAAATAAATTTACTAAAATAAAGTATCTGTAGAAATGTGAGTGTAATATGTATAGTAAACAATTTACTCAAATAAGCAACTTCGAGGGTGCAAGATATTAAATTGATTTCAATTTTTTGCACTTGAATTAGTAATATATTTGAATTTTAACATTTATTGACATATTCATAAGTCTCAAGTGCCTCTTGGTACAATTAACATCGATTTTATTCAGGCATGCTTATCGATTAACGAGTTCACTAGCATTGATTTATCGACTTTTTGTTATCATATAACCGACGATATTTATTGACTGCGTCTGGTATTTAACAGCGGAGATCAATATAAGATCCATATTTCTATTTAAGTATTGAAACAGTAAATAAATCAATGTAAATGAGTTAAATGTTGGGGTACCGATAAATCTTTAAATCGATCGTCTATTTTCGGGATCGACACTTTGAGGGAGATCTTTTATTAATTTCGACTTTAATGAGTATGTAGCATCTGAATAGTGTGCAGTGGGTATCAGGTATCGGGTATTGAGTAGTGTGTACGTGGGTAGTGGGTGTGCGTACCCTGCGGCGGCGGCTGGTCGTGCGGCGTGTCGGCGCGGTCGAGCTGGTCCTGCGCGGCGGCGGCGGCCTCGGCGGCCTCGCGCTCGCGCTTCTCCCGCTCCGCAGCCTCCGCCGCCTCTTGACGACGCTTCATCTCCTTCACCTCGAACTGTATTACATGTCACAATTAATTACACATACACACATTTCGATTGCAACGTATACCTGCGCTCGTTAGTCGCCCTGCCTTTTAGCGTTAATAGTGTACGAAAATACCGACTCACCTACGAGCTAAAACGATTTTAGATTTGACTCATTATCCAGTTCTATATTTACTTCATATCTTAATTATATGAAGTAACCTGGATCAAAATATTTTACGACTTCAAAAAACATTTTAATAAACAAAACATGTTTCACATTAAAAAGCCATTACTAATATTCCTTCAAATCATCTCAATGTGTGCAATAAGCTCAAGGCAACCACAATAAGCGCATGCTATATACACCAGACACCACACTTACACCATCCAAGTAGTTAAAGTACCATGCACCTTCGGGGGCCAGGAAGTTTCGGGTCTGGGACAGTAGGAGCAGAGAGGAACTTAACGGTATCGTCTTTACCTCCTTGCCTAAGTCGTTAATCACTTTACTGCTACTCGTCAAACCCGGCATCGACAACACAGCCACTTCGCCCTTAACATCCGAATCGGAAGACTTACGTTTCTTGGTCATCTTTTTAATAATACGCTTAAGACTACTCGATTTGGAAGACCCGCTTTTTGATCGCAATAACGAAACATTAGGATATATTAACTGGCACGATAACCTCTCCCAAAGTATAAAATCTATGCACGCCAATGATATATTTGGCTCTTCGTTGCTATCGGGGAATTCGAAGAACACAGAACTGTATATTTCGGGTGACAACGGGCTCTTTAAAGGCGATAATGGCGGTGAACTAGTCTCAGATATAGTCGATAAACTATTGCCATTGACAACGTTCCACAAATAAGAATCGTTTTTCTGTGGCGAGTTATTTGTGTAATCTATAGTGAGGTTTCTTGCCTTGAACTTCTCTGGCAATGGGTATTTGTTGCTGCTTGTAATAATTTCCTCTACGACTTGGCTGACGGGGCGGTCGGAGCGGTCGGGTGTGCTACTATTCACGACAAGGGGAGTTTTCGTTTGGGATACAGGCGGGGGTTGGTAGGTGAAGGTGGACTCGTCATAGTTTTCCCAAGGCTGTGCTTTAGGCCACAGTGAAGTCTCACGTAGTTCAAGCTAGTGAATAGAAGACATATATTAGAATGAAGGTAAACCAATCCAACAAGCAAAGTGCAAATTAAAATAAATAATCGTGTTTTTTTACACTAAATATAGGAGGTAAAATAAGCTGAATGAAATTAAAACTAATGTTGAATAACATAAGATTCTACTTCTATAGTACAATTAATCATGCGAAACATTCACAATCCACATTAAACCAACACAACACTACATGCCATTAAAACGAATAATAAAAATAGTGCATACATAGCACCAGTTATTTTTTTCTTTTGAATAGCCATGATATTGTTGTAGAATGTAGTAATCTCAATAAATCCCGCGATCATAGTTTCATGGGTTTGATTTAATTATAAAAACGTATAAAAATATTTTTGTATCTTTATAATTAAAATAAACTAAGTGAATATGAAACCCCAATTAAAATGAAACACTTTCTTAATATGAATATAAGTGCAGTTATCGATAATTCATACAGTGCAAAATACACCACCCCAAATCCACTCAAACCAATTCCCAACTCAAAAATAATTCGTTAAGTATTGATAATAAACCCACCACCTGCGTCCGTAAAAGCAATAGTTACCGTAGTGAGTCGCTGGAGGGCGCTGAACCTGTCCTCCTGCGCGGCCGCCGACTTCTCAAACGCCTCGTGTTTCTTGATAAGGCTCTCCACCTCGTCGATGGTGTGACCCAACTCCTGCGACATCAGGTACGGTTCCTGCGCGATCAGCCACGCCTCCGCCACGGCCGCGTCGCGCGCGAATTGATACACTTCCAGAACTGGGGAGGTGTTCATTGAATATAAATTATGATAATGTTCTTACAGTGATTACTTACATCTAAAATATTATCAAAGTACAACACTATAAAAGATATTTTGACGCAATATTTATGTTAGTATACTTGATAAAATAGATTTTCAATGTAGAAAATGTTAAAAGTGACTTAGAAGCTTTGTAAACAAAGGTATTAAACTTGACAATATTGATTCTAGTATCTCATAAAATACCGATAAAATCGACCAGTATACATTCAGTTTAACATTCAATGTCTATACATTCAATAAAACGTCATGAAACTATTTAAAGGATTCATATAACTTTTTCTACAGAGATATATTGATGCCCGTACAAAATATCGTTACTTACTAAGCTGCAGGTTCTCCCAGCGCTCCTCCCAGCGTCGCAGCAGAGCGTTGCGCTGGTTGGTGAGCTGCAGCAACTTGTCCTTAATATCCGCTGATGCATAGTGCTGCCGCGCCAACAACTCCTTGCCCAGTGAGATACACGCAGAGAAGTTGTCCTCGCGCGTGTCGATCTCCGCTTTTAGAGACTGGTGGTTGTTCATGAGGAGTTCTACTCCGCTTACGTCTCTGTTTGGGATAAAATAGTTTTGGTTTAGCTATTAGGTTATATATAAGATTGCTCTACGGAATATTATCAAAGAAACATTTCAATAACTTTGTCAAAACCTGCTAGGAAGCAAATATTTATAAAAGAAAGTACATTTATTACGAAAATTGCACAAATGGGTATTATTGTTCAGATATCAAAAACAAAATTTTGTAATATACAGAATGTATAAAAATTGTTTTCCACTATAAATCATTATGAAATTTTCTAACATGCTTTTCCACAGTACTCTATACAAGATACTCCATTAACCAGACTAAATTATCCAATTATAGGGTTATATATGGAGAGTATGTAGTTGATAGTAAATACTGAGTACCAACCGTGGTTTCTCGCCAGTATTCATCTGGCGCACGACGTCGTCCATCCAGAGCGTGAGGTTGCGCACTTGGTTGAGGAAGCGGTAGAGATGGTCTGCGTCCTCCAGCTTGGCCTTGCGCGCGGCGCACGCGGCGTGCAGCGCGGCCCACGCGTCCGCCACCTCCGCCTCGCGCCGCGTGATCTCCGCCGCCTTGTCGCCCGCGTACGACGCGCCCAGCCGCGCGCACTCCGCAGAGATCGCCTCCACCTGCACCAACACCACACAGTTACCGCATTATTCATTAATCATACTCAGTTTATAAACCTATTTTAGTTATCGAATATTCTGTTCGTTTTGAACTTTTAAATTCATATAAGATAACTAAAATAGGTTTAAAAACTGACAATGAATAAGGCCGTTAGTATGTCTGTTTTTTATATCGTCACGATAAAATGACTACAATATTGTTAGGAGTATAGTACAACCATATAATTACAGTGCAGTCAAGATATTGCGACGCACCATCAATGTGACCCGGTTATATCAACCCATGTCTTACAGTCGCCGGTGTACTCACGTGGCGCACTATTTAACCAAGCATAGTACGAGTGACTTTTTGGTCTCAAAACCTGAACCAAATAGTTATATGCCACAGAAACATTTGTCTCGGCGCAGTGATCTTACGGCCTCTGTTTATCCAACTAGGTCACAGAGGCAGTGAAATGAGCAAAGCGTGTGGACTATACCTGTTGCTGCAGCGTGCTGAGGTCCTGCATGAAGTTGTAGTGCTTGCGCTGCAGCGCGCCCACGGAGATGGCGTCGCGGCCCAGCTCGTCGCTCACGCCGCGCGCCTTCTCGTTCACGCGCTGCAGCGTGTCCTTGCAGTCGTGGAAGTACTTGTGCAGCTCGCGAGACGCCGCCAACATCTGTATCACGCAATATTAATATTACCCACATACTTCTTAAAACACATATCTATCCAAATATTAACATTTGTCAACTTTTTTACGGGAGAACTGCTAATAAGACTGAGGCCTATATATTTTCACAAAAACGAATTGCGAGACGTTCTCCAGTCAGCTGCTTCTCGCAATTTATGCAAATTATTACAATTATATGATATATATATTTTTATTAATTAAATTATGAACACAAACAAAACATGACACGTCAAACTATAAAAAAGTGATTAACTTTATACCTGAGTCCTGGTCTCGATGAGCTCGAGCAGGTCCTGCCAGGTCTCCTTGAGGCCCTCCTTCCACTGCGCGATGGTGGCGTTGTCGGAGTGTCCCATGGCGATCATCTGGTCGGCGATGCGCTCGGCCGTGGCCACGCGCTCCGAGCCCACCGTCTGCGTCTCGCGGGCGAACTCCTTGAAACGCTCCCACAGAAGCTACGACAACAAAACAATATTAAATGGAAAGTCAAAGTCGGTCTATTTTTATTAATACCACCATAGATAGTGGTTGACTAATTTGAACATGCGCACTGCACCATACTTTGACGTATAAGTGGAATTATTTCGCATATGGTTCGTGTATCTGCCATTACCAAAAAACGATAAACAGCTTTACATTATTTCTATATTAGGCTATCCGAAACTTCGTCTGTCTACATACGTTCTAAATTGATAATCGATCTGAAACCCAAGACCAACCGAGACAAAGATTGACACATCTACATTTAAATTATTTCAATTGGTTAATTTTCACGATCCATACTTAGAGCTATAGATCGATTATATACTATCACCCCCCATCACCCAAAAACCCATTAAAATATATCTGCAACCAACCGTGACGTGATCGTAGTCCTGGCCGAGCTCCTGCGAGCTGGCGACCAGCTCCCGCTCGGTGATCCACTGCTCCAGGTCGTCCACCTCGCGGGACAGCTGGAACAGCCGCAGCGCTTCGTCTAGCTTGGCACGACGCTCGCCTGCCAGGTCCTTCAGCCCAGCGTATAGTTTGTCCACTTGCGATTGTTTTACTGAGATTTGTTCGCTGCAAAAGAATGTTTATGTTAGGGCTAGGTTGCTTAAGAAACATGTAAAAATATCAAATTGCTGTGATTTAGGTTATTACGAGAATAATGGCTGTAGCTGCACGGCGAAATTCTTTCAGGCTGCACCGTTCCGAAAACATGATACACATGCTGCCTTTCTTCGCGTCTTAAAATTCACTTATATTCACGCTGTATTAAACCTGAGCAACTATCAACACAGGACTTCATTAGGCCGTAGAAGTTGTCTGATTATGGCATGTAGAGTCATGGTGAAAAATATTATTTTATTTTACCAAATGATTCCCCCTATACTAATTGTAATTTCTCCACATACCTGAGCGGGTGTTCCTCGCTGGTGAGTTGGCGCACGGTCTCGCCGAGCTGGCGGATAGTCTGCGCGTAGTCGTCAACGGCCTGCTCCAGGATCTCGTGCTTCTTCATGAGGTTCTGCGCAGAGATCTCGTCCTTGCCGCGGTCCTCCACCATCATGTACAACTCCTGCTCGCTCATCCAAGCCTCCGCCTCATTGGCATCGAACAAGTACTGTTGTGCCTTCTCCCATTGGGACAGGTTGTTCTTGCGTTGTTCGATGGCATCTATAAAATAAACAATTGATGTAAATACTTTTTGTGTGATACTAATCCAAAGTATCAATTATTTTTGTTGGACGTCAATGTTAAAAAACAAACTGAAATGAATAACTCGGTAAATTAAATCTTAAATTAGTCTATTTCAAAATACCCAATATATCAATGATAAAAATTAACTCACCCTTAAGTTCTCGCCACCTCGCGGTAAGCTCATCAATAAGCTGCTTGAACTCGGGCGCTGCCTCATGTCCCTCGTCAATCAGCTTCTGTCCATTGGAGATAACGGTCAAGATCCTGGGCTCGTGGTTGTCGGTCTCAGTCTTCAGCGACTGGTTCTTCTTCTGGAGCATTTGCACGTTGAACAGCGAGTTGCCGTAGTCGGTGCTCGTGGCCAGCGGCATCTTCTCATGGATCCACAATTTCTCATCCTCGATGTCGCGACGGAATTGGAATGCTTCCTTCTTTTTAGCCAACTGGCGTTGACGCTCCAACAATGGCGCCTTGAGTTGCTCGAATCTCTGCTCGACGCACTTCTTCTTTTCCTTGATCTCTTCCATCTTGTCGGGCACCGTCTTCTGCAAGTATTCGGCTTGAGTCTCGAGCTCGGTCACCTGCTTGGCTTTCACGGCCATCTGTGTTTCGATCATCTGTTGTTTCTGCATCAGAATATTGACGGATGCGAGATCGGTGCCGGTGTCTGTATTCTCGATTTGCTTCTCGAGTTCGTTCATCCACGAGTCGATGTCATCGCAAGTCTGGTGCAGAAGTACCTCCCTGTTGGCGTCGAACAAGCGTTCGCCTTTCTCTTTAGTGGTGGTCTGCAGGTTCTCAAACTGGTCCTGCAGTTCGTGCATTTTCGGTGAGATAATTTCGACGAATTCGGGTTTCTGTTTCATGAGCTCTTCAGCAGCATTCTGTACGGCGAAGAGACGTTCCTTGTTAGCCGCGATTTCTGCTTCGAATGCTTGATGGCGGGTCCA
This sequence comes from Theretra japonica, assembly GCA_033459515.1. Classification (NCBI taxonomy): domain Eukaryota; kingdom Metazoa; phylum Arthropoda; class Insecta; order Lepidoptera; family Sphingidae; genus Theretra; species Theretra japonica. The sequence continues at coordinate 9,691,468 of CM065944.1, forward strand.
TTTGGAGTGGATAGTTTTAGCGGACCGGTAGGTGTCGTCCTGGGCGGTGACGTTCTTTTCTTGTACCCATTCGCCGAGCTCGTCGCAGTCCTGAAGGAACTGGTGGAGTTGGAGCTGGTCTTGGAGTTTCTCCATCTGTTGCAGAGCCTTGTCTCTGTTAGCGTTGCGCCTGGCCTCAATACTCTCGGCCTTGCGTTGGATCTTATCCGCGTCGAAATGTCTCTCTTCGACCAGGCGGTTGGCGAACTGTACCACTGAGTTGATCTTGTCGTCGTTGGCTTCCATGGTTGTAAGGAAGGCCTCGTGTTCTTTGATTAGATTTTCGGCTTGTTCCAAGTTGGTCGGTGGTTCGGTCTTTGCTAGCCTAAGGGAAAATAATGTAATTAGTCATTGGTGTTCTATTTCATACTTTTATATTGATTAACGACCAGAATTATTTACAATCCTAATCTCTATTATAACCTAACCCAAAAACAAAAAATAAAGAAAAGTTAAATATGGTCGTGTCTATTTTCCTTTAACGATTGGTCTATTTTTGAGAATTCTCATTACGGCATGTATGATGTAAAGTCAATATAGGTCGTACCGGTGTTCCTGGTGCGAGAGCAGCACCTCGGCTTGGCGCGCGTCTCTCTGCAGCAGCTGCAGCTCGAGGCTCTGCGCGAGGAGTTGCTGTCGGTTCTCCCACATCTGCTGCAGCTCGGCCCAGCCCTCGCGCAGCGCCTTCAGCCGCTCGCGCAGGAACATGTACTGCGGGTCGTCTTGGGTCGATGGTTCCTGTTACATATACATCACATATTAAGTTTGTACAATAAATTAGAGATGAAAACTATTTAGGATGTATGTCACCTATGGTACAAAATATTAAAGAATGATATTTATTAACACTGAATTTACACATACAATTTCTATTTTATTTATATTAGAGTGAGGGCACGTGACGATTTATATAATTACAAAATGTGACCAAAACTAAAAGTCATAATGTAACTAAGCTTTTGAAATTATAGTTACATACGCCATGAATTTATAATCCATATATTCAAATAAATAAATAGTATAATGTGACTACTAACGGCAGTGATTTTCTCTCCATACTCCATCATCTTGGCGTACTCGTCCTTGTAGTTGTCGATCTCCTCCTTGATGGTCTGGTGCTGCGACAACAGCTTCTCCGCTTCGGGCAAGCTTGAGGGAGTATCTAGAGAATAGCGGTACAATATGTTTTAATACATTCGAAAACAATACTAGGTTTTTAAGGTGAATGTCACTCATATGAGAGCGGGTAGGCAGTGGTTGCCACTTGTCTGAGTACCACTTCTTTGTCTCTTTCTGCCGGTAAGCGGCAATGTAAAGCCATTATAGTATTCCAACTTGAACGACATTATAGTGAATGAAATTACTGGACATTAAGCAATCTAACAAGCAATATCTTGAATTGGTCAATACAACCCATTGCTAATGCCCAGGCCAGTAACAAAAAAAAAACAATCAGAGACTACATTATTTTATAAATAATTTCAATTTCAATACAAGATACGACTACAAAGATTAAATTCCTTGGCAATACATACCTTCGGAGGCGACATCGGTCTGTGTCTTGGTGAGCCATGCCTGGAAATGGTCCACGGAGCGTAAGAAGCGGTGCAAGTCGCCCGCCTCCTCCAATTTCGCGTCGCGCTCCTTGAGCTGTTATCAAAACATAGAAAATGAACATTTGAACTACAAAAAAAAAAATATTAGAAAAAATATGTGGAACCAGCTGATAGCTGATTGTATCATATATTGTATTTTTCATATTGTTTATCAATTTCTCTAAACATTATCAAAGTAGGACACGTAACTTAATATTTTTACATGAAATTATCGTAAGAATCAATAACATAGTGGATTTAGAAATTGTTAACTAATTTAGTTTATTATTTAATAAAAATAGAATGCAACATTACATTTTCCAATTTAGAATTTCAATGGGCATTTGCTGATAAAATGATGATAGGCAAACAATAAATTAATGATACTACTGACCATCTGCGTGAGCTGGTCCCAGTTGTGGTTGATCTGCTGCACGCGGTCGCGGATGAGCTGCGCCTCGTCGGGGTGCTCGCCCTCGATGGCGTTGGCCTCGCTCTCCAGCGACGAGATGCGCGCCTGGATGGCCGCCAGGTCGCGCTCCATGCCCGACAGGCGGCGCTGCAGTGTCATCACGCCTGAACACACACACAGATATATAAACATTTAGCTATTATAGAGGAGCAGATACCGAGAATAAAATCTTATATACACTGCCCACGTACCAATCACTAGAGCTAGAGGGGAGATAATGCAACTGCATAGGAGTGCCAGAGAAAACAAATAAGTAAGAAAGCTGATATTGATTTATGAAATGGCAAATATCAAAGAGCACTCACTCGATTTAATATCGCAAAGTTCATAAAACAGCTATACTTACAAAACTATGTCAGTGATAGCTGTACTCTGGTGAATAGTTATAGTCTTACCGTTGAGGTCCATCTCGAGGTTGTCAGTTTGCTGCAAGATCCTCTTCTTGTCTTCGATCCATGAAACGGTTTCGCGGCATTCAATATGGAATGTCTGTACGCCCTGGGCAGATTTAAGGTCGTCCTTCTTGGATTCAGCCTGTGTAATAATAAAAGAATTAAATATAATTAATAAAATTAAATATAAAACTAAACGAAATCGAGTGTTAAGGTTAGCTCCATAGTTTAGGCATCAATATTCCGCTGAAAAGCGGATCTTGGCGCCGGCCGGAATATTCGCAGGTAAAACGAACTATATAGCACTACATTGACGTATTAAGCTTATGCTATCATCTCCAACAAAGTACTGTGTGACTACGCATGTACGAAACAGGTCCGCAGGAAACCAGTAAGAGGCAAGACAATGTCACTTCACTACATTATACATAGGAGTGACAGTGACAAACACACATGTCTCCTTTTGTTACAGATCTTTTATTCTTTGCTCTTCTAGTATAGTCTATATTATTATATCAATGAGGTACCTTTTCCCGGAGCGCGGACCAGGCGGAGTTGAGCGCGGCCTGTCGCTCCTGGATGCGCGCGGCCTGCGGGTGCTCCACGTGGATGAGCTGGCGCGCCAGCTGGTTCACCACGGCCACGCGCGACGCGTTCGCGTTCATCTCCTTGTCGAATCCGTCATATCTGTAATATAGCAAGTTATCAGTATACAATAGAGTAATAGGCACAATCTCCACTCTCAGGTATCTGAGATTAAACATAGTAAAGTTAATGATTTTTTCGATTAATCACTTCAAATTGCTTTATTCTAGGTTTATTTAAATATTTGTATGGCATTTGCATATACCGCATGTTATATTTGAAGGTCGATAACATTAAGCTGAAGTCTTTTGTATGTATATTTTTTTACAATAATTATGGCTACTATAAAGGGATACTTTTAACATTAGCTAATACTATCATGTGGCATGGTGGTATGATGGTATGATGTCGATGGTTAATCAGTGCATACCGGTGCTTCATGATCTCGACGTCGTCGATGTCCTTGGGCGGCAGCATGGTGTCGAGCATGCGGTCCTTCTCGGCGATCCACTGGTCGGCGGCGTCGGCCTCGGCCAGCAGCTTGAAGAGCGACAGCGCGTCCAGCAGGCGCTGCTTGCGCAGGCGCGCCAGCTCGGCCAGCTCGCCGTGCCGCGCGTCGATGGCGCCCAGCCGCTCGCGCACCTCCGCGCTCACCGCGTCCTCGGGGCTCAGCTCCTGCGCCTGCGCCACACAACACCACACAACTCCAACATTATTGCTGCACTTGCATTTGCACCTCCAAACTAAGCAATGGTTTTACGGCACCTATGTTTATATGTTTGCATTTATGATTATATCACACACCTGTTGCTTCAGCTGTTGGATGACGTTGGCGTAGTTCTTCAGCTCGTCGGTGACGTCCTTGTGTTTCTTCAACAGGCTCTGCACTTGGGCCTCGTCCACGCCGGTGTCTTCCGACGATACCAATCTGGAAACAAAAAAAATATGAATGCTTATTTCTTACTTATATTATGTCTAACAAAATATTTCTTGTAACATTAGTATCTAATATCTTAAAGTTACTTTTATTTCAAAGATCGTAATAACACATCAATGAAAAAATATTATCCTATAAACACATTTTGACAACTTATAAAACAAGCATATTTAATTTAAAAACTAAAAATCGATATTCTATCAATCGATAAAACCACAACAAAGCTAATACCTGAGTGTGTCGAGCATCCAGTTGTCGATGTCGTCCGCGTCGGCAAACAGCTGGTGGTAGCGCACCGCGGCCTCCAGGCGGTTCTTACGCAACGACACCAGGTCCAAGAGGTGGTTCCATTGGGACAGGATGTCGCGGAGACGATCCTGTGTATCACAATAACGATGAATAATAGAAAATCAATCATGAATTGAAAGATGTATACGATATATTACAAATAAGTCGATACATAAGAAATCGTAAAATACTAAATTTTTTGTACGTTAATCCATTACAATTGAAATAATAAGGTGCACAGCTTCTGTCCAATCCACTCTCACAAAATACCCAACCTTTCGGGTGCAGCGCGAGGCTCATCCACTGCTTACATACCTCGCGGCGTCATCTAACCATCAACCTAGGGGCCTATATTGACTTCCTTGGCGGTTTCTGAAGTATCGATATGTAACATGCGGAGTGTATATAATAAGTAGTAAGTAGTGTACCTGTATGCGGTCTGCGCCGAAGTGTCCCTGCGAGATGAGCTCGTCGCCGACAGCCGCCACGCTCATGAGCTGCGGCTCGTGCGCCATCATGTCCGCCTCCAACGCCTTGTGCTTCGAGATCAGCAGGTACACTGCACCAATATTACGCATATTATTATTACCAGCCTACTATTATTAACGGTTAACAGATAAACAACTGACAACCACAACTTATATTCAGTCTCTATAATTGTACACGGTTTTGACCTATATACAACGCGTTGTTGTATTATAATGAGTGAATTAATAACTGAACATTAGTCGGACTTATCGCTGTTCCAAGCAGCTATTGTATATCTTAGACATACCAAAAGCATAGAAAGTAGCTACTTGTCTAATTACACGTACGCGTATAAATACGTGTAAAGGTGTCTTGAATATGCTAGTCAAAAATATTCATTAAAATTTAAATTATTCATTAAAAAATAACACCACACTCTGATAAATAGAGTAGTGTTGAAAATACATAATATACTAATATTTCTAGCAAATAAAACGGACCTTCAAAAACAAATATCAAGTTTACACAACTAACCAGTAGTAAGGTCGTGTCCGATGTCATCCACGGAGACGATCTGTTCCTTCTCCTTGATCCAGTTCTCCTCGTCGGCCATGTCCCAGTAGAACTGCCACAACTTGCGGCTATCTTCCAGGCGCTTCCTGTACATCAGATATAAATATGTATTCAATATTTTGTAACTTTATATTAATTCGGTAGGTTATAATGTGAGGAAGTGTTTATTATAGTTTTGGTTTATTACTGCTGATTGATATATCTTTATTCGCGTGGATGATGTCGATAGTTCCGCAATGGTATACATTGATATGGACAATTCAAGTTTAATTAGATTGATCACTAAAGATCAATGCCCTTTTATCCATTTACCTTTGTTACAAAAGTATAAAGGCATTGATATTTGATTTTCCACCCCATGACCGCGAAAAGAGTTTATTTTAAAAATAACCCAGTTTTTTTAAATATTACGAAGAAACTTAAGCACTAGGGTCTAGTGACTAGATGATCACAGTCTTTTCTTATATTCAACCCATGTTTGTATGTATGAAATTATCTAGGAAATAAACCAGCCTATTTGTAAATAATATTTCGTTTCGATTGATATAGTTTCCCTGTGGGCAGTCATGAAGAGAGACAGAAAAAAAAGAGAGAGGCTACATACCTGCGTTCGACGGCAAGATGCACGAGCTCTGCGTACGCGTTCTCGAGCTGGTGGATGCGGTCGACGGTGACGGCGGGGTCGCAGGGCCGGTAGCCGCCCTCCTCCTGCTCCAGGAACCGCTGCGACTGACCCACCACCACCTGCACCACAATTATACCATTCTAATATTCTACATTATTTCTCATTTTCATTTTGGCATATACTTGTGTTTCTTGTGCGAAATGTATACTGCGAATACAACTTTGAAATATACTTTAATATTGTACGTACATATTTACGACTTATTGACTCTACATTAACTTAAGCGTACAATCTTATAAGACCAGAGTGCAATATCAATCACCATTTCAAACATATATTTTCACAAAACTTAAATCGTTAACTAACTAAATTTGGGAACCTTGGGAACATAAACTACATTCACCAAGTCCACTGTTCAAACGAGTTATTGGTATGTTTATAATTTTGTTTTTAAACAATTTTGTTCCTGAAATATTCGTTCAATATAAAAGTATTACCTACTGTCCTTAATTTCATTTAAACTATTAGATAACATTAAAATCTAATCGCAACACAAGAGTCGTACATTTGTTTCGAATCTATGGCATGTGTGTGTGTATCTTAAGTTTAATGATAGCAACGTGCGTGACCTTGACTCGTTCCCCGAGCACGTTGATGTCCGCCTCGACGAGCGCGTGTTTCTGCAGCAGGTCCTCCACGCCCATCAGGTGCTTGCCGTAGTCATCTGTCAGCAGCCGCATCTTGATCTCCTCCATCGAGTCCAGGATGTATAGCATCTCCTGAATCATATAATGTCATAGTTTAGGAAAAGGTACTTATGAAATACTTGGTGTTACTGGTTAGATGGTATTAATGATCTTTATGGAGCTGAAGATTTAAATAAGGGCCGATTGGAGACTTTTGAAATCCTAGTTTGAAGAAACCAATACTGATAAATATTATTGTATTTGAAAATACATAAGCGTATACTGAAGTGATTTATGTAATATTTTTATCAACTGTAACAAATTCGTGTATTTCATATTCACTTTGAGAAGGAGTGTATAGCATCCTTCATGTGTATTGATTTACACCATTTTAATTAGGATATTATGTCCAGTTTATCGGTTCCAACACAAAATATATTTTCGACGTTACTGTTAAGAAGATAGAGGAGTATATGGCATGCGATATAGATGATGAGTAATGACCTGGAAGTTCTGCTGCAGCTGCAGCGACAGCTCGAGTCGTGCGCGGCGCGCGCGCAGCAGCTCCAGCAGGTAGGCCCACAGCCGCAGCACGTTGTCGCGCCGCGCACACACGCGCTCCATGTCGTGGTACCTGCACACACACACACACACCATGTCACTCGCGCTACTGTACCACCCTACATATAACTTCTCTACAACACCCCTGAAAATGTATGCGACATAATCCGCTGGAAATCACACCGAACAATTATTTCGGGTTGGCGAACTTCACATACCTTAGATATTCTTGTAAATATCTTTGTGGTGTAAAATTGCCAACGATATTACATCATATAACAAATAGGACCACGCAAAATTTTTCAAAATAAACTGGTTGATTTGATTACCACAGAATGGTGGTTGGGCTGATCTTAAATATGCAACAAAATAAAATTTCAGTGGCCATATTGATATTTTCAAAAACTACCCCAATTTTTTTTAGGAATGCTCATTAAAAGAACATTAAAGTCAATACGATCATTTCTAATGGTAAACCAAGCTCACCTCTCGGCTTGCAGCTCCGAGCAGACGGCGACTACCGCTTGCACGCGCTCCTCGTACGCGAAGATATCTGTCTCGATGGCTTCGTGCTTCTTGGCAGCGGCCTCCACGGCGGCCAGGTCGAACCCGAAGTTGTCCTGGCTCACCAGCCGCTGGTTCTCCGACAACCATGTCTCTCGCATCTGGGCTTTGCGGTTGAATCTGGAACAAAGTTTTACTGTACTGCTTCAGCCCATAAACGCCTGTTTATTGTTTTTTTTTATATATTAATTTACATTTTTCCTTCAATTAAATTTAAAATGATATGTAAAAATCAAGAACAAACGATAGATATGTGATAAAGGTGTGTTACAATGTTTAAATATAGAGGTGACGTCATATCGCAGCAGACGATATTTCTGTATGAATTATTGCTGCTCATATTACAATACGTTTTACACCATTTTATAGATTGTTTGAAACACAATAACAATATAACAGCATTATTAATGATCCCTGTCTAATTATGAGTAGCAAATGATTAACTTGAATTGTTGCGTTTAATTAAAAATACATACATTACTATTTACGTAACATTATCACTAATGAATGCGTACTAAACGTACACAATTTGAAATCATCATCATCATTATTTCGCGCGAACAGACTGCTAAAAATATGTATAGTACCTGGCAGCGAGTTGCTCAAGTTTCTCCTGCCTGATGAGTTCCTCCCGGAGCGCGAGTTCCCGCTCGTGCTCGGCCTTCTCGAGGCGCTCCCAGGCGCGGTTGATGTCGTGGATCATGCGGCCCTCGCGCGGCGTGTACGGCTTCTGGTTGGCGGCGCGCATGCGGGACTGCAGCGTGAACAACAACACCTCCAGGTTGCCCTTCTCTACGAACCTGCACCACAAAAATATTAAGCACTATATCAGCCAAAAGGGAATGAAAGACGTAAAGTGGGAGGGAAAGAAACACCACGTCGACTACTGCTAAATCAGAATCGAAAATCGTCTCGTAAAAAAAGTGACTTCCCTTATTAAATATTTCATGATCACTTTTATCAGATAATATACTTAACGTGGCAAATATACTAACTTAAATGCAAGAGTTTTAAACAGCATCTATTTATACCAATACCTATACATATTATTTTGTAAATAATGATATTTCTCCCAGAATTTGATGAGAATTGTCTATTTTTATTTATTTATTTATTTGAATAGTACGATTATACAAAATCAATTACACTAATCAATAACTATAAAAATATTATTAATGATAAAACCTATAAACATACTTGAAAGCATTGTCATCAATTATATTCCGTAATTCATATTTAGTTAAATTATAATCATAGTGACATACTTGGGCGGTTTCTCCACAGTGCGGTAGTTGGCGAATTGTATGAGCTGTTGACGGACGCCCTCCAGAGAGTTCGCGAATGTTCTGTCGCCGAGTGCTTCGATAGTACGCTCGATCCATTGCAACAGGTCACTGGAATAAGACATTATATTTTAAATTATATTAATAATTCAAAAATTCACAACACCCAGACCCCAAAACAAAAAGGATCATGTAATTGATTGGCATATAAGCTGTAGTCAATATTGGTAGCCGACCATCTATATACGAGTATATAGATCGTCTATATATGTTTGTGTACAAATATTGCAAATCATTAACATTTCTTAAGAACGTACTACTCGTATTGTAATTCCAATTAAATTTTGTCGACAATCGAGTATTGTCTAAAAAAATATATTCCAATAGCGTACTTATTTGCAAAGTACCATCCATCCATCCATCCATCAGCCAAAGGAAGTCCACTGCTGAACATAGGCCTCTCCCAATGATTTCCACAGTGACCTGTTGGAGGCAGCCTGCATCCAGCGACGTCCCGCGACCTTTACCAGGTCGTCTGACCACCTAGTGGGTGGACGTCCCACGCTGCGCTTTCCGCTTCGTGGCCTCCATTCGAGAACTTTTTGGCCCCATCGGCCATCAGTTCTCCGTGCTATGTGCCCCGCCCATTGCCACTTCAACTTGCTAATCCGCTGGGCTATGTCGGTTACTTTAGTTCTCCTACGGATCTCCTCGTTTCTGATTCGATCTCGTAGGGAAACCCCGAGCATAGCCCTCTCCATAGCTCGTTGAGTGACTTTGAGCCTCCTGATAAGGCCCATAGTAAGAGGCCACGTCTCGGTGCCGTATGTCATCACTGGTAACACACAACTATCGAAGACTTTCGATTTGCAAAGTACGGTAACCAATAACCCTACCTTGTATATTAATGTTACAGGTAGCTACAATCGTGGCTGAACCCGGATATCGTATCCCTCGGGAACTCAATCATAACACGCCGTACTCATGCGATTATTGGGCGCAAATTGTTACCTCCGGGTTAAATTAATTCAGAGGTCATGGCTCTTCTAAAAGCGTTTTACAAGGACAGATATAATATAATAATGGTAACAATATTTTTTCACATACATACAAACAAAATGTATACATAAACATCACACCTCTTTCCCAGAAGGGGTAGGCAGAGGTGCAACCAGGACACCCAGGTTTCGCCTTAATATGTGATCCGTTCCACGATGTGATGGGGAACGAACCTATTGCCATATCGGGCAAAAAATCCCGAGTACGGACTGATAATGAATAGAAAAATGGAATATCTCTTTGCCCGACCCGGGTTTCGAAACCGAGACCTCAGCTTGTAATCGTACCGTGGTACAACTACGCTACTGATTCATATTTTTTGATCGTTTTGAAAATATACCACTGTTATGTCCTAAACCCACACCAACATCGAGTCTTGTGTCGTGGGTATCAGAAACTACGAGAGACTTTTTGGTTTCACAAACACCCAGACCCGAAACAAATACCTGTGGATCACACAAATATTTGTTTTGGTGCAGGATATGAACCCGTGGCCCGTCGTTTAACACAGGCGGCGTCTAACCAACTGCGCCACGGAGGCTGTCAGAGTATAGTATATAATCAATATAGTAACATAGTATAGTACATACATAAGCTGACCTCGATACGCGATACACTGAAGCAATACGCTAGGGTGTACAGTGGCTATGTGGACGTGCTGGTGCGAATATGCTACTCGTACTATCAGTAAATTTTTTTTTTACACAATTTTAGACTTAATAAAAAAATATTCCCAACAGTCACTCATAGTCCTGACACCACATTAAGATATAAGTCTTGTGTCCCCGATATCCAATTATGACGGAAAACGGAAACGACGAGACTTTTCGGTCTCTCAACACTCAGGCCCTAAACAAAAACGAATGCGTGCGGAAATCGAACCGGCAGTCTTTTGATTCCAGCTGGCTCTCATTCAACTCCACCACGGAGGTTATTACTAAGCAAGTGTTATTACCTGGTGAGCGACTCATATTCATGCATCATCTTGTCGTTCTCCATGGCGATGCCGACCACCTTGCCGATCCTCTTGCCCTGCACCGTCTCCTGCTTCATCTTGCTGAAGTAGTGGTAGTACGTGACCACGTAGGTGATGATCGACTTCTCGTCGGGGTGGTCGACGGCGATATCTTCACAAATTTAATTATGTAAAGTACACATTTATATTTTTGATGGGAAAGAAAAAAACGACAAAGCAAATGGTACAACTTATGACAGGTTGCTTGGGTCAAGGTAAACACAATAACAGGGATAAATAAAAATCATATCGACAATAAATCTATCAAAATTTAAAAGTAAGGACATGTATGTATATTTAAATATCATATTAAGATAATGTATATACATTTTATGGAACTCCGCTCTAGAAGCGTTAATACAAATCTTCAGTAACCAACCTTCAGCGTCCAACAGCTTGGTGAGTCCGAGTTTCTCCTCAGCAACGTTGAAGGCATTGTTCAGGTTGTGTATCGGATTGCTTCTGTGGAGTTTCTCGAACTGTATGAGGTCAGGTCTGTGCTTGTGTATGATGGCGTTGAAGGCCAACCCGTCTCGCCAGGACGTGGTGAAGTTGCGCACGTTCACGTTGTTGTAACCTGCCGTCTTCATTTGACACCACAGTAGCAGGGCGTCTTTGGCTGATTTCGTCTCTTTATTGTCGGTTTCTTCAATAGTGATGTCTTGAATCTGTAAATTGTAAAATATTACGTAATCGCCGCTCTTGTTTATCACGTTAACGAATAGGCTTTTTAGTTTCATCTGCTAATGCGAAAGTATATGTTATGAAAATAATTTATCTACGAGATACTTTTCGTAAATTATATGTAAAAGATTTTATAAGAGTCACATACGTATTATCTTAAATGAAAAAAACTGAAACTGAATTACGAGTATTATGAGAACTTACACATAATAAACAAATACACTACCTGGAAACGCAGAATGATGGTCCAGATAAGACCGAGATTGAGTCTGGGGTTTCCGTCGACGATGTCGTGGGACCCCATGTTCTCGAGATGCACGCGCTGTTCCCGTAGGAACTGCAGCGCTTTGTCCACGTTCTCCAAGCAGTGAATACGCATCTTGCCTTTTGTAGGACGAGGCTGCGAAAAACAAAACCGAATTACTCAAATTAAACATCAAATTAAATACTAGAAAACATAAATATACTGAAATTGTATGGACTTGAGCTCGACTTTTAAAGTACAAAAAAAAAATTATTCAAATTCCCATAACAGAAATGTTCACCTAAGTAATACAATATTCCATCAGTTATTGTAAAATTAATAAAACTTAAATTCTTTCTGAACATGAATTCTTATTTGAATCATTTATTTATTAAATTCCATTTCGATTATTTTACGATATAACATTTAAACTCTGATATAAAGCTAGCAATTCGATTTACGACCGCAATAGATTTCCCCTGCGTTTTAATTTACTTGACACACAGCATCGTATCTCTATTCTAGGTACGTTTCACTGCGGCACTCGCCACAGTCCAATAAGTGTCAATGCAACGTTCGATTGCTTTTGCTTTTTTATTTTATTTCTGGTGTTCATCTACAACTGCAGATGTTTTTTCATTCATATCGATCAAATTGTACACAGCGATTAACGCTTAGAAAACTTTCAACAAAGACTATTTAGATTTTCTATGTTGTTTATTTGGTTCTCGTTCATTCTCTGGTACAGCAACAATTTCGTAATTAACTTACTTGTTCCTAAGTTCGACCTAACAACAAATCTTTTATGATCGACGTGATAAATATGAATTATACCTATAACCTATGCATAATATTTCACAAACTATAATTTGCATTACACGCTCCAATTTCAGTTAGCATACGACTAATTTTAACGCGAACAGCCATGAGCCGAATGTTATATTTTGAACCATCGCGTAGGTTACCATTGTTTGATCAAACAAACGGTCTAGTGTGAAGGAAACTATAAATTAAGGAAATTACGAATAGGGAAATTCAAATCAGTTTAAAATTATTTTAATATCACGTTTATATGCCACGACGCTTAATTGGTATTTGAATAAACTAATTAAATAATAAGTACACTTTTAATTAAAGTGAGAATGCGTACTGTCATCAAGTTCATATATACGACGAAAAACCGCATTGGAAATAATATAAATTGGAATATTATTTGCTGTATTTACGAGCTCTGTGTTTTTTTAACTTACGATTCACTTAAGCTTTTTAAAAAAAATAAGAATATTGCAAAATTGGTTTTAAGTTTCCTGATTTGGCCATAATACAACCAGTTAAAAGTTTCAGTGCGTAGTTAAAGCGTAGGTAAAGTTGTATACACACCAGTCTCTCTCCAGACAACACCTCCAGGAGCTTGATCAGCATTTTGCCGTCCCTCATGTCCACGTACAGATCGCCGATACGGCATCCGACGCGGACTAAATGCGAATTTACCCATTTTTGAAATGTCTTCTTCTGTACGCTCTCTCGTTCGTCTGTCGGAAGAAATGTATAGGTTACATTCCGATATTAACATTGAAAGAGTGACATTCATCAAGAAGATCCAACAACAGCAATAGATTTATGAACGATAAGCAAATGTAAACAGTGCAATGGGACGAGTGAATGGTACAACTAAATTTACCTAATGAAATACATAAATTAACTTAAACTCCTCTACAAATTAGTAATCAATGAACGGACCTGAAGGACCCAAAAAGTAGTGCACGTAAAGCACGCTCATTTATTATAGGGTGAGAAAAACACTTTATAGAAAAACAGTAGGGAATGTTAACACAATAACCGCCAGTGAGGTCGACCGCGTTGCGGCGACCAAATCGCGTGTATTGTAGTCTGCCACTCCTGCACTGACGGTAGCGAGCCGAGGGATGATGCCCGCCCGTTCAGAGTCGCCATCGCTATTGTAATAACTCACATCAAGACAATACGGCCTAGGTGTAGTGTTCGGAAAATAATATGTGTAATTCGAGACGAGGATCAGATTGCGATTCGCACGCTTCCGAGCGGAAAGTTTAGTCCTAGATGTGCAGGATGTTGTGTTGCTACTACATTTTTATTGATTTTATTATAGTAGTTGACATCAGCCAAACGTATTAATTCCGGATTCGTTATAAATACAAACATAATTAAATTAAAAACAAGGGAAAAACTCCTAATATTCATGTACCATTTGCACTTAACCAACCAACTAATAACCTCGATAAGTTACACCGATCACACAAATAATTAATTTCAATCACACTTGTCGATGATCCACAATAAATTGAAACAACGCACCAATTAAAACTATTATTAACAACACGTCAACAAACGTAGATAAATCACAAATTCACAGCGCGACTAACCTCGTAGTTCTATCACAACCTTATCATAGTACACTTCTAAACCGGGCACTTCAATATCCACGCCTTTTTTTATTAGATCGTAACACTCGGTGGATGTCATGTCGCCAGCAACCAGAGGCGACTGAAACATACCAGCACCAAGCGAAAGACGGGAGGAATTAGAGCGACAAAATTCAACTGGTCACTGGACAAGGATATTCGATACCAACGCTACAGATGTCGACAACTTTAGGACCGGTTTTATTAATTAATATTGATGCTCTCTAACATCACTGATTCTGCATTTAATGGACATTCTTTCCACAGATATGTTTGGTTAATAACAAGGAAATATGTATGTCGCTAAGCGACTATCTCGCTGCTTGTACACTTCAGTCGCGAGATCTGATTGGGCAAACGAGAAAATTCGTGAGTTAGATAACAGCTTGTACAACATTGATAAATGCGGTATCAAAACACCTAGCAGATATTTTAAACAAGAAAAAACAGTATTCTATGACAACAAATTATATAACTTTGTATAAAGATTCGACCACCGGTTATTGGGCCCTGCAGTTAAATAAGGAAAAACGGAAGTTGTGGTTAATGCAAATTCATGATAAGCTAACATTGTTACATATAAATATAAAGACAGGAGTTTATTTATACTAAATAAATATGTCAGAGAATGCCCCGGTCCCAAACCTCTGCACCATTATCTGCTCTGCCAACAATAGGATCTATTAATTCAATGTTTTTGTAAGATAAAGCCGCTCGTATGATACAGTTCAACAAACTATTAGGCTATTCAGAATGCCTCAAACCTGTTTCAATTCGTTTTGTAACGATTCTTAAAACTAATACTTTATCTATATTGCTTTCGATGTTAACTGCGGCCGTATCATACTTATATTAGCTTCTTATCAGGATTTGTAGTATGTACTGGCAAGTTGACACACATTCGTCTACCAACACACGGCAATCCACATCAAATAGAGAATTAATCGCTCTTTAACAAAGCATGTAGCAATTATTTTTCTACCTGCATCAAATTGTAATTCATTCTTAAACAATATTACAAAATGCAGTCATTCTCGTGATACACTATTTAAAAAAAAAAATTGTCACTATACATTTGGTAAGTGACTATAGTAACTCGTATAACCGGTTATTTTTTTAATACATAGCGGTTGTATAAATAATATAAGTGAGATGAGAATATGCGGAAAAGTAAAGAATGAAATGCCGGCAGTGGAGGTGACGCTAAAGAGAAAACGTTTGTTAATATAAAAAAATAATCCCACGAAGCGAAGTCAGGCCAGAACGCTAACTAATTTCATATAAACGAGATGCATAACCATAATAGTGAATTCTCATGGTGCTGACTGGTCTACTGCCAAAACTTTATTTTATTTTATTGGAACTACGAAAAAAACTTAGCATTGTGGCATTATTGACCGCTACAATACCACACGATTTTGCTGCATTTTACTTGGTTGCTGTGGCACTTTTTGGACTTAAATGAAATCGAGTATCAAGTGTAGGCCAAGACTACCAAACTGAACCAATCAAGATATCACGAATTGTTATTCCAGTGGGGCGCTTCAATTTCCTTATGAGTTATAACGTTGCCTCTACCAAAACAGCGTCGTTAAAGCGCATGCATCCAAACATTACTGTTCTTACGATAAACGGATTTTTAAAAGCATATTCTCAGATACAATACAATATCTAATTAAATATATAGGATTCATGTCATGCACATTCATATCAAAATAATGAATGCCCGAATAAGATAACGCAACAGGTACCGTGAAAGGGGGCAGGAAGGCCTATCTTATATCGTCGTTAAGAGAAATTGGTGTTCTCACCTGCAAGCGCTTTAATGCGCGATCGTTCGTAGAGCCTCGAGGATGAATTGCCGCCATCGTACTCAAACTCATCGATGATCTCCTGGCCGTGGCCGATGGACGGGTCCCAACGGGACACCGATATGTCGGTCGTCATCGCGACCAACTACACCTCACCACGCCACGCTCAAATGTCTGTCGACAAAAAACAATCGTAAAAATCGGTCCGCCAACTCGCACTACTGGCTAGTGGTGGAGTCACTGGCCTAACCCCTCTCATAGTAGTCTCGTTTGTAGAGGACGCCCGTGCCCTGTAGTGAGACGTATATTGGCTGATACCGATACAGAAAAATCGGTATAGAAATAATAGAGAAGTCGGTGAACATACTTTAAAAAGACACACAAGTGAATACAAAGAACCTCCTCCTTCAAAAATCAATTAATTAATCACGATTCTCAATGGCTTGTCGTAAATCATTATTATGGCTAATACGGTAGCTTTTTGGGTCAATGAACTGCAATCCAGCCAATGAGACAAATCAAAACGGAATGGAATGCCGGCAGGTATTTTGCGTTGAGCTATAAATATTAGAAATAAGAACTATAAGTATAACATACGGGACAGCCCCAAAAAGAAAAAAGTCATGACAAGGAATTACGTTTTAATTAATTAACTAACTAATAACAAA
This sequence comes from Theretra japonica, assembly GCA_033459515.1. NCBI lineage: Eukaryota > Metazoa > Arthropoda > Insecta > Lepidoptera > Sphingidae > Theretra > Theretra japonica. The sequence continues at coordinate 9,708,458 of CM065944.1, forward strand.
TCAAATAGAATAGAATCTGGGACATGATTCACAAACAAATACCTTATTGATAAAAACGTTTCATAACGATTATTAATTTTGGTATTAAAAATCTTTCTAATAATATAGTAAATTATACATTTTATTATATAGATATAAATTTAAATAAAGTCACTACATTTTCAACTATCGCGCACAATTAACACTGCATTTCTATTCACCAATAAAATTTTACAAACTCCACAAAGTATTCTGTATATTTATGTTACTTTAAATGACATCATGAAAGCGATAAGATTAGATAATGTTTCAAGAGACTAACAACCGCACCTATAATAAGTGGATGTTCACATGAATCGAAATTGAATCAGAACGTAATGTCAAATAACTCTTGCAAACTATTAAATTACACACTTGAAAAAAATTACATGCTATCTATGCCAATAGCAATATTTCGAATATATTTATTTATTAGACATACCAACAGCATACACAAAATCACATAAAAAACAGACTTATCAATAATTAAAATCTAACGCATATGCCTTTTAAAGGTTTATATGGCATTCACAAAAAAATAAACAAAAATTTGCTACTATGTTCAACCTACAATAATATGAATTAAATTAAAACTATATGATCGATACAAAAAAATAAAATAGTAAAAATAAATATATTGATTTTAATAATGAGTAAATTTTTCTACGGTATGTAAGTCCGCCAACCCGCACTAGGCCAGCGTGGTGGACTATATGGCCTAACCACTCTCAATCGTACTCTCGATTGTAGAGGAGGTCCGTGCCCTGCAGTGGGTCGTATATGGGCTGATACAATAAAAAAATAATGAGTAACTCAAAATTTAAAACAGATACTTGAGTAAATTTCACACTGCACTTACTTTCACACATAAAATGGGAAAAGACTCATCAGTACGACTTGCATGAACTGATATATCAGTTCTATCCTATAGGATAAATATGAGACTCATAAAAAAACAATTAGTATTTCTCGAACTATTAAAGTAACTTCCAAACAAGAAAAGTCACAGCGGTTATCACGAAGCTTAAATTGCTAAGAATCAAAATAGTAAAATCGTTTTTATCGCATCAAAATCGAATGGCATCATGAGATTTCTACCAGGACAAATACGTGGGCGATTTCTAAAGTGGATTACAAAATACAAAGTAAGACTACAAGTCTAGGCAACATTTAGAACCATTACTCTATTTGGTCGTGATGTTCGCTACAGATTTCTTAAAGCTTATACCGCTATTAGCGATTGTTTGTAAGTTGTTATTTCTAAACTCACTCAAGTGGAATTGAGTTTTAAATTGACAATAGTAATAAAATCAAGCAGAATTACTAAATTACACTCATCAATTTGTAATATGCAACATTTAGATTCTATTGTTAAATCAAATAATTTAGATCACTTATGTTCTATTCAAACGCCTTTAGTTTGGTTTCAGTATTCTATTGTATTGTATCAGCGCCAGTACGCCCCACTCCAGGACACGGGCCTCCACCACAATAGAGATACCCCTTATGTCGATTGTAGTTGAGAGAGGTTGTTTCAGTAATTTATTTTATATTTTAAATTACGCCAAGTAGAATAGCCTAACATTAATTTTGTGTATAATAACATCAGTGCTTTCAACCACCAACGGTATTGGTATCTGCATATAATTTCACAAGAATAGAGATTACCAACGTCTGCACGGTACACTAGACGTTGCGTTACGTATGATTCATGATCCAAATGTGTACACGAATCCGTTACTATACTACTTTCATGTTTATGAATAGCATTCCTTTGATTAATCTCTTGAACAGCACTCTGTTGAACATTTTGCGGCTTCGTGGAATTAGACACTTGACCAAGAATTATTAGAATAGACAAGCACTTAACATGCTCAATACGAGCCAATTCACTATTGTCTCTAAGTCTGTATGATTACAACGATTGCTCTTATAATTTGCAACCTTGTGAAGATAAGAGATAATAAAGTCATTTAACTGAAGTTATAAAATTATTTACATAATATTACATACATACATAAATTCAAGCCTCATTCTTAGAAAGAGGTAGGCAGAGGTGTTACCAGGACACCCACGCCTTTCATACATATAGTATTGCTATGAGTACATTGAAAGTAAGTAAGAGAGAGACTCAACGGTCTTCATGAGATTAAACTTGTAGCTTATTTCCAGAGAATTCAAATACTAGTTTCAAAAAAGTCCAACTAGCCATCTCGGAATGTTTTTCGAAGAATTATGTTCGTAGAAACATGGCTATTTCAAAGTTATAAAACAAGTGCTCAGACACACTAATACTCCACACTTAATTATGTTAGAAACCTCAATAAAAACTCAATAAAATTGTCCCATACTTTTATGGTTCGATCAGTGTCAATAAATATTTATGGATCAATCTGGCTCGTAAAGTTTGCCGTGCCATAGTTCGACGTTGGACGTGATAATACATCCGACCGAACTCCGACCTTCTAGCACAATGGCCCAAGTTTGTCGACGAAGGCCCCTCGCATGATTCTCCACACAATACTGCAATATTGGAGACACTAATGGCACCAAATGGAAGAGTCGACCTGAACAACCGGCACATTTCAGTGGCCATGAAGTGTTAGATCCAGTAATGGACATTTGATTAAAAATGAAAGTATAAAAGAGTAGGTGCTATAATCTAGGAATAAGAGTAATACAGTGTAGTACCTATTAGTATTATACGTATATAGTAAAGTTACATTTCAATTTACTTTTCATCTATGTGCTTACAAATTGTATAAAGGCACTCATTGTGCAATTGGTTTTAATTAATAATAATCTACCGCAAGTAATAAATTGTGGTTATTACTAAGGAGTCAAGTTCGGTCCTAAAAATAAATCGGGTCAAAGTTAATCTTCACGCCTACAACGAACTTTTAATAATTGATTCATTTTTTGGATTTGTCCTTAGAAAGTGCCTAGCATCATATCTTAATTTCGGCCCTAAATTTCAACTTTGCATAATTTTTAGCTGTAAATACGTTCTTACGTCGTAATAATTAAGAATTAAGATATTAGACATATGATAATAGCAATTCTCAAGTTAATCTTTACGTTACCACAAATTTTAAACGCCACCACATTCGTGACCACAAATAAAATGGCAATTCAAATACGAGTAGTTCCAATGTTGAAATTAGTCAATGAACGAATATAATTTTCGTACGAAGTGCAACTGTGTTATTCTCAGCCTTCTCATGCGATGCTATTTACAAACATTTTGCGTAAGCAAAATAATAAAAACTTTTAGGACTTTACATGGGAATCAAATATAAATATACATAAAAATAGTGGGCTAGGTTCGTGTCAGCGTGCCGCACCGCTAGCACGCGACGTTCCCTTCGCTAGTTCGAAGGACTACTAAGGCGGGCGGCGGGATGCGCGGGCGCTGAGCCGGGCGGACGCCGACACGAGGGCGTGTTCAGAAAGGTGTGAGGAACGGCGCGCTCCGAAACGCGTTGGTCCGCTATAACCTCCCCCTCTAAGTCACTGGCTCGACTCGAACGTGACTTGGGTGGTCGCCCACGACGGCGCTGATGCCGAATTACAGAAGCTTTTCGTACATACGGAGTAAGAGCGCTGGCATGGTACTTCCCTCTTACTACTCCGTTACTGTCCACTACTAAATAGGACGTCGGACCAATGGTTTGTGACACCCGATACGGGCCCTCCCGTCTTGGAGCAAACTTGCTAGTAAATCCTTTGGATGCCTTGCTTAACGGGTGTGTCTCCACAAGTACGTGGTCCCTCTCCTTAAATGGACGAAAATCTCGTCGGCGCCGGTCAGCAACCGTCTTACGGATATCTTGTTGTTCTTCGATTACTTCGTCCTCTAGCATGCTGCCTATCTCTTTTCGCATCATCTGCTTTTTCGCAGAAGTAACTCGGTATGGTGGAGAAGAAATAGGAGGATGATTATCAGTATCAATCCGGTGGACGGCAAAGGAGGTGGGCTCTCCCCCTTGTTCAAAGATATTACAATTCTTGTTTAGTAGGGACAACAGTTGCGATTTTTCATAAGGTGTCAATAATATTCCTTCATCCTCGCGGATATCCACAACTGAGCAGGTAAGTGTCCGCAATGGTCTATCTTCAAAAATAATAGACTGAGGAGTCCGATCGTGTCTCACAAACCATGTATTAGCGTCAAAATCTAACACCATGCCAACTTCCTGAATAAAATTCATTCCTAACAGACTTTCTGTAGCATTTGGCAACATGATAAAACTGACAACTAGCGCTACTCCTCGCACCTTGACACTAACGTGCGCTATTTCAACAATTTGCGCAGCAATTCGCCCATCTGCGTACATAAGTTCGGTAAACACATTCTGAAACTTATGTCCGTACTTAACTAAATGCGATTTTAAACTAACACTTCCTATACAGTGTTTAGCTCCAGTGTCTATTAGCACTTTACCTACTTCACCATAGATTTCGACACTTATCACTGAACGCACACGCGCATCTATAATGGCAACATTCGCGGTCACTGATTGAAACGCATTTACTTCCGATGCAACCCGTTTCTTCTCCTTGCACGTAGGGCAATTTGAGCGGATGACGCCGGGCGCGCCACATCCAAAACAGGTAACCGAGAACCCTCGAGGTTCTCCTCCAGATGGTTTGTCCTTGTCCCTCTTCTGTTTCGCAATCCGTTGGCAAGCCTCTTTCAAGTGTCCGTACTGCTTGCAATAACGACATTGGGGCCTGAACTTATTCAAAGTAGGCGTAGTCAGTGATTTTGAAACTGATGCAGATGAAGACTCTTCAAGTTTATCCTCGGCAGCAGGACGCGAATGTTTTTCGCTCAAAATATCCTCTATCCGCCGAGCGTGTCCGAGCAATTCCGCAAATGATTTAAAAGACGAGCGTGGAACCGTCTCACGAATTCGCCGGTTCAGCAGTCCATATGTCATGTCCAGCTGCACTGTCTCCGTGAGCGATAATGGAGGAAGCTGTGCGAATAATGCTCTGATATGGCAAACAAACAGGTCGGTAGGTTCCTCTTCTCGTTGCTCTCGTTCAAATATATCCCTATATATTTTATGCGGAGGTAAACGTGGGCCAAAAGTTTGCTTAAGCGATTCTATCGCTTCTTCCCATGATAAGGTGGAATCCTTCACACCTTGCCACCATGTAGCGGCCAGTCCTGTCAACAACATGGGAAGACCACGTAGTGCAATATGGTCATCCACCCTGACGCACTCCTTGTATGTCTCTATAGCGTCAATAAATGCCTGGACATTGCTAGTTTTTCCTCCATCAAAACGCGCCGTACACATGGCGAAATTTCCCGAATAATTAGGTGTTGGTGTACTTACAGGTTCGCTGTGACTTAGCCTGTTTATCAGCAACAATAGCTGATCGGTTGTCAAAACAACCGATGCCGCTGCAGCACCAGCAGCTGGCTGCGCGGTAGCTCTGGCGTCCATTGTGAACTCAGTGTCGGGGACACCGGGCGAAGTCTCACACGCGGCCTCGTCCGCGGGCAGAGCCTCGTTCGCTGACTGTACACCGGTCGGAACCGGGCTCGCGACGCGCGATCTCGTTAGCACCATTGTAGAACAACCGATCCCGACAACACTCCGACAATTCCGGCACTTTTAGTCTTTACGTTAGTCCAGAAAGTCACTCGGATATACCAGTCAACACGTAACACAAACGCACGCGTAAAGTAGGTCTTCAGGTTTTAACTGAGCACTAGTACCTAAGCACCAAATACGCGACTACAATACGTTCGACTACACTGTTACGGCGACAGTTCAACATTGAGTTCGCAAATAAACTAGTATACTACTAGTATTAGGTACACGAACAAGCCACACAACATACTGCGAATTGCGCGATACGAGTCTCGCGACAAATGTACTTCACGAAGTTACGAGCCGCGCCAATCACAATACCGAACTGCGAATTACGCGATACGCGTCTTGCGACGAATGTACTTCATGAAGTTACGAGCTGCACAAATCACAATATCGTTCTGATTCCCAAATTCGTCAATGATTATCCCTAATCAACAGTTATAACACTAATTGCGTCGTAAAGTCCTTTTGCAGGTTTCTACGCACACACTACTCAACAAATCGTCACCAGTTTTATAAAGACGTAGTAGCAATGACGCGTAGTAGTACTATAAACTATTATATCCTACACAAAATGGTTCATGCCGAACGTTGGTCGCCAGTTTAGGACTTTACATGGGAATCAAATATAAATACAAACAAAAAATAGTGGGCTAGGTTCGTGTCAGCGTGCCGCACCGCTAGCACGCGACGTTCCCTTCGCTAGTTCGAAGGACTACTAAGGCGGGCGGCGGGATGCGCGGGCGCTGAGCCGGGCGGACGCCGACACGAGGGCGTGTTCAGAAAGGTGTGAGGAACGGCGCGCTCCGAAACGCGTTGGTCCGCTATAAACTTCGTATTTCACACAGTATTTTTAGTGTGCGAGATTTAACAATGAAACCGTGAGAAATTAGTGATTCCGGCACAGCTTTTTTTCTTACTTGAAAAGGATTTGTGCCATGATTCATTTCCTCTCATAACATTGCTAACGCGCTGCTTAATTAGCGCAGCGTAGGAAAAAAATACAGTGAGATTAATTCTTATAATAACGTTGGCTTATAACAAAGTACGTTGAAATTTAAATTTATTTCATTAAGCAAACATTTTAATTAAATTTCAGTAACTTATTACGTTAGGAAAAATCCACATGTACCCTAAATCTTGAGTCTTGCTTTTTGCTTCCAGGTAGAACAATCAAGTAGACAAAAAGTCGAATTTTAAATATTTCGTTGCCTATCAAGCTTAATTAATTCTCAGACAAGGACTGACATACTGAGAGCGTTCGGTAACAAACTTATAAATCAACCTTCGCTGCGACATCTGTGGTATTGAAATAATATTTTTTTATAAAATTAATATAAAAAAAACATACATAACAATTTTCTTAGCACAGTATTCCTACTTTCTCTAAAGTCATTGCAATAAGTTTACATACGAGTATAAGGCCGTCCGTGTGAAATATAAATATACTTACTATTAAAACATCAATGTACTCTTGAAAGTTACGAATTATGTTTGCATTTATATGCATTGATAAAGTAGTTATTAAAAGTTAAATTTCAGCTGACATCAAAACGTAGGTACGTGATTTTATGTGATAAATTAATGACACAGCAAATATTTTGTTTACTGTATTCAAGTACATAACAAAGAGATATCGATAGAGCCAATTGGAGACGTCCCTTTACAATATTGATCTCCAATTCAGGTGATGTCCAGAGATAGTAAAAATATACCCAAATTACACAGATAAGTAAACTTTAACACATAGGACATGCCATGACAACAATATTTATGGGATTTGTGAACTCTGAAAACTATGAAATATTTAATAGCAAGCACGTTTCTCCATATCTTATTATAATACGCACGGCTACAGATACTGTTTAATCCAATCAATACGTATGCAATGACGTAACTAGCACTACGTACAATGCATTACATAAACGTGGATAAAGTGTAGCACGAAACGAACGGGAAACACAAAAGTCGAACAAAGCCAAGCGTAATGGGCAAGGCGGCGAGGCCGTTCACCCTTGCCACCAGACATGGCGACGGCGAACCATACTCTACCATTAAATAACCATGACTGAACGTCATTACCGCCGTACGGAGAAACCGTTTCTCTCCGATTTCCAATCACTTGACAGTTGACATGTATTCAATTATCGATTAATTGTGAACAGAGGAAAATATGAACAAACCAATTGACGAATAATGTTCACGGTGATCTATTTAAGAATTAAGCTTTCTATACTTTCAAGTCATCCACGGATAAATATTTGTCCGGATGTTGGTGCACGTGGACTCGTATTTGTAAAACGCTACCACGATACATGAGTAACCCCAGCGATGCATAATATAATTTATGAAATCTTTCTTGTAGTTAGTAGTAGTAAAAAATAAATCTATTGTAAAGTTGCACATGATATTTGCAACATGAAAGCAAATTAAACTGTCCTAGAAATTTCACTTTCCATGCATTAATTCTATTGTTAAAATTGTAGTTATACTTTTAAGGACAACAGTCTGCGTGACTTAATGAACTAGAGACCAACTTCTTTTTATAGCTGATATCAGGCATAACGAACCAAAGCAATAGTATGCTTAGAAATAATAAATAAATCAAGGCTAGACAGGGCCCCAAGCATTCGACCTCTGACGTCAATAATACCAGTGGGAGGGGTGAGGGCGCTCCTTCGATCCCCTTCCAAAATTAAGATATCAATTTCGTGAATCAAGAGGAAAGGTCAAAGTCAAACATACGATGGAATAAATGAAAGCACTCAACATAATACGAGTATAGCAAATTGATTCAATCGGACATTTATTGGAAGACGATAAAATCAGAACACAGGTGATTTCATTTTATTAGAGAACTTCCGAATCAGTTTCGAAAAAAATAATTACGTAAACCGTAAGCTAAGACGGAAAATATAAATGAATCATACACGCCTTGATTAAAATAATAAGACTTGCTAACATATTATTTAATGCAAATTAAAAATTAAACGAATAATACTCGTGCAAAGATTTTTAGCTATAATACTATTAAATAATGACATTCTGTCTGAGTATATTCATAATTATGTGCATATTACGCAAATAATATGAAGTCTATTTTTGTAACATATGTAATACTTATGTATGTCGCATCGGAAACTTATTAACTATGCATTTATCGGAGCGCCAAAAATTTTAACTTTGCATACTTCATTAGCGTTCAACATTAGACATCTAGTTTCAAATCCCAAACGGGAAATCTATGTTTTCATTTATTACACAAGTTCCTGCATTATTCAATTTTACAACACAAGAACTATGTTTTACCCAATAAAAAGTTATATATTAGTTATAAAGTTATAGTTACACAATTGAAAACATTAAAGTGCAAACGTAGAATAATTAATAAGAAATCCACGCCAACGGTCCTTGTACCGTGGCCCACACAAATAAAACCGGCGAAGGTTTGCCCGCAGTGTTCACCGCGGCTAATAAACGAGCAGGCGACACGCCACGACGCCATGACGCCATGTCTGCAGCGCGAGGGGACACGACACCACCGCACACGGTCGCCGTTATAATCATACATTTAACATCCACTTTGGTCAACGGATATCCGAAATACCTCGTACAATGGGAACACGGTACAAATTCTTAATCCATTACAATTTGTAAAGAGCTTCCTGAAATATTGCACTTAAATTATAAGCGCGTGCTTAAAATAGTACTTGTATATCATCATATTATTGACTTGTCTTAGCTTATGATTTTGTTTTAGTCTGTTATATAAAATTCAATGATTATAAATAGTCACGCTTTCACGTCATTTTTACCCAAAATCATTGTCATTATCAAGAAAGTTAACTCCCATTAAAGGTATTATAGAAAACAAATTTCAAACCGCAACCGCAAGAAGTCGATAAATTGAAATTGATCACCAAACGAAAACTGATTCAGTGAACAGCCGACTGTTATTAAATGTATTACACTGTATATAAACTTTATGAAACACATCGAAAGTAACTCTGGTAGTTATGTCTATTACGTTTACTTTTTGTGTTATGTAAAACGTAATAAGAGCACGAGAGCGACCGTTATATTCGCATTAGAGCATGCTCCAGCATCAACACGACAAAAAGTTTTTGTTATACCACGAGGAAGTAAATAAAAACATTTAAACGTAAGACGGCGGAACGATCTGAAATAATTATTTCTACTAATTCACAGTTCGGAATTAGTGTTGTACCTAAATTGAGGCTAGGAGACACACCACCGTACAATAAAAAAGCGCTTGAAGTAATGTGGAAATATAAATATGATATCCATGGTCTTGCAACTGAAAATACTGAAAATCCGGCTAAGTAGGGAAGGTCTAATCTTTAATCTGGCTACTTAAGTCTCTAACCTGACAAGTGCTGAACAAACAAATGAAGTCGTACTTATGAAAAATTTGCAGCACTCCGCAGCAATGAATTATACTCCAAAACGTACGCGCTTTCATTGCTTTTACACCCTCACAATTCCAAGGGATTTCAAATGACGTATCCAGACATATGGAGTTGTGCCAGTTTTAATTATTTTTAAGTTTTAATAGCAGTTCATAAATTAGCAAAACTTTTTAAAATGTTGGGTAAAAGACTTCAAACTAGTCTGTTGCCAATCCATACTTCTTCTGGACAACTTTACACTTACATTCAACAGCACTGCACTCACGTAGCAAAACTAAGAAAAACAATTGTTTATTTATTCGTAAATACTACTAACAAAGAACTCGATATTCAGGTATTGAGGATCTAAACAACAACATTAGGTTTTTTCGTTACTAAGTCAAGGAGCACAGCAAAACATCGCTTGGTGCATTTAAATGTGGTTTCACGCCTAACGAAGAACGCATTTGAATATATAGTGTGGATAATGGTAAATTAGCATGGCACAATCGTACTCAAGCCGAAAGTAAGGACTAAATACATTCATATACATCCAGATGCAAGTAAAGAACAGATTACAACCGTATATGTCGTTATTGCGCTTATAAGGCCAGTCCCGTTTTAAGTTTGGCGATCCATGGGTGCAGTGAATACCCACTTGACTTTCTGCGCTAGAGGGTTTTGTAATAAATCTTCAACCTTATCCGACTTACTATCTAAGGGCTAATTGCACAAACTAACTGCCTGTACCTTTAACTTTGAAAACGTCAATCCCATACATTAGCAAAGTCAAATACGTCTCAAATGTAATAGCGATGACATTGTTAAAGTCAAAGTAATAGGCAAAGTTAGTTTGTGCAATTGAGCCTAAGGATATCAGTGATGCGTATGAATATTTACATGCTCGAGTGTAAATTAAAGAATAAGAGAAAATGCGTGTATCCCTTACAAGCTTACCTACGATAGGCATACTCGTATATCACAAGATCTTGTAGCAGCAAGGAAAACAAAGTAAAGGGTAAGAATTAAGATATCATTAAAATATAAAACTATTATCTCCCATAAATCAAATGTAAAGAAGCGACAAACATTCAAGGTTTTGTCATACTTTGTGGATGCATAAATTACGTGTGACGTTAAACATCTCTGTATCATGAGCGAGATATGTACAGTACAATATAATCCAGTAGTGACTACAGTTGTGCCATCCCAGATCCTCATTTCGGATAATTGTTTTAAAAATATCATTGGATATGAGTTGTCAGTGAATATTTTTTAAAATAACACTGATTGCATCTCATGCAGGTTTACTACTCCTCTTTTCATATGGACTATCGTATCTTTGCATACTATCATAGGTCTGTGGCATCGTTACCGTCTTTTTTTTTTGTCCAATTTATCGTTTTACAACAAAAACAATTCTAAGCAAACATTGCCCTCGGCTAAAACTACTCAAATATGCAAAACATAACTCATTCATGATTATGTGCATTTTCAATTCACCCTACAACCGGAGGAAACAATGCGTGTCCAATCATCGACATCCCATTACACGCGGCTCTTATTGCCTACAACATAGAGTTGAATTTAGTAAGGTGTTTCTAACTGTACATTTCACGTACGGATGTAATATTTACGGTCCGTCACAGTCACAGCACGTCGGGTGCCGTCGTTTAACCCACTGCTGACTGCAGCAGTACCCAGCACAGTTATGCGTTTTGTTTGTTTTTATAATCAACCTTCAGTTTTTATTGTACTGTACTCATTTCTTCATAACAGTTTAGTGAAATTGAACGTTCTGAACGCAGATTGACTAGATTCAGTAACCAGATTTTATCTTTATTCGTGTTTTCACCTATTAAGTGTACAAAACGTTTTGTTTTTAAATTCACGTAAGGTGTTTCTTACTTATTTAAAAACAAGTATTAGTTACACTAAATTCAGTTTATGTGGAATAATTTTAAGCATTGTGGATCATTAATAAATATTGTCTAAATATTTACCTGTTTTTACAATAACTTCGTAATCCCCTTTCCACGACCCGGTGTAAATTGCCAAATACACTTTTACTTTTGTCCGCATGAAATTTTCGCTAAGAACGAGAATTCTATTACATAAAAATCTTTAACGTCTCGACTCTCAAACCATTTTCCTTCAACAACTTTATTCAAATTCCACTAGCAAAGAAAAAACGTCACGACGAACGTGCTCAAATAAGAATGGCAAACAAAATCTGCAACGTCGTGATTTCCAGCTTCAAGAGCTGACATCGCAAGTAGCAACTCGTTTATACATACGTGTATCTATAGTATATTACACGTAGTTATGTCATCACAACTGAAGGAGAGGTCTCAACTCAAGGCGAGACCGACTGAAATCTTCGTTGACGAGCCTTAAGCCGAACCTTCAGATTTAAGTATCGGGCGGCTTGAGGAATCTTGAGACTTGGGATCTCGTCGAATCAATCTGCACTTGGATAATTTATATTCGTTTTAAAATCCATGTGAAATACATAACAATGTAATCCATATTCCAGATAAAACTGCTAAGGAAAAATAATTTTATCATTTAGGTGAAATTAAAATGTATGTATTTTGTTAAGTTGTGTGTAATTATAATTACATACAGACGAAACTCTACCAACAATAAACCACAAAATATTGCCGATATTACTTAATGTTTTGAAACTCATTATTTCACAATAGATAGATAACCAGTTAGTATAGCAAGTGACACAATCAATGACATCATTAAAATTGCCAATTAAAAACCAATCGCAACTCAATAAATTACCAATAAAAATTCAATCGCAAAAGGCGACGAATAAAGCACTAGAAAACTCGAATCGGAACAGGTACGAGCGGACGAACTAACAGGCACTTCCCATGATGGTGCCGGTGCGCGGACGAATCCATTAACCCAAATATAGAACCGCGCCCGAAGTACCACCCGCGTACGTACCGCGATTAACTCCAATAATGTTATCTAATGTTATACACAGCCAATAAATATTGGCTTGACACTAAACTGTACGGGACGTGGCTAAGTAAACAGTGATGTCAGACTTCTATCACTTTCGAACATCGTTTGAAGTTTAAAATTGAACAGGGTTCACACAATTCTCTGTAGGTTCACGGAAATATTTCAGTCCCGCAACATGCCAAAGAACAACCTCAATTTCACATATTTAAGAAACAATCCACTTTAATAAAGCTAAGTGATTTGAAATTTCATATTATAAACACCAGTTGCCATAAGACTATAAAAAGAAAATTTAATGCTGAAACACTACTGCTTGCTGCGGCAGTATCTACAGCCCGTGGCTATTGACTAGCTCTCGGCTAATTAGCGGCAGTAATCAAAGGCTCGCGTGGAAACAGCTCCGAACTCCCCTCGAACACGCCAGACCGTTATAAATAATAAACAAAAGCATCGCTGACACGAAACATGACGGTTTACAACAGAAACAAAGGCATATCCGGTCCGTTCGCGCGTATGCTGCGGTAATTTGAAAAAAAAAACTAGATTATTCGTTGGAATGTAAAACAGATCGACGAAGATAAAATTGTTTGAAAGTTCATTTATGTGAAAACCCGTATTATGTCCAGTCCACCGGCTTTTTTGTTTTACGCATGTATCAGTTAGCCTTTGAAAACTTTACGTACATCCGGGAGGTCAATCGATAAATTTTAATAGAGATTAGACTGTCCGCACGTAAACACAACATTAACACAAAATTGTATTGAGCATCTAAATTCACAATTCGGTACCGCATCTCTTTTAAATTTGTACCACTTTTACCCGCAAACAGACCGATACACTAGGTCATAACACGGACATTTCAACCACCCTACCACCCTACTATATCACCCACCACCACACAATCTAATGCGGGTGAATCGATTGGTATGTCAGTCAGTGACCGGAGATTGGACATAGCGTGTTTTGCCAGTCATCTCTCTACGAAAGTGGATTCTTATTTTTAGATCTTCGCCTATAGAATAAAATACTGAACGAAATGGGGCCAGCGACACCAACGTATTTAGCTCTTGGTATGCGCTAAACTCAATGGTTCAGCATTCAATAATGTGTCTTGCTTCCCGAACCTGCTGATAGATTGTCTTGGATTGTAAAATACAAATTCCTCCAAGTACAAGTTTCAATATAAATTTAATTACAAAACCTACTTTTGGAAGTATGTGTTTAGATGACATTATGCTACACAAGCCTTTTACACTTTTGCACTTCAAAGGGACCTTCGCCGTATATGATTGAGCCAAATTATGTACTTAGATTATATTAATGCTATAATAATAATTGTGAATCATTAACTCACGACTAAGTCGGCTGATCAATTGCATGATTGATAGATAAATGTCAGTAGCTGACATACATCTCATACTTGAAACACCATAACTTTCTACCATAAGCGTTCTCGAATGAGTCTTCCATTGGCCTGCCAAACAATTCAACTTCATTGTTATACATTTATATCATCAACAGAAATAGCGTTGTCTTAACGTTATCTGTATTGCAGCATCACCTAGTGAGATACTCAATGAACGCTGCGCGTGGGAGTCGCCACTGAACTTCGTAGAGTAGGATGCGGCTCATTTGTTGCCAACTGACTAACTAATCCCGCTGGTATCATGCGCAAGCCTTGGCGTTACATTCATGTTTATGTTTTGTTTTACTTTGCTCTATTATAGTAACAACCTTTTTTCTCTATGAAAGAAGCAAAGTAAAAAGTAAATGTTTCATAACCCAACAACTGTGTTTTGTAGTAACTGCTGCTTCTTTAAAATTAAGATCGCGTCGTCTGCCTATCTAGTAGTTTCTTACGGCAATAATATGATTTTATCCGTAAAACTAAATCGCAATTTAAAATTATTTATGACATTTATTTACTAAATAAGATAGCCAATAGATAGTTGATACTCAATCACCACGCACTTTAAAATGACATGAAGGACATTTCGTGAAAGAAAACATCAACAAGAAACCTGCATACTGTAGCGATTTTAAAGAATTACTACGGTATGTAAAGTCCGCCAACCCGCACTAGGCCAGTGTGGTGGACTATATGACTAAACCCTCTCAATCGTATTCTCGATTGTAGACGAGGCCCGTGCCTTGCAGTGGGATGTACATATATGGACTGATACAGATACAGATTTACTAAATGAGCTCGCGGGAGATTTTGTCAAAGGAAGTCTTTGAGTATTGTAAGTTGCGAATCCAAGTAGGAATTCAACGATCAACAAAAGTTAAAGCAATTCACACCGGCGCATTTAAAGAGCCAAAAAAGGCCTTTGGTTCAATATTTATTTCACTGAGAATGGCAATATTTTCTCTCATCACAGCCACAATTCAACCCAACACTACGTTTGCTCTTTCGACAAGTGCCCTTGTGCCACAGCCTTTTCGCTTTACCACTAGCTGGGGAGCCTTAAGTGCTGTAAAAGCCTGGCAAACTTAATGCAGACTTAAAAATAAGGAAAATATCAAACAAGGCAGCGCGGTCATCAAAAAAGGCTTCTTGGAAAACCATACAAGCACGTAATTCTATATCTTTTGCGGCAACCTATCGGATGTACAAATTAAATTCGTGGAATATTAACCCTGTACCAACTTCAAACAAGTGTCTTTTCAACATGCCCCTTTCGATGTTATGGCCTGTTGGGTTTTATAACTTATTTATCCTTAGCTATGATGTATGTTTTAGTAGTACATAGATATATTAAGCTAACGAAGTGTGGACTTTCCTGTCTCTTTCCGTTACATCTGGCTTTCACTCAACATTAGGTTCTAGATCATAAAAAAAGAAATATGACTTTCAGTTCCCCTTTATTTTCTCCAAATGATAATAAAACCTGATTTCCTAAGCCAACATCCTATCTAGCATATCCAATGCGGTTTCTGTAGCCTTCAACGTTTCCTGCAAAAACCGGTCTATCCAGGCTACCATCGCACCATCTCCACATAATAAATAACAAACATGAGCACAAAGATACGAACAGCATCTGCTTTAGTCTTTAGAAATGAAACTAACAAATTTTGGATAAATTAAAATGTTTGAATCAAATTGTTAATATTGGAATTTGTTTTTCCACTGATCATCACACTCAATTTCTTGGCAATGGTAATTAAAACAAATCTTTGACGAAAATTAGTAATCATACTGCTTGTTGCTCATGAACAACTAATAACGTCATACAAATTGGTATTGGCAGCGTCACGTCGCATGACCAATATCAGTTGCCTATTGTTCCAAATAATTTCGGTCGTCATAAACCAACGCTGTGCATAACGAATCGCCTTTACTGCGGTGAGAACGTACTGAATGAATAGTGTTACAGGGGAATTGGTAATATTTCGAAGGTAATTTCATTCGCCTTGAAGTTAAGTGTGTTATAAAATTTCCCACTATGCACAGAAATTTATACGTTATGTTCGTCATTGTTTTTAGAAGAAATCGGCAATATTATCCTAGTTTGAGTATACAGTGTTCCGTCTTATCTACATACAAAACCAAATACCTTAGTAGAAAACTATTGCATTAATCATTAACAGCATAAATTGCCCTAAAACTATGATACTAAAGTCTCACATTACTCCTTACACTTACACTATGCGTCGTCCTTATGACAATTCTTCGAGGTAACAGCACAAACAGTTTTTATAGGTACTCTTAGGTAGTAAATGTCCAAAACACTTCCGGCCATCCAAGTCCTGCAGGTCAATTTACCGTAGTACACAATCATGGGCCGTAATGGTATGACATAAGCGTGGGTGACGTCAGCGGGCGTCGGCAACTGGCGCGAAGGCCGGTGCGGCGCGACGTTGTTCGCGCGCGACCGACCGGTTTTATGGCAACACATGCACTGCACGTTACATCGGATCACGCGATACGTCTTACAAATCCTTGCGTTGTTACATGCCTCCATGCATCAGATTATTTGCACTCAAAAATAACGATAAGTGCATCCAGTTTTGAATCAATTTCATCGAAAGCAGCCGGCACTAAACAGCCTGCTTAATTGCTGCATTACAGCTATGATTTTCCTTCACTTCTATCGATTAAAAACTTTAGGAACATCTTGCGATAAGATAAGAGTATCTCACCAGGTATTTGGTAATTACAATTGCGTAAAGACTGTGGATAATATTGCTCTTCGTCCATATTAGTTGACACAATGCAACTTTTGTTAGTTAACGTCCACTACATACGAATATGTATTTTTTTGTTTTCGCGTGCGACAAGCACGCCCACGCGCAAGATGTTTGCCTCGGGCAAGGCGATGATGTTATCGTCTATTTAGGTCAATATAACTCACAATGAACATAAAAATTATAAACTCGCCGCGCAGCGAGCTTACTCAGCCATTGTTTACCACAAGCCTTGTTGAGATGGCGTTAAATTTGTGTGAAAATTACGAAGTGGATTTTGAAACTTCACACAAGTACCACTTCTTATTTATATTTTAGCTAAAAAAGGTGAAATATCGCAGATACTTCATAAAAAATTTTGATAACGAAGCTTTCTTAATTTGATAATCATTTTAATTTATCTTTCCACACATAGCAGATATAACAATTAATCATTTTTTTAAGTAAATGATACAATATCTTCAACCGAATTACCTATTGATTACAAAATCTCAATGAAGCAAAAAAGCTACCGCCTCGTAATATAGAAGCAAGATAAAAAAAACATGAATATGGCTACGTCTACATCACTTCCAGCAAAATTAAAGGCCGTTTCTCGCCACTGGAAAAATATTTTGATATCCTGCCAAAAACATACGGCGTTATTTATTGAACGTAATATATTCTGAATCAGTACTGGGAAGAATGTTATGGATGGCTCTTTAACTACCTATACAATATTTTCAATTTATTCTTCGTAAGCAACTCACGTGTTTTTGAATATTTATTGAAAGTTATAATAAATGCCACGCTTTGTGAAACAATCATCAAAAACACGTAATATTGGAATCATGAGTTTATCCTTACACGATATAGTATGCTCTCTGGCTTTTTGCCACGTATTTTCAAAGTCGATGCAACCGTAAATCAAATCTTTATACTCACAAGCAACATGATATTTTTCGGAGGTAAACTTATTGCTTTTATCCACGCGTCTAAGTTTATAGTTGTTCCGTTGAGAATTGTATATCAGCTAAGGAGAGTATCGTATAACATATAATCTGAATTTTCAATTTGAGTTGAATCATCATCATCAGCCTATACTGTTGTCCTCTGCTGGACATTGGCCTCCTCCAAATTACGGCATTTCACCCTGTCTTCGGCTTGTCGCATGCAGCATCTGCAAACGAACTTTTGCAAATCGTCATTCCACCTAGCTAGAGGGTTATAGTTGACTTGAATGAAACAATACTATTCCGTTTCATGTACCATATAGTTACACTTACTTACACTACACTTCTTCGGTATACTATCACGCATGGATTAACATTGCCTTTATAAAATGCAGTTTATCACAACAAACGCTCATTGTAATGCCCTTCGATGCTATAAAGAGGGGTCCATAACAAAAAGGCAAGGAAACACTGCCCCACATACAATCACATTGCGATTCCCTTCACCACAAAGCCTTGCAGTTAGTTATCAGAGCGTAGAGTCACCTGGATGAAGTCAACCAAGTAGGTAATACAATTACTTGGATCCGTCGACTACGCTTCAATGGTGCACAGGATAAAAAGGAGAAAAATAAATTTGCTTTAAAAGAGGATGGGAATGAGGTGGACGGTTATTGTTAAAGTTACAACGAGCTAAGTTTAATAGGTTGTTATGAGCCTCCCATAGATTTATCAGCTTCATTGAACTGGCAAATTTTTCAAACTAGGTCTTTTATAAAGAGCTTAACATTCTTTATTTATGGGCATACTGTTGTAACCTGTAATGAAATAATTTTAAAAGTATGCGGTAAGATTTATAATTGTTAGAAAAGGCATAATATTTTTTTGTGTTTAAACATAGAAGAAAGGCGCTTTCTAAACACGCTTATCCAAAATTAACAAGTTCGTCCAAAAGGGGAGTCATTAGTTAATATACTCTTCCGGGAGGTGATTAGTTCCGATGTATTTTTACATTTTCTAAAGAAATCTTCAGTCCTGCAATTATTATTAGTCTGATTGTCATCGTACAATGTTCAGGTAACTCGGTAGCAGGGAATTTATGCCACCAGTGTATTCATGTGTGGAGCCTTTCTAATCCAAAGAGAGTAAGCTGAGCCATCGATTCCGATTCCAATCAGCTGATAAATTTTTAAGCCAGATTATTTTTTTATCAATAACTGAAAATCTACATTTGATTGGTCAAGAATAGTTCATGCGCCTTCAAGAAAATTGTATCTACCATTAGGTATCAATCATATCTGCAATAGGAATCGTGGATTTGGAATCAAATGTGAGTGGCAAATTGTGAGGTGGACAGTATTAAGGTCATTGGAGCGACAGGTTCAATCAAAACAATCTTAAAGTTCATTATATAAACAATACACAACGGAGGGGCCAAGTAAACCATCAAACCAATGATTGAACTCTATATCGTACAGCAATTCCAAAACCCCAAACTGGCTGATATATCTGAATTGAAGCTAAACGATGACCGATTTGCGAGTCTATTTGTGTGTCAGACGTGATAAATTACGATCTTATCACAAATCACTTTGATATTGAAATGTGTATTTTGATAATGCGCCGGTCGAGTTGTGTTATTATTATTTGCGATTACGAATACTTTGTACGTTGCTACTGAGTACTAATGTCACTATGGCTTTAACGCTCTAGTTGTGAAATATGAAGTAGGCATTAATTAACCAACTAATTATTCAACTATCCCACGACGTGTAAAAGTAATGAACATTATATTGTCCACCATGCCTGAACTTTAACATTAAAATGTATATTTTATATATTTTATTGGAAGTACCGTACCAAAAAAATATATGTTTAAAAATACACTTCTATTTTCTGATCGGCTACTATTTATAGATTAAACGTAACAAGAGCATCGCTGCTAGGTTCGAACAAAAGGCAATCCGATCCGATCGCTAGGCGGAATTTGACAGGGCTTTTAAATTTAATCTCCGTACTCTAATGTGGACTAGGTGGGCTGACCCCTCTCAATCGTACTCTTGATTGTAGAGGAGGTCCTTGCCCTGCAGTGGGACGTATGGGAGCTGATACAACCACTCTATTGTATCAGCCCATAATCGTCTACATCTGAGCACGGGACATCTCTACAACCAATATTCGGTTGAGAAATATGCCTCATCTACTTGAAAATTGAACGCATTCGGTTGAAACTTCGCAGGAAAATACCCTAGGATATAGAGCAGGGCACAGATTGTTGTATCTAATACCACGCAATGTTTCCATAAATATTTGAAAAACTTATTCATTATCATATGTATAGATTTTGCAAAAGTGAATATTATGATACGCATTGGTACTGGGCACTAGTTATCTCTGAATCGCATGTTGTTGGTGTAACTCAAACTTATCAACAGACCGAAAATGCCTTTAACACGTAATAATTACAAAATATTATGAAACAGCAATTATGTAATGAAGGCAATTTTTATTCGTAAATTAATTAATTGGATATAGTACTAATTAGACTCGAACAATTAAGATTAATTTGCATTGATTTTGAAGTCTGAATCATTTAAAGGTTTGAAATAAGCTACAATAATAGATATATAATTTCTATCATTAAACATTTATAACAGGCCAGTAATGACAAAACTAGAAAAAATCAATAGCATAAACATTAGGTACTGTACGCTGTTCCGAACTTTACATCGCACATGAGAAACATCTGTTTAATACGGCCGATATTAAAAACATGCACTCAACGTAATAAACAGGACGTTATGGACGATTATTTAGAACTGTTCCCATAACAAAAATAAAACCAACACCACTTATTGTAAGTTGCGTCACAACGTGCAGAGCCATCAGTTCTCGGAAAAGAAAATAGGTGAAGACAACCGCGCCGTTCGTTCGTGTTAATAACTAACCATGAATTATTCACAAGCCATGAGCCCACAATGAAATTCTTTGTGGCGAATGCACGATCGCACTTTCCATAATATCAATCCACCAATGTGGGTGAAAGCAGAGATATCCGCCCGCGTTCCCATTCGTAAACAGTTCTCCGTTCAGATAGTAGAGGTGCCAAAAATAAATTTGTCGTCAGCGTGTAAAACGATTTAATCGTCTGCAGATGACACTACGAGTATATGTGCGATATCGTCAGCACAAAAGACAAAACACATCACTGATATTTTAAAATGTGGTAATTGTGATTCAGCAAAATTACTTTACAAAACATTACAAACGCAATGTTATTCATAAACATACCGACAAGACGTGAGAATCTGTTGCCACTGCTAGTATGCAAAAATTTTTGCTTAAATAAATAGGTTCAATATTGTGGAAAGAACGCGGTTCGTAATCCCGAACATCGCACCACAAATGAATAAGCATTTGAAGTTTGTTAAAGTGGTATAAGTCATTAACGCAATTTATGGTTGCTCTACTTCACGAAGACACTTTTTTTAAAATTGGATTTATTTTAAATCAAAGTATATTTTAAACACAGTGTTATCTTAATCAAACGGACAATCTACTAATTACAAACAGAATATACTAATACAGACCGCTGCATTCTTTTAAATTAAATTAAGTACTTTCTCTAACCTACGTTCCACCATTCCATTTTTAAATACTCAGGCAACCTGATTCTAATTAGATAATGGAATTAAACTACTCAAGCGAAATAACAAAGTCGTCTTGACGAGATAAAAATCATTGCAATGTAGGTCGATGCAATTGCGAGAGGGAAGTCGAAGGTTGCAAGTTATGAACGGTATCATTATCTCTGTTAAACGAAGCCCAAATGGCACGTCGTACACCTCATCGTTTACATTTGGCTTTGACCTCGATGCAGCGCTTTTAGCGGCTGCAAGGGCCAGGTTAAGCAAATATTCTTTTATGTAAGACACGTGTCATAAAATAAAAACGTCTCTGGAATATAAGACTCTATACGAACATTTTCTAGGGCGTCTCCCTTGACATTTGAAGGGTTTTAGTCTTACTACCAATGCCAGGTTTACATTAACACGTCTTTTAAGGCTTTTATCTATATATATCAGTATCTATATATCAGTATCTATATATCTGTATATCAGCATATTTTAAGCATACATAGGTAGGTTGTTAACAATATAGTAATTAGGATTAATGAGATTTTCTATAATCTCTAACAGGTCATTTAAATCCATAAATCTTTGCAGTTTAACAAAGTAGCACTGACAATAAAGCTCGCATTTCTTTTTTATTTAATTAGTTTCACATTATTAATAATTTATTTTATGAAATGTTTAAGCAAGGCTAATGAAATTCTAATTTACTTTTACTCATTACTATCTCTTGAAAAAATGAATAGTGGTTATAACAATTACAACAATGACTGTAGTTTGTAAATTTTTACCATTTAAATATTTTAAATACCTACTAGTTTGCATATTATCTGAAGTGTCCTTTTGACCTTTGTCGGTACTATAAGTAGCTTAGCCCCATATAGTCATACTTTCATTTGGCATTACCGTGCGTATAATATAAGATGCGAGAGATGGATTAGTCGGTGAACCGTTATTCTTTACCCACCACATTATTCCGTTGACTGACATTATAATGGACGCAGTCGGCAACTGTTGAAACGCGTACTATGTGTAGCGTCATGAGTACATTTTATCTCGACATCGACCAAGTTTACTCTTAAATATTAGCTTTTAAAAATATTTTCTTTTCTTATGCAACTGATAACGTTGTTGAAATGATTAAAAGTTATATCACAGAACTTCATGACGTCATGTATTTTAAGATAGTATAGGGAAAACTGAGTGGGTAATGAGAAACAAAGATTTTACAATTAAAGAAGTCAAGGATGAACAAAGTAGAAAAAAAAATTGAATAATTAAGGAAAACCTAGCGCCGCGCCGGAAGGAATAACTCTTAAAGTCTGAGTGCAAGAAGAAATTAAGAGCTTTCTCTTAAGCTGGTAATTAATGAACAACCTATATCTATAGATTGAGGCTCGATCATCGAGCCCCAAAATAGACTAATTAAAATAAGTCAAATGTTGGCGCATCGATAAATGTTTAACTCCATTGGTCAATTATCGGAATCTGTCCTTAGACAGAGAATAAGATCGTATTAAATTTCGGCTGTTGGAGTTTGCTTTTCCAAATCAAACTTTATAAAAGGTGAAAAAATTGCATTATATAACAATGTTATTTTATACAGAGAATCGGATATACAACGTCAATAAATATCGATTTATAAAACAAGTGCGTGCATTACTCAGTTGCAGATAGTGAGGAATACGCAGACGATGTCATCGCAAAACCACAAAAACATGACAAATAAAATAAATACTCATAAGTGTTCTACTTTAAAGGGAAATACCTAGATTCATTCATAAAATTTTCATTCTTTATGAATACACTACGTTCTTAATCCATACTTCGATAGGTAGTAAGTAATAACAGTAAAGTTAGGTTATGATTCTAGAGCCAGTGTACGATCCAATATGTACGGAAAAATATTATGATCGTAGTCAAAACCTGTTTTTCAAATCGAAAAACACACTGCAGACTGCCTGACCATGGAATCAAATCCAGAATATCAGTTAAGTTTATGTATAGTACCAACGACAATACTTGAAAAGCTAAAACCGGTTTTAATCAGAGATACCAGTTAATAAAAACTGTAGACACGATCACTCATCGACAGGGAGTACAACACCACCGAAAATAGCTATATTTATGACACAAAACTATTTATAGACTTTATAATCCTTAGAAGTTCATTCAACATTAAATATGACAGCGTTACGTGATGAAGATTAGAAATTGGCAGAGCTCGTGCGTTTCCTACACGTGGGGCTAGTGTGTGTAATGTACAGAGAGCGGTTGTTACGTGAGTCGCCGAGTGCAAGACATGGACTGGATTCGAGTTCGTCGACCTCGATACACTGGGACTCAGGACTCCACAGCCGGAATATTAAATGTAGAAAAGCTCGACCGTATAAATCTCGATGACGTCCATACTTTATGTGCGAGCTGACGTTTAGTGTTAGCCGGCGTATTTGCTTATAAAATCTTTACAAGTTCTTGTCTAGGAATAGACTTCAATTGCGGTATTTTTTTAGAAATTATGTGTATAAAGAACTGAGGCTTTTCATAATTTTATACATTTCATTTATTTGTGTGTGTTCAAGATCTTGACACATTTTATGTGAACAAGAAATGTTATTTTTAACACAGCAACTTTTGCTGGTCATTATGCATAGTATGTAAACATCCTAAAATTATTAAGTTACTCAATAAACTCATGCGCTCGGGATCCCTGAAGTTGTTACTATTTTCAACATCATAGGACACAAATAACTTTTAATTGCAATGAAACAGACAAAAATCAATTTCCTTTTAAATCATAAGACACAGAAGCAAAGCTAAGAAAGTAAATCATGTCGGATAACAACAATGCAGGGAACATTTCATGTAGAAGTTGATAATCAGAAAGTCAGTACGGCGTACCCCTTTTGTTATCGCAATTAACGTCTCCACAACTCGACCGTGAAAGGGCCAACGGCCATACAATTTCGGTTGGCCATTCGAAACGCTCGGGCCAAAAAGAGAAATGTTTGTTCAAACATGACCAATGCACCAAGAATGCTCTTCAAACTACACTGACAGATTGATACTCCGATTAGATATGAAAGTTATTCCGTTTCCTTTATCTAGTTTGGCATTTCGCTGAGTTAATATGTGGCTGAGGAGCAGACATAACGCTCATAAGTACACTTGTAGCACTGGTAGAAAACAGTATTTGAAAGGTATTAATTTCAATTAATCGTATTTAAAAAAAACCTCGCATACTTACGAAAGACAAAAATAAGTTATATTTAGAAGTTGTGGTCGGATGTTCAAATGGTTTTTCTTAGATATTACGTAACGCTTGACCTAATAGCGACGAAATCGTTACTTCCTATTCTTCAGTTTATTATCGCTATTGCGGCATCTTGTAAACAAGATCTATAGCATTTATAAATGTTACCCATTTGTAGGTATATTACAAGTTTTGAGGTTAACTTAAAAGCAAGTATTAAACTTGCTTGGGAAAGTACAACTTCTTATTTGGATTTACACTTCAAATATTAATTTTTGAAATCTCGATTGGACATATCGTAAATATGTAAACTAATTTTATTTAATTTCATTATCACTTTAAGAACAATATTTAAGCAAAGGTAACCAGCTGAACTAGTTGTTTTTTTATAAAAAAAATAGTTATCAAAAAAACATACGACCAATATAAATTAAAGTTGATTGTAGCGAAATTTGAACACCTATGTATGTCCAGTGTTTCACGGCACGATTCCGTGCACTAGTGGCCATAACACTAAATATAGCTTTCTATAAAAAGTAACGTTGAATTCCAAGAAAACTGAAGCATTAGATTTGTCCGGGAAGCGTTTCGAAAGTTCGTTTAACCGATGAATATCGGTCATTTAATGCTATTATATTTACGACTGATTCACGACGCATCGTGTCATCGGATTAATGACTTACATTTCTGTCACGTCCAAGGTCTCATTAGCACATTACACATCTCGCAATCACGATACGTACCTGTAAACAATGAAGCATAGCATTAGACCAAATGATCGCAATTCGCTATTTACACAAACTAAATTACACAAACAAAAACGAAATTAAATAGGCTACAAATTATGTTTTTAAGAATACTGCGTCGACAAGAGTATCACGGTATTACAAAATATGCTTGGCACAAAGCAAACCAAGTAGATTATCTGAAGTCATAATGGCCTCGTCGATAATACTACTGCAATGGCCAAAAATGCCTTTCTTATTCAAAAACATCAAGTATAAATGATACGCAGTAAAAAGTAAGGTACAAAATTTAACTTGTATCACAATGTATAGCCGTGGGTCAAATGAAAGGTCAGAAGTCAAGTCACGAAAGATAACTACATATTCAAACCGAAGAATGTCAAATGAATCGAGCAACTTCAAAAGAATATCTACATCCTTATACGACTCTATCTCATTACGTAATCAAAGCAAACGCTCAAAAGGTTATAATGTATAAAAAATCTACAGAATTTCTTCTATATCAACATCGAAATTACAAATTATTAAACAGATAAGGTACGATAAAAACATTCAAACAACGTCTTATCACAATTATGCTAATCAATGTTACGAAACGAGTTCACTTTTTACACGTTTGCTTTAAGAAAAAACACGGCTCCGAAGTCTCAAACGATCATCGTTCAAATTTAGATACTCTACGCCCACATATAAGTAAAATATCAACAATCAGACCTGAATTAATCTGATTTGAGACCAAACTTAGTCTAAAGTGTCCAAGTATGCTGGTTTGTGAATGTGAACAGGTCGACGATGACCTCATCTATTATTTTTTGTCATTAGCAGATGTTGCCAGCACGGGCGTAACTTATTATCATGACATGCCCGAATAGCTGACTCATTGTAAGCGAGAGTACCTGCAGAAAACACTAGGTTTCGTGCTAACGTAAACTGTACGGGCGTGGCAATTTTCGCCTGGAACATATTAGGATCAGTTCCACAAAAATTACATTAAATACTTTTTCTTTCTTTTCTCGTAAGTATATTATATACTTTTTTAGGTTTTTTATAATTGTGAAGGTTGTGAGGTTTGTGTATACTGTAAAGCTGGCAAATGCAACCCCGGTATCAGATGTAAATTAATCTAATGTTATTGTGATTAGCAATATAAAATCGCAGATAGATAATATTGACCGCCGATATAAGGGCACGGATGCACAGCGAATAAAAATGACATCATGTACCGACGCAATGCAATTTAATGCTCTTGAATGATATCATACTAAAGTTAAACGTAATATTAGCACTTGTTTTAATCTATACGACCTTGCCAGTAGCAAAATCCTTCAGAAAGCCTACATCAATTGCCTGTGAACCATTTCATTGATTAGTATGCCCTAATTTCTGTAACATGTTTTAGATTGCGGGTACAGGTGATCATTTTACAAAATTCCTATAAAAATTGTTTAGACGTCTGAATGGAAAACGTCAGCAACGGAAAAAATCGTTCAAAACACACACAATCCTGACATAATCCATCGTTTGACAGATGATCAGTACGTCTGCGCGAGTGACCTCCATGACAGCAGGGGGCGGGGCGCTGCCGGCACTGCAAATAGCGACGGATTTCCACGCACCGCTAGTTTAGTCTGGATAATCTTCATGTCTAGCTGGAGAGATTTTTATTACTAGGTACACGGGTCACGAGGTTGCTAACACGAATTGTACTTCTCAATGACGAGCAGCGTTAGTCATCTAATTGGTGTATTCATTTACTTTGATAAGTGTTACGACATGCCTGAGTAATACTACAGACGATTTAAATACTCAAAATTTTACCACTCAAATATTCTCTGTGGTGATATTTACTGTAGGCAAATGTTCTATATGAATAAATCCAAACGCGGACTTCATACTATCGACTTCCAAGCGTAGTTGTTAATGAAAACATATATAAACAGGACAGTATAACATAGGATTACAATTAAGGAAAAAGTCCGAACTACAAGAAAATATTACGACGAAACAATCAAAAACCCTATACAAAAAGTTACTAATGATAAAAACAATCTGTAAAATTTTAACGTCAGTCATTAGGGGCTAGAACGTTCCGACCAGATTTAAAATCGGTATATGAGAAATAATTTTAAGCTAACGTTTACAAAACGTTAAATTGACGTCAGCAAATATGGTCACATAGTACTATCGATCCCAGTAAACTTCACTGACATTAAACACCGGAAACCTGTTTTTCAACTGGGAAGTCGGTCACGAATATTGAATAAAAACACGTACCTACTGTGGACTGGAACTATCTCATCTCCGGCTTCAGTAAAACTACAAATTCACTTAACAGTTGGTGCAAGGCAAATATTAGGAGTTGGAACACACGAGAGCACGGAATTAAGAAATACGGGCGCGGAGCACAATCGCGTCGCGACAGTCGACACCGACCCGACGGAATGAGCCGCGAGCCGGAATATCGATCGAGCTCCTGGCGCCGGCGAGCCGCATATCCCTAGTGCACGTATAGTATACCCCGCCCCACCGGACTTCCACCCCTGTTTAAGACACCCTTAATTTTGCCATATTTTTTATACTCAATAGACCAGTACAAAAATTACTTAAAAATACTGCACAGCAGAATTACATTTAAAAGACGTTAATTTTTAAGACAATATTTTGAATTTGTACTGTGGCAAAAAAATTACAACAGCTTAAAAAAAATCATATGATGTGATAATAGTAAATTATTGGGGTGAAAGAAGTACTGCTTGTAAACCAATTAATTTCACACGGTTTTTTTACCCAGTTACCAATATGTAATATTCTTGACTTCCGAATATATTATAGGTATCCATTTCATAACATTAAAATCTAACTTGAGAAGGGATCTAGTTAATTTGGCTCGAGCGTATCTGGCTCGCCTAAAAAACGGGGACAACTCAATAAGCCATCCCACTCCCACTTAGGCTGGAACCGACCTTGCGGGCCGCTCGACGGAAAACCCATTACCCCGGTCTGTGGCAGTCTAGAATATTACGTCAAAATGTCACTGAGAAAATAATGTTATCCTCTAACGATTTATCGTTTGATTGTAAAAATTGAAAGAAATCGGTTTAGATTTTGATTATACTTATTGATATGTTCACTGCTTAACTGAATTGTGGTTTTCCTCATTCTCGCCGTAATTATTTAGTAACACAAATTATAATGTGTATTGTGAGGGGTGTATATGTGTGGTGCCGTTAGTGTTGTTAGAAATTTATTTACAATATCTTCAAAAATGTATTCAAAGCTTTAAAACAATATATTTTGTTTCTTTCGGTTTTCATGAAGTTCTCACTTTAATTAATTATTTTATAAGCTTATTATACTTTTCTTCCATACCAACTTCAACAAACTTAAAGATTATCCACACTGTGCGTCCACTGCTATACATTAACAGCCAATACTACTTTGAATACCATATTATGACACAAAAAATATGATGTATAAAAAAATTTGTTTATAATTATTTTTTTATTTGCGATGGCGCCACGCCTGATTATAAACAGGATCAACTCAAAATATATTAGAGTAAATTTTTCTAAGTCTGTTATTTACACCAAATAAAGGTCTACCAGGGTTAAAACACTTTCATAAATTTTTCTTTACCATGATAATTAATACAATACATGCAACAAAAAATAGCCATAGTGATGCTCACTCTTGAGCATTCTTATTAATATCATGAATTTATGTTGATCAACTTTAGACACTAACTGAAAATGCTTGCATCTGCCTTCACAAGAAACTTTAAAGCAGTTAGAACAAGTATGGAGATTTTCAAAAGAGACATAGCAATGGTGTGTAAATTCGCTAGTTTACACTAACGGCCTTATTCATAGACATATTTAAAACCCATTTTATTGAAAGTTTTATTCCCTTTTTGACCTTCGAAAGGGACAAAATGGTATCAGCCCATATTTGTATATGGGCTATAAATATATTTGTAAGTGGGTTGTCCCACTGCAGGGCACGGGCCTCCTCTACAATCGAGAGTACGATTGAGAGTGGTTAGGCCATATAGTCCACCACGCTGCCCTAGTGCGGGTTGGCTTTACTCAATTAGTCTAGTACTTTTGAAAATTAAGAATCATTATGAATGTTTCTGCCTCCACATGGGTGAAGATATACTTTTGTGAAAATATTTTACACTATCCCTAATGCTGTAGAATTATAATGGTGAAATAGTTTTTCAAATTAATGCAGTAGTTTTGGAGCCTATTCAATGCAAATAACCAATCAAATCTATCCTCTTTATATTTATTTAGAAAGCTGTGAGTAAAATGCCAACGATTTTATATTCTACATGCCCAAGTATCAATACTATATCAGAGAAAGTATCTAAATTTTCAAAATAAATATGGTTGTACTGTGAGCTTTACTAGATTTATTCCATCAGACTTTTTAGATCTTTTTGATTGAAACAATTCCTCCATTACATTATTTTTATATTATAAGTATTGATGCAGTACACTATTGATACTCTGAAATTGTTGTTTTGTTAATTCTCCCATAATCATTATCATATTTTAAACAATATAGACAAAACATCAATTACTATACATCAGAATCTTCCTCTTAAAGAACATTGCCTTTTGATGATCAACCATAAGAAAATCTGTTTTGTAAATTTTGAATTTATTACATTTAGATTTTAGTCGGAGGTCAATCGTCGAATCCAACTCGGTTGGGCAGCATTCGGGAAACTACGCGATGTCTTCTAGTCCAAAATACCTCAGTGCCTCAAATCGAAAGTCTTCGATAGTTGTGTGTTACCAGTGATGACATACGGCACCGAGACGTGGCCTCTTACTATGGGTCTTATTAGGAGGCTCAAAGTCACTCAACGAGCTATGGAGAAGGCTATGCTCGGGGTTTCCCTACGACATCGAATAAGAAATGAGCAGATCCGTAGGAGAACTAAAGTAACCGACATAGCCCAGCAGATTAGCAAGTTGAAGTGGCACTGGGCGGGGCACATAACACGGGGAACTGATGGCCGATGGGGCCAAAAAGTTCTCGAATGGAGGCCACGAAGCGGAAACGCAGCGTGGGATGTCCACCTGTAGGTGGTCAGACGACCTGGCAAAGATCGCGGGACGTCGCTGGATGCAGGCTGCCTCCAACAGGTCACTGTGGAAATCATTAGGAGAGGCCTATATTCTTCCTAGGCCTATGAGGACTTCCTTTGGCTGATGGATGGATGATGGATGGATAGATTTTATTCAGACTGACATATGAAGTGGGAGACTTTATTTTATTATTATTAAATATTTATATCAGAATAGAATTCCATATATTATGTTAGTTATAATGATTACTTTAAAACTATGTTAGTATAAGTTAGAAATATATTAGGTATGTCACTAGTCAATACAATCACTTATTCTATGTGCCGCTGAATGCACCTTTGTAACAATTGTATGCTCCAGCTGTCTGAAAATATTTGTAGGATGCTATTGATGCTAGCGTGGAGACGTGAAAGAAGCGACACACACCTTTTTCCCATGATGGCCATGAAACCATCAGTGTGCATCTGTGAAGCACTATATCTCCATGGTAGCCCCAACAACATCCTAAAAGCATTATTATACTGGATGTGCAGGTCGCTGAATGCCCGCTGCACGTAAGTAACCCATAGGCCACATGTGTAAAAAGACACATTATAATAGTCATATTTATATTTATTAGTACCATGTGATGAAACTATGTTCAAAACATTTTTGTTTTTCAGAATTGAAATTCTAATGAAAGGAAGTCAGAATGTATTTTATTACAGAAATACAGTTTTGTTCAATTAGCTACCCTGGTATGTTACATTCTAGTCCAAAATCACAAGGCATTTAAATTGTAAGACACACACAATGTTACAGTATCTATTTTGCATTAATCTGTCCATGAATAAACATACAATATTACAGTTTAGCTTTAAGTTATTGTAGGACATCTTCACTAATTTGAATACAATTGTGCATTGATCAGATGACTAACAAATTATATTTATGTACAATATTGGATAGTTAGCATGTACATAGGTAGTTGTTTATAGTAATGAAAATAAAACCATTTTCAAACTATTACCTTTAATACAATGTTAAATGTAGATTATTATATTAATCTTTAAATTGATCTGAACTATGAACATATCAGTTCTATCATACCCTAATTGTATTGTATCAGCCCATATATGTCCCACTGCAGGGCACGGGCCTCCTCTACAATCGAGAGTACAATTGAGTGTTTAGGCCACAGTCCACCATGCTGGCCTAGTGCAATCACCTAATACTTTAAGATATTATTTAAAAATATAGCTATTTATAAAAAAAAATGATTACTTGGATGTTAAAAAAAACAAATATTAATTTTGTTAACCAAATCATAATGATTATCAGATTTCTGATGAGTAATTAAGATATTGCATTTATATATTTAAAAAAAATAATTCAGAAAACCTGAGCAGTTTCCATGCTCACATTTTTAATCTTCAATTCTTTGAGAGTTTCTGTTAATTAAGCATATTGAAAATTGAAATTTATATGAAGTGTGTTTTTTAATCAATACTTTTAAATACTAATCACATAGAACTTTGTTTGAAAATATTTATAGTGAACATAACATTTTGGAAATATTATTTAAAATGTATGAAAATATAAAGCTAAGTTTATGTATAAAAATATTATTGTGTTAAAATGTCATATGTTAAATAGTGTATTCAATATAATAATGTCTTAATTTATAGTAGCAATTTGGTGCATCTAAGTATAGATTCTTAGTTTGTGAAATAAAAATAAGTAGAATTCTTTTATGATTTAAAAAAGTATAATATAATAAAATAAATACTGATACCCATAACTATTTTATATTGCATTCAGTTAAAATCATTTAAGATATTAAACAGGTTTATAGATTCTTCCATTAACCTAGAATAATTCCTTTTTATTGAATATAAGCAATTATTTTTCATTACTATGGCACAAGTTTTGTTGACGAGTCTGGGAGACGCCCAAAAATAAAAGTAGTTTATCTACTCCAAGAAACATCGGGCCATTCGACTAAGTAATTAAAACCAATTGTGAGCAATTATACGTAAGCCGTTACGAAATACGTGTACAAGTCAGACAAATATTATGAAATAGTTGTTAAGAAATAACTTTTTTGGCATCAAGTCCAGTGAAAGAGGAAGGTGCAACGACAAAAAAGTATAGAGCAAAGGGCAATCATGACCGAGTTTTTGCCGCCTCGACTAACATTCATTGCCCATTGGTAAAGTAAAGAGAATGAATACTTTATACTAAGTTTCTCATACATACCTTTAAATAAAAATCCAGGTAATGCTATTTCTGCACAGTCAAACACATAAAATCGTCGGCACTCACAAAATTTCACACTTTGGATGGGGAGACTGCGGTCTATAGTAAAAAAATGTATCCCGCGGCACTAACACTCCGTGAACAATCTTTTAACATAACCCGTGCACTTATTGTGATGAAACTTATAAATAATCGTTACTCATACAGAATTAGTTGTAATATCATCCGTGAATACGAGTACGAACACGGCATCGAGCGAAGCGAAAGACCAACCGCAAAAGCATCCACCTTCGTTCCGCCCTTGTCACAGATTAGATAAATAATAAGAAAGTACACTCAACCACTGTACTCTTTGACTCAACCATCAACATTTATAATACATAATTAAACTTATCATAATAAAATCTTGTTTTGAGCAAATCTATAGATATAAATTAGGCTATGGGCCTCGAAAGTATTTTTTCATCCATATAAATTGAATTAAATATCATTCATATTATATGTTTGTACAATTTATTAACTCGATATTCTGTATAAATATTACAATAATAAAAGGTGAAAGATAATGTACTTTTCGTATGACTAATGATTACTAATTTAATATGGAGAAATTATGAAGTAAAATTTCTTGCAGAAAACCATCTCTTTTATATTTAATCTTTGATACGCATGATGTCATCGTCTGACATAGTTTAGTGTTGTACAAATTACGATTTGACATTTAAACATAATCGTTCGATTCTGCAGTACATTAGATAAAAATTAATATAAATGATTAAGTAAAAAGAAAAAGAGATGTCTAATAAAAGAACACAAATCATCTTTCATACTTAATCATATAAAATAAAGTTGCCAGTGAAGAACGCAGGTGCATACTGCATAAATACGGCATGCATATTTATTTCTAATGACATTAATCATTACTCCCAGATTGAAAAAAAATGTTTCACGGTACATTATTATCTAATATAAGAAAAAAATAATCAATACTACCTGATTATTAAAATTAATTGTAAAAGCACGTATTATGTAGAGCTTATATAGGTTCATAAGAGATGGCGCTTAATGATTATTATTTGACGCCCTCTATCCCAAAACGCATGAAATAAAATCATATTAAAATAAAAGTTACACTTATAGTACCTATTTTTAATATAGACGGAGCGCTGATACGTCAAAAAAGTAGACAAATGGTGGTGGCGGGACACCTTTTTCTGTCCTATTGGCTGAAATTTGACAGGTTGTCTAACATAGTAAGGGGCAAACGAACATACGGTTCACCTGATGGTAAGCGATCACCGCCGGCCGCTGCCCATAAACATCTGCAACGCCATATCGCTTAGAGATGCGTTGCCGGCCTTTAAGGTGGGAATAAGCAAATTTTTTGAAAGTCGCTAGGTCGTACTTGTTCGGAAATGCCGCCGCTAGCAATTGATTCCACGAATTTGTAGTACGTGGACGAAAGTGATGGGAGAAACGTACTTTGGTGGATTTCCGACCTCCGAAGTGATATGGGTGGTATTAGGGGTTTTGCTACGTGGTACTATGGCGGTACTCAACAGCAGGGATAAGTCCGAACAATTCTCCAGAGCACTCCTCGTGGCAAATGCGATAAAGAATGCAGAGCAATGCTACATCTCTACGCAAAGCCAAAGGATCTAGCCGATCTGAGATAACTTGGCTATAGAAATAATAAAAAGTAGCTGCATCAATCATCCTTCCATCAGTCAAAGGAAGTCCACTGCTGGACACAGGCCTCTCCTATGGCACGCCACTGAGCTCCTCGATCTTCAGCCCATCGTCTATATGAAATTCTCTCTCTCGTCTGATCTCCCTTAATACCGTAAAATTTAATGGAAGAAATGGATTTTCAGACTCATTTTTCAATCAATTAATTATCGAATGCTTATTGCGAACAAAATAGTGTCTACCTACAGCAGTTCTGCGTATCAAAGGTAGAATCACATACCTACTTCAAAAAAAATATTTCACAACTCTCTCTCTTTCTCTTTAACTACAGGAAGTCCACTGCTGAACATAGGTATCCCCCATAGATCGCCACATACATTTCAGATCATTCATAAAGAACTAATACAAAATGCAACTTCAAAAACTGCATCATCAAAAACAAAAATAAAAGATATAATATCTACATATATGTTTTGATATTTTTTATTACAAATTGAAGGACATACAAAACACGTACAAAAATATTTTTAGGAATAGGCAAAACGATTTCACTTCTTAACATAATTTTTTTTCTTTCTTTGTCCGACTTTTCATGTACATGCTGATATATTTTAAAATACTTTTTTTAATGTGTTTTTTTACATAGTTAAGATGTGCGGTGTGCATAAATGATATATCAAAAAAAAAATGGGTACAAACGTGTTTAATATGCTACGAAACTTTAATATAAAATCGTTTTACCTTATCAAAAAGTTATTATTACATGGACGTTGGCATCACATCAAAATAATACAATTCACACTCACCATTGAATGGAAATTAATAAATAAAAATATTTAAAATCAAACCCTTAGAGTATTACCACTACTCTTAGCAAACCTTATTGCTATGTTTCGAGGAAGTGCTAATGACAATAAGAACAAGGTCTTATAATATATTTTAACATCAATATTTAAAGTAAAATAGCCTCTACCCATTTTATTGTAATGACCGACTCAATCTTATTGGCTCGAAATTCGTATTGTTAAAGATAGATAAGCGCTTTCAACAAACTGTTTAGTGGTCCAGCAGACTTAACACAAATTCAACAATGAATTTTACAAACTTCCCATAGAGAATGTATCTTTAAGTTTAACAGAATTAACGATAAAAACATATTGAATCGGTCATCACAATTTTACATAAAATGTTCATTTCTTTCATAGCCTCGTTGCGTCAGAAGCACCGCCTCAAATAACATTATCAAAACTACAAACTACAATAAATAGCATAATGCTAACAAAAAGCAACGGACATTTGGAGATATTTTGAAGAACAGTCTCATTAAAACAATATTTCGAATGATTATATCATCCGTTACACGTAATACATACCAATGTCTAACTGAGTCACATGAATAGAGGATTAAAACCGTTTAATCCGTATGACTTGAAAATAAACAAGTATAAATAAATACACCCAACAGACACATACTGTGTATCAGACACTACAAGAGTCTTTTCGGTCTCACAAACACCCAAGCTGAGACAAATGCCTGTGGGCCTAACAAACATTTGTTTCGTGCGAGGATCGAACCCGCGGCCTCTCGTTTCTCAGCCGGTGTCTAACCAACTGCGCGACGGAGACTGTCAAAATATTAATTCGTACTATGATAAAATTCCAAGCTCGCGTTATATTATACTTTAGAGAGGTCTTGTTGTTTTGCGATTACTCTACCCATTCATTAAATGTGCTTATTTTATAATCATACGGATAATAAATTAAATTGCGACGCATTTCCAATACTGTATAGGCTTATGAATAAATTATAGCACCAGTGAGATTTGAAAATGATTATAAAGTTATAAGATTTGTGATTATGGCTCTGGTATTTTTATTTTTATTGCCCAGAATCTTTGTATTTGCATCATATGCATTGCCATATAGTATTACATGACTCGGCATACCTATTACTTAGAAGGAATAATTCAAAGCCAGTTAAGGCTCAAAAGGCTGCTCATTAGTAATGCCTATATGGCCAGTTATTGCTAGAAGAAGAATGATGATCCAAATAAGGACTGTCGGTTAACAAGAGTTTGCTTCCACTAAGTCCCGAGCTAGAGCTCTCACTTGAAGAGAACATGCTTTTACTGCCTGTGTAGAAAGAGAGGGATGTATGTAAAGGCTCTCGACCTAATCGCCGTCTCGCTCGTACTAACGATATGAAAGCTACGGCAATAGCACACAGGAAAATAATTCCGAGTATACAGAAGGCTAGAGCCATTTTCCCGGGTGATAGACATATAGTTTTGTCTCCAGGTGAAAATCCACGGACAAATTCTTCTTCTTCAGATTCTATTCTTCTCGAACCTGTAATCAATAAAGATTTTAATGATTAGATACGACTTAGTATTTGTGTTTCAGGAGATTTGTTACAACTGATAACATTATTTATTTGGCAAAAGTATAGCTCATCTACCCAGTAGTTAAAGGATGTAAGAATTCCACCACGGTATCCCCTGCCTGTCGTAAGAGGCGACTTATAGCGGTCAAATGGGTCGTTGGGGGCACTGGGGGGTTAGGCTGTTCCTCTCTTACAACCGCCACTGTAACTCCTGTTAGCCAGAATTAAAAGTGGCACGCATTTTAATGACACCGAACATTGAAGCTCACCGAATCTCAGGGAACGTCTAACTTGTCTTGAACCCGGAATGAGAGAACAAATAGTAGAATGAATAGTTAGGAGGAAATAGAAATATTTTAGCCTTCTTCTTCCTTAACAAAGCGGGAGATGAATCAATGAACTAGGGAGGCGATAAGCTCCTATAAAATAATGGGGATATAGTGAGGTCCCATTAGGTGACACCGATATTGGCGGCAGAACTCGAGCCAACGTTTGCCCTGTCGTAGAATAAAATAAGAGGCATCAGCGCTGCCCATCTGTGTGGGATCACCTGTGGGCAGTGCGTCGGGCAGTACCTATAGCGATTTCATATATATATTTCACGTTTTTTGCCCGTTATACACCCGTTGTTGCCGGTAATGCGCGTAATGGCCACGGAGAGGCTTCAGTCGGTATGCTGGTGTAGGATTTTGGTAAGGAATTCAGCCCGATAGTACCATTTGCGCCGTGAGGACAGCCGTCTTCGCGTGCCGGGCTGGAAGGCCAGTAGGCGGAAACCGCTATACATCCCTTTCGAATTCCCCCGACGCATCGAAAGGGGCGCTTAAATCGTTTTACTTTCGATAAATATAATCTACATCTCGTCAGACACAAGTAAATTGTTATGCGGCATGAAAGTGGCAATAAAGTAATAACAAATGATTGAATAATAAAATAAAACAAGTTGCTACATTAAAAAAGAACTTTAATCATTTTACTTCACAGATTTGCCACCAACACTTTGTTAATATGTAGTATCTCTTAAGGACATATTTCGAGATTTTCTTGGATCTATGATTTCGGGTAAAAGACATTTATTATAATAATCCACTAATCTGTGTTCCATGTTTTTTTGCCAAAAATTATCGTCTCTCTCAATATTTTCCACCTTTAATGGGATTTTTTCTCCTGTCCAAACTGCAAAGATACACATATCCTTTTTAGCGATATGCAGTTCTCCTTGAATTTGGTAGTACGCATCAGATTGTTTGTTAATAGTAAAATCTTTCTTCCATATTAAAAGTCCCTCTCTCCTTATTACGTCATCTGCGTGCGAACCGTACGCAGAGTAAGGACACTTGACTTCCACGACGCCATCATTGAACATGCCATCAGGCGCAGCTCCTAAGAAGTAGATGTTTTCATCGAGAAATAGTCCGCATTCTTTAATATTTACTTTATTATCTTTGTATTTGTAATTTTTTAACTGTTTTTTAAGCTGTTTTAGTGCGGTGGGTTCATTTTGAATTCCGTGTCTTATAGCTGGAACATTTTCTAAAGAGACGGGGTATAGATGTTTTTCAACTAATTTTGCAGAGCTTGTAGTTGGTTTTCTTTTGCATATTTCGCCGAACCGGGAAGCTGTCACTAAATGTTTGCATAGTTCATCCCACAAGGGGCTATGAATTGGAAGCCCATTATTTTTGTCTTTATTACTCCTACTGTTAATCTGAAATTTAACAATCAAAGTTACATCACAAAAACTAAATACAAATAAAATTATATTTAATTTGATTTTATGTATCCTATATTCACTGGTGGTAGGTCTCTCATAATATGTGAGAGGCCGCTTGGGTAGGTACAATCGCAATGTCTATTTCTTCCGCCAAACAGCAGCGTAAACAGCATTGTTGTGTTCCGGTTTGAAGGACATAGTAGCCAGCGTAACCACTGGGCATATTGAGACAAAACACTTTATGTCTCAGGATGGTGAGCGCTGTTTAATACCAAGCATTGCTTTGTTATTCATATTGTTCTTTGATTTTGCTACTGTTCATGAGCGGTCGTATCGCTTACCAGGCGAATGGCATGCTCGTCTTGCCATTCATTGCAATAAAAAAAACCTGACGATTTCAAAAGTGGTAATATGTCATACATTGATCGATTTGATTTCGTATTATATTCAAACGACAACTCACTATATTACAATACCTCACTAATTTAAATAGTAAATAAATACACACAACAGTCACATACATTGTCCTGACGCCACACTAAGATCGAGTCTTGTTTCGTGGGTATCACGAACCACGAGAAACTTTTCGGTCTCACTAACACCCAGACCCGAAACAAATACCTGTAGATCACACAAACATTTGTCTCGGTGCGGGGACCGAACCCGCGGCCTCCTGTTTTACAGCCGGCGTCTAACCAACTGCGCCACGGAGGCTGTCAAATTTATTTTCAATATCCTCCTTACTCCATTACCACATTACGATCTAACTGTCTATCTACCACCCATTCACTGTAATCGTTTCAAGTATACCACCTTTATTATAAATTGGTAGTTGAGCTTTCTGTCGTGTCTATGCTATCAGATCAAGGAGGCCCTGATATTATGATATACAAGTCATAGTATATGACATTCCGAAGAAATTATTTGTTCATGGATGTGTTGCCGGCCCAATTAGGATGGGTGCGTGAAGGAAAAAAGATGAGAGGAGGAAAGGGGTATCAGGAATCCGGCAATCTCACTCACCGAATGAAACGTGACAGCGAAGCCGTCTCTTCACGTCAATTCCCTGTGAGACAGTGGTACCGCCCGGATGAGCCTGCCCATTCGTGCTGAGTCGCGACAGACAACAGCGCGGCTCTACCACTTCCACCTTGATGTAATTAATGGTCAAAGGTGGGATGAAAAATATCTAAACGCTATTTGTTTTTAACTAATGAATAGAATGAATACGAGTACCTTTTGCTGGATAGATTCAACGTATTCGTTTTTCTTGATTTCATATTCTTTTGCAGATAGGTCGGGTTTTTGGTTTACGTTGCTTTTAGATGACCCAGACAATTCCATTTCTTGATTATTTTTTTACGCCTGCTGCGTGATCAGAAAAAATATGTAAATGAAACACAGTTAGTAAATAGTTTATTTAGGTTATACTTTATGATACATTGGATTAGTGTGTTATTAAAGTTAGTTTTTGTAATGTAGATAAGATTTTAGACGACTTATAAATAAATAATTTTTCGTAGAAATTCAAAATTGAAATGGGTATTATCACTTGTGAACTTGATTTAAGCTTCTCAGTATGTTATATTCACTGTAAACTTTGAAGTTAGTATTGTTGAGCAAATTTTTAAAGTAATTGTTAATAAGTTCAAGGTATTAAAACAATCTAAACAAAAAGAGTCGATTATTAAGAATCTAAGATATTTGCCAGCATTTTGAACTTTTAGTTACCTACTGATGTGATTGCCTGCTTTTTTTATATTCTCGGAGAATGGACATATTATGTTCATTTAATGAGAATTCCTCTGCTTGTCTGCTCTGCTCTAAGTTTTATTGTTTCGTCTTATTTGTATGTGATTTCATAGTAGTTAATTAGTGTGTGAACTAGATGTCGACATTGTTTTCAAACAAACATTTCCTTGGCCAGGACTCGTCTATCCACAGATTAAGCGAAAAGTACCTACCTATTGCAAATTACTTCCATGAATAAACACCATCGCTCGGGGAGTTATTTATAACTCAATGACCTTAGTATCGTGGCAAATATCTTATAAAACAATGTTCTATACTTGTATCGATAAGAATCCGCTACATTTTTGCGTTCATGAGCTTATTACATTCTATTTATGATTAAACTCCTGAAGACAAATTTATAAGGCTATTATTCAATTGGCTTACCCTATTCTGTATCCTATTTACAATCCTCTTTGTCTTTGACTATCGTGTTTTAAACTAGGTACTTAAAATTCAATCTATGTAACGAAATACAAGGCAAAGAAATTAATCCAGCGGGTCTTTTCCAGTAAATTTTTGCAAAATAATGTAGAAAACTTACCTTGTGTTTAAAATACAGTTGAGACTTGAGAGTAAACTTGTGACGTGATGTCCGCACGTGGACTCGATAGGCACTGATATCAGACGGCCCATGCGAGTTGCGACGCGCAAATGGAAGTGATTCATTGATCAAATGCATGACAATACTTAAGTGTATTGCGGACCGAGAACATAATTCAAATAGTACTCATATTACATATTAATACAAAATGTACTCAATATGTGTTCGTTTGACGGTTAGTAAGTAATAAGTCGATTTCCGTGGACTCATAATAGTAAATAATATATTATTTATTCCGAATGAGTTTGTAAGGCACAACAGCATCAACTAACTTTGAACATTGGTAACTTTAATTTTAACCAATTCAACGTCATATGATGCTAAATGTATTTATTTATTTATTGAATTCAGGTTCCCCAACAGTAGGTAGTAAAGGAGCACACAACATGCATGGGGTTGACTGTATCAAAGTTAAAGTTATACTCGTAGTCAAAGTTAGCTAAAGCACCAGTACTCAGTAGTGTCGCGATGCGGCGCGGCCGTTAGAATGGATGTGCTATTATATGAGTGGTTGGTATATTTCGTTGATAGAAACTTTGTAAACGTGCAAATGCATTGGGCTTATAATTTAATTAAACACCATTTACTGAAATCAGTGCAGCAGTTTGTCAGTCATTTTGTTCGTCAACCACAAATATCGGATCTCGAGCGTTTATCCGACAGCGATAAACATGGTTGAGGAAATCGACTTGTAGCGTGAGTGTATATAATATATATTGCATTATCCACTTCGCCATGCACGATGGCTGGAAGAGCAAGGAAGTATATATATGGTCTGTTCTACCGAGTATGTCATGAGACTGCTGTGGACCAGCGCGCTACGGCGGTATCGGTTGCCTCTTTGCGAACTTGAGGGTTTTGGCTCCACGAGTATGCGAGAAGATGAACCACTACAGGAAATACATCCTAAATCATCCCTATTACCTCGTCACCGCCATTTAGGATGTGCCAAACATATTTTAATCAACAGGAATATGTAATAGCAATTTAAATGATATCAATATAAACAC
Organism: Theretra japonica; assembly: GCA_033459515.1. Taxonomy (NCBI): domain Eukaryota; kingdom Metazoa; phylum Arthropoda; class Insecta; order Lepidoptera; family Sphingidae; genus Theretra; species Theretra japonica. The sequence continues at coordinate 9,750,758 of CM065944.1, forward strand.
CACTAAAATGTGATATCTATTGTTAATTGTTTTCCCATAAACTCAATAAATTATCAACAAATAAAAAATATATATACATTACCTCTAATAGAAGCTTCATCTTCCAGCTCTATGTTAGGAGCATGGACTTCAATACTGTTGTAGACTTCAAGTCTATCAATGACCACTCCTTTAGCATCTTTATCTAAACGAGCCTTTCTTAGCAACCCATCTCTTGTCTGCTGAGGTTTCTGTAGCACTTTGCAGTCGATAGCAGGGCATCGGCCTTTGCACAACTCGATACCACATGTAAGGTGCAGTTTCGCTCTATCAGGAAACTTGAATGCTGCAAAAGTGGTGATGGCGTGTTGGTACGTCATTATATTCTTAAACATGTACTCTGGGTCGGACTTTGAGAGCTTAATGTTTTTACTCTCGTCGATATTTCTCTGCGTGTCTGTTGGTTCTAGTTCTGAGAAGTCGATTTCACTGCTCTTGTGTTTGTGTTGGTGGATGGTTGGTTGGTTGAAGATTGTCTCGTCGATGGGACAGCCCGCTTCGTCGAGGAGCTTTTGTGACGCTTCGCCGAGACCGTCGTGTGCTATGCAGTTTGTCACGCGAAGGCCGACGCCAACTGTTAAAAGGGCATTAATGTTTACAAACATCAGGCTAGTTACATTTAAATCCATAAGTTAATAAAACTTTCATTCTAAAGCCTAAATATAACTAAGATAATATAGATAGAGAACTCGTGCACACTAGTGCGAAATTGACTAACCATAGGGACTACATTGATAGGGGTATTGACAGTCAAGTTAGGGGATCGTCTGATAAGATATGTGTTCTAACAAAACAAATTCATGCGTCTTCTAACTGTAACCTAATGGTGATGGGTGGTACTGCTTAAACCTACATTTGCCTTGTCACTAAAAGCAATGTAATGCAGTCAATAATAAACAACGAAATGTATCGGACTTGTTCATGGACAGATTAAAAACCTATTTTAGTTATTGAATGTTTTGTCTTTTTTGCTCAAACTGAATTTTAAAATCGTTCGAAAGGGTCAAAACATTTGATAAGTAAAATAGGTTTTAAATCTGTCAATGAATAAGGCCGATAGTGTACTGTATTATTATAATAATCGCCTAATGCCGAGCACTGCTGACTCCGCTACAACCGAGAATTCGATTGAGAATATAGACCAGAGTATTAATTGATAAGTGCCTCCGTGGCGCAGTTTGTTAGACGGCGGTTGTGAAACGCGTGGGTTCGATCCCCGCACCGAGACAAATGCTAGTGAGGCCCACAAGTATTTGTTTTGGATCTGGTTGTTTGTGAGACCGTAATGTCTCGCGTAGTTTCTGATATCCACGACACAAGGCTTTATTGATCTTAGTATGGGGTCAGGACTATGTATGTGACTGTTGGGTGTATTTATTTATTATTATATAAGCAAATACAACGACCTGGTTAAGGTTGTAGGAAGTCGCTGGATGCAGGCCGCCTCCAATAGGTCAATATGGAGATCCTTGGGAGAGGCCTATGTTCAGCAGTGGACTTCCTGTGGCTGAAGAAAGAGGGAGAGAGAAGCAAATATAAAACTTACTAGGCAGTGTGCACTGTATGAGCAGTCTAGTGGGCTGCCCCACTTCGACAGTGGCGGGTTCTGTGGAGGCGACGGCGGGAGCGAGCTCCATCCACGCCCTGGCCGCCTCCATCAGCATTTCGCGTTGTTCCATCTCAGCGGGACTCGCGAAACCTTGTCTGTTTCTACCCATTCTGTAATGTGATGAATAACGAACTTAATATTAAGTGAGTTTTTAGAATTCCGTACTTTTAGAGGGAAAACGGAAACTGAGTGTCAAAATAAATAAATCATTACGTACAAGATACTTCCCATTAATCTACAACTATTAGATTTTGCACGAATAAGGGCTCGTGGCATAATATATAGACATAAATCCAAAGAATCCAAAATTTAAAAAAACGTTTCTTGTTGCAACCTAATATTGTGGTTCATTATATTAATATGTTACAGTACATTAGGGGCGCGAGTCTGACTCGCACTTGACAGCTTTTTTCAATTCTAAAAAGACGCTACTTTGTTTGTTTGTCCTGATTGTCCTGTGCTTGTGCGAATCTTTTATTTACTGAAAATCGTTTTTATAACGCAGTTACTTTTCGTGATTGCTGTTCAAAGAACTACGATTTCCGCAAAATCACCGAAGGTTAAAATCTCATTATGGTAGGCCCATGGTGTGGTCATTTACCACAGCAACGATCTTCATGTATAGGAAGATTTTTGATTCACTGGGAAATATACGTAGATATATTTGTATTGTATTATATCAGCCCATATACGACCCACTGCAGGGCAAGGGCCTCCTCTACAATCGAGAGTATGATTGAGAGAGGTTGAGAGTGGAGTACGTAGATATATGAAAAAGAATAAATTTTAATCATATCAGTCATCATATTGTCAGTATATTCACTTTATACTCTACATTAAGCTTTATGTAAGAAATAATATAAATACCTTGTTCTTTTAACTTCTTGACCTGCCATTTCTCTTAGTTTGTTATTGATAACTGTTTCTAAAGCTGAACTGTTGATTCGTACAGCACGGCGTTGTAGCTTACACCTAGAAACAAATGAAAATAAACATAATTAAACCTCAGTCTACTACGACTGCTGTTATAATATGGGAGGCAATCTGGTGAATATATATCCCTTTTTTTATAATTATCAAAAGAAGGTAGCTTTTGTAATATTTATTGTGCAGATGACACAGTCCCCCCCCGTGACCACGAAAGGACTAACGTCGCGGCGAGTCGCGAAGTTAATTTTATTCTATGAAATATTTTATTTACTGTAAAGAAACACGTAAAATGAAAGTGCGTAAAGGTTATAAAATCTAATAACAATGTCTCAACGGTCACTAGACAGGATCAACAATATTTAGGCTGGGAAAAGACATCCTATATCAATATAAACCAATATTAACCTAGGAAATTAATATACCCAAAGACCAAAGTAACAGTCTAACAGAGGAAACGTATCCAAAACTTATTATGGCTGGGATTTTTGAAAACAAAAATGTTACACGTGGTGAATGAACTGATTACACTAATTGTCACGGCAATCCAACCCTAGACTACTCGTATCTACGCAGACCACAAAGACCCAGCTTTAGTACCGTAAAATAAAGCTTCATGAGATTGCTTAATTTATCTCAGAATGTGATATGCTGCATACATATTTTTATAAACATTCTGGCGCAGCTAGAGAGCCGTCACGCTGTGTATTAAGGGACCGCGGTCTCAATCCTTGCACCAAGATAATTTTTTGTTTGACCCCCAAGTAATCGTCTGTGACAGCCTCTCTGTAGCGCAGTTGGTTAGATGCCGGCTGTGAAATGGAAGGCCGCGGGTTCGATCCCCGCACCAAGACAAATTTTGTGAGGCACACAAGTATTTGTCTCGGATTTTGGTATTTGTGAGAACGAAAAGTCTCTCGTAGTTTCTGATACGCACAACCCGAGACTAAATTGAGTTTAAGGTGGGGTCAGGTCTGTGTATACGACTGTTGAATGTATCTATTTGTCTAATACTTCTACGTGCCTGATTAGTATCTCCTGATCAGAAGACTGCTGCAGATGCTTGTCCATCTGCACTATCAGCTCCACGTTGTAGTACAGTTCCTCTTCATCGCCAGGTTCTTCCACTGTCGTGTTGAGAGTAGACGTTCTCACACCGCACGCGTTTGATGGTAGATGCAGTGATAGCTTCTTCTGCAGGTTTCCTGAAGCGTATTATCGTTAATAGCTAGGAGATAGGCCTGATGTCTTAAAGGCGTTAGCTCGCATTGCTAGTCTACCAAAGATATGTTTAGCCCCTTTCGCCTCATCCGGGATACCGAAAGATTTACAGCTTTTCCTCTAGACAAAAAATCTACCGAAGATTTGCAAAGTAGTAGAGCCATATTGTAGCCAAAAAAATATCGTCGCTTTTTTTGCAATTTTATTTGCATTGTGCCTAAACTCTAAAGTCACTAAAACTACTACCCGGCTTCGTTTTCAATCTTGATATACCTTGGATAACTCATAACATAGATGTTAATAAAATTATGTTTTATAACAATATTGAAACTGCGATATTATAATAGAAATCATGGTTTAATCAATACCAGCTGCAATTTTCCCCATTTTATCATTTAACCGAGTAATTTGAGTTTGTAGAATTTTAATGAAGCTTGTTCTATTATAAACAACTTTTTAATGAGCACATACGAAAAAATAACAATAGAGACGGAAATACTGTGACAGGAAAGTGTTAAGATTTTTTACTTGAAACCGTTATACGAGTAAACAGCCTGGCTATGAACTGTCATATATACGAATTTATGTATAACTATCAACTAGAGTTTAAAAAAGTATAATGTCTAATGTAAACTCTACCTTGCGCTTGACACTCTCTAGAAAAGTCTTTGCTGAAGACTAATCCTTTGAAGGGCTGTGCCATCTCTATGTGTGCTGTTATTGATCCTTTGTCGCAGATTGTAGATACGCTGACGACTCTATTGGCCCTGGACTGCTGCCCAAGGCTCGACGTCGCCAGGACCACCAGCAACACTGCGCGCCACATTTTGACGCATCTGCCGAAAAATATTAAAAAATTAAATTCGTATAATATGAAACCTGGTTTTTAACAAGTAGGTGTTAATTTTTTTATTACACGAGTCACGCAAACAAGGATCAAGCGGCTCATCTGACAGTAAGACTTTATATGGTGTGTAAAGTCCGCAAACTTACACTAGGCCCACGTTGTGGTTTATATGGCCTAATCCCTTCAATCGCTCTCTCCATTGCCTAGGAAGCCCATGCCCATATGGTGTATATAATGGGCTGATTGTGTATAGTGCAAATCACATGAGAATACTTATCAAGGTCCCGAGGGCCGACAACTGACAATCGACTTCTCTCCCTCTTCATTCATCTGTAAACGCCAGCAGTATATCGAAAGTTCCAGAAGTCACTTTTCTCAACTGGAGGTGAATGCTTACTGACAAGTAACACGTGACTGACTACATAGGTCCCTTGCCCATTAGCCGTATTTATGCCGCAAAAATATCTTATTGCGACCGTAAAGGCCTTTAAGTTGAATAATTAACTTATAGGTACTCGGATTTAAAAACGCTAATATTAAAATTCAAAGTATAAAATTTAATATTCAAGAGTAAACCTTATGTAATTATTTAACGAGCGGTAATTAAAAATAAGTACATACATATTCATAAGAAAAACCATACCAGTTTTAAATACGATGTTCTCAATGTAAGATCCTGCTGTCCAACTCGCTTTTCTAATGTGCAATCACTTTTAATCCCTATTTAAATTATACCCGGTTTTAGTTTTTTATTACCATATATGAAAAAGCACTTTTAGTAGCTAAGTTTTTCTCAGGTCCACGTATATATCGACGCAATTCATCTACATACTAATAACGTCGTTGAACAAGTTAGAATTCAAGATTTCATGGGAAACTGACTGGTTTAAGATACAAATACGTATAGATATCTAATTTTATCTCTGCTAATATCGTCGACTTCTAAACTACTAGAGTAATAGGAAGATAATCTGCCGCAGAACACTATTCAGGAGAATTCTCGTGGTTTATTTCTAAACTATCATATGTCTAGTTATACTCGTAAAGGATATTTTTGCATGCATACATTTGTTATCCTAATGTAAGGATAGTTGATATTTTGAATTGTTCATAAACCAGTAATATTATTTCACCATCAATTACTGCTCTATTCAATAAGTGATAGATATACCTATACATAAAAATAATTCTTTTTTTTTAAATCTTAGAATGTTTTTATTGAAATCACCCCAAACTCATGTATAACCTTTTTCGTATTTGTCATAGGTGATAAGGGTAAGGTCAATGAATTAAAAGCGTTTTCCAGCTCTTACTACCAAGCAAGTTTTTTTTACTTTTGCCTAATTCCTAAACAAGTGCCGAGTAGGTATGTAACAAGCCTTGGAGATATGGAACAACATCCAAGCAATAAGCAATAAACAGACACTGTCAATATGACGATATTTGGTACCGATTCATCTACATGCCCGAAAATTAAAAAGCCATCCTATCAGGGCGTAATCATGTTACGAATTCTCTATCAGCTCCTGTTCGGTCCATGACGAGCCCCTCTTTTCAATCCTCAATGCGCACCTGAGCTAGTCCGTCTAGATTCCTAAGGAGTCGATCTAGTAATATTGATCAAGAGTTTGCGGTCAGTGTTCGCGGTCGCAGCGGCGGATATGAAAGCAATTTGAGACAATCGTTAGCAGATAGGACATGAAACTATTTTTTTACTTCTACTATTATTTTTAAGAGATTAAATAAAGGATTACGGCAATTTAACGCAATTATTTTTTCCAGAAGCAATTGCACTTGCACAAAAAATATTGAACACGTACTTGCTAAGTGCTTCTGAATGAAAAGATAACGCATGAAGATTTTATTATATTTGGAAATAAATTTATTAACATATAAATTTAATTAAAATTATAAATTTATTAATTATTAACTTGTTGGAAGTAAAGAAATAACTAGCAACAAAAAGTACTTTAATGACAACTTAATAGTATGAAATAGGAATACAGCTCATCATTCGCAAATGCTAGAATAAAATCAATTGCCACTGTCTACAGTAAAACAGCCATAGACACGTGAACTTCCGTAACGAACGCCAAAAAGAGTAGGTCGAGTACAAAGATAAATACATAAATGCCAAATTAGGAAGTAAAAAAAAACGTAAATGGCCATTTCACGGCTTTTTTAGCCGCAGTTCTGTAAACCTGTTAACCAGCATATTGTTAGGCGTGTACCGTTTTATTCGTTCCTGGCGAGCGATTTTTGATATTCCACTTAGATAAACGTTATGAAGATTGTTGTTTATCTTGCGGATGAATTGGGTGTTTGCGAAGATTTCACGATTGATAAATTGTGTTTTCTCTTTAGCAAACGTATTTTTGGGAATGAAATTGGAAGTGTGATTGGTTTCGTGGCGGATTAAAACGTGATTAGGGAAAACGATCGGGTCATAAGATTTTTATTAAGATAAGGGCTATTTTTTAATGTTATTAGCAAAGATTTTTATTAGAGTCCTGGTTGAGTTTGTTATTTAGATTTTAACTATTATTTGCCTTTCTGAGTACCCACTGTTTTTTAACATGGAGTGTCATATAGATATATCTGATACCTCATAAGATAAGGATTAACGAATCACATAAACGTCGAATTTAGGCGTTCGTATTTACTATTTATAGTTTTTTATCAGATATTAACTACGAAAGATACGTTATTTCGGAAATTCTACAATGCTATTCCTCCGTCCCATCCCATGCTTTGTTCACTATCAAAACAAAAACAATTGCGTAAACGGCAAATCGCGTTACATCATCAGCAATTATGAAGTAATTACAACTGTAAAAGACTGTGAGACTGTACTTTAAATGCTGTGGCCCACCACGCAACAAATGGGTGCGTGCGAATTGACTTTATGAACCTATTATGGAGATATCTTAGATTATACATATATGCATATGCATCCATCAGCCAAAGGAAGTCCACTGCTGAACATAGGCCTGTCCCAATGATTTCCACAGTGACCTGTTGTAAGCAGCCTGCATCCAGCGATGTCTCGACCCTTTACCAGGTCGTCTGACCACCTAGTGGGTGGACGTCCTACGCTGCGCTTTCCGCTTCGTGGCCTCCATTCGAGAACTTTTTGGCCCCATCGGCCATCAGTTTTCCGTGCTATATGCATATATCATGATTATATTATAAAAGTATACCCAATGATGCCAAATATGTCTTTCCTCTTCCCATCCTTTGTCCTTCCCGCTCTTCACCCGATTTGGTGGGTCGGCAGCACATCCACAATCCGAGCGGTGTATATGTTCGTGGGGTCCAGTGATCACTTACCATCAGGTGACCTGTTTGCTCGTATGCCGGACCTATGCAATAAAAACAGTATGGCGATTGCATTTATCGATATCTTTAAAAGTAGGCGAAACCTGTACACGCTGAATGAAGCTGCAGTTAGATTATACCCATATATTTGTGCATAGAGCTTTGTTGGGCCAACTCGGTAAACTAAATCTTTAATCTTTATCACAGAAAAAATATTTCTTTTGTGCAACATTTTACATAATAATACTATAAGCTATCAGAAGAGGTTTTACTTAAGAACAAAAACACGTGGAGATTAGTCTAAACTGAATTTTACATTACAAAAACATAATTTGTCAAGAGATCCGCTCTGCACATTCACGATCAATAATAAAACAAAAAGCATTCCAGACTATTGTCACATGTGTTTAATCTTCTACTGAGAGGGTGTCAACGAGGTAACCTCTATTGAGTTCACCTCCAACAGTTCATAAAGATATATCAAGCTTATATAATTTCACCAGCCGTGATGTTTATACCATGCGATAAGAGAGATGCGCGATTGGGTACTTTTATTAGGACCCCGGTATTATCTTATCACTACGCCTTTGTCGGATGTTATAGAATACCTTGCCTCAGCTTGACGCTCAATATGATTGTATGTAGATTAGTAATTAGCTTAATGTGCGAGATATTACGGATTCTGTCTTTAGGATAAAAATCTGTATTGTGTTTAGCTTTCAATATTTTTTAATTGTATCCTAATTCTAGATCTTTTCATAGCAGGGTCGACGTTCACTTATGACATACTGGCCTGCCGAAATCCATCAAGCATTACAGAAACAGATAAAAATTTTATTTTTTATTTATTTATTTTTATTTTGGACACACCATTGACAATAACACTAAAATATACACAGAGTTATAACATCAAAGTCTTGGACAAGGCGTTACCGTCTCTTCAGGCGCGTACAGCATTCATAGAAAATTACACAAAAGAAATATTAATAGAAAATTATTTAGTGACAATATTAAATTAAATTTCAAGTATTAAATTAAATCACATTAAAATTATTAAATTAAAATAATACAAAACAAATATAAAATACGGCAAACGAAATTTAGATAATTAAAAAAAAAATAGTAGGTACGCAATAACTTAAAAATAATTAGGAACAAGAATGAAATCAATTCATAATAATTACACACAACAACAAAAATAAATAAAAAAGAAATATCAAAACCTATTACATTTTAAACTTCCCAATAACAAATTCTTGCTTTTTTTAACAGAAACGTTGAAGATATCAATGTTATTATATTGCTTATATGTATCTATAGCTCGGTTCAACGGAGAAGTTATTTTAGTCCTATAGGACTTTTTCCGAAAAGTTTCTTGCAATGGAAATCTAGGAATTTTTCTAGGCACCACTATCTGAAGTTGAGCAAGTAAAATTGGAGCATCAATGAAACCATTAACTAATTTATTTAAAAACACTACATCGAATACCTTTCGTCGATGTTCCAAAGAATCCAGTTTGAAATGTTTGAGTCGGGACATGTAATCTGCACGATAAGGGCAACTTGGGTCTTTAAAAGCTAGGAATTTTGTAAAAATCTTTTGGACTCGTTCAATACGGCTTATATGTATTTGATATTCGGGACTCCAAACGGTAGTGGCATATTCTAGAGTGCTACGAACTAAGGCATTATACAAGCAAAGTAATGCTTGCGTCTGCGTGAAATCACGACAAATTCGCTTTAAAAAGCCTACCATTTTTAATGCCTTGGAGATAGTTTTGTCGATATGCTCTGTAAACTTTAGTTTAGTATCCACAATAACACCTAGGTCGCGGACACTAGCAACTTCACTAAGCTCCTCCTCTCCAACAGAGTAACGAGTGGGAACTAACCTTTTATTCTTGGTCAGTTTGATATGTGTACATTTTCCAGCATTCAACGTCATCTTGTTCAATAAACACCAATGACTTACAGCATTGATGTCTGTCTGTAAGTCGAGTGAATCCTGAGTGCGTGTAATGACTTTATATAATTTTAAGTCATCAGCGAAAAGAAGGCACTGACTATGTCTTAAATTATCTGGAATATCATCAATAAAGAGAGTAAAAAGTAAAGGCCCCAAATGTGATCCCTGGGGAACCCCGGAAAAGGCAATATAAGATTCAGACTTGTACCCACTCATTACGACCCGCAAAGCCCGATGCTTGAGATATGATTGGAACCAAAGAAGCAACGGACCATGGATCCCAAATCTCTTCAGTTTTCGTAGCAAAGTGTTGTGATCGACTTTATCAAAAGCACTGGTGAAATCTGTATAGATTACGTCAACCTGTTTTTTGGAGTCATTAGATTTTGAGACGTCGTTTATGTAAGTTACTAAATTAGTAACCGTGGACCTCGCCTTAAGAAAACCATGCTGATCGTTGGATACCCTATTTTTGACAAATGCTGCTACCGACGGATAAATAATACATTCAAAAATTTTTGAAAATATGTTCAATATTGATACCGGACGATAGTTCGAAACATGCTTTTTTTCACCTTTCTTGTAAATAGGGACCACATATTTTGCCTCTTTCCATAATGATGGAAACGTGGATGTTAGAAGTGATCGTTGAAATATTAACTTCAATGGTAATGTAAGATATTTTTGTGTCATTTTTATAAAGTATGGTGGTATACCATCTGGACCAGCACCCTTACTAACATCCAGTTTGGATATAGTTCTAGCGATCATATGCTCCGTGACATTATTGTTTATAAATAACAATGAATTTTAAGCCTTTATGCCCTCCTAAACTGTTGATCCCTTTGTGACGAAATTTTAACAGGGTTCTCTCTTTCTCTGTTTGAACAATTCAAAACGGAGCTGAGCACCCGTATTAAATTTCTCACGATTTTACTACTGGCAATAACACAGAACGGCGATCACGCTATATAATCGGAATAAAATATATCACAGAGAAAGCATTTCGTTTTAAGCGTGAACTCTTTTTATCGATGTTACTGAACTAATGAAATGGCGCTTCAAATTGATTCCAATCTAACAAAATTACACACTCACTACGGTTGATGGGATGTTAAAAAAAAGCAATCATTTGAACATAATAATCTTTGTTACTGTTCATACTATTTGATTCGACAATAACTGTTATTCATTTGGTTTTAAGAGCGTTAAGTAAAAATAATTAATAAACGTAGTAGAACTACGCCTTCTCTACTCTCTATACTCTTATTTTTAAAAAATCTCACCATGAGTTTATACTGAAATTGAACAGCCTCCGTGGCGGAGTTGGTTAGACGTCAGCTGTGAAATGAGAGGCTGCGGGTTCGGTCCTTGCTCCGAGACAATATTTTATGAGATCCACAAGTATTTGTCTCGGGTCTAAGTTTTGTGGGATCGAAAAGTCTCTCGTAGTATCTTATACCCACGACACGCGACCTAATTGATCTTAACGTGGGGTCAGGACTATGTAACCGTTTGAGTTTTATTTGTTTATTTAATGAAATCCCCTTGCGCTGCCATGAGACGCATCTAATCTGATATTGATAATAATATTATTACGGTATTTTGAAATACCTACTTAAGTATTTGATATAATACATTTTCACCACCTTAGCATTCCAATAATATGCAGCTAATACCTTTATCATATTATAATTTACAACTTGGCAACCTGGTAGAGGTCTGCCTTTAATAAATTTACACCCCGTCATAAAACAAAACATGTTTCTGCTTGCACCGTCGCTTCTGTCGGCGGTGTCGGCACGTAGCCTCATAGCAATATATTCAAACATAAATCCCACAGTAATAACGCGTCAAAAGATAATAGGTTTTATAATTTTCTTGTCTATGACCGAAGCCGTAAGGTCATTGGCGCCTAATTTCGTACGGTTGAGCATACCAAACAATTTTGTAAGGCATTATTTCGGAATGGTAATCGATTTTGAGCTAACACTTCATGGTGCTATAATAGTTTCGTAATATTATGAAAAAGTACTTGTTTGTTTTGTTGTTTTCGACGGATGCGTGGGCAAAATTGGTTTCTAGATGTGTTGGTGTATTTTGTAAGGTTTTTTAAGAAATTGTGTTTGGGCAACGCAAAATTATGACATTAGGGGTGTGCTAATACGAGTATAGTATTATTTATTTAACTACGCTTGAAGTTATAATATGTAATTATAAAATGTAATGCTAGAAATAAAAAAATACGTGCTGACAACTTTTCCTAGGATTAGATTACCTAAAAAAGCAACTTCCGAAACAGGTTTAAATGAATACCGTTGATAAAATAAGATTAAAATTATAAAACCTTTCGAAAATTATGTCTTATCATTTCGTTTCCGGTGCTTTATTGCGGCACAAATTCTTAAAGCGTTTACGCGAAGTTTGTCATAAGGCGAAACAATTGTAATGTTGCTTGCCGTTATAAAAACAGTATTTGTAATATAATTTCACTTTAAGGCCACATATTTTATAACTAGCTTCTGCCCGCAACTCCGTTTGCGTGATTGTCTTTATAAAAAAAATCCCATCCCGCTCCGGCCCGTTATATGCCGCCTTGCCCCATCTCATTCTCACTCAATATATGTAATCCAGTCTCATCCCATCCATTTGAGTACAAAAAAGTAGCAAATATAACGAAATTCCTCCCTCATCCCACGGGAACACTACATTTTCGGGATAAAAAGTAGCCTAAGTATTAATCCAGGGTGTCAGCCACCTCCATACCAAACTTCATTAAAATCCATTAATTAGTTTCTGAGTTCATCACGCACAACCGCACAGACAAACAGACGAAAATTCTAAAAATCGTTGTTATGGGTTCTATTACGTTAATACAGTCCCCCCATATCAGTTTTTCTCATTAATCTTCCATGTACAGACACCGTTCGGTTACAAATTTATTAAATGTATAGATATAGATGATCATGAAAAGTGGTTCATAGGTATACTATCCTATACATATTATTCTCCATGACACATAAAAGAAAATGGTGACAATATTTATACAAGTAGGGATTGCGACTTCGAAATTACTTGTAACGTGACATGTACTCTACGAATTAAAGAACGGCTATAGCTTTTATTGAATAGCTATTGAGCTGTGTCCATCATAGAAATTATCTAAATACGCCAGTGCTAATGACAGGCGACTTGTACACAGCCACAATGCGAGCCCGTCCTAAGTTGGATGTACAATGGCTGATGCCGCAATGTAACTACGTAATACATAGGCTTTGCATCTTCTGCACGTGGGCTGAAAATGATATCCTATCATTGCAATTTTAGAAAATATTAATAAAATATAATTTTTATTGTCAGTGATAATTTCCATTCCGTACTTGTAATTTCCCCTCTAATGGGTTTTTCTTTTCTGCTTTTAACTCAGGGCCGAATTAAGCGCTTGAATGTGGTATTATAAAAGAACATTTTTGTCTACCTTCAGTGATGCGGAATTCACCCTTAGATGAAATTAAAATCCGCTCTAAAAATAAGTTATAAATTCTTATAAATAATACACTCAAACTTTGGAGATGATTCAATATTTACTTACAAAAGAATTATAACGTTGCTCCGGTATATTTACCTATATTTGATATTGCATATTATGATGCCAATAATATTATCAGGCCAGCTAAGGCTGAAGCGTTCCTGGATTGGTGGGCTGCCCGGCAGACACCATCAGGTACATTAGTTCCATTCCATTTACCGTATAAAGATATAGCGCTGTCGCCAGTTGGAAAGGGACTAGACGCGACTGCCTACATGTGCACGGTGGGCGCGGGTTCAAATCCCAAGGCACACCTCTGACTTCCTGGAGTCATGTGTTTATTGTTAATCACTCACCACGCACTATATGGTGAAAGGAAACACCGTGAGGAAACCTGCATACCATAGCGATTTGTAAGAATTTCTATGGCATGGAAAGTTCGCCAACCCGCAGTAGACCAGCGTTTTGGACTATATAACCTTACTCCTTTCAATCGTACTCTTGGTTGTGGAAGGGCTCTTTGGGCAAAGAGGGCGAGCAGGGCTGCTCGAAGACGTATATGGGCTGATACAGATAAAGATGTATATGACCACCAACTGTGAAGCCACGGCCGCGTCTGCTCTACAATTCTCTCACCCATTGTTGATATCAGTTTCCTAGGCGACTGACGGATGAGTTTCACCCCATTGTTCGATACTCACTACGGTTTACTTACTATTAGTTAATGTTAATGGAAGTAATTATGCTTTTACCATTGTCGAACGAGTGCCATGACTAATGTCAATAATTATACCGCGAAAACTTTATAGATACTGCTGTTGTCATTGTTTTATTGTATCTATTTTTTAAGCTGTTGTAAATTTTGTAAAATAATTTTCTACTGTTAATTTCTACTGTTTTAATGTAGCTAAGTAATTGTTCAAACTGTTACTTACAACAATTGTACTGCTAAATATTATATTGTATGCAATACTGGTGTAGTCTTTTGTTTTGTAATAGTTTATGTTTTAATAAGCATTTAATTATAATTGTCATTTTATTGAACAACATGTAGTAATAATCTAATAAGGAAACAAAACAACAATAATACTTCAGTTATACAAGTAGGTACGGCGATTCATTGTAAATAATAATGTACTAATTGGTATTCATACAAGAACATTCTTAATTACTGACGGTTTTCTAGAATTCGGGTAAGGACAACATGTTTACCGGATAACTGGACAGGTCTTACACTACCTACGAATTAATAACGATTGTTAGTTTTTTAAATCAATGATAACGATATGCTTCTTTGTCCAAAAGTCTATTTTTATCCATACTTGAGTAAATTAGCAACATAAAACGTTCTCACAATACTCGTATACCTTTATCATAACAACTCAGCTCTGTAGAGATGAAATGGATTATAAAAAATATTTATTTTAATCAACGTCAAGTTCGCGAAACTAAAATAATTTCCGCTTCACAAACGGTATCACTTACAATATGTACCAACATACAAAAGGCGAAATCTCTTAAAAAGTGGATTATCGGCATTATAACAGAGACTTTATGTTCCCGTACCGTTGTACCGAAATACGGGCCTCTAATTGCTATAAACATTATGGTATGTAGCTTTCCAGAGCACTGTTCTCTTAAGACAGTAACCTTTATTTTGGCAATATAGTTAAGCGCTGCAGTAACGCTATTAAGTTGGCAAGTAGTACGCGGCAGCCGGCGGTCGTGAGCGCTGAGCGCTCTAACAGCTGCGTTCCGTTACACGCCGCGCCGCAAGCGTTACTCATAAATACACTGCTTTATATAAATGAGAGCTTCAGGGAATGCGGATGGAACGGAACGTGGAAAAACTTTAAAGCAATAGGATTATAGGATTTAGTAAAAATAATAATTATTAAAATTATCTACCGCTATGAAACCGCTATACGAGTACCTACTTACTTTTTATATTATTTTATACAATAAGAAATACGCACTAGGTGGTCAGACGACCTGGTAAAGGTCGCGGGACGTCGCTGGATGCAGGCTGCCTCCAACAGGTCACTGATGAAATCATTAGGAGAGGCCTATGTTCAGCAGTGGACTTCCTTTGGCTAATGGATGGATGACGGGTATACAATAATAAATAAATACGGTATACCTTCACTATTCTGAAGGTACCGTGAGCACATTATTGTGTGCTTTAAAAATCCCAATATTGATGAAGAAGTGGCTTTGCTTGTTTCTTGTACGATTTCACACCATATCTGGTCATCCAAACATTGTGAAATATTAAGAATATTGTAATGAAAGGACTTTACTTAGGAATGCAAAAGAGATCTGCTACCTTTTGTCAGCTAATCCACAGAACGGATCGAATTGAACGGAACAATGATAGCCCATGGCGTAAAGATGCACTAAGGCTATTTGTATGTGATATGAGAAATAATTCGTCGGACTATTAAATCCTTGATGTAAATTAATGCAGAGAAGCATTGAGACTTACAATCAATGCTGGAGATCATATATTTTTCACTACATAAATTGTTTTCAAAACTATCGTAAAATATCTTCTGAATTAAGTTCATATACCTTGTTTTTATTTTATATTCATATCCAAATTTTCTTTGAAAAACAATATTTTAAAATTATGAATATCTACTAAACCGTTACGTTGCGTAGTAAATAATCTTCTTTATCATCGGATGTTCTAACGAATGGCTGGCAGGAATAGAGTTCATTTAAATCAGTGAGCCAGGAAGGGCTAATGATTAGTGATATCTCTGCCGAGCAACTTGCATCCACCCCGAGGGCAGAGACGATAAACGTTGGTCTTCAATTTATGACTAAAACGTGTTTCAATATTTCAAGTTAGCTAATACTTCATTATTTATTTTTCAATTGATTTATTTATTATTTTAGCAGTTATTTATGTTAAAAACATGAGTAAGCTTTTTGAAACAAATTATATTTATGTTCTTATTGCATCGTTGTTAATTTTATGAGAATCATAACAAAATTATGGTAATTAGAAAATGAAAAACCCAGGTAGGAACTTAACTAAAACTATTACAATATTCAAAATTCGATTAAATTACAAATTCATAATTACATAACAACGGAAAGCTTATTAATAAAAGTAAAGGCAAAGGAATTGCAAACGTAAATCCTTGTACAAAAACAATAAAGCAGCAGTTGCAACTTGTGACATAATATCGCTGGCACTAAGATTGTCCCGTTAATTATTTCCACGACAATATTAAATGGCAATTGGCCGTATTACGTATATCCGTAGGTTCACACGGCGCGTGGACCGCAAGCACCGGTACACATCAGAACTGCTATGATGAGCATCAATTACATAACGTTACTGTGAACTGCTGCGATGAAGGGCTGGCTTTTAAGGTCACCAGTTCTGAATGATTTGTGTTAAGTACAATTCGAATGAAAGAACGGTGGAAGATAATAGAGGCACTTAAATTTAATTACGTGTATTAAATCCCGTAGGAGTCATCTTTGTATAGGATTAATACGAATGTCTGTAGAATAAGATTTATTTATTTAAACTTGTTATCAACGTATAAGTGCGTGGTGGCCTGTTGGTAAACGGACTAGACGCGGCTGCCTACATGTTCACGGTGGTCGCGGGTTCAAATCCCAAGGCACACCTCTGACTTTTCGGAGTCATGTGTGTATTGATAGTCAATCACCACGCACTATAACGGTGAAGGAAAACATCGTGAGGAAACCTGCATACCATAGCGATTTGTATAAATTTCTATGGTATGTAAAAGTCCGCCAACCCGCATTAGGCCAGCGTGGTGGACTATATGGCCTAACCACTCTCAATCGTACTCTCGATTGTAGAGGAGGCCCGTGCCCTGCAGTGGGTCGTATATGGGCTGATACAATACAATATCAACGTATATAACTGTAAAAATACTTTTGCAGATATTGTGTGTTTTAGTTTTTGGCAGAAAGGGTTAATATTTTTTACAATAAAATTATGTCGCCCTAACAAGACGTGTCTTTTATTTTGACAATGCTTTATTTAACTTGATGAAATGCTAGTTTATAATAGAACGTTAATAAAGTACTTATTTCAATATATTAATTTAGAACACGAGCATTTATAATTCTAAATAGAAGTACAAGTTAACGAAGTTATTTATTTTAGCCACCTTTCTCCATAATTTGGTTCAAATGTATAAAAATAAAAAACGTTGGCAGTTGGTTGCTTCGAAATATACCTCTTAGTTAATAACCCATACGGGACAGGATATAGTTATTGCCAGATTTAAAACGCACTGTATTTAATATTAATGTGCCGCCAATATGATTCAAGGAGGGCAAAAGACTTTTCTTATTTTCTTTCTGTCACATGAATACTATTGTAACCTATAAGAAACATTACGCTGTGAATTGTGATAAACATAATAAAAAATATTTTGAAGTTTCTATGTTTTTTTTAAATTAATCATACTACTTTAAATATCGACCATAAGAAATCGCGTAAGATATCAACATTTTGATTAAAGTACAATATTGAGATAGTGACTGAATCCGTCAGGTACTCAAGATACATTCCGCAACTATGATTGGAACCCATTAACAGAAACAAAGAAAATGTGATTACTATGATAAGATCAAATCAATATATACGATATGATATCGGGTTTGCTGATAGCTGCTGCATCAGACTGATAAGAAAAATAAGTCTCTTACTACGATACAGGTTGACCTTAGTAACATATTTATAAATAGTCTAATGACTGTAACTTTTAATCAAAATTCGCATTTACAATATATTAACGTATTATAACACTTTAAAGTTAAAATATAGAGATCATAGAGTTTCAGCATTGAACGTGTTCAAAGGATTTCGCATTTCACAAATCACGTTTCAACTCATGGACACATGCGTTACCGTCCAAACTGAGTAAATTGAGACCCGAAAGTAAATATGGTCTAATTTGATAGAGTAATTCATAATGTTGTAAGTACTACATATTCGTATATTAGGGGACAATACAATTATTTTTATCCGAATTCCAAAATAACTCATTATTACAAATATTAAATATAACTTTAATCACTATTTGCCCTTGACTTCCTATTTACAATAAACGATAGTGTTTTGTTGGTGTGGAGTTTTTCTGCCGACCTCGCCCGTGGCGACAGTTAGTCGACGTAACAGCAGGGCGACTGCGGCCGTGTGTCGGGTGTCAGAACGAGCATGTGAATCCGGCGGAACGCTTTCACTCTCGCGCCTCTTGTTCGATTGTTATCTAACTGTGTGATAACTCCGTGGAAATGTCGACCGTGATTAACATAACGTGGTACTGACCTTTTATATGCCTTCTAAGTGCAGGTTTTAGAAGGGAAACCGTGTTTGATGAATTAAACAGACACTAGCGATTCAATCACCATTCACCAATAACAGAATAAGGTGCTATAAACAAAATAAACTTTGGATTTAATATACTAATGTATAGCTGATATGTTTGATATATTTTCATACAGTCCGTCGCCCCGATACATAGGATGGATGACGTATTTATGTGTAGGAAGTCGCTAGGATCAGTCTGTTTCCAGCACCCATGGTCGATGTGGAAAATCTTAGGGAAGGCCCATGCTCAGCGGTGGACTCCCTTAATTAAAGTTGATGATAAAGACGATATGGAGATCTGTTGCACAAAAGATCATACAACCGTTCATGCAGATTTGTCCATACAATTATACATTTCAGCAAATAGAATTAATACAGGGAAAGAAGTGATTTTTATCCGTCCACAATCATAATGATTAAACAAATTAAGTCCGCTGCTAAACATAGACTGCTACTCTTCCCCCTCTATCTGTGAGATAAATCCAGGAAGACGTAAAAGAACCAATGAGACAGAAGAGGCACAGAACAGAGAATAAACTTGAGTTATGAAATTAACAAGTAATTATATATTTTAAAACTTTCACACCGGATTAACTATTACGCTAATATTATATAACGTAAATTATATATCAACGAGCACAAAAATAAAAAATACACTATTTGAAAATAACACAGTAGTTAGCACTTTCATTTTAGAACCTAATTTGGATTTATTTATCTGAGTTTTTTATGTATCATAATATATATCATTCTCTTCATTAGTTTAATTTTATAATTTTAAGCTTATATAAATTGCTTTAGTCACCGGATGTTGGTTTAACTGTGGCTGAGATTACTGTTATAAATAACTCATTGAGAGTTATTTGGAGACATACGTGACAACACTGAAACGTTATTAATATGCTTTCTATTATGGCACCAAAATAAATCAAATGTAAGCCAGAGAAAGTGTTTAACTCTATCAATCAGGACAATAGTACAAAGCTTAGGCTCAATGTATAAACAATAACTAAGTACAAAGCAGGGACCGATTCACAGCTATATTAAAATCATTATTATTATAACTTCAGCTTAGTTCATAGAGATGTAGATTACGAAACCCAATAAAATAATTACCTATTAAATTAGAATACCCGAATTGCATGAAGCGCAAAATGTTCAACACTCATGCAATGAAGTCGGCAAATTAATCGATATTCGATTATTACTAGAGTGAAGAAAGCGAATAATCGATTAACAATAAATAGAAATGCACTATTGTCTCCGACCGGTCGCTGTTGGAAATGTGTAACACTTTAATCACAATAATGCCTTTGTTTGTAAACATAAATCAGCAGACAAATCACTAGAATACGGGTTACATTAAGAGGTCAAGATACGGTTAATTCACTTTTCGAAAACGTCACTGCCCTGCTAACTTACTTCCTTCCAATCTTTAATCTTATCGCGTATCAAAAACAGTACATCGGCATTCCAACCAAGGTAGCTCACAGGCTAATTTGAACTTTAACTTATTTTGAATAAAGGCGAAATTAGGTTAGTTTGTGTTGTTTGATATCGATTTAATTGATATGAACGCAGCGTATCGACCCTGCGCCTGTGACCCATAGTATCTCGGCGTAAGTTCGGTGAAAGTCGGGACACATGGAATAAGAGCACGATCTCTTCTCGCGTGATTGTTGGAACTATAATAAAGAATAATTATCGATGCAGATTTTATTAGTTCTGCTTTACATCTGGCTTCTTCAGTTGTAGATGAGTTTATATTTTAGATTTAAATGACTTGATCCAATACTATTTATTTCAGTTTTGCATCTCTTGTCTCTACCATAGTGGTAATTTATGAAATTCCACTCTGTTCGGATCTTGTTTGATTTCCAATTTTTCTTCATTAATCTTAGTCGCTTTGGACACTTCTGATTTTCCTCTTATTTAATATTTTTTAGATGTTTTCGTAAGTGATTCATAAGCAAATTCAATTCAACGACAATCTCTTTATAACAAATTGAATGTGGGACAATTTAGTGCACCTATTATCTTTTGTTTTTTACTTGCGATACTTCCCATGAACCGTGAGTATACTTAACCGGATATTATCTTTTTATTTTGCATTACTAAAATGAAAAATCCTTTTAAATTACGTAATTAAAAGATATAATAACATTCTTTATTCTTAGTAGTGCTAGAGAGTGGTTCTCAACTATTACATAATTTTAAATTTGATGATTAACACAATAGAGTGTTATAAAATAGACGGATTCTTAGTTATGTTAATATAGTATATATGTTAACGGAAATGTATGCAATCCGTCATTGTATACAATTCCTAGGAAATGTATACGTTATTTTTTTATATATTGTAGGAATTATATAAATTTCCCGGGAAATGTTTGTATTATAGCGTATTCGAATCATTATTTTATACATTTCCTAGGAATTGTACACAATTCCTAAATTTCATACATTTCCGGTAACATATACAAACCGAATTTAAAGCCAAATGCGTTTAGACATACTACAACATACATACATACATAAACACACGCCTTTTTCCCAGAAGGGGTAGGCAGAGGTGCTAACAGAACACCCACGTTTCGCCTTGTATATTAAGTCCCACGATGTGATAGGGGGCGAGCCTATCGCCATATCGGGCACAAATTCCTGACTCCGGGCTGATAATGAATAGAAAAATCCAATATCACTTTGCCCGACCCGGGATTCGAACCCGAGACCTCAGCTTTGCAATCATACCGTAGTACCACTACGCCACCGAGGCAGTCAACAACACATATAAAATTTTATTAAAGTTTGAAGATATCGTAATATATAATTTTGCCATGTTTCCTTGGCATCCCGACACTTTTGATGGGTCTGTCATCTTGCCAGACACATTGAAGCTGATAACTTCCAAAGCCATCCCCATCGGAACTTCATAATATCGGATCGCGGGATGCCTATGTCAGAGGCGTGCGCAGTCAAACTTTCAGCTTTTATAAAATGACGAACGTCGGGCGCTCACGGGCTCTTGCTCTATAAAGCTTCATCAAACTATTTATAGACCGCTTGAAATTACCTCACAAAGTTGCCCGTTCTAGAAAAAAGGTGTCAGTTTATGTTCATATCAAATGATAGAGTTCTTGAGTCCAATATGATAGCCTCCTTCAAAAAAGCAAACTATTATCTCTCTCTTCAGCCACTTGAATACACTGTTAAACAGTGAACATAGGCCTATCCCAAGGATCTCTACATCGATCTGTTTGAAACGGACTGCATCCAGCGAATTACTGCAACTTTAGTCAGATCGTCCGTCCATTTAGTTATATACTATTAATTTTATCAGAACAGTGATATGAAAAGGATCAATTTTGTCATTAGTTTATTCCATTCGTTTTAAGGTAGTTTCGAGTACAAAAAGAGACGTATAATGAAATATGATTAGCTAGAAACTCGCACATAATAAATTGAGATGACAATGCGATATTGAAAAGCTACATTCATCTGATTCTATGATCTGATTACTTGTTTTTGGATATTTTAAACTGATAGAACACAAAATATCTTGGCAAGTGGAAACTAACTTAGGTTAAGTAGCAAATTTGTTAAACCCATTAACGTAAGTCCAAACACAAAAGTGGCAATAAAATATATGTATTGGGCACGTAAAACGATTGTAATTATTTATGCAGTCAATGAATATACTTAGTTATTAGCAATCAATGTTAATGATCACTTAATTGTTATTGATTGCCGTTTACTTGCAGATGAGACTTGAACAGATGCGTTTATCACGCCACCAGTTATTAATAGTTTGCACCTACTATAAAAATATAATTAAAATGCCTAATACTTACTAAAAAATGTGCTGTGTTTCTTGATTAGTGTAAAAGATATCCGCGCTTGTAGTCATTCTATCACACAAATATTGTTTAAATGAACCGGTCTTTTGTTTAATAAATATAATGGTCTCAAACCTGTTAAAAACAAAAATGAAAACGTCATTTGAAGTTTAAAAAAACAACTCCAACCACATAAATATGTGTAAATAGAAAATTACGTGTGCTTCGCTAATAGGGTGTTATGAAACGTTACGTTTAACTGCCAGAGGAAGGCTGCAAGTAAAGTTCGCCGGGCCCTTTTCTAGGGCACTCGGCACCGTTAGTTGGCCCTGACCGTGTCGCCGATTGCTTGACGTTACCACTCAATACCCACCGTAATACTGTTACTAGCGGGATACAAAACAGTAACAAGAGCTATCAGAATTGAAAGTCATTTTCTTGAAGTTGAACCATATCTTGTGATGATATGAAGTTCACAACATGTACTTAAAAAAGCTGCTATACCGCATAGAAGGATGAACTTATGTTTTTATTATAATTGATCGATTACTTAACTTCACAGACTATCCTATCAGATCCTATCCTATTTTGTTAAATACCAATAATCCTAGTATCGGTTTATCGTTTTTCTTATAGGAGAATCACTCGAAAATATCTTCCCGCATATAGAATTCAATACTGTTAAATTATAGTAGATATCGGTATGCCACAAACCCAAAGTATTTTACAGATCGTGAGATTCGTATAGATTCTTAATAAACTATAGAGGTATTAAATATCATAGACAGGTTTAATTAAATTGTTTTAATAAATTGGTGAACACTAATCTGTCGGTTCCACAACTGCTGCGTTCAGATGAAACTCTTGGCGGAATTATTAATATCACTCAAGTTAAGCGCATGTCCGCAGCCACACGACTTCTCAAATGCAATATGGACGATGAGTCATTTGATTTATCGAACGTAGATAAAACACAACATGAAAGGCAATAGAAAGTTCATTTATTTAATAGTCAAGTGTATGAACTTTTTAAATGTTGAAAAGGAGACAGGAGAATAAAGACATTCGAATTTCGAACGTGCATCGTCTGTCACCAGTCTATATAGCAGTGGCGAAGGGTGATTTTTTTAAAAAGGGAAGCCGAAGCTCAATACGCGAAATAAGTGTGTTTATACCTACTGGTCCTACATAGGGAAGACAATGCGACTGATACTTGATAGTAAACATAGTGCAGTCCGGATTGAGTAGATCAACTTATCGTGAGATGCTTCAGAGAATTAGCCCGAAACGCGACACATTTACATAATATGTATTATGTAGGTACGTGTATCCTTATATCCGGACGTTTGCGAATATCCAACCGCCAGCAAATTATTCCTCCGACAATCTCACTCACCAAACGAAACGATTGCGTTTCGTATGATGGCATCTACGTACTACGGTCGTCAATTATATTTTAATATTTCCAATATACAAAAGTTGCAATGTCATAATGAGAAAATTAAAGAAGTATATTTTTAAACCGCACGTGAATATAAGATTAATAAAGAAAAATTAATGATATAGATACAATGTTAACAAGTACGTTAGCCGCGCTTTTATTAGTTGTATTATTAGTAGTCGAGCACTTCCTAAAATCTAAACAGTAACGTTATTTCCGAAATTGACAATTGACAAACATGTACGTCCCTCACGATTATTAATTTCCATTACAACATAATAATACTATTAATATTTATGTACATTTTGTAATTTAAAACATTATAAACTAAATGCGTGAACCAGCTAATACTCGTATACTGTCAAAATGTTAATACAACACTTACAAATGCAGTGATATCTACACAAATACACACATAAACACACAAAATGCTGAAGAGCCGCAGCATGCCTCCTGCTTTTTTAACGGAAATTGAACCTTAAATCATTTTAAGTTTAAGGTACAATTTTGCGTGATTTGTTGCAAACTACACAACCATGTCACACCAATGCGTAACATGCAGCCGACGCGGGCGGTCGGCGCACGGGGCGCGCCATTGTTATTCAATAAGCCGAACAGTTTTGGCAGTAATTCGCCAGAGGTCGCAACGCGGCGCAATCTAATTACGTGTTTGCTATGCGCCTCCGCAGTAATATTTACCTATGTGGCCGACAGATGTCGTTGAATAAAATGAGTTTAGATATTACATAAATAATTTTGAAAAATTTGCTTGTTTATAGTGTAATGATAAATTACAAAAGGTAAGCCGCAGGGAATCGAGTTAAATAGAGCCTTCGCCACTGCTATATAGTGCATAGACAACGTTTCAATTATCATTTGTCATGGTAAAGAAAAAATTACGAAATAAATCATTTTTAGTAATGATAACATTGTTTAAACTAATTTAATTCCAACCATTTTAATACAAATTAATCCTAACAATGTAAGAGTTTTAATCACGGACAATTATCTCAATTACAACAAGATGGAAATGGAGATGACAAAATAATTAAAACTCGCATGTTTCTCATAAAGAACAAGCAATTGTTGTGGGTCAATGCCGTGTTCAGGACAGTTATATCATACCGTAGTACTTGGATTTTCGTTACCTGTAACACACTGTGAAATCTCTAATTTGTAATCACCGCTATGATTTAACAAAAAATATTCATAAATTGTGGGCATTTTTCGACTCGACATTCGTGTAGCGTAGCGAAGAAAATAATATTGCAAGAGTAATTTAAATTGTTGTTTAATTATTAATCCATCTTGTCATGAAAGGATGCTAATTGGAAATCAATATTTTAGACAGAAATGATATGCAAATTGCGTCAGTAATATACTGGCAGCCAGTGTGGACTGTGAATTGTAAAGCCCCGGGTGCGTTTCCCAAGTCAAGCAATCCACTTTGTTTTAACTTTTGACACTGCAGTATAGCAATAAGCGCTGTCTCCTTTAAAATTTTAAATCGGAAATACGAATTGTCTGTCAATCACCCAGGTAATCAAACCTTTGCCTATCCCTTCCGATACAAGCGTGAGATTGTGTATATGTAATATGTAAGTATATCTAATATTATTAAACACGCATACATGGCATCGCACTGTGCATAAACATTTCGATAGTATTGCCGTTCTATCATGTGAAAGGAGGAAGACTGTCGCATTAACTGAGTACAAATCAAAGAGAAACTTATTATATACCACAAAAATGGAAAACATAGACTTAATCTAACAACTAATGTGTAAAAAGCTAAGACACACTACTGTATTCAAGACTATAGCACACATTATTGCGAGCTGTACGTGATTCTCGGCCATGTATGATGTAATAAATAATCAATATGGCCAAATATCGTTCTTCATCGCGAAATAAATAAATGTATCCTACAGTCACATACATAGTCTTTACCCCATATTCAAATACAAGTCTTTTGTCGTCGGCATCAGAAACTACGACTGTCTTTTCGATGTCACAAACATCCAAACCCAATACCCAATAATGCTTTTGGATCAAACAATGGATCAATCAATGGAACAAACTCTCAGTCAGGGGAACCCGCGGCTTCTCGTAATACAGCCGGCGCGGCGTCTTAAACAACTGCGCTTCGGACACTGTCAAAGCTGGCTTTCAAGTTACTATTCTTCAATGAAGTAAGTACTATTCTTCAGTGAAGCCATGCATTCTTTTCAGTCGTTTGCTATAAACAGAGAACAGAAACCAGATTATCCGCGCCTAAAACACAATTTTGTACCACAATTTATTTCTAGATAAGTAAAAAATGTCAATATTGTTGCAAAGCCTTCTTGTTACGTTACTTCGAACATAGATGTAAGTCACAACGGTAGCTGAATGGTTGTCGCGTCGCATGCCCGTTACGTGAGTAGTGTTAAATACGTTAGACATCGCCATAGAGAAAGACTCCCGTCTGCTATGTGTCTATAGTTTTTGTGTAGATGCCACACTGCGGGTGCCCATAATGGAACGTTTGTCGGAACTATCCACAGCGTCGATGTGGATAAAGGCATAAATTAAGGCACACAAGTTCAGTTTACAGAATTGTCTAAGATCAGTCGTATCAAGTAACGTAGACTATAACCTAACTCTAAGCATGTCTAATGCGTTCATTTGACAGCCCCATGGCGCAGTTGGGTATACACCGACTGTGAAACGAGAGGCCGCGGGTTCGGTTCCCGCACCGAGACAAATGTTTGTGTGAACCATAATTATTAGTTTCGGGTCTGGGTGTTTTTGAGACCGAAAAGTCTTTCATAGTTTCTGATACCTACGACACAAAACTCGATTTTAGTGTTACTTTTTTCCAGATGAAAAAACAATTGCCACAGGGACTTGCATTAATTACCCCATATGGGTTCAACGGTAAACACATTTGTACAATATATTTAAGAAAGAATACATTTTTCATTCGTAACACAACGATCCATATTTTATAAAATGACGGCACATATTAGTTAGCAATTTTCATTAAACAAAATTTAAACCCAAATTGAACTAATCACAGTATTTTACATGTAAAATACAAACTTAAGTACCTACAGATTTTTTTTTCGGACCGATTTAATGATGCGTGCTGCTTTATAAGCATTGAATTAATTAAACAAGCAATCATTTATTTAGAACATTGTTCAAATTCCCTTCTTTTTTCTATACATCTGACTATATATTTGCAAATTATATTGCAAAGGTTTCTATAAACAAATATTAATCTTGATAGAAATATCTGCCACACACATAGGATTATTTCCGCGGCAATAACAAGTGACATGCCCGCTGAATTTATAGGTATTTCAATATTTATCTCTGCATGAGGCGACTCCATAAATCCATAAGAAAGTCAGTTACTTCCTACACTATCCACTTAGTTATTTAATACTGCGACATTCACAAAGCCAACTTAAATGATATTTAAATAAATTATTGGTCTTGGAGCAATTACAGTGAGTCGAGCGTCCATTTATACGAAGGTAAATAGACTTATTTATAAAGTGTCTCGGATGTACTCAAGATTCTGCTCCATCTAGAGACGGTTGAGACATCTCGACGTAAATGGTTCAGTGGAAACGCCCAAAAGTTCGCGTGCTGCAGCCATTTCCTACAAACCAGAGAGAACAGGCATTTATGTTAATTCACAAACTAGCTTGGAATCCATGTTCCGTTAGTACTTGTTAGTAATCGACGGAGAGGAAGGTACTGAACCGTTATTCTATCGTGTTCGACAGACACGAAACCAGAATATTTTCCGAAGGGGAAATGCTGTACGTTTGTATTATTCATGCGGACATTCATAACCTGAGTATTGCCAAACGACTGAATAAAAACTGAAACTGCATTGGAGAATACTTTGTTGTTATTCACGAGTACATGGTTATGTAACTAATATAAACTGATGCTAAATAATTTAAATGAACGGAATAAGAAAATCCGAAACCTAAAATATTTTAACAGAAATCAAAAGTTTCTTAAAGTTTCCTTAACAAACCGTAAGATAAAATTGACTATTTTAATTTCATATAAAGACATTTCGTTTTAACATATTTCTGAGTTAATTGGCGAGGAAAAACAAACAATAAATAAATGATCAATCGTCGCTGAAGACTGTAAAAATAAAACAGCCAAGCAAGAAAATGCAGCGTAAATCCCAGACATACTTGTGCTTACTTTGTACGAAGTAAAATACGCTTTTCGTGACTCCGGACAACAGCTAAAACTTAGAGCTTCGAACCGTAACAAATATTCCTACGAGATTGAAGTTTTAACCCGTTCCTCGAAGAGAAATGGTGTAAAACATATTCTTGGTATAATTAATAGTCTTATTCCGTTTATTTTAATTAATGGATTTATAAAAGACTCGTGAACAACCTCCTCGTACACACTTTAATTAGAAATCAAGTCTGTGAGGAAACAGAAAAACAAAACGATTTAAAGCCTTCGCCTCCCAGCTGGATTCTTAAACTAGATACGTGCATGAATGAACTAAGGGCAAAAAACAAGCAGTAAATATTCACAATAGCAAGAGTAAAAACATTGAAATCCGCTCACCCACGATACAACGACCAACGTGAAGATCGTGAGAACGAAATTGCAAAAACGAAACGCGTGAGCAACTGACGATCGACTGTGTTTCGCGGAATTTTGCCAAAACTAGCGGAACGACACTAATGGACGACGAGGCTAATGTGTACAATTTTACAGAGAAAATTAATGTCTTCATTACCTACCTACCTCATTTTCAAAAACCAGGGCCTTGATAAGTAGCACCATCATTATGGCTCGGATTTTGATGTTTGTTTGAGAAAGATAACAAGCCGTTACTTATTATTTCATATAATATTTTTATTGTGATCAAGCGCCAAAATAGTTTTTTTTTTATTCTGTATAGAAGAATATTCTGTTTCAGGACGCTTGAAATCTAAACGCTACTACGATTTTAACGATTACGAGAATTTCTAAAGAAAAACATAAAGAAGTTATTTTTTGCAATAGCAAATAGTAAGTTATTATGAATGGAAAAACACGTGTGAAAACTGCAATAAATAATTCACGAAGCAGATCTTCTATTCTCACCAGTATTTTTACACACCGCAGCGTCTTTAACTAAACCCGCAGCCACAACAAAGCGAGTATATCACAGTGGTACATAATTCAGAGTAGACAGTTAGCGCCAGAGCTAGGCTAGGGATTGTGTGGATGCCGTTATCCCGGCCCCTTTAGAGGGGGTATAATTTGAAGCCGCTGCCCGCCTCAACAAACCGGCTGGTTATGCACTCTCTAAACACACGTGAGTTATGCAAGCTAACGCGAAACAACATAAACATGCTGAGATAATTGAGCGCAAGAATGAGTGGGATTAAATTCGGTACATTAAATTATAAAATAAATAATATGACTCGTAAAAGTTATTTAAAAATAATCTGTTAGATTTTAATAGTCAACGCCAGGTTTTTAGTAGCTTTTTCTCTGACGGTTACAGAACAAATCGAGAGTTACTCTTTCAAATTTTTTTTTAGCTATTTTGTGAAATATGAAAAGCTATTGGATAAATGGTAATTATTAACCTTCAAAAGTTCCTAAAGGGAAAAACGAACTGTCGAGTATACCTATAATTTTTGTGCATCCTTATAAAATATTAAAACAATGAATTTCTTGTTGAATATATCACCAATTTATACCCTTATTTATGACTTGAAATACTATAAAACTCTTCTAACGATATAGATAAATACACATATAATGGACATACAAGCGCGGAAAAAAATATTGTCTTACTATCTTTCTCAATGACTACAGCGTTTAACTCTACACATAAACAACGGTTTGAATCTTAATAGCACCAACAAAACTTATAGCCTTAGAAAAACAATTGCGGTACGGAATGATAGCACACGCGGAAGTGTGCAGTGTATCGAACTTGCACACCCTATTCACAAGCAAGTGCGATCAACCTCGACGCATTGTTTGAGCCTCAGTACTCTATAGTCTATGATGTTGCATCTTGCCGCGCTAGTCAAGTGGGTGGTAAGCTGAGGGTCATGCTAGGATTGCCAGTTATGATATCCTGTCGGACTTTCTCAGTGAGTATTTGAGTACAGTTGGTGATTTTTGATAATTTTCTGTTCTAATATGAAAGACTCGATTTTTCAGTCGTCAGGTAAAAATACTAATCAATTACTTATAAATTAAAACTTCACTCACTATAAAAGTGATATAATTAGATTGTAATTTATGAATACAACTGTTTCTTTTTTAATTTGTTCAAGGTGTATTTTATTCGACGAATATTTATATTGAAAAATCTGTCCCAAGTCGATAAATTAAAGAAACTAAGCGGGAACGCGGATGTACTTAAAGAAAAGTTCGTGTTGCTGAGGGCGTTTCTTGCGCCGTTTCTTCACAGCTTTAACACGATCAGAAGCGATAGTGGTACTTTTATTATATGATTGAAAAGATTTTGTTAAAGGCGATTTGAATAAACTAAAGTAGATTTTACATTGTTTCAAGCACAATGGTATGAAAAAAGAAATTAAGTCTAAACTACTTTTACTTCAGCTGGTTACAATTTCAAAGCGTGCGAAATACGTTTTGGCATTATAAAAATTTACTTAAAAAGTATGAATATCAATGACAAAAAAGGGTCAATAGCTTAATTCCGAAGTGTTTCAAATAAGCAATATTTTATACTCAGTACTTAAACTCAAATATACAAAGTAAAACAAGCGCTACTTAAAACAAAAACGTTTTTGCATTTCATTTCAATTGTTCGTTCTGTTTCTTAGTGTGTTTATAGTAAGTACGTGCCTGTTAGATAGCAGGCAGTCTTGACCTGGCACCGTGGGCTCTAATAAAATAGCGAAGGACAGGTACACTGGATTGTCTGAGGCCTACTTTATACTGTCGGATGCACGAACAAAGATAAATTGAAACGACAGCCCCTACATAAAGCAACAATGCTTTGTTTATTTCTTAAATACAATGTTTGGTACATAGACGCCGTTTATTTATGTTTACATACGTGTATGTATTTATTATAGGCATAAAAGATTTTACAAATTAATGCGACAAAATAAAAGCTCATGCTTATATAAGCACACCTCTGCTAGGTGCCACCTAATAGCCATACTTGCCACCAATGGCCATATTTTCGTCCCAAGATGTGATAAGGAGCAAAATTACAAGCCATAGTGGTTACAACCATTCCCGGAAAAAGCCAGGTCCAGCTCATATCAGATTGTAAAAGAACCTTCATCATATCACTTTCAATTTCTCATAATGCATGGTCACAAGGTCCCTATGGCATGAATTTTACCTATTTATCAACTTAGTATACCTTCATAAATAAACAATCCAAAAAACTTGCCTCTGGAATTAAATGTTATTCGGTGTTGCAGATGAGGAAAATTTACTATACCTAATTTTTAGGTCAATATTTCACGGTAATTTGCTGTTACAACTACTAGCATTTAAATGCCAGAAAATAGCCGTAATATTAATTAATTAATCTTAGAAACAGCCGTTATATACGAGTATGGAAAGTTCGCAGGTTGTTTCAGATAACGATGACTCTTGTGTCTGAGCCTTGCTTTAATTTAAGCCAGATTAAGAGCTGGTTACTACTTCTTTAATATAGATTAATTATTAGCGGGTTTGTTTTCTTTTATTAGCAGTAATGTTGCTCACTAGATTGTAAGTGTCACTGCAATGCACCTGCATTTATGGAAGAGCAACTTCACCCAAAACCCATAATTATTGAGCACAGAATACTGTATAGCATTAAGCTGCATTCATCACCTCGACGCATTACTAGTAGTTGTCAAGTGTGTTTGGCTACATGTCCTTAAACTTAGAATACAACAATCTTTACCCACTGCTGCTTGGCGGCAGAAGTAGACAAAACGGTGGTACCTACCCAGACGGCCCTTTGCATACAAGGGACCTACATCATCCAAGCACAACACTACAAAGATTTTCAAATCAAAATAAGTAATGTTCTCCATCAATTCTACTTAAATTACCACTTACAATCGAGGACCGTTCATACAGGTCCTAAAAAAGTGAAGCGTTAAGTGCGAAACAAAAGCAATCAATAGATTTATCAAATTCTTCAATCCGATAAAACCCTTTTTGGTTAATATTTGTTTCAAGGTAATTAGAAATCAATGATCCATTGAAGAAAAATTATTTATACAATATTTAATAGCTATTTTAAAACGCGTAGAAAGTCCTAATGGAGTGTAGATGGTTGGTGGACAAAAAGCGTGAGGGTTGCCGCGTTTTGTTGGAATGCGACATTTCATGCTGGCTGTATGCCGCTCGCCTTTGCCTCTGCTAATGGTAGCACCGTTATAAAGACGCGGCAGGAGTGGAAAGCTTCTATTTTCGAATGATTTATATATTTTTATAGCAATCATGCTAATACCCACTAGAAGATGATGCATGGGGCTATTAGGTCAATAATTTTTAATAGAGCCATATAAACTAAACATAATAATCAGATATAACATCTAATAAAGTTCTATTATAATTTTTATTTTTTATTTCCTTTTTAATCAAGTATAGGAATCGATACCCATGTAACAGTCTTTTTGGCCTTGCAAATTCTTTTTTGGTAACAATATACTAATCAAATATATGAATACAGAATCTACAGAATCGATGGATTTATTAACGGTTTACACTAATAAATCAGCGATATCAACCGAGTATTAACAATAGTCGGGTTTCCACGACATCAAAGGTGGTATAACAATACGGTGTATAAAAGTGTCACCGCGACTTGCCAGGATAGGTGAAGTGTATACAATTACGGGTGGTATGTTGGTCATTTTCTAGGCAAGGGGCTATCGTGAGTGGCCAGCGTAACATCCGCAATGACACGCGTCGTCACTTCCGCCTGTGTTAAATACTTAAGGGTTTATACTTTGTCCAGTTCGGTTTCAGTCCGTTCTGAATTCTGAGTTTTGATGATGCCTATTATAGAGTATTTTAAAAATGAATATATCATGGAATTCATGTTCATATTGAGAAGATCTTTAGTCTGTCTCAATAGTTAGTGGACGTTCGCTGGTATAGCGAGATTAGAGATACCATCCACAACAGCTATCAAGTGTGACAGTAAATAAGTCCTATCTGAAGTGGTCAGCATCCAGCTACTTCCTGCATTCTTTATTAGCTTTAGTATGTTTCATTTTATAAATTAGATGTGCGGCAAGTAAAAAAAAACACTGTTAATTGCGATGAATTGCGAGACGAGTATGCCATTCGGCTGATGGTATGCAATACGACCGCTCATTGACAGTAGCAATACCAAACAACACCATGAATTACAATGCTTGGAATTCCCCTGCGTTTGCCATTCTGAGACATAAGATGTTTAGTCTCATTATGTTCAGTAGTTACCCTGGCTACAATGTCCTTCCAACCGGAACACAACAGCATTTACACTGCTGTTTGGCGGGAGAAATAGATATTGTGGTGGTACCTACCCAGACAGTCTCTCACATTTAAGAGATATACCACCACTTCAGAAGTGGTAATTAGTTTTGTTGCAGTCAGTTCAGATTATACTAATGGGCTGGGTCAATTGCCTCAGTTGGTATTCACTCAAAGTCACTGACAATACCAATTTTGATAATTCCATCGATAATGATCCATACATGTCTTCAAATAATAAATGAATAGTTCGCCAGATCAAGCAATACGCGGTGTCGAGGTGCTAATATTTTGAACACACGATAATGTCAAATGAAGAAAGTGCACGCTTGTAACTCACCAACGTCTGTACCAAGGTGATTGATTGCATAGATGTATACATATTGTTGACCTTTTATGGCTCTGTTTTTTTAAGAAATCGCATATTAGTAAAGTTACTTAATAATCATTTAGGCTTTTTAGTTTGTATGTTTAAACCGTTCCTGATCAAAGACATAACGTTAACTTCCCAATTTAAATTCCACTCAAAAACACAAGACGACAATTTTTAAAGACAATCCGAACGCCTCCCTTCACTGGTTCACACATCACTAGTTTCCATCATTCCAGAAATTTCTAAAGCTAGGTAAAGGCAGTGTATGTAAAGGCAGAGGCATTAGGTACATCTCTGCCGGTGGCAGGGACCACCGTTACTCTAACAACGGGAGCGACGCACTCCGTCTCGCTTCGGGGAAACGATGTGCTTCACTGGCCGCCATTTTTTACCACCACTATTGAGGAACTGCGCTTTTCGAGATTATAACTACCATGGAAAAAAATAGCGTAATAATCCATTTGGCTATGATGAATCCATTTGGCTAGTTTATTTGCCGCCGATTGGGATTTGAAGTCGTTTGTGCGTCGATGACTTCGTCCGTGCGATTATGGTTTGGATGATTTAGTCGAAAAAATTATATCTAGGCTATTACAGAAAAAAATAATGCTATGAATTATGTATGACTGTTTTTGTTATATAATTTTAATAATACTATTTTAAGATATCGGAGATTATTAATCACTAATAGAGCAAAGATAAAACGCAAGTTTTATCGCCATTCCTTTCTGCTAATTGTGGTAATTGGTGAAAGAGTTAGTATTGTTCATACAACCATGCATTAGGTTAAATAACCTACTTCCAACTTTGCTATATTTAGCTGTGTTTCAATTGTGCTAATTATTGAAATGATTTTTTTATACTGGTACACATGATAGTTCCAGTTATTTTTAAAATTGAAAAATAATATAGCAGCCATCACACAATAAGAATCCATGCTGAATTTAATGAAACTTATACATATTATGGTCACATTCCAGGATACCAAAGACTGTTTACAGACGATGGTTTTATTTGATGAGATGGTTACTTAATTCACAAGATTTGTGAAAGAAGTACCATAATAAGCGGGTAAACAAGCTCATAATTAACATATTGTTTAATAACTCGTCTTAAAACTAAAACAGTAATTTAATTGCATCACATCAACAAACGTTACACAAAATAGCGCACATCCTCCTTCCCCTTATACAACGTGTTAAACGATAACAAATTGAAACTTTATAAAGGCGTAATGCGCGTACTTGGGTTGCGCAACGTGCGAAAGTGCGCGTCCGAGCGGATCCATGCGCGCTACCATCTCAATGTTATCAAATGTTTTGTCGGCATCGGAAAGCCGGCACTTCATTTGCGACAGAAAATTATGCGGTATGGCAGATCCACCATCTTTCAGCTTATGCTCTGAAATCTGAACTGAATAATTTAAAATTCATAAATAAAGTAATTTTGAGGTTGTACTCTAGTTCTTATTGCATGCTACTGACATTGATTGAATGGAATTGCTCTCTTTAATGTTAAAAAACTAGAAGTGGTCATTTTGCACCATCACCCACAGCGATTCTGGTAATTTTTTCAGGTTCCTCAAAAATATCTTGCAGCTACTTCAAATTTTAAATAGAAAGCAGCTTCGAATAAATTGATCTAATAATGACAACAGTATAACATAATAAGTATTATTAGACAAAAGCTGAAGACTTTTCCCTTCCTTAAATTAAGAATTTTAATGACTGCCTCGGTGGCGTAGTGGTACTACGGTATGATTGCAAAGCTGAGGTCTCGGGTTCGAATCCCGGGTCGGGCAAAGTGATATTGGATTTTTCTATTCATTATTAGCCCGGAGTCAGGAATTTGTGCCCGATATGGCGATAGGCTCGCCCCCTATCACATCGTGGGACGGAATATACAAGGCGAAACGTGGGTGTTCTAGTAGCACCTCTGCCTACCCCTTCTGGGAAAAAGGCGTGTGGTTATGTATGTATGTAATTTAAGGCACTTGATGAATTTCATCCATATTACGAGTGAGAAACCAATCCTGTAGGTAATAAACCTTCATTTATAATTTCTTTAAGCCGGTACCTCTTGAACTTTAAACAAATTACATTGATGCAATTAAGCCTAATTAATATCGTCCAATACATGGCATAATTAAACCTAGTAAATCCCAATAATCGTAAATATTTTATGAGGTAGGGTAATAAAAATTGATTTAATATGTATTGGGTGCACTACTAATATCCTGTGTGAATTGGAATTATTATAATATGTCACGTTTATACTCCCATGGTGATCTTTAATAGCGATGAAGCTTTATACTTTATCTATTGCACAATTTAATAGAAAAAGAAAAGAAAATCTTATGGATATAATTCTTCATGGGAATACAAAACAATATTAAACATCATTACTTGATGATCTGAATTCAAAGCGAACACTTAAAATTTTTAGAGCATCGCAACCTAAAAATACTAAGGAAGACAAAGGCTAGACCTAGTTTTCGTAATGTTTGTGATTCGTATGCGAAACTCCGAACACACACCGACCACTCGCAATATCAATACACTTTTGAATATGCTAATAAAGCCCAATTACTTCACAGAACACTCGGTATTTTTTTTTTTGCTGAGAAACAAATAAATCTAACGTAACACGAGATTTAAATTCAAGAAGTAATCTAGAAAGTGGAATATTAAATGAGCTTCACGTAATAGTACAAGATTTGTACACAGGAAAATGTAGGCCCGACGTTTTAAATATATTGTGTACCGTTACCGAACACTCGTATTCTCATGATGATTTACTTTTGCTTTAGCCAGTGTGTCGAATTACAACTATCAGCTGAGTTATTGCGTCCATGAACTGATTTTTAGCTTTTTGTGCTAAGATTCGTTCCGCACAAAAATGTGAATGTTCTTCCGAATTAGCATAAACGTTGCATACGCAAGGCCTCACCTGTCTGCTTTACGTTGTTTGATATTACTTAATAAGTTGAAATTACCTGTCTCTTGACCTATTCGCGTAATGTTTGCTAAAGCAATGACAACTGACAGTAATTGATAGTGCTGCTTTCCCATGCACAAGGGCAAAGGGTCACGCCGAGCTAAAAGATAACGTATTGAACGTTAAGACTTCGTAGTCAAACGTCCTTTGCAATTCCTGATATCCCCTACAGTTAAGAAACCTTAGTGGTTACCAATAACCCACTAGAGGTGTTACATAATGTAGACTTTTTAAGTGTACTCGCAAAATTGCTCAAATCGATGACTAGATAAACAGTTAACTTAAAAGTTTGAGAATGTATAAATAAGCTGAGATTAAAAGTGGTGATATTTAAGATTTATGTTATTTGTCATGTTTAATAAAGTAAAAGGGGCTGTTGTAAACCACACAATTGTCTGTGTTATTTATAATACTAATATTGTCTCTTCTGATTTCGCAATAAGAGAGCACGTGAGTGGTATTGTCTGGTTAAACATACATCAGCGTCCACTGAGTATTTCGTAACTTAAACAATAGTAGGGGCACAAAATGGATGGGTTGTTTACAATGAAAGGATGAGATGTTGGAGTTACAATGAGCCAAGGTGGAGTCCGGCGGATCTGTTGCAACTATCGGTTCGTGCCACATCGTTTGACTCGATTTCCACACGTTAGACTAATTGCAAGTGTTTACTCATTAAGTGCTAATACAAAATTATAGTGCATGTACTCGTAATATGCCTTGACGAATTGGTTACAGTTACTTCCTTATGTTTTGTGGTTAAGATTTGATGCAACTACGTAATGTATTTCGTGTGCAATGCGATAAACAACAAGTAACTTTAATAACACTATCATTTGACAGCCTCTGTGTCGCAGTTGGCTATAAACCCAGCTAAGAAACGAGAATAGGACATTTGATCATCAAATGTTTGTGACACTCACAAATATGTGAACTAACTCACAGCACTATATACTGTGAGACCAAAAAATCTCTGGTCCACGACAAATGACTTTGTATGACAATGTTAGGTCAGAACTACGTGTGTCATTGTAGCGTGTAGTTATTTATGGTTTATAATATATGAGTTGGATAATAAGATAGATTACAATATTGGGATATGATGTATCTGATTAGTGTTGTGTGCGTAACGTACCACAATAATTTGCTTTAGCTTTTGGTACCTATGTTTGAAAGTCTCGAAGGAAAAATAGTCATAAAAAATTACGAGACAACTCACAGTTTGTTGTATTTTATTTTGCGTGCTAAATTTGACTAGTTTGACCTAAAACTGAACGCTAAAACATTATCGTTAGCGAAACCGCAGAAACCGACAAAGCTTAGTCAAATTACACTAATACTTTGTGTTGGAGAACAACAAGGTTTTTTAGAAAAGTAATTTCGCATTTTGTGGTATCATTAAGTAATAAATATTCGCGATTAGATGTCTAAAAATAAATATAGTTTTAGCAAATACATGACCGGCAAACCTCACAACAAATTACTTGGTATCAAGGCTTTGTTCTCGGATATGAAAATTATGAAACATAGTTCCGCTAATATACACGCTGAATTGTGAGTATGTAATACAGTAGTAGAAGAAATCAATGAAGCTAAATATTTCATTATGAAATATGAACAGCCTTTATCTGGTAAAACTAAATGCTGCCGCATAGGCACTATGAAGTCTGTCTATGAGCATATACCTACCATTATTTTGAAAACTACTTAAGTTTAAAATGATATTGTATCCAACTGTATAAGATAATGTAAAACAGCGCCAAACAATCTAGTTGTGCAAGTGCACTATTGAGGTTAGACATCCCTAGACGGCACTTAGATGATCGAAACGAACATAAAAGACAGTCTATTAAATAATAGTAACTAAGGCCTAGTGACAGACATTGCTGGCAACTCGAAATGAATTGTGCTGCTTAAGGTGTTCTAAGAACCGCGATCCTTTTATGAAAATATGAATACATCGCAAAACTGGGTGGAGACGGGTGCTGAGTACATTAGCGTCCAATTAAAATTTTCGTTGCATTTGTACGTGAATATATGTAATTTTATTAAGTGACTATCGTTCGAAAACGTTCATTAGTACGTTGAACACGTTTCCCTTTCCTGTATCTGGCGGCGACGTGGTGAATATACGATGAACCATTACCCTCACAGACGGAACGGAACGAATAAACTTACGTGTATTAGATAACTGTTTGCACTGCACAAATGTATATTGCTTTCCAACGATCTCCTCCGACGTGCTAGTGATGTTGCCAGTGCTTATTACTCAGATTCTGCAGGGAATACAAATGCGCTTCCTATTGCTTAGCTAATGAGAGTATTAAATAGCGCATACATCAATAATGACTTTTTAATCTTCATTGAGTGTCATTAAATAAATAATAATATATAATTTAATAAAATAAGTTTATAATTAAATTAAATGAACAAAAAATAAGACGAAATTAAACTACACCCGCACTAATTTTGTTTATTTTCCGTATTAAATTGTGATTATAAGAGTTGCGTGTCGCTCATTTATAAATGGTAATTAACCTACTAATTAAGTATACATGCTCTTTATAAATGCTTAAAAATTATCATCACAAATTATTTTGTGGACTTAACTGTCGTAGTTCCGATTTTGCATGCCCTCTTTTGCATCGGTCTAGTTGTATAATTCTTTCATTTGTGGCTTTTCATCTTAATGTTAACGTAATTAAATCAGAAACAAGTTTGGTTGATGCTATAAAGTGATTTAATATCGGAACTGAAGGAAGTATACGTAACATGATGGTTTCATTAATTCTATGCGCACATTTACGTAATCTGACACATTCACACGATTAAGTAAAATAAATTAATTTTTAATTCATAATGAATTTGTGATTGATTATATCTACGACTGGTTTTTAAATATATTCGTCGACCTGGTTTAAGAATAGATTTTACAACCAAAATATTGCTACATGTATTTTCAAAAATTAATTAATTTTGACTTAATGTGCATATTTTACACTCTGACCTACAATAATTTGAAATAGTTTTATATTTGAAGAACTGACCAATAAATGATATAAATGTTAATTCTGTTTTATTACTTTAAAAATAGAACGAATAAATTAGATTGGACCACATATATTTTCCTCACAAAGCAGTGAATGTGACTGCGAAGGGAAATCAATGTAGGAAGCAAAGACGTATTACCTACCATAAAATATAAATTATCATGTGCAATAGCCTCAAATAATCACTATTATATCTATCAACGCACTTGATATGCAGCTAACTTCCCTCAAGAGCGGGATTTCATAAATATCTAAGGTTCCGTGAGTAATAAAAAACATAGATTAGATCGTGCTGACCGCAGTTCGCGTCCGTGGTTGAGTGTCTATGCCCGAGAGAATTCTAAATCTAATGCTTTTACATTAAATACACATTGCTACAACATTCAAAATAAAAATAAGTGGGTATGTCTGCTTTTGAACGTACCTACTGTAATTATTGAGATTCTTCAGATTTTCGAAAACCTACTCCAATTGATTTTACTGCCCTTTTTCTGATGAATCGATACAGCAAACTAGCTAAAAATTATGAGTGCAAAAATGAGTTGTATTTCTTTAAGATTATCAATTTTTTTTACTCTAGTAAACAATGGATGATACAAATCCAGTCTTTTCTTTTAAGTGTATTGCAATTGCAGATAATACGTTAATTTGATTCCAACAGGTGTTTATATGAAAGCATCTAACAGTATCTACAGTATGCGTCAATTGCAGGGCACGGACCGACTTTCTCGAGCAACGGGGTTTGGGTCATACTGTACCGAAGTGGGCTGGTGGACAGGACTACACTATAATATAGTAGCAAATCTACAATTTATAGACAACGGTATCGAAAG
Source organism: Theretra japonica (assembly GCA_033459515.1). Classification (NCBI taxonomy): domain Eukaryota; kingdom Metazoa; phylum Arthropoda; class Insecta; order Lepidoptera; family Sphingidae; genus Theretra; species Theretra japonica. The sequence goes on from CM065944.1 coordinate 9,791,598, forward strand.
AGTTGTGCATTTAAGAAACCTGATTCTGAACTACAATTATATATTGCTGCTGTATACAATACATATATAAATCATTTATTTTCAGACAACATAATCCAAATTGTTAGTAAGTAACTTAATAACTATGTTAGTATCTGACAAAAAATCATGGAGATTTTAACGATTTTATATAATTATTTATAAGTGGACAATACAATGATATTCTGGAATTAGTCAATGTTTCAGGAACCCTAAACGAACATACGTGACAGATGTTAAATAGTGTAAAAGTAAAAAAAATTGGGACGCATTAGATTTGGTAAAAATCACAAAAATCGATCACCCCGATCGAAATAAGCTTGACAACATACTACATCAGTCATTAATTCTAAAATATCAACTGAAGCATTATCTTTTTAAAAGCAAAAATAAACAGAAATAATAATAGAGAAGCATCATCAGATACAAAATAAATATTTAAGAGCACTTATTTGGGTGTGCCTTGGACATTACGCCCTACCCAGTTCCCTCTAAGAACCTCGTATAACATAGTTACGAAAAGTAACTAGTAACTCGTGAACTATTCGACCTTCTTCTGTGTTATTTTTGCCGGCATAGCAAATTATATCATAGAGACGGACCTCGTGCATGATTTATTAAACATTATTCGGATTATGAATGAGTACCTATTAATACTCAAATTACTTGTATCATAGCAATTGGAATAATGACTAGCTATCCATTAAGAATCAGAGTTTCACGATGGCAATAGCGAAGACGATTTTAGCAACTTTGTTGTTAATCCCCAATGAATTAAAATAATTATGACTGATGCAGTTAATCTTCAGAACGAATACAAAAGCAAAACCAAACCTAAGATTGGAAGATATTGCATCACTAATATTTGTGAAATTCGCTGTAATTTTTACACGATGGCTGATTAGAAATGACGGACATTTAATGTTTACAACTATATTACGCGTCTAGAATAATAGAGCCGGCATCATGACAAAGACGGATAATTGTGTAGAAATGATATCGACAAAAACAAAAGCCACAGTGGTGCGGACTGTAGTCTGTATTCTACGCCTATAGCGTAATGGCACAGTATTGAGCCATTAGAAAGAAAATAGCCGACGAACCATTATATTTAGTTACATTTTTTCTTTACTAATGTGGTGACAGATTACTTTTTAAACGCAAGACATTCAGCAATCAAGCTTGTACTCGCAATTATGTATAACGTATTATGTGCCGACATAGGCATATTACAAGGTTATTTAAAATATTTTCTTAATATTAGTCTGCATCTTGTTAGCACGGCCCTTATTCATACGTTTTGTATAAAGAAAATACGAACAGTATAATAAACAATTGATTCAGACGATTTTTTGTCGTGTTAAAAACTTTATTTTCCGGCAACAATGCTGAAAGCGTAAATTGCGTTGACTTTCATTGCTATCTGTAGAGACAAATTACTTTTTTTTACGGTCGTAAAGAGCAAAACCAACCTAGCATGACCGAAAACTTAAAAGTTTATTATAATATCTAAAACGTACAAGTTGCAAATGTACAACTATCGCTTATAAAAATTGAGTTTTTCCAATAGGTCTTCATTTTTTTCCTTGAAATAAAATTTAGTTCTTTTATGCTTTTTATTTTTTATTTGTTAAATTGAATAAACTGCAGGAAAGCCTGCACATTAATTTATAAACCTGTTGCTGCATACATGTATAGGTAATATAGGTATGTATAAATGCATTTTGATTACCTACCAAATCAAAGTTATATTCCTCTTATTTAAAAAATATTCATATAATCAGTCAAAATAATCTTGTAATATGCAAAAAAAAGTAATATCAACACTAATCAGAAACTTTCCCGCGGTTCCACGGAAAACATTCTGAAAATTCTTTATCGCGCCATAAAGCTGTTTGTATTGCAAAAAAACAAGACTTTACTAGTGACTTATTAACCAGTCCTAGTGCAATGGATCACTAACGTATTCCCTACAAAGTATGTATTATCAAAACCAGACCAACGAGTACTCCAGCTATGTCTGTACAAAAACTAGATACGATCCAGCCAACCCCGACGTAATTCCAGGCTTCAAAACAAAACTAGGAATATTTATCCCTATAAATAGGCAAAATATACTTTTCATTCATTTTTAGAAAATATTGCAATTTGTATTCATATAATAGAATTCCGCTCGCCTTTCCCTTTTAACTATAAGTTTTAAAATAGCACTGACCCTAACTTAAGTAACGAAACCGGAAGAACTGTTGTATGCATAATCAAATCAATCTTGAAACCAATTAATGCGATGCCTTTTACTACTACAATAAAGTTTAATTTATTGTTTATGTGATCTGTTTCTAAATTTAACTAAACAGAACAGAATTATAATTACTTACTTAAAGTTCAAAATGTGTATGTTTATTTCACTCACCAATATTTAAACGTTTGGTTAAAATCCCTTCATCGGCTTTCCACCACAGCACAAATTAATTAAATTGTTAGGCTGTATAACTTAAATACACGCACTGTTTTTTTAATTCGTAAACATGTTCCCGCGCTCGGTTCTCTGCGGAACGGAACGTCTCGTGCGTTTTGCCGCGCGCTCATCTACGAACTGATTCACAGTACCGGTCCACGTTTTGGTTGAGCATCGGTGTTAGACGTCTTAGAATGTTTAACGGAATGCTTCGGGTAAATGTTCAACCAGAGGTAGAATTTTCCGACAAGTTCAATACGTGTAAAGAGAAAATTCATATTTACTGGCTACCATTGAGCCTGCATTTAGAGTAGGGAGGTAGCCACCAATTTTTTTTCCAGAGATGTATGTAGGTAATTTGGCTGTATATGTATCTTTGTAAAATAACGAATGTATGCATTTTTGTCGGGATTATTCAATATTACCCATATTACGAGTATATTGATGAAGTGCCTATGATATTTATCTTATTAGTTACCTCAACATTTTTTTAATTATTCATGCTCATTTCAGGAATTTCACTTAGAACCATAATCATACTGGATTTTTATACCGATATTGTTTCGATACTTTAAAATGTCTAATTTTAATTAATATGAGTTTTCGCAATAAAAATCTTTATAGTAAAACTAGATCCAAACACGGCAGGAATATAAAAACAGGAGTTGTTGTTGCAGTGGAAACGGAATCGCATCTTATATAGTATAATTATCATATTTATATAGATAGCAAAAAGTCCTCATCGCCTTATTAATTTAAATTCTCGTATTGAATAAGTAATTGGAATCAATTAAATTAGCAACTGCTAGGGCCTATTATGCAGATAATAATTTTATTTATGAACCAGGGGCCGGCCCGGCTTCCCCTAGGGGCTAGATATTTTCTTAGTCCAGTCCACATCAGCAACATATTATTTCGCGTACCGTTTTTTTTATATATTTAAACTCAGTATGACTGCCGTCCTCTGTAGCGCTTTGCCATTCGCGTCCCGTTGTATCCCACGCTATGCAGCCCCAATCTGTGCCATGACTCAACGCATGTAATCCTGTCCTCTCCTGTACCATCCCATCCGTTTTAGTTTAAAAAAGTAACAAATATATTTGAATTCCTTGCTTATCCCACGAGAACACTACATTTTCAAGAAAAAAGTAGGCTATGTTTTAATGCAGGGTCTCAGCTACCTACATTACAAATTTTATCAAATCCGTTATGCTGTTTCAGAGAACGTCGTGCACAACGGCACAGACAAAAATTCTAATAATTATCATTGTTAAATGTTTTGGATTGTATTACGTTATCACAGTCCCCCTATATTAGTTTTTGTCATTTATGTATGTATCTTCCATGTACACATATCGATCGGTCACAAGTTTATTATATCTATGTATAGATATAGATATGTATACGAGTATAGATAGAATAGATATACCTACCTACCTACCACATTCAGGTAGGTATGTATACTTTTTGTATTAATAATGTTTGTACAAAGCATGCCTACAAATGTAGAGCCCATGTGAAGTAGCAGCAGTGGTAGTAGGAAGAGATACAAGATTTCGAGGCTTCAACTTGCGCTACAAGTATCTGCCCCCGCGCATTTTTTATTTTTTATTATAATTTAAGGAATTTACAAATTTGGAAAAAGTGATTGGATTTTGCGGGGCTCGAACCCGGTGTTGTGCTTGCTAACAGCTGAGAGGTGCGCCTTTGACCGCAAGGCCAATTTCGATACTGAGCATCTGCCGAAATAGCATATTGGTTATTAGTATTTTGGATATTCTATAATATACGTAAAAATGGAATACGGTTGCTGCAACAAACCGTTTAGTACTCGGGACAGCAAAAAAATTCTTCTGAAATGTATCTCATGCAAGAATAATTACCATACTACTTGTGTTCTACAAGATAAAAATGATTGTTCATCTGATGCAAATTTTAAATCTTCTTGGCTCTGTTCAAATTGCGCTAAAGTCTCTTCTTGTGACCAAAACACCACTATACCAGAAAGTACCAGTATGAAGGTTCACCCTGTCGAGGAGTCAACAGATTGTCGTTCGGGAAGTACTTCTTTCGAGTCTAAAAAAGGACAACCCGAAATGTTAGTGGTTCCTTTAGACCAAGTTCGTATAATAATACAGGAGGAAGTCCAAAAAGTCATCGAAAACTTTCGTGAATCAATTCTTGACCTAAAGTCTGAAATTTCTACACTGAAAAACAGTATGGAATTCATCAGTGAGAAGTATGATGATATATCCAAAAAAGTCGGAGATATTAATTTGCAAGTAAATTGTATTCCTGAGTTAAAAATAAGCATTGGAAATATGGATTCAAAAGTAAAACTTTTGCAACAGGAACTAGACATCAAGGACCAATGGGCACGGCGATCTAATGTTGAAATCATCGGCGTACCTCAAAGAAGAGATGAGAATCTTGTAGATGTCATCTCCAAAATTGCTAAAGTTGCCCACTTCCCATTAAACCCGCAAACAGATATTGATTTTGTCTCTAGAGTTGCACCTTTGGACAAAAATAACAAAAAACCGAAGCCCATAATTATGCGCTTTATCTCACGTTATAGAAAAGACGACTTTTTGTCAAGACTGCGAAGTATCAAGGAATTTCGTGCCTCAGATATTGGGTTTTCTCAAGACTTATCAAGAATATATTTTAATGATCATCTCACAAAGAAGAATAAGATACTTCTGCAAAATGCTAAAAAAGCTGCCAGTGATAAACTTTATAAATATGTCTGGGTACGTAATTGTACTATTATGCTGCGTAAAACAGATTCCAGCCCAGTAGTACACATAGGTTGCGAAGACGATTTAAAAAAGATTCAGTAAGCACTAGTATACATAGTCACAAGTGCTGCTGGTATTTGTTTTGTTTTGTTGTATTCTTTATAATTTTGTTGTTTGATGTCTTCTATTTATGTAACCAATATGAGAATGTTTTTTGTTATCAAATTATATTTTTTTGTCATATGTCAATATTCATATTCGTTGTCGGAGAAACTGATTATTATGCTGCTCTATACATGAATGTATTAATTCACTTATTAACTATATTATACATCTGCTATATTATTATTTTTAAAACACGGAAAGTGCGGTTATACATTTACTATTTGCAGTCGTTGATTCATATATTTTTTTTAGTACTTTCTAATAATATACCCTATATTTGTTATAGTAATTTAGTTATTCTATAATGGCCAATTTAATGTTATATTACCAAAACGTACGTGGTTTACGAAGTAAAACAAATCTATTTTACAGAAATTTATTAAATTGTGAGCATGATATTATTTGTTTAAGCGAAACATGGTTACTACCAGGTATCTTTGATTCTGAACTTTTTAATGAGCATTATGTAGTATATAGATGTGATCGTAATTATGCGTCCAGAGATGATTCCATGGGTGGTGGTGTGCTGATTGCGGTAAAAAAAGGTATTGTAGTATCTAATGTACTCACAAGTCCTTCAGATGGTAACAACTCCGCTGACATTGTGTCTATAACAATATCTACTAAATGTCATAATGTTAAACAATTTCATCTTTTTTGTTGTTACTTCCCACAATGCTCTTCCCACTGTCAAGATATGCTTGGGTTTTTTGATAATGTGACTAGTTTAGCACTTCGTAAACCTGATGATAATTTTGCTATTGTGGGTGATTTCAATATAAAAAATGCTACAATGCTTTTTGATTCCAGTTATAATCTTATTAATCCTCTTGAAAATTGTAATGATCCTTTGTTACTGGGTTTATCAAATTTTTTATCATTTAATAATTTTAAACAATTTAATTTTATTTATAACCAAAATAATAGGTATTTAGATCTTGTTATAGGAAACTGTGAATTTAAAGTTACCCGTTCCACTGTACCACTTGTCAATGAGGATGGACACCATCCGTCTCTTGATGTAACGATTCTGGGTATAAGTTCCAAACAACTACGTTCGTTTCCTCGTTTAATAAAATTATTCAATAAATGTGATTATTCCAAAGTCAATGCAGCTTTAAGTAAAATCGACTGGAACTTATATTTTCAGGATATGACAATTGACTCGGCCGTTACTAGATTTTATCAAAAACTTGAAGAAATAATTGACACGTTCGTTCCTGTTAGATTACTACGAAGTAAAACAAATTATCCAATTTGGTATTCTTCTGCATTGATTAAAGTTATAAAGGAAAAACTGAAGTTTCATAGAAAGTGGAAGAGATATAGACGTCACTCTGATTATTGTTCTTTTTCAATTCTTCGTGAGAGGCAGAAAATTCTTACTAGCACTTGTTATAACGAATATATTGAGCACTGTGAGAATAATATTGTTAACTGTAGTAAGCATTTTTGGACTTTCGTTAAGTCTAAGAAAAAGTCTGGAGATCTTCCAGACAAATTATTCCTAAATGACATCTCTTCCACAGAAGGTAAAATTATTTGTGACTTATTTAATAACCATTTCAGTTCCTCCTTTTCCAAAAGTGACATCACATTTTCTCAAAGAAACTCTAATGGCAAAGCGTGTGCAGATATTATCTCGTCTCTCTATATAACTGAGGGCACTGTGTTGAAATATTTAAAATCGGTTGATGTCAAGAAGGGCACTGGTCCTGACAATATCCCACCGTTATTTCTACGTGAATGCCATAAACAACTCGGCTTACCTTTGTTCATTCTTTTTAACCTTTCACTAAAATCTTCAACCATGCCACAGATTTGGAAGCGCTCATATGTGGTACCTATTTTTAAGGCAGGAGACAAACATAATATAGCAAACTACAGACCCATTTCAAAATTAAGTGTTATACCGAAATTGTTCGAACGAATAGTTTATGACCAAATTATGCCTCTTATTAGACCGCATATTATAGAACAACAGCATGGTTTCCTCAGTAAAAAATCGACGGAAACAAATTTATGTGAGTTTGTAGATTTTATCACAAATGCTATGGAAGATCGTTGCCAAGTTGATGTAGTATACACTGACTTCTCCAAAGCATTTGATAGAATTCATCATGATATTCTTATATCAAAATTATATCTTTTTGGTATCCATGGTGATCTTTTACGATGGATTGATTCTTATCTGAGGGATCGTAGTCAAGCTGTAACAGTTAAAGGATTTTGCTCTACATTTACACCAGTTCCATCAGGGGTCCCTCAGGGTTCTCATTTGGGTCCTTTGCTTTTTAACATCTTCATTAATGATATTCGCGATATATTTACCAATTCTAATTTTAGTTTATATGCAGATGACCAAAAGATATATAGGACTGTAAGAACCATGGATGACTGCTTACTATTACAGAATGATTTGAACAAGTTGTCAATTTACTGTGAAACAAATCAGTTGCATCTTAATGCAGATAAATGCAATATTATTACTTATTCTCGTAAGATAAACAACATTCATTATGCCTATAATATCAATGATAAAGTCTTGCAGAGAGTCACTCATATAAAAGATTTAGGTATTTATCTTGATTCTAAACTTATATTTGACTCTCATATCACTGGAATTATCAATAAAGCTTACAAAATGTTAGGATTTATCCTTAGAGTAAGTAAAGACTTTAAAAATATTTCCACTGTTCAACTCCTATATAATTGTTTCGTGCGTTCCCATTTGGAATATGCTTCGGTAATCTGGAACCCGCTCTACAAAATTTATATAGAGCGATTGGAACGGATTCAAGACAAATTTTGTAAAAACCTTGAATACAGATTCCATTGCTCAGATTTATCACAAGCACCTAGAATAATGCCCCTAGCCAATCGTAGAGAGTTAAGAGACCAAGTCTTCTTGTTTAAAATTGTCAACAACTACATTGATTCTCCGTACCTTCTAAGCAGACTATCATTCAGATGTCCACGTGTTAATTCACGCGATAAGAAAAAAGTTTTCCAACCTTCTACACCTAAAACAAATTATGGTTCTAATACATTCATACGACGAGCTAGTAATACCCATAACATGCAGTTCTCCGACATCGATCTGTTTTTTCTATCTATGAATAGTTTTAAACGATCTATTATAAATTCTTTAAGTGTAAATTGATTTGTTAGTTCTCTGACTGAATATTTCTCCATATTATTGAGAAATATTGATTATGATGATTATTATTTGTTTTCTTTATATTGTTACTCTTTTTTGATTTTTTGATTTATTTTTTTTTTATTTTAAATAATGTAATTTGTTCACTCTCTTCATACCTGCGTTATTTTATTAGTGGAAACTTTACTGGATTCTGTACAACGTTCGTATGTAATCTACATGTAAAATTTTCTGTTTGTTTCCCAAAGAATAATAAATAAATAAATAAATAAATAAAGACAAACTTTGCACGGACTTTATCGTGTTTTCGGTGATTTGTATTTATTTATTCTAGAATCTTGTGAGTTGCAGGAATTTATAATTTTGACGTTAAATATAATCATGCTCGAAGATTTTAGTGATCCTAAGTAAATATTTTTTAATCCGTAGAACAAAACTCCGTAAGTCTTTGTGGCCCGAGAATTATAGTTTTTCAGCAAAATATCTCGTTCTGGCAAAAGGTACAGACTGGAGATTGGATTTCATTAGACTCTTAATTGATCGTGATATATTTCATACAGAAATAGATAGCATATTCCTTTCATGATGGTACCTCAATAAGACACCAATACAACTCCACGTCCTGTTATTAGCACACGAGTCCGGCGAGTCTCAGAAATACGGCTATAACTCGCAACACTATTTAGAAAGGACGGAATTAGAAGTTGCAATTGGAATCATAAATAATAACCACTTTAATGTCAATGTATTTGTATTAAATGCCAAATACGCATAAATACTACACCTAGGGAGCGGGTTGCGGTTTAAAATCCCGTATGTTTATCACAGTTTAGCAGTGGAGAGTCTGTGACAGCTTACGTTCTAGGAATCTAGATGAAGGGTAACGGTCGGATTTAGTCAATATGCCGACCTAGGAACAATGTACTCCAGTCACCTAGATTAGCTCACTATAACGGTGAAGGAAAACATCGCGAGGAAACCTGCATACCATAGCGATTTGTGGGAATTTATAAGGTATGTAAAGTCCGCCAACCGCACTTGGTCAGCGTGGTGGACTATATGGTCTGATCCCTCTCAATCGTCCTCTTGATTGTAGAAGAGGCTCGAGCCCTGGAGTGGGCTGATCCAATAATACATCTATGGCAGATACAGCACTTAGATTAGACTTATCATTTCCGCGCTAGTCTGTAATGCTGGTGTCCTTGATAGAGCATCTCCTTTCACTCATGAAAACCAAAATATTAAAATAGTTTTTTTTCCTAAAACATGCCGAAGATGCAATGATAAGGGTAAAGGAGTTTAACAAATAAAGACTAAATTCAAAATATGTATTGGAACAAGGACTCCGAGACAGCATTCCAAAAGCTTAGCAACTATTTTTTGCACAGATCTATTATTGAATTGACGTGGTGTACTTAATTTCAGCTGAGAATATACAACAGCAGCAATGAACAAAGACGGATGGTATTTATTCAGGGACACCATAGCCCGGCAGTATATGGGTAAAAAAAAACTTTTATTTTTCGTTTATTTACAGTATATTAATCACTGATACAATTTTGGTAAACATTACAATAACATTCGCATTTTTTTATAAATAAGTATTTCATCATAAAATTAGGTACATGCGTTACTAAAGTCTAAATTTTCTTATATGATAGAGATAATTTCCTACAATACTACAATCAGACTGATTTCGAAACATAAAAGATATGTTTAGAATAACTAACACACAATACATTCTACCGAAAAGTTTTTTTCATAAAGCCAAATAAAAATAGAGAGATCAGAAAATTATAAAGGCAATGTAGTTTGTTAAGAACTGAATTTAGAATGCAAAAAATCTTACATATTTTTTCTTTTTAATACTTTCTAGATTCCCTGTATCGTGAATGCACAGAAAAAGCCGACAAACTCATTACACTTACCATAGATACCTAAAATAAATTAACTCATAAAATAAATCAGTTGAAGAGTTATAATCATAAATTAAAGTTGCAAATCGTGCGCAGTGCTAACGTAATTACTTTAATGAGCAGCCAAGTTCCGTAGGTAATGGAATGAACCTTGTAAAATATTTTCTACATCTATTTTTGGATAACCAATACTGCTCCTTCATATTTTTGTTCTAAAAGAGAAACATTAACAGGCGGTCTTATATTTCTTTGTCTAATCTATATTATGAAATATATTTAAAATTAGAGATATATTTTTTTAAACTAATTATTAAAATCAAGCAATAATCTAGTTTAAACAATTCCAATTAATTTATTTTATTTAACTAAAAATTAAGAAACATAGACATAAACTTAGGTTCGTTTTCACCAAGTATGTCTCACGTTAACAAGCGTTAACGTTATTGAGGCAGAAGATAATTCACACTATCCCAGGTGCATAACTTGGGCAAATAGTCTACATAGTATTTAGGAATATAAATATATATATTATAAATTCATTAAATTCAATCATAATAATACATAATCAGCCAAACTCATGTAAAGTGAAACAATTGACAATCAGGAATGGTTTAGTGAATTACTTAATTTTACTCGACACGTGATTAATATACGTGAAAATTGTCTAATATATTTTTCTATCTTTTTTTTAACCTTCGGCAATTTTTCAGTTCCTCTAGTATAAAATATTCTCAGAGATGTAAATTGGCAGTTTAACCACGAAACGCGATGGATGTATAATTGTAATATCGAATGTAAATATAATTTAGGACCAATAATACTTTAAATATAATATGTTGGGATCCGCGACAAATTGATCTAAATTTTTATAATAAATCACAGAAAATAGCCTCAAAATATCATCGAAATAAATTCTTAAATAACCAATATTCCAATTGAGATTTCCATGTATACAGGATGGTGGACCGTGAAGGCTTAAAATATTAATTTGAGTTTTTACTACATAGACTTCAATAAAATAAATTATTTACTCACTGAGTTTTTATACAAATATGTATTTACGAGTTTATAATTTTAATGTGATATCTAATTTAAAACTTTAAATTATTTAGATTTACTGGAAGCGGTCGCGTTGTAGTCATATTTCCACCACCCTGATAAAATATGCAGACAGCATTAAAATATATATATTTTTTAAATCACCATGAGATCCCACTAAACAAGGAAGACAGTACAAAGCATTAATTAGAAAAAACAACAACCATATCTATACCTAAAATCTAACGATACCTACAGAACTCGGCTGATGTCTAACTTAACAATACAGGACTTAAAAAGTCACAAAAACCATTCGCCCCATTGAGAAACTGGAATAAAAATATAAATTTATGTCTCTTCAATGTAAGGGTTCTCGGAGAAGAACTGGTGATCGTTGTAGGTGCGAAGGTACTTCCTTGTGGTGTAATAAAGCAGTAGGCCCCACTTCATCATCATGAACGACCACACCAACCTGATCACTATGCTCGTGTTTATCGGCAATATATCTGGAACAAAAAATATATCAACCGTGAATTTCTGAATTTACCAATTTGATTTTATACGTGGTACTCTTTGCTGGAAGAGCTGAAAGGATGCTTCATAATACACTATTGCTGGCCACGACCCAGATTCTAGATGTTTACTTTCCACTATACGGGTTCAATGCTGATGGGACTATATTAATCTCGTGAAAGAATTTACATGATATGGCATATACCCGGTGATATTGACACATGGTATTTAATTTATACTACGTGTTCCTATACACCCCAGGTAATATTGTACCCAGTTTGAAAAAAAACTGCCTAGTAGTTTTGTCAAAAATCGCGATTTCAGTTTTCAAGGCTTCTGATCAACCCGTATATAGATGCGACGTTTTTACTGCTCAGGTAAGGTATTGAAATATTGTCCAAATAATATTCATCTACGAGTCATTGGATGTGATCTAATTTAGACTCCCTTATTAAAACAAAGATAATTTTAGATCACCCACTCTGTGCGTCATATTGTAATAGGATATTCATATAAAATATATTTTTCACATAACATAATTTAACATTTGTGTCGGGTCAACATGTCACGTCGGATCGTGGTTGAAACATTATGTTTTTGCCTTATGACGTCAATGTAGGTCAGAATTATACCCACTGATATAACATAATATAATTGGATTTAGATCTTTGCCGATGATTTTTCTGTTTTGTTATTAGTGTGTGTGTTATGTGTTTAAATTTTTTTTTACAATAAAGCATAAAGCTATTTTAAGTTGCGAGCCATATTACATAGAAACTTGCAAATGTGTTTGGTAGAGATTTTCACAACACTAAAGAATCGTCAGTTATAGCTATCGCCGTGTCGGAATGTGTAACTGTTCTGGAGAAAAGGCGGTGCAAGTAGCTGCTTCAATAATGCATTTTTTTAATTCGATAATCGATACAATACTACAACTATGATTGTATAGCGTTATTATAAAATGTACAGTCACCGCCAAAAGTAGCTGAACATATTCAAAACGCCAAAAGTCATACACACATAAAGCATCAGAAGTGGGTGACCAGTGTCGGCCACAAAAATTCATGAACACACTAAGGTTACAAAAGTTGGTGAACAGCAAAAGCAACAAAATTGATGAACACGTCAATTGTACATAAGTCACTGAACATTTATAAAAAGTAAGATTGCCGTAGATGTGTTCACCTACTTTTGTTGCTTTGTTGTGTATTCGTTGTTAATTTTTTTTCACAGTTTATATTTTTAGTTTCTTTTCTGCATTAATGTATTGTCTTTTAAGTTTTTATGAAATACCTTACTAATATTTATTTTCGTAGAGTTTAAATGTCGTGTTAGTCTGTTGGCGTGTGTGCTTCTATTAAACAATAAATTGTTATTCTTATAGGTACCTAATTTTATTTATATCGTGCTGTTGGTGTTCCAAATATAATAAATACATGAAATAAGAAAATAAAATATATCTCTGTGGTCTTGTTCCGTGTTAATAAATGATAATGTATGACAATATTGGCAACAATTTGTGTAAGTATGTGCTTTATTTCAATTTTGTATATGTACTGTACCTACATGGTGTGTACGGTTTTGGTGACAATTAAAATAAGTAAATACAAAGAAAATATTTAAATTTATGAAACAAAAAACAAATTCAACAATAAAAATAAAAATATTAAATTGTTTAAAATCTTGTGTGGCCTCCATTTGCATCGATGACGACCTGTAGTCGGCGGCGCATAGAAGATAACATATTAGCACATACATCTCCCCCTCTGAATATGTCCCACACGCGTTCCACGTGGCTTACAGTGCCTTCCTAAGTGCGTGGCGTGTCGGGCTCTCAGGCCTGGACAATGAAACCCCATAGATTTTCTATAGGGTTCAATTCTGGACTCTTCGGTGGGAACGGCATCTCGATAATCGCATTTTCATTATTGCGGAACCACGCTTGACATCTTCTAGCTTTATGCACGGGGCTGTTCTCGTGGACGAGGTGTATTGGCTCCGATATGTGCTTTCTGGCCGTAGGAAGTACTGTGTTTTCCAACAAATCTAAATAGCCTTCGCTATTCAAGCGGTCCGATATTTCCGTCAGCTCACCGGGGCCCGATGCACTCATCCATCCCCAAAAGCCAACGTTAATACGGCCCGCCGATCGATTATTCCTAATATTTTCCGAGTTATATCTCTAACCAGTTAACCGCCAATGAGTGCATCGACCATCTTCCGTTGATTGAAAAGTTTTTTCATCGGCGAAAACGACTTGCGACGAATCGAAATGCAAGAAACTTCCGGGAAATTGCAGGGGATTCAGTTTGTGCCGTGCCAATACATCTCGTCCACGAGAACAGCCCCGTGCATAAAGCTAGAAGATGTCAAGCGTGGTTCCGCAATAATGAAAATGCGATTATCGAGATGCCGTTCCCACCGAAGAGTCCAGAATTGAACCCTATAGAAAATCTATGGGGTTTCATTGTCCAGGCCTGAGAGCCCGACACGCCACGCACTTAGGAAGGCACTGTAAGCCACGTGGAACGCGTGTGGGACATATTCAGAGGGGGAGATGTATGTGCTAATATGTTATCTTCTATGCGCCGCCGACTACAGGTCGTCATCGATGCAAATGGAGGCCACACAAGATTTTAAACAATTTAATATTTTTATTTTTATTGTTGAATTTGTTTTTTGTTTCATAAATTTAAATATTTTCTTTGTATTTACTTATTTTAATTGTCACCAAAACCGTACACACCATGTAGGTACAGTACATATACAAAATTGAAATAAAGCACATACTTACACAAATTGTTGCCAATATTGTCATACATTATTTTTTATTTTTATTTTTTTATTTTTATTTATTAGGATCTCCAACAAAGAATACACTTTACAAGCTTTGCTGTTGTAGTGTTGCAGTTTGAACATTGTGTTTCTTCAATTAGAGGAGATCACAACATGCAATAATACTGTACAACAGGAAAGAACTATGAAATAACTTATCTATAAACTATCAATATAAAACTAAAACTAAAACTAAAATTTAAATTAAATTAAAATTTAACGACAAAATTGAAAGACAAAATAGGAACCAAAATATTTAAACATTAAAAAATAAACAATATTAAAGAGAAAACAAATATAAATGAACAACTATAAAATTAAAATTGTACTAAATAAACACTCAACATATGCATAAAAAAAGTTACATAATTCAAGGGAACAACAATGTAGCTAATATAAGATAATATAATATAGACATACAGACAGACACGTCAACATTTACACATTGGTTAATTGTTTAGATATGAGATACTTAAATTTATCTAGTGTATTAGAAAATATATCGACATCCTTCGAAGAGCTGGCCACTGAATTGTATTTGTGAGCAACTCTTGCGATGGGCGAGTGTTTACCCAAATTACTCCTGCACCGTGGAGCTTTAAATAAAGGACGAGGGAAACGTGGTACTCTGCTCGGTACGCTCAGACATATTTTGCTTAGCATTTCAGGGGAGTCAATACTGTTATTAAGTAGCTTATACAAGAATAACAGATCTGAGACAGTGCGGCGCGATTCGAGAGATATGAGTTTGAAATGCGATAATTTCTCATGGTATGATTTGATGTTCTTAAGTTTAAGTCGAAAAGCTAATTGGCGTAGCAGTTTTTTTTGCAATCTTTCGATTCGAGTAATATGGATCTGGTAAGATGGGTTCCAAACGGTGCTACAGTATTCCAGTTGACTACGGACATAACTATTATATAGTAGAATTGTAGTTTGTGGTTTTTTAAATTCTTTTGACGCACGAAGTACAAACCCAAGCGCACGATAAGCGGCGTTGAGGGTTTTATCAATGTGTTCAATAAATGTTAATCGGCTATCAAAATAGACACCCAGATCGCGAATTGTGGATACTTCTGAAAGTAAGTGACCATGTATACTGTACGTTGACTGAATTTTATGACGTTTTCTGGTAAATTTTACGTGATAACATTTATTTAAGTTAAGACTCATCTTATTGGCTGAACACCACTGACTTAAACGATTTATGTCCGCCTGCAATAAATCTATGTCGGATTCCTTTGTCATTACACGAGACAACTTTAGGTCGTCTGCAAAAAGATAAGGCGTAGAGTATTTAAATATTTGAGATATATCATTAATAAAAATGTTAAAGAATAGCGGCCCCAAGATTGAGCCCTGTGGTATACCGGAGGTAGCAAAATACAGATCTGACTCACCGCCATCCACGACAACAGACGAAGGTCGAGCATCAAGGTAGGATTTGCACCAGTTCAAATTGGTGTCTGTCACGCCTAAAGAGCCGAGTTTCTGTAATAATATGCGATGATTTACCTTGTCAAAGGCCTTGGAAAAATCCGTATAAATTGTGTCTACTTGGAAACCCTGATCAACTGCGGAGGTCAATTCAGTGACATATGTGACAAGATTTATGTTAGTTGACTTTTTTGGTAAAAACCCATGTTGGTAAGTGGATATATAGTTTTTAACATGGTTAAATAAAATCGGGTACACAAGCGATTCGAAGACCTTAGACAAGGCACAGAGAATTGAAATAGGGCGGTAATTGGATACCGATTCGCGTTTGCCGTTCTTGTAAATAGGCACAATCCTGGCCCGTTTCCAAAAATTTGGGAAAATGCCTGTTTTTAAAGATGTGTTGTAGATATTTGAAAGCGGATAGGAAATGTATCGTGCACAACGAGACCAAAATATCGGAGGTATGTCGTCGGGTCCTGCCCCTTTGGACAGATCCAGTTTGGAAAGTTTTTTATAAACAGCCTCTTGAGATATTGAAAAGTCACTAATAGTTGGTACCGGAGTTATAGGGCTACATAAACGAATAACAGAATCGTCATCATCTGGTGGATCATAAACGGATGAGAATTGTTTTGCAAATAAACTAGAAATATCTAGTCTATTAGTTGCAGTAAGATTGCCAAGGTTCATTTCCGAGGGATAAGAGCTATCACATTTCCGTAGGTTTTTTACATGTGTCCAGAAAAATTTAGGGTGTCTCTTTATTTTGCTTTCTATTTCCTCAATATAAGTGTTATAGCATTTTGATGTAAGTTTTTGACAATCTTTTCTCATATAACTAAATTCAATGAAGTCTAATGGATTATTATATTTTTTTACTTTCTTGTGGAGTTTCATTTTGCGTTTAAGTAAATTGATCAATTGAAAGGAATACCAGGGTGGATATCTACATCGAGAATATACCCTTAAAGGAACATGTTTTTTTATGATTTCTCTAATTCTGGCATAAAACCTGTCCACCATAATGTTCACATCATTAGTAACTGCAAATTCATTGTTCCAATTGACATCACTGAGTGCTTCAGTAATTGCTTCATAATCTGCTTTGCGATAGTTGTGCCTGCATATACTTTTGGGTTTGATTTTAACCAAGTTAGGTAATGGAAGCTTGAATTCTAAGGCTGGGTGGAATTTATCAAGTACCTTAATGGGGTTTGAGCAATTAGTAATATTTACACGTTCAAGGTCAGACAGAATTAAGTCTAAAGTTCTATTTTGAAAGTTTTTTACCCAGTTGCACTGTTTTAAATTATTAAAAGCCATAAAGTCATAAAGGAGATTATTTAAACTGCCAGTGCTACTGGTAGAAGGTGCACAGCATTCCATAGTCTCATCATGTATCCAGTCAATACTACTCAAATTGAAGTCGCCGATAATTAATGTTGGATTATTACTATTAGCATGTGTCACGGAATTGCAATTGTCTATAAAGTGTTCAAACACTTCAATGTGTACTGGTGGGGGAAGGTATACAGCACATAGTTTCAGATGTGTTCGGCTTATGTTTGACTGAAGGTCAATTGTAATCCATAAATCTTCGCATTGACTTTCCCATTCCATCATACGGCATGAATTAAATTTAATAGATACTGCTATAAGAACACCGCCACCAATTTTTTTGTGGTTACTAAGACTAGATGTTTCACGATCCCTTCTATAGACCCTAAAGTTGTCGTTAAACAGTTCTGAATCAAAGACTCCGCCGCAAAGCCAAGTCTCAGTCAAAATATAAACATCGTAATCACAATTGTGCAAATGTTGACGTACCTCAGACATGCAGCTACGTAGACCTCTTGTGTTTTGATAATAACATTTTAAAGGATACGAGTTGAATTTAGAGAACAAAAACTATACAACAGCCTCAAAGTTATGCAAAACTAGTACAAAAATTACGTCAATGAATTGAGTTTTTCGTAATCACTAATTATAATACTCTGTGATGTATCGTCCCTCCTTAGGAATATTCTTCCATTGCGCAACCACACAAATTGATAACCTAATTCCTTGGCTCTTGTACGTGTCGCTGCATGAAGCGCTTTGTTTTCTGGGGATAAGTGCTCGACCACGAATATTGGCACAGGTTTGTCCGTAGCTATACCTAGGTGACCGGAATGCAGTTTGTTTTTTTGATTATTCTTGTTATATAATATGGATGAAGCAAGAAACTTGTCTCGTATGCGAGTGTTATTAAATTTCACCAGGATTGATCTTGGTCGTGACGTATGTTTATCAATTTTAGCTATTCTTGTGCATAGTTGGATATCCGTATCTTCGATTTTACAATTTATTACTTTACTGAGCTGGAGTACGGTGGTCACTAGGTTTTCTGATCTGTGCTCAGGTATGCACTGCAATTCAACGTTGCTAGAGCGAGCGTGTTGTTCCAATAAATTCATTCGTGTTGTTAGTGACTTGACGGTATTTTGTAGCATGGAATTATTCTTTTCAAGATTTTTAATTTTATCAGATTTTTCTTCTAGGATTGCCTTCATCTCATCATATTTATCATTGAAAAACGATAGCGACTGTCGAAATTCGGATATCATATCGTTAATTACAGTGAGTTGTTCATTCAATACTTCCTTTACTGTATCCTTTAACGCTCTGCCAACTTCTTGTCTTATCAACTCTCTGAGATCGCCACTAGTGAAGTCCGTCAACAGTGTCTCGTTTTCTTCATAAGTTTGAGATTGAGATACTTTGTTTCGAAGAGTTACATTGACATCTAATGGCGGAGAATTGTCGTGGGTATTTCGCAGGCTATCCGGATTGTGTGGCCGAATTGGAGTATTGGTATTGTCAGATTTAGGTAATTTGTTCATACTCCCGGGGCATTTCCAAGTACTTTTTGCATTCAAATTCATCGATTTGAGTCGTTTCTCGGGTATATTAGCGCACAATAAGTCGTACCATTGATGGCAGTTAAAACATTGCAGACCTTTTCCAACGACGAACGCGTTCATACAACCGGCACAAATTAATGAAGACATTTTTCTTGTATCCAAACCTTCGCGTAGGGTCGCCTGTCGTATTCCTTGTTTTAAAACTCAACTTCGTTTATTGTGCCTATAGATATTATTATATTGTCATTCGATGAATATTTATTTTATTGATAATTATTTAAATTATTTTTTCATACAAAAAGTGCGTAAGTTGAACAAGCGGCACACAGGATTCGATCACGGTGCTGTTTTCACAGGTCAATGAATGTGCAATTCTGACCACAAGGCCAGTACGCGCATGTAGATGTGTGGTGAAATTATCATTTATTAACACGGAACAAGACCACAGAGATATATTTTATTTTCTTATTTCATGTATTTATTATATTTGGAACACCAACAGCACGATATAAATAAAATTAGGTACCTATAAGAATAACAATTTATTGTTTAATAGAAGCACACACGCCAACAGACTAACACGACATTTAAACTCTACGAAAATAAATATTAGTAAGGTATTTCATAAAAACTTAAAAGACAATACATTAATGCAGAAAAGAAACTAAAAATATAAACTGTGAAAAAAAATTAACAACGAATACACAACAAAGCAACAAAAGTAGGTGAACACATCTACGGCAATCTTACTTTTTATAAATGTTCAGTGACTTATGTACAATTGACGTGTTCATCAATTTTGTTGCTTTTGCTGTTCACCAACTTTTGTAACCTTAGTGTGTTCATGAATTTTTGTGGCCGACACTGGTCACCCACTTCTGATGCTTTATGTGTGTATGACTTTTGGCGTTTTGAATATGTTCAGCTACTTTTGGCGGTGACTGTACTTATATGTTTATTGCCGTGAAGGCCTATGAACGTATGTATAGTGAATAGGTACATTTCACTATGGTCAATGAAGAGAGACAGCTATGCTACTGTCTACTAAAGATTAATCTTTGGATAGTCTTATGGATATTCAGTCGAACAAATTCACTCCAGCCTACAAGTCCGTGGAAGCAAAGATCTCTGGTAATAAATTAGGCGTTTGGCTAAATCAAACGTTTTACATAAACATTAAACGTAAAATAGAGGTTGTGAAGAAATATGTAAATCACTCCGAATACCGGCGAAATGTAGGCACAACATCATAACTCGTAATGAGCAATTTCCGAGTTCAAGAAACATTCTAAGCAATGTTTCAATTCAAGTATGAATGGTGTGAAATATGTCTAACAACTATTTCATAATGATTTCAATAGCTAGAGCTAGGCTATAGAGACTATCTCGAGACAGACTACATACTGCAACTAGGATTAATAGGGCACACAAAGAATTCACACCAATCTTTAAAATTCCGCGAGTCTCTTAGAAACACTAGCTTAGCTAACACGTATTAACGTAAGCATTCGAAATGTTGGTGCTGAGTAAAGCAAACTTAACCAAGAAATCGGAGCGCGTGCAGTTGCGCATAGTTTACTTGCTCAATGCTTAGCATAATATTTTGCTGTCAGAGTCAGGATGAATACTTGGCGAATTATTCAGGCTCATCCCACCTTTTCCTTTACCCAACAAAACTACGAAGTTATGGTTTTGTATGCCTTCTACTTCTTAGTTATTTTCTTGCACCAAGAAGCTCGCTAATTCATAACTTTGTTGCAGTTTCCATTTTAACAGTTTGTCGGATCATCTGTTTCGGTATTCCTACGACGTTGGGTTGTATAAGCGAAGCGTGAAAAAGTAATTAAGCGTGTCGTCATAATTAAGACGAAATATTCAGAAAAAAAAATCTGTCGCCACTACATATCCAATCAATATGGCACTGTACTTATCACAAAGAGCAGTACCAAAATGATGTCAAGTTGTCACCAGTAATTGTCAACAAGGCCAATTCAATAATAAAACTAGAGAACAGCATCGGACAGTCAGACAGATAGACAAAAACATAGCAGAAAAAGTATTTCTGAGAATAAGAATAATTAGTGATAGTTTACTATCAAGTCACATTGCAATACAAAGTGGCAATAAAGAAATTAAACAACAAAAGGCATTGATAAACATCCATTGTTTGTGCAATGTCTTAAAGTTGATCAGTGTGTCAATGAACCCTTGATTGTAGCATATTAAATAGGTCATTAATTTTACATGTATTTAACATGGTCATTTTGTTTTTCTACCATACATAGGTTTATACCTTTTTCCTTGGTGGAAAAATGCCACTGTTGGCATTCACATTCTGCCAAGCTTCATCCTGAACCAAATTGGCAATACCCTAGGGTATTGCCATGCTAGCCACAAATTTCAGCACTAAGTAACTTATGTGATTCTTTAAACTGAATTAAACTAAAGATCTCAGGACTCACAAGCCAAGCATGCTGCTAATAAGCCAATCAGCCAACTTTTTTAATTTACTTTACTACATAAATACTTTCAAATAGATAAAATCCTTAGACTTTCACAAAATGATTACATACTATTTTATATTGGAAACTACAATGAAGTTTTAGTGTAATGGCCTTATTTATAGACATATTTAAAACATATTTTATTTATCAAATGTTTTGTCCTTTTTGAATGAATTTTGAATGCAGTTTGGGCAAAGAAAACAAAACATTTGATTAATAAAATAGGTTTCAAATTTGTCTAATAATAAGGCAGTGAGAATATAATTATTTACAATTGTACATTCTTTGTTCTGATGCAAGAAATAAACCAAACCATTTGATTACTAATGTAGATCAATTGCCTTCTGTATTACATAATGTATTATTTTAATATAAATGTTACATACTTTAAATTCAAGGTAAATACAGTAATAATGTTTTAAACATTGTAATGTGAAAATACAAATACATTTAAATCTAGACCTACTTTAACTAACATTTGTGATGTGCATTTTAAACTCTAAGAAACACTTGCCAAATAGACAAAATAATTAAACATTTATTCTTAAATTGTATAATGCCCCAATGATGGTCAGTAGTTACAGATTTTATTAAGCTACGGACTAGCCAAATAGGACAAGTTTTAAAACATGATAAGAGTCTACAAATTACTGTGAAGTGGCAGACACTAGTTAAATATATGGGCCATACTTGAAACTCAGAGATTTCTATATCAGGAGGCTGGTGACCAGCAATAGTTAAATATCAGCCGATGATAAAATAAAATAATACATGTGCATAGCACTTTTTTACATTATTCACTGAAAATAACTTACCCATTTTATAATAACTTTCAAGGAATATGTAAAATATTGTCAATGCTCCTCCAGACACAAATCCAACAATGGCAAAGTCTTTTATGTAGTGCAACGCTTTCCGAGAGAAGTTCACATGCAGAGACTGCTTCAGGTAGTGACAATGGAGCATTAGTGAAAGTGCCGCATTAAGGCCTGTAACAAAAATTATTTACTAAAAATGTGACATTATGTAAACTTTTACACATAAAACAAGACATAATACTAAGAAGTGGTATTATAAATAATTTTCGAGCTAAAAACTAGGGTAACAATAATGTTTTTAGAAAAATAATAAACTTTTTCATATGACATACTGACCTAGAAAAGAAAATATTAACAAGGATGCTGCATAGAAGATCGGAAATAAGGGAGTTCCGGTAACGTTACTATAAAATATCTAATATTATGCGTTTTCGTCAATATTGTTTTAAAATTTTAACTCTTCACTTTAAAACTATGTGAATGTCGTCACGAGTTCTAGAATAATTCTCGGCAATGTCATATCGTCTGGATAAAACGCTGGATATGTAATTGATGGTCAACATTGAAACTTTACGATGTTTTGTAAACTTACCGGACATCAGCGCCCATAATCCGGCTTCAATATTTGCATAAACAATGCAAAAACATATAAAAGCGGATATTCCGAGAAACGCACCAATAGCGCTAATAGCTATGTGGATTTTCGTGCGCAACATGCTTACTCCTATAAATATTTATTTTAAAAGCAGCAGTTCGCGAATACTATTGTTGCGACAGGCTTCCGTCGAATAAATCAACTTTATTTACGAAAACCAGCTGATAAACAATCAACGACAGTTCACAAGTCACAGCACTCAATTTCAGACAACTTTAGTGTTGTCCTTAATCCCTATTTGGAGTTTTATTCTAATCGATAGGTTCACAGTTCTAGATTTTATTTAAGCGAGTTAAAAATTAGCCTTTTTTCCTAAACCAAATATAACTGAGCATAACTGAAATAAAATGTTTGCAATTCAATCAAATTTTTAATAAAATTACATTTTTAATTAAATTACATTTTAATCAAATTGGTTAATAAGTCTTTTTTCATTGCCTTATTACATCTCAATTCTCATTTAAATATAGATTTTAGAGTAATTATTATTCCTCTAGGAAAATGAATTATGAATATATACCTTAATAACTTTAATGGTACGGAAATATGGAAAATATATTTTATACGATTTTTTTTATAAATGTCTATGATGTTGCACAATGCACACCACTATGACTAATTTTTTAAATGTCAAATTGGTCTAATCTTTGTGTCAAATTTGTATTTGCGATAAGTAAATTATCTATTTATTGCTTAAAAAATAAAAATAAATAATTATCTTAATGTTATTCTATTTGCGTTTTTTTATTATAGTTTAAAATTATTATCCTGTTTATCTAACCCTATTGAAGGAATACAATTTGGCTGGAAAGTCAGTGTAAAATAAAAACAATTAAAGTTTTTTAAGTGATACTGTTTGCTGTTAGGTAGGTAGTCTTCATATTATAAAAATTTTACCTTCCATTAAAATTTGTATTATGTTTCCTAAGACGTCCGAAGTCCTTTATTAGAAGTCCTTTATGAGAGAGTACATCGTATTTCCGCACGCATCCGTCAGATGTCGCTAACAAAATCCGGTCAATCTGTCGCTTTTAATAATTTTATCTGAAAACAACTTGTATAAATCTGAGCAAGCCACCCGTTTTTAGTCATTGTTCTGCTCATAATATAATGATTTGATGCACCAGGAAGAAATTATTTGGACTTCGGACGTCTTAGGAAACATAATACAAATTTTAATGGAAGGTAAAATTTTTATATTATGTGTTCCGTTTGACGTCCGAAGTCCTTTATGAGAGATCTGTTTGTTATCTCCTGGTGGCTTGCAATTATACGCAACAATGTGAAATAATAATGGTAATACGAAGTGTAATTTGTTGGAAATATGAAATAAAGAAAACTCCAAAATACATATACACATATCAACGTATAATTTTAAATTTATTTGAAATGTACGCAAAACTATTTTACAAAAGGTACTCAACTGAAGAAATGCTTTCAGATATATATTTGGATAATATAATTTCTATAATAATGCAAAATCGTCTAATCATTTGATGCCACAAAGTATTGAGAAAGAGATTTCTCCAACAATAATTCATTATTGTGATTTTTTTCATCTATAGGTCTATGATAATATTTCCTGAATGTATTCTCATGACGCCAATTTGCTTTAGACAGAATATCATTAATTGGATATTTTTCTAAAAAATTTAACGAAGACACAGCTGATCTACAACTACCCGGAGAAGCCTCAATTCCCGCCTCAGAAAGAGTTCTCTTAATCCAACTACTTATAATTGTAGTAGTGGCCGGTCGTACAGGTTCTCTTGTAGTTATAAATAAATTTGTCAGAGAACCCCTAATACCTTTCGACGCTTCTATGAGAGTTCTAATCCAAAAAATAGGGTCTGTATTCCTATCTGGTGAAGCCAGTAATATCCAGTTTGATTGTTGGAATGATGCCGAATCAGTCTTGGAACCAAATGCAGGATAAAAAGTGATTGAATCCCCTTTATCCACAAAATGTTTGGGATCGCAATGTAATAATGTCAAATCATGTACTCTACGACCTGAGGCTAGTAATAGAATTGTGGCTGTTCGCCTAGAAATTTCATATAAGCTATGCAAATTTGGATTCGTATTTTTCATAAACTGAATTACTAATCTTACATCCCATACTGGCAATTTTGGTAAAATGGGTTTTGCCAAGGATATAGCTTTAAGCACGTGCCTAACTAAATTATTTGAAGAAACTTTTATATCAGAAAGTGTTTCGCATACTGATGCTATAACAGATTTATGGACTAGAATGGTACGGTAAGATAATCGATCAGTAATAGATAGTTTGGCTAAGTATCTAGCTACAAAGCTAGGATCAGGATATCTAAAATCTAATTTGTTTTCACGACACCACTGCGACCATTTGTTCCAAATAGGTGCGTATGTTTTAATTGTAGATGCTCTCCAACATGTGGCCAATAACTGTTTCTCTTCGTTTGACCAACCTTCCGTTAGTGTGTCCCAGCCGAAATAAGCCAAGCTTCCAACTTTAGGCGGTGAACTTGCGGTGGTGGACGGCCCGTCGTTGTATCTATCAAAGATGTCTCTAGATTCCGTAATTCTATTTGAGGTGCTAGGGCGCGGCTCTTCAGATCTGGGCGCCAAAAAGGTTTCTTCCACTTGGGTGCCACTATGATGTATTTTCCTTTCGCTGTATTCAGATGGTGCAATACACGTGGCAGTAGAGCTGGTGGAGGGAACACCCATGCGAGATTGTAAGTCCAATATGCGCTGAATGCGTCGTGAAAGCCAGCCTTCGAGTCGGATAAGTCTAGCGTAGCATACGTCGACACGACATGAGCATTTTTTGAAGCGAACAAGTCGACTTCTGGAGTTCCCCACTGTTGGAAGATTTCTGTCGTTACTGTGTTCAGTAAATGCCATTCGGAACCCGCGCGATTGCGAGAGAGTTGGTCGGCGTCCGTGTTGTAAAGTCCCGGAAGGTAGTGAGGGATCAATACAATGTTTAGGCTGTCCGTCAGTGCTAGGAGTTGGTTCGCCATATTTAGAAGTTGTAGCGACTTTGTGCCGCCTTCGTTCTTTATGTATGACACTACAGTCCTGTTGTCGCTTTGCAGTACTACTTTTGAGTTTTTTAGACGTCTTGCTTCCAATGAAATGACGGCAATTACTGCAAACATTTCCTTCATGTTGCAATGCCAATCTTGTTGATGATGACTCCAATAGCCTTTCAGACGTTGGTTGTTTACTAAGGCACCCCATTGGACGTCCGATGCATCTGTGATAACATAATTTACAGGTAACTTCTTGGGGTGAATTGGAGTCTCTTGGCATATGTTGTTGAGCCACCATTTTAAATCCCTCGTCACTTCGGTCGCAAACGGAATAGATTTGAGAAAATTTCGTAATGGACGACTGTGGCGCTGCAGCGTACGGCAATGCAACCTTCCCCGGTGGGTGACGAAGGTTGCAAAGTTGAGATACCCTAAGAGGCGCTGGGCTTGCTTGAGGGTCCAACTGCCGGCTGTCAAGCGAGAGGATATGCACTGACGGATTTTGGAAATTTTGTCTGGCGGAAGGTATTTGGAATTTAGTTTTGTGTCCCAAATAATTCCAAGGAAATCTATTAGCTTTGTCGGGGTAAGTACAGATTTCTCCATGTTGATATTCCACCCGAGGTTTGTCAAAAAATTCAATGCTTTGTAAAGATGAACCTCTAATGTCTTTCTGCATTGGTGGGCAATCAAAAAATCGTCCAAGTATACTACCAACCGTAGGCCTTTGCTGCGTAATACCTCGGCCAACCAGTTTGTGACGGACGCAAACATTCTCGGTGCTGCTGCTAGCCCGAATGGTAGACATGTCATTTGCAGTAAACGGCCTTCGTAACTGATCCGTAAAAAACAACGATGCTCTTTCGCTATCGGCAGGTGGTAATATGCTTGACTCAGATCCATTTTTACCATCCAATCGCCGGCTTGTAAAAAGTTGGGTATTTGGTGGTGGTGAAACAGGTGAAAATGTTTTGGCTTCATGAACCCGTTTAATGCTTTCAGATTGAAAATAACCCGATGTTTGTCGTTTTTTGTGATAATGAAAAGCGGGCTTATGAAAGAAGGTGTTAAGGGTGCGGGCTCTAGAATTTGATTTTTTATCATCCATTTTATCTCTGATGACATTATCGTTGAACTTGGTGTTTGAAATTTCAACATTAAGTCCATTGTGGGAAGGACTAGAGGCGGTGTTCGATGGAAAGGAATGCGAGCTGATGAAATTAGTTTGAGAATTGCTTGCGGTGGCTTGTATTGCATCCACACTTCTCGATAATGCATTAGACAACCGCCTAAAATCCTTTTCGAGTCACTTTTGTCTATTTCGTTGTATCTGATCTTTCCGCCCCCCCTTTTTCTTTCTATTTTGTTCAATGAAATTTCGTTTTTTACTATTTTCTTGCTTCTGCTTTTGTTGAAAACGAAATAAATTATCACGGGAAGTAGAAGCCTCCGGAGACTTGTTTCGCACAGGTGATCTCGATTTAACCGTAGATGTTTGTGGTTTAGAACTCTTTTCCAATTTATCGATACCCCCAATTTTGCGTAAATAATCTGATAAGTCTTGTGGATTGAACATGTACTCTGTGCTTGGGGGTATTTTACCAATATCTTCGCGTATAAATTTACTTTTTAATCCTTTGAGAAGCGCTTTACGTCTTAACTCTAGTACCTCCGCACGTTTTCCGCAAATCATTTGTAAAATATCATGAGAAACGGATTTGTAACTGGAATCGTCACCAAATAATTCTTTTAATTTTCCATATATCGACGATTGTGATAAAATCGTACCAGGTTGTGCTGACCATTCTATAATGCTGCGTAAGGCTATATTGACAAATTCATTTTGTGCCAAAAATGCATTAGATAATGCAGCAAAGCTGCGTTCCATTTGAAACCAACGTAAGGAACCATAACGATCGTCAAAATGTCTTAATTCCTCGTTTACTTTTAGCTCGGTAAATGCTGGAAATGCTCTATACTTTTTTTGTACGTCTGTGTATCTCACAGAGTTCCACTCGGGAGAATTGAATCTTTGCATGGAAGCTAATTTAGATACACGATCAGGACAAGCTTGGGGTACAGAGGGTTCTTTTACAGTTACATTTAAATCGGTAATATCGTTCACAGATGACGGTACTTGAGAAAATGGATCGCCTGATCTAATTGAAAAATTTGATACAGGTATGGCAGAAGTATTCTGATAGCCAACAGCATAATTTGCAGATATAATATTATTGACATGACTCACCAGTTGTTGGGCAAGTAAGTCAAACCTGCGATCCAAATCCCGCGTTGAGTCGCGTGAACAGCTGCGAGGGCTCCGCTGCCGACTCCTTTTCCGCGGCGGTTCATCATCGTCGCAAACACTGGAACACGAACTCGACGAACACCCTGACGAAACCGACCGCGTGGCAGCTTCTTGAACGCGATTCGATTCCGAAGGCGCGACAATTTTATCACTGTCCATTTTGACTACGCCGGATTTTTTAAAAACGTTATAATTTAAATTTACTAGTAAATAAAACACTTATGAACTTTAAATTTAAACAAAAACTTAGCGACTTAGCGAACGGTTTGAAAAACGACGCAACAATGACTAAAAACGGGTGGCTTGCTCAGATTTATACAAGTTGTTTTCAGATAAAATTATTAAAAGCGACAGATTGACCGGATTTTGTTAGCGACATCTGACGGATGCGTGCGGAAATACGATGTACTCTCTCATAAAGGACTTCTAATAAAGGACTTCGGACGTCAAACGGAACACATAATATACAATTATTACATAGAACTGTTGCGATGAAAATGAGTAGAGTATGCCCCACTCAGATGAAGAAACTATTAGATCTTTTAAGCGAAGATGGAATTTTGGTGAATGGTAAAGTAATGTACACTAACACTAACAAACAGAATTTCTGGAAGCGTATTGCTGTGCAACTTAACAACGTTGAAGGTGGAGTCTATAAAAACACTTGGAAGTGGTGTAAGGTACGCCTAATTTCAAATTGATGTTTGATACTTTTTTTTAACTTACATATGGCTCGGAGATAAATAAACATTTTTATGGAAATGTTTTAATTATTTATGTGCACAGCTTTGGCAAATTATTTTATGTATTCCTTGAAGCTACAAAATAATGGACTGGATGGATGGATATTTTCTATGAGAAAATCTAACAAGGCATATGAGTATTTATGCATTACGGCATATTTACGTGTCAATAAATAATTTTTATTTATTTATTATTTATTTTTTATATGATAGCAACAGATGTGTAGGTACTCGTAATGATAATATATTGTATCATCACTTGAAGTTGAAAACTAATATTTATTCCTATTATTAACAGACATGGGCAGACTGGAAGAATAAGACCAAGAAAAAAGTCAACATATTGTTGAGAAAAAAAAGTTATAATGAAGAGCAAACATATGCTGCTCTCACTGATTTAGAGCTAAGGCTATTGAAAATGATTAATTACCCTCTTGATGGTAGATCTGAAGCACTTAAACAAGAAATGGTGAGAAATAATAAACTGTCCTCAAACTTGTATCTGCATTGTACTGAACAGTTTTTCTGTGACATTTTTATCCTTTTATTTAACATGCTTGAATAAAGTTATAAATTTGTTAGTAAATAACATTGAGAAACCACTAAGGTTTGTATTGTATTTGTTTTACATTGCTGGTGACCATATTATTACTACTCACCTCTTTTCCAGCATCATCCAACTTCTATTCTAAAATATTAGTAATTCACTACATATCTTAGATGTTATGGATAGTCATGTATACCAGTAACCTTTCATTAAGTAATCCATATTTTTGAGACCTTAAAGTCTCTCATAGTGTCTGATACCCATGACACAACACTTAATTGATCTTAATGTGAGGTCAGGACTATGTATGTGACTGTTGGGTGTATTTATTTATTTGTTAATTTGATCTATTCTTATTCTGGCAACTATGATAAGAAAATAAGAATATTAATATAAAATTGATGGTTTATTTAAAAGTAATTCTAAATTATGTTTATAATTACTTTCAGCTAGATGACAAGTTAGCAGTGCCTGACACAGCAACAGAAGATGTGGAAAAAATAAGCTACTTTAATGATGACAGTAATGAACATAAAAATGAAATTTTCTTTGAGGACAATCATTGTTACAATATGAATGACATAAGTGGTGGGTATGAATATTGATAAATGTTAGATACATGAAAAAATACAGGTGAAACTTTCATGACTAAAATATAATATGTTGATTGCATCTTATCCAACAAAAAGACAAACATATTTATGAATTTGTAATATTATATTATTGTTATCAAGGTGGTCAGACAACCTAGTAAAGGTCACGGGATGTCACGGGATGCAGGCTGCCTCCAAAAAGTCACTGAGGAAATCATTGGGGAAGGCCTATGTTCAGCAGTGGACTTCCTTTGGCTGATGGATGGATTTGGCTGATAGAATGATTATTATCACAACTTAAAATGAATGTGCCAAGTCTTACAGGCCCTTATTGCAAAATAAATTAAAATTCCTTTTCTATTGGCAGGATTGTTTTTTTTGTTGTTAATTAATCTATATTTTTTTCAGAAGAAAACGAGGTTGCAGAAACTTCGTCTATGAGTGACAGAAAGGAGAAAGTAAAATTAAATGGTAACTGTAATTTTTTTTAAATCTATTTTCATGTAATCTGTAACAAATGGAAACAATAAAAGTACAAAGTCTTGTACGAGAGATTGTAATTAATTAATCTAAAATCTGAAAAATGCATTCCTGTGATTTATTATGTTTCTTTTATTTGAAGGCAGATCACACAAAAGGAAAATTTCAATAGAAGAATATCACAAAAGAATAACATTGAAATTAGAGAAAGAAAGACTGCAACATAAAACAGAGGAATTACGGCTGAGAGCAGTAGAGTTAAAACTTAAGGGGGATGAATTGAAACTAAAGGAAACTGAGATGAACAAAATAAACTATTTAACCACTATAGAAGAGGAGAAACTCAAATGTTTTAAAGAAATTTCAATGTCTTTAAAAGAGTAAGCATTTTCATATTGTATTTATATGACAAATTATTAATGTTAAAAATCACTGTTACTGATGAAGGAGACACAAAATTAAATGCAACAATGGCTGAGGCAGACCAGCGACTTAGAAGACTTTAAAAAGATAATTTACGGTGTAAATTTTACAAAAAAAATATTGATAACCATTACTGTTGGGTTGTCCATTATTGAGATGTTGAATGAGAGAGAATGTTACATAACAAATTTAATTTGTGAATTTCTCTTTTTCAGGTTATTGGAGCGAAGTAGATCAGGCAACTTACAGTTCTCTAATTCGTTTGAATAATATAATTATTAAATATTTATTAGAAAAAGAATCTATTATTGTATGATGAGTAATACGAAATAAAACTAAAATGATAATATGAAATATTTTAATCCTTGAATTTCACATTTATTTTTAAACATTTTAACAAAAATCAACCTTATTGCACTAGTGACATTACCCAGTAAACTTAAAACTAAACTTATTGAGATGATAATGTTAAAAACTGATATCTTAGTATTTTAAAATAAAACACTAATCAACAAATCAAGATCGATTGAGACTTTTCTTGGTTATATTGCGCAGTAAGTAATAGAAATTCATATACTTAGATGATTGAATCATCTTATAACTTAAAACCTTCTTAGTACATTGAAAATTATTCAACATAAGTATTTTACTTTCTTTTAAGACATTTGAAAAATATATAAAAGGAAAACAATATTCAACTTTCTAATATGTAAATAACAAGAACAACCAATAGTATCCTTACTGGAAAACATAACAATAATTTTATTACACATTTTCCTATCTATCATAATTTCGATAAAAAAGTTAACTTCAATCTTTGAGAATTAATAATAAAATATCTATTATTCAAAATATTATAGTAAATAGAAATGGGAAGTATTTAAATCACAACACATTGTCTAAGTTTCACTGAGAGACATTACACAATGATATAAATAGAATGATTTAGAATCATGGAAATACAGAAAAAAACTTTATACCAATAAACAGACTTAAAAATTTCAACTATACCTTTAACAATTTTAAATAATTTGGTCTTATTCTACTGAGAGTGGCTGCGTCAAGCTCCGATATTCTGTGTATCCGCAGATGGCTTTTCATATTCCCCCTCTGTGCATATCCTCGACCACAAACTGGACATTTAAATGGAGTCTCTCCGGTATGCAGTCTCATGTGTTCCTTTAGGTAATCTTCGTGGAAGAAACTTGAGCCACATATGCTGCATTCAGCTGGCCTATGACCTGCAATATAGTAGGAGTTAATGTTAATTATTTACATTTATCATTTGCCAACACAATGAAGGTTCCGAACGTATGCTTCACGCATTTTACATAGGTGAATAACACTCTTAATAAATAAATACACCCAACAGTCACATACATAGTTTAGTAGAACTACGAGAGACTTTTCGGCCTCACAAACACCTAGATCCGAGATAAATACTCGCGGTTCACACAAACATTTGTCTCGGTGCGGGGATCGAACCCGCGGCCTCACGTTTCATAGCCGGCGGTCAACCCAATGCACCACGGAGGCTGTCAATAGTTTTGTAATCTTCAAAACCAAGATTGGTTGGAACAATATTTTAAAAAGTACGAAATATTTAATAAATAAATAGGTACAAAATTCCCTAAACAGGAACATACATAGTCCTGACCTCACATTTAGGTGAATAATGTCTTGTCGTGGGCATAGAATGTTATGATTTTTTTTCCAGTTTACAAACACCCAGTTCTGAAACAAATACTTGTGGTGCACACAAATACTTGTTTCGAGGCTGGGATCGAACCCGCGGCCTTTCTTCACACCCAGCATGTAACGAACTGCGCTATGGAGGCTATTGAGAAATAAAGTAATTAAATTCTATGTATCTATTTAATGTAAGTTTTTTTTTTGTATTTTTGTTTCTAATGAATAAATTCAAAAACTACTGCACCGATTTTACTAACTCTTTCACCATTAGAATAGTACATTATCCTGTATTAACATAGGCTATATTTTTGCCCAAAGGGGTTGAAAAAAAGTGTTGAAATGGAAATGGAAAATCGAAACCACTGAAGATATTTCTTTGAAAATGTATATTTTAGCTACTTTTTACAAACGAAAAATAATATTGTGCAATAGTTTTGGAAAAATGGCATTGTAGATGTGAAATAAGGGATGAAATATTGTATGAAAAATTTAAAAGCATGAATGTTAAAATTTATAATTTGGTTAATTACAAGTAAGAAAAAATAATGTCAAAACTAATATGTTGTTAGTGTGGACTAGACTCAAAAACTATCAGCATCTGGGCAGAGCTAGGCCGGACCACTAGTATTAAATAAAGATTATAAGAAATTTTAACCTACCTGTATGAGCAGACCTTTCATGTACAATAACAGATTTTGCACATTTGTAAGTCTTGTCACAAAATTTACAAGCAAACACTTTTGGTGGCCTTATCTGTTTGTCATGAACGGTCTTAAAATGACTTGAAAGTTCAGCTTTGTAAACAAAGCCTTTGCCACATGCAGAACATATAAAGTCCCTATGAGTTTCATGTTTCCTCTTTGTATGCCTGTTTAAGTAATATTCAGATGCTAAGACCCGGGGACACTTTGGACATTTGACTGGATTTTTAAAATGCACTTTCTTCTTATGAACTAAAAGTTTATCGGCATTGATGAACACTTTGCCACACAAATCACAAAGTTTCTCTGGAAGTGACTTTATCTTCACTTTCTTTACTACTTTTTTTATTTCCTTTTGTTGAATAGCCCTTTTTCTCTTTACATTGTTTAGTTTGTTTGTTTGTCCAGTTTTCAAGCTGAAACAATAATTACTTGTTAATTATTAGTTTGGTGTCTTTTAAAATATAGACTTTACGGTAACTGTACAGGTGTAGCTATCGCACCCCAAGGATGTAATGATCTTGAGCCATACAACTACATCATACATTGACTGTTGCTGCTAACTGCTAGGTTAAACTTCTACAAAAATTCATGTACCTTAGTCAAACCAGGAACTATAAATGGTGCTACAAATCTAAAAAAGCAAGTTGAAAAGATCATAGTTAGGGTATAAAATTTTGTAAAAGTAGAAGAACCAGCCCATGATAGTAAAATCCAATCTAATCCATCAGCCAAAGGAAGTCCATTACTGAACATAGGCCTCCCCCAATGATTTCCACAGTGACCTGTTGGAGGCAGCCAATAAATAAATGCTTAATATTTTAAATGATAGTTGAATGCTTATTGCCAATCAATACTTTACTTGGGCCTCAATGCATTTACCATCAACTATCAATGAGGTCACTCTGTAAAAAATCTACTAAAAATTCTATGGTATAAAATATGTGGATCAATATTACCACCATTTTTCTCCATTCCAACTAAATTCGCCTTCTAATATAGAAGATGCAATTTTATTTGTCTTATTTTCAGACTTAGCCCTAGTTTTTCTTGCAACTTTTTCTTTTGGTTCACATTTTAGTTTTTTAATTCCTACTTTTAAAGGTTTTACAAGCTCGATAAGTTTATCTTCTTCATTATCTAAACAGTTTGGTTCAGTTTTTATATGTTTAATATCCACTTCAATTTCATCTTCATCATAATAATCATCAGTCTCACAAAAATTTGTGATCTCTTTTTTCACTGATGATAAATTGTCTCGTAGAATTGTACATGACTCATTATATTTATTAATAAAATTGCACACTATGTTCAGTAAATCATTGCATTTGCTGCAGATGTAGCGTGGGTAACCTTCAGTATCTTCAATCTTAAAAAAAAGAAATCAAAATATTAGTTGTTATTGTGTTTGAACATAAAGTCAGTTTTAAAATTGGTTAATTAGGCCAGGCTTCAGTTGTTACTGTTGTTGTTAGTTAAGCAGTTCGGTTGTGAGAATGTGATGGTAAAATATTAATGTCCATTTTTTTCAATCAAGTTCTCTCAATGGATATCAAGGCAAATCTATAACAAGGCATTTGTATTAAATATAATTTAAGAAAATTTAAGGAAAACAATATCCAATTAAAGACTAATTAATAATACCAATGCACGAAATAACTGAGCCCAAAACAACATTACTTTTTCTCTCATGCATAGAGAAATCTTGTTTTGAATGTCTTCGTCTTGTGTATTGTCAAAAATTGGCAAAATTGCACCGTCTTCGAGGCAAATTCTACATAACGAAGAATTTCTATCATTCATATTATAACACTGCTCCTTAGAAATACTTATGTGACAAAAGAACGTTTAATCTTATAAAACACAATTTGTTTACATGAATTTAGATTATTTATGATTTACACCATGACAGCATTTTGACATTTTGGTGACAGCTGACAACCACAGACCAACAAGAAAAGTGACAACTGATGGATACACAAATGTTGCCTGCCTATTCCAAGTTTTTTTTTTTTATTGCCGTTATAGGCAGACGAGCTAGCGGCCCGCCTGATGGAAAGCGGCTACCAAGTTCCAACACAACTTGCAGTTTATACATTACACTCGAATGAAACACATTACAATTAATAGGTACAAAATACAATAAATTTACGTTATCGATGTCAATTTCTCAAAATTTTCGTGTGGACTATATAAGGTATATATTAATCTTTTAAGTTGCAGTATTGAATATACACATCCTTTTTATGCGGATAAATAATATATCTTTATTAGGATGATTAATACGAATTAATTCATTTGTTTTTGTCATCAATTTATTTATTTTAATAAAAATAAAATATATTACAATGTTTTAATATGAATAAATCTTGATTTGATCGGTGGTCACAAGACCAACCAAAGACAATAGTTTTATCACTTGTCTTCTGTCATCAGGTGATTTAGGTTTTGGGAGTGAAAAAGTCCTGAATTGGGATAAGACGCCAATTATTTCCTAAATCAAAATGTCTGGGAAAGATAGATTAGCGATTTTCCCTTCTCGGGGGTGAGTATTTTGTCAACCGTTGATTCTATATTTTTATAATATTGCGTGTAAACTTATGGGAGTGTGAGTCCGTATTCTCAAAGATGGTTTTCTGCTCCTTAGTGCTCAGATGTTAATGAAGGGCCGTCTGGCTGGAGCACAGAAAGGCCATGGTCTCCTGAAGAAGAAGGCTGATGCCCTCCAAGTGAGGTTCCGTCTGATCCTCAGCAAAATCATCGAGGTATGTCCATAAAGTGCTGTACGTATTGAAAGAGAGTATTGTATGTAGGATTCGTATAATTATTATCTGTAGTCTGTATTTGTGGACTCGTGATCATAATTTGTGTTTTTATTCACTGTTTTTCCATAAACAGAATAATTTAAATTGTTATAGGATCACAAAGAGATATAACAAAATAATAAAATTTGTCATTAAATGCAATGGAGAAGTTATATAAATTTCAGTATAATTGTAAAATTGTAGCCTTGCACTTCCAGTGCTAATATTTATTCTTTGTGATGTATTGCTAATATATAGATCATGCAGTCTTTTAATGATGTCACATCAAATGTGATGACTGGTTACAAAAAGATAACAAGAAATAAATAAGTGTAAAAACCACATACCCATCAATTTATATTAATTCAATTCAGTTTAAAAAATCAGCCTTATAAAATGTGTAGATGAATCCCTTCTCTATGATGTTTTAATTTCATTGTCTATTTTGTTTTAATAAATAAACATTTACTTATTTTATTTGAAAATATATTCTATAGACCATGCCCCAAAGAAGCAGTTATTGTATGTTCAAAATAATAATAAAAAGTAATAATGGGTGTAACAGCAACTATGTATAAAACAAATTAAAATACTATTTTGTCTAGTTTTCTCATCATGACAGTTTTTCGAGGATCTTCAATATAGTCATTATTTTTGTTTTTCAGATTAGGAATCTAAAATTTCTAATACATTTTGGTAGTATTTACAACATCTCAGGATTAAATTGATTTAATTTTCTCCTTATGAAACCATTCAGCAATCAAAGATACAATCTTTGAATCTCATGACTTTGGTTTTTGACCTTAATATATTTATGTATCCAATTTTAATAAAAAATAATAGGGTTTTGATTGATCAATCTTTAAATTTTATGCTGATTCTATCTTGCATATTTTAAGCATTTATTTGATGGACATTTTATGCATTTTTCATGTGTGTCACAAGGTTTATATATGTTTGTATATAACCCCATGTGACTAAAAATAATACTAACTATACCATATAATATAGAGGTAATTTAGTATCTGATTATATATGCATTTTAAATATTCTCAATTTACCATGAAAATAACAGGTAGGTTGTTATGTATTTTTCCTGTTTATTTAATTTCTCCAGTGTTAAATGACAGATGTTACATACATACATAAACTCACGCCTTTTACCCAGAAGGGATAGGCAGAGGTGCTTCCACGACACCCACATTTCTTGTATGTTCTGTCCCACAATGTGATAGGGGGCTAGGCTATCGCCATATCGGGCACATATTCCTGACTCCAGCCTGATAATGAATAGAAAAACCCCATATCACTTTCCCCGACCCGGGATTCGAAACCGAGACAATTGCGCCACTGAGGCAGTCACAGATGTTACATAAATGTAAATTGTGATTACACAACTTTGCCAAACATCTGCCAAGTTAATTTAAGTAAATCTATGCTATAAGATACTGAATATTATAAATGCTAAAGTGTGTATGTATGTATGTTCCGTTTTCATGCTAAACATTTATCATATATATTGGACCATGGAGATGGACATAGGCTACTTTATATCCCTAAAGAGTACAGTGTTCCTGGGGTATAAATAAATACACACAACAGTACATAAAATGAAATGTTTATGTGGGTTGCACTCAAAAACTATCTGTGCCCAGGCGAAGTCGGGCCCGACCACTAGTATGTCATAAACCAGGTTCCTATCTTCAAATAATAGCACTTTACTCATCATTGCAGACAAAAACCCTTATGGGTGAGGTGATGAAAGAGGCAGCATTCTCACTTGCCGAGGCCAAGTTCACAACCGGTGACTTCAACCAAGTAGTGTTGCAGAATGTTACCAAGGCTCAGATCAAGATTCGCTCCAAGAAAGACAATGTTGCTGGTGAGAATTGTCTTTAAAATTAGTAGTGTTTCAAAAATAATCTGTACAAGGATGCATTATTGAATTTGGTGTCTGTTCAATGTATGTTGAAATCATCAAGGCCGTTAATTTGTTTACTGAATTTAGCATATAAAATAAACAGTTTTCCTAGTCCACTGCGCTGGCAGTTTCTTTATTATTGGCTTTTACAGGTACTGGAATTTCACTGTCGAACATTAGCCTTGTCCAGAAAGTCAAATAGTTTTATAATTTTTCCTGTATACTTTAATGAATATGTTATCTACAATGTTTCTATGTTTCATGTTGTTAGGTGTTACACTGCCGATCTTTGAGTCCTACCAAGACGGCTCGGACACATACGAGCTAGCGGGTTTGGCCCGTGGTGGTCAGCAGCTGGCCAAGCTGAAGAAGAACTTCCAGAGTGCTGTGAAGCTGTTGGTCGAGCTCGCGTCGCTGCAAACCTCTTTCGTGACCCTTGATGAGGTCATCAAGATTACTAACAGGCGTGTCAACGCTATTGAGCACGGTTGGTGTATAAAAATATATATATATTCAGTGTCTGATACAAAGAGAGGCCTTAATGGCATGGAAGAACCTGGTCAATATGGGGAACATTTTTTAGGATACAAGTAATACCGTAAATGGGGTTAATTATTCATTTATTTCAAATGTTACTAAACGATTTTATTGAATTATTACCTTCTGCCCGCAACTCAATTTGCGTGGTTATCTTTAAAAAAAACCCCAACTCGTCCCGTCCCGTTATATCCCGCCTTGTCCTGTCTCATTCTCACTCAACATATGTCACCCAGACCCATCCAATTCCTCCCTCATCCCACGGGAACACTACATTTTTCGGGATAAAAAGTAGCCTAAGTGTTAATTCAGGGTGTCAGCTACCTCCATACCAAATTTCATCGAAATCCATTAAGCCGTTTCTGAGGTCATCGCGCACAACCGCACAGACGAACAGACAAAAAATCTTATAATCGGTGTTTTGGGTTTTCTTACGTCAATATGGTCACCCCATATTAGTTTTTCTCATTTGTCTTCCATGTACAGACATCGATCGGTTACAAATTTATTATATGTATTGATTTAAACCTTAATAACAAACTTTTGCAAAAAAATGCACGTTTCGAAAATAAACCAAGTTTATTGTGATTTTTATTTCTGGTAGAATTAACATGATGCTAGTTTTCGCGGATATCCATTGCCATTCGACATAAATATGCGGACCTCACCAACTCGACTCAGCTCGATCACTTTTTACCGCTGTGGTGCGAC
This sequence comes from Theretra japonica, assembly GCA_033459515.1. Classification (NCBI taxonomy): domain Eukaryota; kingdom Metazoa; phylum Arthropoda; class Insecta; order Lepidoptera; family Sphingidae; genus Theretra; species Theretra japonica. The sequence continues at coordinate 9,831,239 of CM065944.1, forward strand.
GCGACGGAAGAACGTTAAATATTAATACAAGAAGGTTTCCACATATCGGTACTTGTGATACATTTGGTTTGTCTTATAAATCGTTAATTGAAATAAACATGTTTAATTAGAGTAAAATACTTGTTGCAGTAATCATTCCCCGGCTGGAGCGCACCCTGGCCTACATCATCTCCGAGCTGGACGAGTTGGAGCGTGAAGAGTTCTACCGGCTGAAGAAGATTCAGGACAAGAAGAAGATCATCAAGGACAAGGCTGAGGCTGTAAGTGACACTCAATATGTAGTTTATTTGAGATTTGGTATACGTTTTAAAAGGGTTTATAAAAAGTACAGTTACACAAAAATCTATCTCTTTGAGTGTGGGTGTCCATATTATAGTCGTCGACTAAAGGCCTACGCACACTGGGACAGAATGGCAGGGCATTTTGCCACTGGTCAGCCGCTTAAATACTATAGCATTCCGGCGGCCTACCGATAAAGAAACATTCTCACATTTGTGTGTGTTGATTCAAGTATGGTAATGGGGTAATTGAATGGCTTTTTATCAATAATTAATTATTTGTAATATTTTATACAATCTGAATTTTCCTTATCGTAACAAGTATATTTATTGAAATTTCTTAGATACATAGTAAAAACAATAAATCTACTAGTATTGGATTCATTGCAGAACATAATATTAATTTATGACAATTTATTTTGCCCATTACAGAAAAAGGCCGCACTCCGTGCAGCTGGCCAGGACTTGCGCGACAGTGCCAACTTGTTGGACGAGGGCGACGAAGATCTCCTCTTCTAAACGCGTCCCACAGTAGACTCAGTCTTCATACACTTAGCCTGTTGTTAGTAGATATGCAGTCAAGTCCGCGTTGGAACCAATGTTTGACATACCATTACAAATATGAACGCTGGAACTGATTCCAACCTCCACGGATCCAAATGTTTTGGATCAAACTTGACTAAGATGAGTCTTCAACGTCCTTAGGCCTGCTTGAAAAGTATTATTAAAAGATTTTATCTATTTAATGTTGTACACTTATCTTAGGAACATAGCAACAGTACTGTTTCCAAACTTGACTGCATGAAAATATGATATTACAGTGTTAATTACGTTGTATATACTGTATTGTTGCCGCTGTTGAAATGTTACACAAAATTATGTCTTGTTACCAGAGCGTAGCGGTCTAAAATTCAACGGCATGTACACTCGCTAAGTACATCGGTGTGAAGTGAGCTACAGAAACACAAAAATATATTGCGAATTAAATGCACAGGTAGCGTGTGTGTAGTTTTATCTTTGGCTTGAAAATATATAGGATACATTAAAAGAATTTTGAGATATTTAGGATATAATTTATGAAATATTATTATTGCCGTTTTGAAAGATGGCAGGACACGTCATGTGGCTAACTTCACTTCGATAGTTCTGTTTGGTCTAGAATTTGTTTTACGTAAGCATTCCACGTACCGAGTTTTAATACGTCAGCTTCGAAACGTGTATGTAGCATAACACCAGTTAAGTACATCTATTAAATATTTAATGGTTTATTTGTTGTTTGATAACTAAAAATGTATTTAAGTAAGCAATCGTGTAAATACAAGTTTGTGAAGCGAAATATTAAAATATTATTATTGAATTAGTGTCTTATTTTCGGTGTCCATCGCATATCCTCGATACTAATTTGCAAAGAAAAAACGAAAGTATTTTATTTAAATCGTTTCTATAAGACGTAAGACGTTTGCCGTATAAAGATGAATTTTCTAAGTTTTAATGTTTGTTAGAGTTGACAATGTAAATGTATATCACATCACAGGTACCCAAAGTTGCAAATTTTCATCGCCATTTAATTATCGAATGTTTAGTCTTCTTCGCTCAAACTGAATTCAAAAGTCGTTCGAAAGGGACAAAACGTTCGATAACTAAAATATGATTTGAATCTGTTTATGAATAAGGCCTTACTTTGGTCAGTGAATATGAACTTGAATAAGAAAGTATATATACATATTTAGTTAATGTTGCTTGATGGATTGTACATGGCTACCAAAAGTGTATAGTTCATTTTCGTAAAATCTACTTAGGTAATATTTAGAAAGTAAAAACTGCTATGGTTGCTTAAAATCTGTGTGGTCGATGATTCAGCTGTATATTGCAATAATGAAAGGGTATCCCAGGGAAAGTTTTACTATTTTTCGCATGTTTGGATGTTTTTACCACAAGTATTTGTTTCGGGTCTGGACTATGGATGTGACTGTTGGGCGTATTTATTAAAAATATATATGTAACACAAACTGCGGCCTTTCTTTGACAGTCATCAATAGCATGTGGCCATTGACCTCTATAGTAAAGTACCTACTGGTAGCACAATAAAGGTCACTTTATTTGACGCTAGTAGGTGTGAATTGCATGTCATTGGCACATTTATTTAGGGTCTTACAAAAGGCAAAACAATTTCAAAATGTTCTTTGGCAATTACTACTAGCAATTAATTCAAAAATTAATCGAGTAAAGACGCTGCTTAAAATGCTATTGTGTTATTCAAGTTAACAAACTTAATAAAATATTGAAATTAAAACGACCAATGCTTGATTATAACATTTAAAAACTCGGTTTACTAAAATTACTTTTATAAAATAAACGTCATAAACGCAAAGTATATAACTACATAATTGCAGTAGGTATAAAGACTAGTGATTTCCAGGAGTAAGAAAATATCTGTTATTATGTTTGTGCAATAAACCAAATTCAACAGCACACCGTAACATTGTCCCTAGTTTCATGCCCGTCTTCCTTGGGTTTTTGGCAATCTTGTAATGTTTTTTTATAAAATTTATGACTCTTCGGGACGTCAAACCTCTCGTTGATGGTATTTTGTGGAATGCCCATAGCAATATAGCTGCTGGAACGGATTTCTTCAGTCCAGTTTTGATTCTTTTGTAGGTTCTGATTGATTTGGCCGTCGATATTGTTTTATGAGAATACCGGCTCTTTCTGGAACTAGCGCCGCTTGAACAAGATCGTGCGCTTGTCATACTTGAGTCTGAAGAATAACATCAAGGTTTACGCGAACTTTTACGATTTTTTTTGTACTGTTGCATTTGAGAAACTGTATTTGTTGTTACATTGTCAGAAGTTAAACGAAAGAGTTAGGTTTGATGAGGTTTAATACGAAGTGTCTGGATGTCGGGAAAGAAGTTTTATGTATTATTCAAGTGCAATTTTTCCAATGTTCTATTGAAAGACTTTTTATTTAAAAACACAATGTTTTCTTATCAATAAAAAACGCTATGCCTGTTCTCCAGACAAAGGTAAATATAAAATAGGTTTACTACTTAATACACATTCTGTTGTTATGAAAAGTTTTTATCAAGTCAGAGCTTTTAGATCTAGATATTTCTTAAACGGATGCGATGTACAAACATCGAGACCCTTCTTAACAATTAGTTAAGCGTCTAAATTATCTGATTCCCAAGTGAGACTCCCTTTGGTCGGACTGTGGACTAATCCGGCGACTAGTTGGCAAACTAGTTGTTAGTTCACCCCTACTCGGGGATTAAATGTACGGATATTTTAGTGGCGAAAAAGATTCTTGCTCCTTTTAGAATACAAATAGATAGCAAAAGAGTGTTGAAAAATGCGTATTGTAATTTTAAATGTTTTAATTTAATACTCTGGTGGGCACTAATCATGTTATAAGTACTTACCCCTAGTGTAAGAAGCCAAATGAATAGTTTTTATTATAATACCTACCTATACTATCTAACTGCTTACCAGTGTTTTAAGGCATTCATACTTTTTCTAGAAGGTTTTAATAGCCATTATGTATTATCGATTTATTTGGTTCGACACAATGTGGTTTTGAATGTTAAAGAACGTACATCTGCTCCATTAACCTCTGACCGCCTAGCTACCGATCTATTGGCAATTTGTCCATACTTTAGCAAAACGTAAGTACTCTTGGAAGGAAAAACTCGCACAGAACTCATTCCCTGACTTGAGAATCAAATATTTTAGGGTTCACAGATACTGCCATCAGACCAAAGCTGATATTCGAAGTAAAAATGTCTCAAAATTATTCAAAAAAATAAAGTGATTTTCGAGTTACCGTAGTAAGTAGTCAGTATCCGAGCAACGAAAGGCACATATCCGGTAACCGGGGGGTGAATTATTGCAACTTCATTTACTATGACGCCGAGCGTATTTTGCTCGATGAATGTAGAACAACCCGGTGCTATCGCCATCAACCATAGAGATTTTCAACTTTTTACTTACCGTCCGTTATAAATTACTAGCTATGTAGATTTTTATGTACACGCCGCGCTGTCGCTTTGGTGAACACTGATTGTTATAGCTATTTACATACATACATAAACATCACGCCTTTATCTCAGAAAGGGTCGGCAGAAGTGCAACCAGGACACCCACGTTTCGCCTTGTGTGTTCCATCCCACGATGTGATGGGGGCGAGCCTATCGCCATATCGGGCACAAATTCCTGACTCCGGGTTGATAATTAATAGAAAAATCCAATATCACTTTGCCCGACCCGGGATTCAAACCCGAGACCTCAGCTTTGTAATCGTACCGTAGTACAACTGTGCCACCGAGGCAGTTAAAGCTATTTGTCCAGCAAAATACCGGCAAAGAAGTAAATACCAGTGATTCCAGGAGGCTTCTTGATCATTTTAAACAGCGGTGAATATTAGATCAAGAATTAAAATAAATTTACATGTATCATGCTACCAAATAAATCACTTTTCATACATCAGATTAACCGCGACTCGTAGAAATTACCTAATTTCCCACACTGATAGTGGATGGTGTAATTTTATTCTACTCACAACGTAAAGGGCTCGTGCGCTCCAGAAATGGCCTTGCACTAGTTGTATCTGACCTTGGATAATCGTAGTGGCTTAATACACTTCGGCGAAGGTCACCTCACAGTATGTAATTTTATTTCATTGTTAACAATATCCACTGTGGACTGTGGTAGATATACTTTGCATATGGTTAGTTTGGTGATAGAATGTTTGTAACGGTGAAAGAAAACATCGTAGCGATGTAATTTTTTTTTACGTTATGTACAGTCCGCCAGCCCGCACTAGGCCAGCGTGGTGGACTATGTGGTTTAGGCCATATAGTCCACCACCCATGGTACTCTCGATTGCAGAGGAGGCCCGTGCCCTGCAGTAGGATGTATAGGCTGATACAGATACAGAATAAAGGAAGCCACGAAATGGAGGCCGGTTCCAACAAATAACTGTGGAAATCCGTGGAAGCCTTGCAGTTGCGAACTGCCTGTGGTTAAAAATGAAGATGAATAAAGCGTTAAAAAGATCGTGAAAGTATGTGAAGAGGCAAGATTGACGAGACGTAAACTGTACTAAGTTATTACCGAAGTTACAAAGTCCTTATCTTTGATTGAAGAGATGTATTATATAACTTACAAAGTTGTTGATGGGATATTATTGTATTATAGTACTAGCGCCTCGGCACAGGTTAGCTAGTTAGTTAGTTAGTTTATATATGAATAAAAATATGTTTGAACCTTTAAAATATTTCTGTTCATCCAATCCAATCCATCAGCCAAAGGAAGTCCACTGCTGAACATAGGCCTCTCCCAATGATTTCCACAGTGACCTCTTGGAGGCAACCTGCATACAGCGACGTCACGCGACCTTTACCAGGTCGTCTGACCACCTAATGGGTGGACGTCCCACGCTGCGCTTTCCGCTTCGTGGCCTCCATTCGAGAACTTTTTGGCCCTATCGGCCACCAGTTTTCCGTGCCCCGCCCATTGCCACTTCAAAAAAACGATCGTTTTCGTTTCATAATTTCGAATTTTATTTTTAGTAAAATATTATCTAGAGGAGGGTAGTTATTGTAGTTGGAATATTGCTCAGTTTCTCGTGTACGTTTGCAATAGCATGGCCGTGCTCGGTGTTCCGTTGCTGCGCTGGAGACTGCAGTTCTTGACTAATTGTTGTTTTCTGGATAATATAGTGCAAGTGATGTTGAATGCTACAACGATCAAGGTTTTATCGGCGTCCAGCCAGCTTCAGGAGCGAGGTTCTGGTGAGTGATATATTTACGTACATGTACTATATTATTATTAAAATCTATGGTTTGTAACGGTATTTATTGTTATTTGTGTACACACTGAAATACCGTTTTGATCTCAGCAGAATTGACAATCTAAATGTGGGGTTGTATTTTTATTGAGGTTAAGTATAATAATTTTACCATAACATAAATTTTTTCAGAAAATTTACTTTCATAAGAACCTAAAATGAACTGTTACGAACAATTAAATCCATAATATGGTTTATAAAAAATAAACCACGAAAAACCAGTTTTCAATATAAGTTTATTAGATAGGCCATACACAAGCGATTCATTGCTTTCCTTTTAGTTTATTTTAACAACAGCCTTTAGTCTATAAAAATGGAGACAAATCGAATGAACATACGAATGAAGTCACGGAAATGTGAGCATTAATATCGTGTGATGCGTTACTGCCTACTGGTAATACTCGTATCGTCTAGTCATCCCTTCCAGTCGAGTCTCCCTCGGTTTGGCGCAGTGATTATTGAGCTTTCCGCCGGGTATACCGACATCAATATATGCTAGAAAAACGATATCATTTAAATCATCAGGTGTTTTTGTAATACAACTTTGAATACAGCTTGCTTATACTTCTATAGGCACTTCAGGAAAGAAAAATTTAGGAGTTTAATCATTTTTTTAAGTTATAGTGATTTTATACATACATACATAAACACACGCTTTTTTCCCAGAAGGGGTAGGTAGAGGTGCTTCCAGAACACCCACGTTTCGCCTTGTATATTCCGTCCCACGACGTGATAGGGGGTGAGCCTATCGCCATATCGGGCCATATAGTGATTTTATTTCACATTAAATTCAAATTTTTTGTCAAATATCTACGGCCTTATTCATAGACAATTTTAAAACCTATTTTAGCTATCGAATGTTTTGTCCCTTTCGAATGACTTTTAAATTCAGTTTGGGCGAAGAATTAGAAGACAAAACATTAGGTTTAAAAACTGACTACGAATAAGGTCTTTAACGTCTTTAGCGCAACTTTTGGCAAATTTATTAAAATTACGTTGGTGTAATATTGTACATTTTATTAATTTTGTCAATATTAATAGTTCTGTTACAACTAAATTGTGATATCAATGCCACAATCCACTTAAACTTCGAAATTATCAATAGAGAATCACAGTTGCGTGGGCTCACACAACTTATTTATCAGAATAGTAACCTGCCGGGGAAATTTTCGCTTTAAATGGACGTTTCTAAGTAAAGGAATATTTCTATAGGGAGTGACGGGCGAGGCGGGGGGTGAAGGAGGGGCCAGGGGGACGGAGGCGGGGTACAGAGGGGGATGTTTGGAGTGTTGTTCCCTGTAAACGTCAAGAGCGATCACCAACGGAATGAGACTCAAGATAGATTTGAGGCAAAACCTGGGTAAAAACTGGACATAATCGGTAACGACCGGTTCCGTCACGTCAGTTTTGGCTGTACATGTTGGCAGTTTTAATTAATTTTGGTAAAAGTATTAAGGATAATCTACTTTTCCCTTAATAGATATTACCTATTTACAAACATATGGACAAACTTCGTGGCGCAGTTGGTTAGACTCCGGCTGTGAAACGAGAGGCCGCGGGTTCGCTCCCCGCACCGAGACAAATATTTGTGAGGTCCATAAGTATAGGTGTTTGTGAGACCGAAAAGTCTCTCGTAGTTTCCGATACCCACTCCACAAGACTTAATTGATCTTGATGTGGAATCAGGACTATGTATGTGACTGTTTGGTGTATGTATTTATATTGGACAAAGAAACAAATATTAAAATCGCAATTTTAAGTTCAGAACATTTTATTTAAACTTTCTTCTAAGTTCTAACAGATAAATACTTACGGCCTTATTCGTAGACAGATTTAAAACCTATTTCAGCTATGGAATGTTTTGTCTTTTTCGCTTAAACTGAATTCCATAGTCGTTCGAAAGAGACAAAACATTCGATAATTAAAATAGGTTTTAAATCTGTCTATAAATAAGGCCGTTATAAACTAAACTATTTATATCGTCACATATACATATTAAATAATGTATCACGTCATCTCACTTTACTCAGATAAAAGTATCTAATTACAATAATTAATTCTGTAAATTTAATTAATACTACTGTGTTTGAGCACTAGAGTTTCTAAGTAACCGACGTACATTAAATTTACATGGAAAATCTACAGAGCCACAGCGAAAAGTAGCATAATGTTTGAACATTTTCTCAGTGAGCACAGAACACCTTTGACCGTACATTTGTAGACGGGATGCGGTCAAACGGGAGCTCGTTTACTATTAAAAATGCAGAACTAGGCTAACCCGGCCGTGGCTTTCGATATTATGAAAATAAGACTTGTGTGGAAGACGTTTTCGAACTACATTTATTCATACAATCTTGAGAACAGTTCGTTTCATTTTACATAGCTTTTTTCCTTTTTTTTAAGTAAAGGCATTATGGGTTGATACCTTAGCCTTCAAGGATCGAGTTGTGTTTAAAACTTATAGAGCGATTTCTTTTTAATACCAGCATGTTGAAACGCACCAACAATGCACCACTCACGATAGTCCGTAAAAAATAGTTTTATTTCAATTTTATTTCAAAATACATTACTGTTACATCTGGCCTACTTACAAAATAAGTAAAATAAGTACCTACTACCTAGTGTATATCTTCGTCGGAAATACCGCCAAAGCTAACGGCATGTAACATGAGCATAAAAGTTCACTATAATGGCTGTCGAACCGTTTAGATAGATTCCCGGGAAATCTCGGCTCTTGTTTAGTTAAAACCAAATATGATCTTGAAGTGTTAGAAATGTGGACGATAGGTGTCAAGGCTGATTTCAACATTGAGGTAATATTCCTGATTGATATCGTTGGATTCCATTAAACACTTAATTATAGTTTCCCAAGAAGTCTTATTCTGATGAGCTCACGTAAATATTAATATTTTTTTAATAATAATTATATAAAAAAATAAAATTCGTTTATTTTCTTATTTCTACGAGGAGAATGTAGGTATTTAACGTTATACAACCAATAACTATCATAGAGATAACATCTAGATTTGCTAAAAAAAAACGACCTTTGTATGAAAATATGTATGTTTAAAATGTCATGGATTAATTTAAATAGACATAGAGCGATGTCCTCTAATCCTGTTTTAATATTTAATTGGCTTAAAATAGCATAATGGGTGTATTCCAACAAATTCGATTACGCCATCGTTGGTTTTAATGAGGGTTCATTTGGATTAGAGTGCTCAATTGTTGAATGCATCAGTAAATAACATGAATTTACTTATTCAGTATAATTAAACAATATTTATGTATTATTAGGATTCCGGTATGGTTATTATCATTCCTAATTAAATTAACAAGTCAAGTTAAAATTATGTAATATTAGAAATTTATTACCTGTGAAATCGCCACCAATGAGTATGAAGTCTATTAAGCATATTAGATTCGCCTGGTACACCAAATAGCCTGCTCCCGAAAGGTTTCAAGTCATCCAGGCAGGTTGCACATAAAAAAACTAAATCAATCTAAAATAGTATAGTTACACATGTGAATGTGGGAAAAGAGCATGCATAAAATAAAATAAAAAAGCCTTTATTTCTTGCGTAGTGGGCTTAAAATTGTAGAAATTTATACCTTATCATAATAACAGTTAAAATAAAATAAATTAAAAAAAACAGAACAAGAAACATAGGAATAAGAATGCTTGTAAACTGTTACACTTCATTTAGAATAACTAAACAACATAATTAGCAAAGACATAACATACCTAAAATAAATTTTTATTATCATCAGTTTATTGTTACTAAATGTATTATAAAATGCTATGGTTCATAGTAATGAATTCCAAAACAATATCTTGTTATACAAACTTCAATGTAACACCATAAAGGAGATTGGAATCAAAATTATTTTTATTAATCTCAGGAAAACATTGCGTTATGCAAAGCAAGCATGAAAGAATACGGCACTTAAGCACTAAAATACATTACTGAGAGAGCTTCTATATTTGTTAAGAGATGTCGTATTTTGTGGCACGTATAAAAAGGAATGCCCATTTCTGTGCGAAAGTGCGGTTCTCACGAAACAATGGCATCTTAAAACGGAATATCTTCAATAATTTGCAAACTTTTATGTTCTAATCCCGTGATGCTTGCTTATTTATTAATACGTCGAGGTTGCCAGTCGCCGGCTAATTCGCAAACTTAAGAAATTACAATTTCGAGGTTGTACTTTTTGTGTGCAGGAAATAAAATTACTTGTTGCAATCTTTATTATTAATGTAATAATAAAATGTATACACTCGTAATTAACGAAATATGCATAGATCGGAATAACGCCACGCTCCTGTCATTATTTTTTTTTATGGCAACAATGAAAAGACTGACGCGTGCTTAAAAACTAGATCAACACTCAACAGTAGTTACTCATTATTATAATAAGTCTACATGTCACATCGAGTCATTGGACGTCAAGGCTTTTTATGCCCAGCAATCATACTATGCCTCACAAATCGGAATAAAACAACACTTTTAGGGAACCAACAGAAATAAACGAAGCGGTCATATCTGCCGATTGCATATAACTTATGATTATGAGAGACCTACAAGTTTTTTAATAGTCTCAATGGTGATGTAGAAAAATACTAAAACGTACAAAATCTTGGATAAAAATGTTGCTGTTTTTATGCCCCATTACATTGGTAGATAGTTTTATATGTCCTGAAACTACTATGCCTTCCTCTCCTAAGTTTTTGCCATGCCTAACAGAGACCTCATTACACCGTATATCATTCATTGTAACAACATTTTTTAGGGGAGCAAGAAACTGTACTGTACTATATCAGCCCATATATGTATTTCCGACTGCAGGGCACGAGCCTCCTCTACAAACGAGAGAAAGAGAGTGGTTAGGCCATGTAGTCCACCACGCTGGCCTAGTGCGGGTTGGCGGACTTACATACTATATAATGTTTTTAAATCGCTGCGGTATGCAGGTTTCCTCACGATGTTTTCCTTCACCGTTATAGTGCGTGGTGATTGGTTATCAATACACACATAACTCCGAAAAGTCAGAGGTGTGCCCTGGGATTTGAACCCGCGACCACCGTGAACATATTGGCAGAAGTGTCTGGTCCATTTACCAACAGGCCACCACGCACTTTTTGAGCAAGAAACACAGAGTTCTAATAATAGACTACAATAATTCTCGGTATTAACTCTGACCCAGCGAGTATGGCTAATCTAGTTATTGTTGGTGCAAATCGATGCAGGTAGCTAGTATCTAGTGCATGTTTGTGCCACCTACGCGGCCACGGTCTAGGCCCCCCCTCGACCTTTACCAGATCCGAGGGAGGCGCCCTACGCGACTTCCGGTAATATCGCGCAAACTCGATTTTGACCAGTAATTAATTCTACGTAGTTTTATATTTTTGTGCTAAATATTTTATTCATTATAGATACTGATTTTGTGCCGTAATTGGCTGAGAAACAATCGGGCAATGAGAGTTCGCGAGTTCGACCCTAGCACTGTGAAGAAATTACGTGTGTTCCACAAATATTTGTTTCGGGTATGGGTGCAGTGAGATCGGAAAGACTTTTACAGTTTCAAATATCCACGCCACAAGAATTACAGTGGAGTTAATACTGAGTACCACCAATGGGGGTATTTCGGGTCTGGGTGTCGGTTAGACCGAAATGTCTCTCTTAGTTTTAAATGTCTAAGATCGAAAGATCGAATCTTATGTCGTAGGTTTCCGTTAGAGTGGGCTCGGGACTATGTATGTGACTGTTGGGTGTATTTACTTATTTGTTTACTTAGAAAATATTTGGCCTACATCTCGAGAATGCACAATATAGCCTTGCTTAATATTTATTGAAATGTAACTAAAAAAATGTAACAATTTTGATTCCTTTGAGTCATGCACCTCAAATGCAGTGCCAGTAGGATATTTATAAACGTCTGACGAGCGACTAAAGTTTAAACACTATCCCGCAGTCACACCCGGCATTGCAACTCCTGTAAACCACGATCGACAGCACGCATTTTATTTAAACCTGGCCCTGACGCTTAGCGAGTCTCTGTGAATATTTAAGTTGTCGTTTACAAGCAACGAAATTAAATTGTTACAAATAAAATGGAAAATATAGTGAATACTGCCAAAACCCGTATAACACATGCTCAGTTTTGAAAATTGGCATCATTTTGTCGTTCAATTATCTATTTATGTAATTACGTAATCTTAATTATGGTTTCGAGTTGATTCGTTAGAGAATTAGAGCTTCAAAATTTGTGTTCGAACTTGCGATCTCTCATTAGTCATTCTAAACGACAGACGTGTCCAACTAGGCCATCGCTTATTCATGCATCGCCTGAAAATAAAATCCAAAACCTAAGTCCCTTTACGAGAAAGAAGCGCGATATGAGATGATTACAGCCTTAAATAATTTCACAAGCTGTTTCCGTGTAACAGAGATAACACATTTGTACACAGTGTTCAACATATTTCCCGACTACGGACGACATCGCTCGGCGCACGTACTTCTTGTTATACTGAAGAAAATGAGCCAGCGACTAGTCGTACGATCGGTCGGACGACTGGTCGGCCGCGCCGTCTCTCGATCTAGTCGGGGCACAGAAAATATGTTGAAACAGGTTGCGATGGTTTTGGGTTAACTAATTTGTCGGTTATTGGATGTGAACTCGCTCCAAATTTTTATGCAGTGATAAATCTAGAAATTTGTTTTTGGTGTCTATAGGTTTGAGATTTAATAGTAAGAACAAAGGAATGATGATATTGTATTGCACTTATTGTGCTTGCGTTCACTCGCAGTGATAGTTATTGACGATCAGACTAAAAATGAAATCACTGAATAAAAATCACTATGCAATTGTTTCAAAATGATTACCCCGCCCATCTACATCAAATGAGTTTGCAAGATTATATACCTTCAAAATTAACTTTAAAATTATCAAGGCTTGTTCATTACAATGTAGAGACTACTAAAATTGTAATTATATAAAATAAATAATGTTTCGATGAGTCTTCGATATTTGCAAACGCCTCTAAACCTTGACTATTTAACTACTAATACAGTGAAAGAGAATGTTCGGAGACATAAGCAATTCGTGTTTTACAACCTCTGCTTACCGCTTTAAGGACGCGGTGCAACGTTAGTCATTTCAGAGATGATGTCATTCCATGGCAACGGAACCCGCCCATTACGCGAGTCGATACGTCGGAAGCCGCCGAGACTAATAAAAATCACCACGCAATATTAACATTTATATGTAAAAATATTCGCAATAAAAAAAATAATAAACGTGGTCAAGTCAACTGTGTGTAAATGACTTTATTATTTTATGTGGTTATATGTAGTTTTATATTGCTATAGTTTTTGAGGCACTAATTTATTTTTATAAAATAGATATAAAATAAACAATTAATCTAAGAAAAATATACATAGATAAAATAATATGAAACACATGTTGCAAACGATTACGCTATTCGATAATAGATGGCGCTAACTGTATTCATTTACTGAAGTACTTAGTGACTGCGACCGTAATACAATTAGCATTAAATATTATCGCTTTGTAATTGCGAATAAAGACCATACGATCTCATAATTGTCGTTTAAAGGTGTTTCTATAGATTCTGATCTCTTTATAATGTGCTTATGTGCAGTACGAAATGGCATGTCTTTATAAAATAAACATTGTTGTTATATTAAATTACGGGATAATAAATTTGTCTTAGAAAATGTAATAAAAAGGATAAAATATCTGTGTAAGATGCATTTATCATTGCGTTGTAAAACAAGACAAAGCATTTTAACTTAAGTGGGGAAAGAGGGGAACTCGGTACCGTTATTGTTGTATGGACTTCTGTTAGGAACAACAACATTATGACTTAATGACGTGGCTTAATGTTTTGTTGGCAATTGAAGTGTTAAAATAATTAATTGCCTAAAGCCATAATTTATTCATAAATTATAAGTACAACATATTTTACGCTCTATTTTATATTGTGTATCAGGTAGAGTTTGAAAATTAGAAATCTATAAGTTATTTAAAAAACATAAAGAGGTAAGTAAAGATAAACCTATTTATTTTAGAAAAAAATAACAAAAATCACCAAAACACACAGCCTAATTTTTACCCTATTTTTTTAAATATTTAATCTGTGTCATTTCCAATGACCTGTCACTAGGAGCAGTTCCCGGCCCACTCGGGTACTTATGAATGTCATAGTGTTGAACTTTTGATATTTGCGCTGCCCACCCACGCGCCACGTTTTATAGTCCCCGTGTGGTAGTTTAGGGCACAAGTACATTTTTTATCGTCATGCTTAGCAAATTACACTCCGGAGCTTTGCGGTCGCTCTACACTTTTCATCGATTAAATTGGCCGGCTTATCGTCGGCTTCACTGTGAGATTGAAATGTCGATGAAATGATAAAGTAATGGAACAACCGTATCACTCAGTTATTCTTGTGAAAAATTATTTGGATATGTTCATGTTTATTAAATGGATTAATAAACTTTGGTGTTAGTTTTTGTTACAGTAAACAATAAAAAAATGTAAAGTCTTATATGTATTAAGCTTAGGTAGAACAAAGAAATAATAATTTCGAAATATTATACCACGAAAATTGTACTATGACTGTTATAGATGATCATAGTTTTTAAAATTGGAGTTTCGATTAACTAAATTATTAACTACTCTTAATATTATTTATAACTATTAATCACTTAATTAAACTATTACAAAAATTTAAATACAGATAATGAAACACAACAGAAATAAAATGTGAAGCTAGTACATTAATAAATAAACAACATTTGACACAAAGTCACATTAAAAAATGAATAATATAAGGTAAATGAAAAGAAGAGAAATTGATAAGTGTTCTGATTCATATTTTAGGCCCTAATTTATTATTGTGACGCTTCGAATCGCGTCAGAGAGAGAAAACTATCGCCGTCTCGTTCTGTTATAGTACGTTATGGAATAGGGACAGTTTTATAGGATAGAAGTTAAAATACATTATAACTTATAAGCATAGCTTAGTAACTTTATAAGAAATAAATCGTTGCAACAAACGATATTGCGAAACAGTACATTCTCTTAGCCACTATATTGAGAAAACATTAGAAAAACATTAACATACTGTGTCCAGTAACACACACTGTCGTCCCTTTACAAAGTATTCCAAAGCTAACCTTTATCAATTAAATTAAGCTATTGCAAAATGAACCGTAACTCAGAGTAACAAAGTTCATATTCATGTGGCGAAACACTTGCGTATGCCCCTTTCCACTCAGGTAATAATAAAATAAGAGATTACATCTTTTCGTAAGCAACAATAGGGCTCCTGTTATTTTACTACTAAAACGGTAACGGTTGAATATAAACCTTATTACTTAACAGCTAAAGTCCAAAATAACTCGTAGTTAAATATTACATTTGATTACAACAAACTCGGATTGTTTTGATAAGTAATCGTTTGTTTTAAAAGCGTTTAAAACCACCACCTGTTAGCTACGATTGTTCGCACTTGAAATGTTAATATCAGTTGTTAATTTATATGTATAATTTAATAACACGTGATCAATTTTATGATTTGTTAATGGCTTTTGATGTGATTGCTAGATTTTACGGATAGATTGATGTATGTTTTTAGGTTATGTTGAAAAAATGTATTAGTTTAATAACTTGTTATTTAAATGGCGTTTAATAAATTCTGCGTTTGTTTATCCTAAGCTTTTTATATTACGTGTCCATAGTAAGCCAGATTGTATCAAGATTTAGTTTACTTTTAGGTGCGAAAGTTGCCGGAGAAAACTATAGACGTCTCGCTCTCTTTTGTGTGGAGTTCGGAAACACATGGGGGCTCATTTTTCATTGGATGTTTCCTAAAACTATGCTTATTTTTACCAGTAATCAGTAGTTTACTGAATTAAGAATTTAAATGTTACAATTCTTTAAACTATTTTATCGATAAATCAGGCGATTTTTAACAGCGATGATTTCGAGTGACCAATAATCGTGACATAAGAACATCTGTCAGTTTAAATTAATACCACAAGGGTTGTATAGAAACAACATACTTAATGTTACATTATTTTTTTAATCATTTAAATTAAAATCAAACAGCATAAGCACAACGTGGCGTTTAGACGTTATGCTGAATGGCACGCAGTAGCAGGTAGAGTAGTGTTTCAAACGTAATTGAATACTTCAGCGAGGGGCAGGCGACGGAGGGGGGAGGCACGCGGGACGACACGGAGGGAGGGAGGGGGCTATCTGAGCGGCGGATAACCAAACGGAATTACTTATCTTTACTACGTCTTACTTATTTAACGTATATAAAATGAACTAAACTGCTTAGTTGACAAACGTGTGGATCGCTGTTTAATAGAATTGCAAATTAATGCTTTTTAATCCTCTTCAGTTTTAATTGTATTCGTCTTTGATCAGGACTATAACTCTCTGTAGGTGTTTTGTTAATGTAATGATTTTTGTTATCATACATAGTTTCATATTACTTCGTTTGTGGATAAATGAGGTTTGGGTTCGCGTATGAAGACATTTTGATCGTAAGACCGATAAAGAATTAGCAAACTCGTCCCTAAGACTTTGTCATTATAAATTCAGACATGTGAAGTCGATCAACCCGCAATAGACCAGCAGATTTAAAGGCGACGCAATTGTGGAGGCCCAGTAGTGGGAAATATATGGGCTGATACAATATCTTGCATTAATATTTTTATAGACTATGTATATGGTAAAGAGCATTCCGAAGTGAGTTTTCAAATATATTTTGTATGTCCCTTGCACATGAATCTGAGTTTGGATAGAATATGCAGTGACAGGTCACAGAGTGCGTTGCACATGCTCCTAAAAGGATCTCCATGTAATGACGAAAACTAATTCTTAAAAATGGCGACAGAAGTACAAGATCTTTTGATGGAGTTTGTGCGCAAAAAGACAATAAGATACTAAAAATTAAATAGTGTTTACGCTACATGGTACAAAGTATAACTATAAATCAAATACATAATCTGATGCATGTATCACAGAAGGGGTAGGCAGAGGCGTCACTTTTGTTAGATCGCCATTGTTCAGTATTTTTATTTTTAACCAACTCCAAAATGTTATACCAATAGCTTATTATGTGGGGCACAAATAGTCTCAAACAATTCGTATGTAAACTTTCTAAGTCGAAACATTCACCTAAAGATGGGTAAAAAGTAAATTCTTCTTTACAATAATATGACGCTGTCATAGATTAAACTTTCTAAGTTCTTAATTAGGAACTAATGGTAAAAGAGGATGAAGCGCATAATTATACAAATATTTTTTTACATACTTAAGTTTAGCCATTCTGTACTGTACTGTATCAGCCCATATACATACGTCCCATTGCAGGGCACAAGCCTCCTCTATAATCGAGAGTACGATTAAGAGAGTTGAGGCCATTAAGCCATTCGACTATGTAAAATAATAACTAATTTATACTGCAATACGCTTGTAAATAACTGCAAAGCCTGTATGACTCGTAGCGCTATTAACTTCTAAACTCAAGCTCCTTTGTAAGCCCCGTTTGGGAGTTTCCAACCAGTTAACCCATCAAAAGGATGCATAAGTTGACCGATTACACGCTTCGACACAAGTTCAACGCTAAACGCAATAAAAAAACTTAAAAACGGATATGGCCCAAGAATGTACGATAGTGTTGTGACTCATTCCATCAGTGGCCACCGCGAAGATCCGCCGTCCGTCATACCGAGACCTTTCAATCAACCTTAACCTCTTTTGTACATGAATATAACGTAGGCCATCTTACGCTGGTTTTAACAGGGATAAAGCCAAACTTATTTTTGCGGTCCCGAAACTTAATTTATTTATGTGTTATATTACAATGCGCTTTGTTACAACGGAATAAGGGTGTTGAAATTAGTAAGACAATTTATTAAAGGAAGCGCGTGTGTTGTGTCATTACAGAAGTTTAGACTACATTCCGTCGGTAATAGTACTCAGTGTATTGTTCAGTATATTCAGTGGATTGTATTAATATAATAAATGAAAAATTGCTGAATTCCTACAGTTATTGACAATAAAGGCAGTACTTAGTTTGTCTTTATTTACATAAAGAATGCTAACTAATGCCTGTTAGTAAAAATAACAAATGAAAGTTGATTTTCTGACGAAATATGCTTCGTTTTTTGAAATGCTAGAGCCTAGTTGTAGCTCGTTAAAGCTGTACAAATAGGTCGGCTTGTCCGGAGTGGTACTACTGTCTCCAAAGTCGTGAAGTAACAGTTTTAGTGTTGCCTTTCGTTCGACGAATCAGATTGCCGGGGACTATATCTGGTGGTTCTATATTTTGACATGGTGGTAAGACATACAAGCAATAGAATCTATGCCTGTATGTTGTAGTTCAGCCTGTGCTCGTCGAGTCTCAAGCGCTGCGGCATAATTGTATCGTTCGTTGGATACTCTATTCATATTTTATTCCACATATAAACTTAAATAGGGAGTTAAGACCCGAAGAAGGGTATATGTTTTTTTTCTAGCAGCATGTTCCAATAAGCAATGACACAGAAAATTTTATGGATATGAAGGTTAAACAAAAAATACACGTCTCAAAATGTCAAATATCAAAACCAAAACGTTTTCCCAAAGCAAGATTTATTCTGTAATGTTTAATTCTGATTAATTAACCTTTAAATCGGGTCAACGAACAAAAGCATTGTTGGAACGGCATGATACGGTTTCTTTGTTTAACAATCGGCTAATTATGCTATTCTGTGGCTTTAAACAATGTTTTAACTTAGTATTTATATTATAATATCATATAATGCATTTCCGAAATACAAATTCAATCCCAAATAAGTTTTTATTGTAACCAAAGATTAGTACTATTATTAGATTACGAAATATAAAGATATATCAGAGATTATGTTCTTTCAATTTGAAGATGCGAAGGTCGATATAACATTATTTAGGTCGATGTAACATTGCAATATGTAATAAAGTATATTTATTTTCTTTTTATATCAATTTAGTAGTTAATTTTATATAGTATTTACTATAGTTATTTCCTGGACAATGTTGTTATTGGGTATATAATTTGTAATATTTTTAAGTTAGAATAAGTAGAGAAGGAATTATATAAAGAGGTGTTTTGACACAGAATTTTCTATGTCATGTGACAGTCATGTAATGTATTAAAATCCTTAAAATATATTAGCTCTCTGTAACATTTACAATAGCTGTGCAGAAATCAACACAATTCGGCAAGATTAGATCCAAATACACGGTGGTGCGCTGGACAACTTGTGTTAAACTAACTAAACCTTTACCGGGAACTATTTACGTAAACTCTTCCGAGCAACTTCAGTCTTCCCTGCAATCCTATTTTAATCGAGATATATTTACTAAAATTTTAGTATTTAATAGTTTTTATGGAGTGCAATTATTAGTATAAATTAGATGTTTCTTTCTCTTTAGCTAAAGAATGTCCTCTGTTGAACATAGGGCTCTTTCATGCATTTCCATTTAAAATTAGACGATTATAAATTTTAGCTTTGAAACTATATGTTCTTAATCTTCCTGTTTTTTTTCCAGTGAAGGCAATGCATCTTCGCGTTGCTATATGTTTTGGGTATTTATTATCAGTCATGGTATCATCGGGTAGACTTCTTTGTATATTGTTCTAACTGCTGCTACTTTGTCTATTGCTGCTGTGTCTATTATAGCTGAAAAGAATAGATGCAATTCTTTGCATCTTGCATCTTGCAACATATGCTGCAAGATTAAGTTTTTTCGGGGATCACTCAGGTTCATATATCAGCTTTTAAAAATAATACTGTTGGAATGTCGCTAATTCCAGTATACGTTCGGAAATTTACAACAAACGTATACGGGGAACTATTCCCAAGCGTATTTGAGCATAACATTGCTTTTATAAAATTTTGCTCATGCTTCGAAAACTTGAGATGTGTAGACGGATCCGTTGGGGCAATTTAATTTATTTACTCAAGTTTATTATTGAGTTATAAAGGATAAATGCGAAATTGAGCTGCTTTAGGATGTGGACGGGTCGTTTATTATTTAAGATGTATTATTAAATCAATAGTGGAATGTTTAAAAATCTACAATCAATATTTATTAACACATATCAAATTGTAGTAACGTCACCTACTTCTTTTTTCTTTTTGTATATAATTTCCCTTCACTTCATCTTCGTTAGGTGTCATTACTGTGATATATTAAAAGATAAAACACTGATCACGGTCCTTGTACTGCTTAGACTCTACAGAACTGACCCGGAAGTCTGGTTGGTACATAATCTGATGTATATGCATCTGTATCAGCCCACTCAACATGAATGGGCAGGCTCTTCCAGGGCGGTACCACTGTCTCAAAGGAAATCGACGTGAAGAGAGGTTTCGTTCGGTGAGTGAGATTGCCGAATGTCCAATACCCCTTCGTCTTCCCATCCTTTTTCCTTCTCGCTCCCCCTCCCAATTGGGCCGGCAATACATTCATGATCCAGTGCTGTGGATGTTCATGGGCGGCGGTGATCACTTACCATCAGGTGACCTGTTTGCTCGTATGTCGGACCTATCCAAAAAAAAAAACGCCGGCCTAGTGAGAGTTGGCGGACTTAACATACCGTAGAAATTGTTACAAATTCCTAGGGTACGCAGGTTTGCTCACGATGAGTTCCTTAACCGTTATAGTGTGTGGTGATTGAATATCAATATACACATTATTTCAAAAAGTCATAGGTGTGCCATATTATTTGAACCTGCGACCACTGTACAGTAGGCAGCCGCGTCTGGTCCGTTACCAACAGGCCATACACTTTTATGTATATGTATATAATGTAGAAATAATTAACCAAGTTACATGTGTGTTCTACTATTATTATCGTATGGGGTGAAAGGCGTCCACAATGATTGCACAATTAGCTTTAGGTCACATTTAGCGGAAGGCAATCTTACACGCCATTTCGTACCAGGAACCGACATAATAGAGTCGGAAATTAGCTTATCTGTATGTCATAATTGTATATCCGTAATCTATTAGTAAATTGATTACCAAAGCTTAATAACCTGAAGCAATTGGGTAGGTCAACAATTGTGTTGAACAGCGAATGATAAGTTGTCTGTGTTGGTTTAAAATCCAACTCCACGACACTTTAAATATCAAAAGGTCTCCGTAATCATATTACCGAGTCAGTGTAAAAAAAGCTCTTTCTATAGCCTGTCCTTCCGTAACACATAGATAAAGTCGGTGGAAGAAGAATTTTATCTAAGTTTCAGAATGTTTTGTGTTTACAACCGACGATTAGCATGACATAAACCTTTCTAAGAATACGCCACGCTGGCCTATTACAGCTGGTACCTTTGGATTTCTCGTGGAGCATAAAAATACTAATTAAACAATTTCCTAGATGCGCTAAAGAAACGCAAAATACGCTAGTTTTGAAAGCGCGTGTTGTCTATCCGTCACAGTTCCAGAACACTCGCAAGGTCTAGACAAAGCGTAGAGCGTTAACACACGTACGCGTAAAATTTAATGGGCCGTATCTAGCCAGGCCCTCGGCACTCGTCTCACAAACTTTATTAAAACAACAATATCTGCCAAGTTCGCGATAATGAACGTTGTAAATAAATCGTAAGGCGGTTGGACCGAACAATACTGCTAATTTAGCGAGAGGACGGTGACCAGTGTAGCTTGACCTCTTAGGACTATAGAACTATAGAACAATTGTAGCTATGACATGAGTGTGTATGAATGCGTATGTGGATCAAATCTGTACCCCTAAAGGATAGGCGAAGGAAATACTGTTGCTGCCAACAATTGGCCGTGCTTTTCTGTGTCTCACGTATGGAAGGAACGAACATTTGGTTTTTCATTTCGAAATACTCTAATAAAGTAGATTTACAACCTTAATTTTTACCTAAGGCCTCAGGGTCCAAAGGTAATGCTGGCATTAGACCAATGGGCCAACTAATGAATTAACATTTAACGTAGTATATTAACATATTTTCTTTGTAACTGACTCGTAACGCAATATGATTTCAATTAATGTCACATAATGTTTCGCTAAGTAGCGTCTTAAAACCATCGGAGCACCTGAAATCAATTCTTTCAAGTGGTTTTAACGAACGCGCGAGGAGCATCGACCCCTATCTAGTACCTAGTTCGTTTGATGTATTGTCTCGATACCACTACGCTTGAGGGACATGCGTTCGAAAACAAACCATGTTCACGACAGTTTTCGGCGAGATAGTGATACTTTTTTACGTTTGTTTAATTTTATGACATTCATCGACATCTCTTTAATAAGTGACAATATTCTGTGCCGATTACCTTCTCAATTTACAATATTAAACTGATAAAGGAAAAAATAGCGTAATCATTAATAAACTATTCCATAGTCGATAACATTGTTTCCAAAGGAGTGAGATACGGAAGTATATAGGTATTTACGAGAACATCCACGACCCAATGTATGATAACGTTGTGTACGCGATGTGCTGAAGGTCCTGAATTTTTGCTTTAGATTATTTGGTTACGAGCCACGAAAACCGCAGAAGCACAATAGAAATATATGGTTAAGACTCAATAGAGCTTGGCAAGGTCTCCCAAGATCGAACAAAAATCTAGCTTGATAACATAATACGAGAGCTGATTAAAATTGTGTTACTAAGGAAATTACTTGGCCAAAATGGAAAATATTGGGCAGTATGATTCAGCGTCGGTCAGAATAATGCACATTAAGAATAAAGACAGGTAAATAAGGTTTGTCTCTTGATGTGACGTTTCATAGAGAAGTTTGGGCGGCAATTAATAACACTCGACAAAAGTGACTGGTGCAAAACTCCACGCGGCACCCCCTCGCGTTCTTTTCAAACTTGTCTCTATTCTGTGCTAGCTTAACCTTTGTACGTTCGATTTTAGGTTTGCGTTTCATTCGATAGTTGAGAAGTTTTGATTTTTAACTGTACGTGTTTGTTTTGTTAGTGACACTTCTGCCTATCCCTAAGGGATATAAGCATGACGTTATTGTTGTTTATTAATAATACTGCTGTGTGATGATTTACTTGAAGGAATGATTTTCTTAGATCTGGTTTACTGTTCAAGCGAGGAATATTTCATGTTTTTGTGGTTTAAAAATACAGAGAAAAACCATATTTATTTTAGTCACAACTCGTGCACTATGCAACTGCCATAAAGTAACCATTTAATTATTTATTCAATGTTAATTAAAACGATGTATGTAGACCCCAGTTAAATATGAAATAGAAAGCATTCTATAAACCAAATATTATTGCTATTGTTTCGTTAACGAGGACTTTCTTTTAACTGGACGAATGGTGCGCCTCGCTGCCTGATCTGACGGGGGACACAGTACCTATGGGCTGTATGTATGCGATTCCTCGTGCAAATTTCACTATCCCGCGTTAGCTCGTGTTGACTTTTCATTTTTAACGTTTCGCTTGACATGTGCGTCGTCACATAGAATTTATCCGAATACGAGAAGACTGAAAATAAATTCTTTTGTTTAAAAAGAAAAAACTAATTAATTAATTGGGTTAAGAATTCCAATGTATTAATTCGTTTTTTCTTTATAATGTAGATTAGAAAATTGTTTCATTTTAGGTACTCAATAGACTGAGAAGACTACGATGTTTTTATGTGTAGTCGGTAAACTACCAAGCCTTGTGCTTGTATAAACTTGGCCATAAACTTCGAACAATATATTATGGAAAGCCTGGGCGCTGTTCGGAAATACTGTACACACAAAAGCTGAATATATATATGCGCAAATTTAGAAATAATTTTAACAATTGGCAGTGTATGGGTTCCCTAATATAATTTGAAGATAATTTCGGTGAAATTTGACACCAATCAATTGACACATTAATGCCCAGTTGCAACAAACATTGACGATAACTTTAATATTGACAATTTCATCTTTATTTGAGATTGAAGTTGTAATTGACATTTTCAAATTAAATGTTATGGGGAAAGTTAGTAGATGCAATGACATATTTACATGCATTCGTCATTGTATATTCTGCTTTATTATATAACTGTAATTTACTTTGGTGAACACATTAAAACAATTTGTGGATACATCTGTCAATTGTGATATATGAGCGACACAACACATTAATTATGAAATGACTTTTTAATGACTATTTTATCTTTTGCGGTCGAATAGTTCGCAGTTTTAATTTCCATAGATAGTCTGACTTAATTTGACTGTGAAGTAAATTTTCTAGGTATTTCAAAATATTTTTATGTATTTTAAATCTCACATACATTGGTAATCTAAAAGTGTGTTTGTTTTTGAATTTTTAGGTTGATTGTAATTCTTGAAGTGATCCCAAATAAAAAGGATTTTTCTACATTTGTATAAATTGTAACGCCTCGATGGCGTAGTTGTACTACAGCATGATTACAAAACTGAGGTCTCGTGTTCGAATCCCGGATCGGGCAAAATTATATTGAATTTTTCCATTCATTATCAGTCCGGAGTCAGAAATTTGTGCCCGATATGGTGATAGGCTCGTCCCCTATCACATCATAGGACGGAACACATAAGGCGAAACGTGGGTGTCCTGGTGACATCTCTGCCTACCCAATCTGGGAAAAAGGCGTGATGATTATTTATGTAAATCGAATAATTAAAAGTTTTTTGGTGTCTCATAATTTCGTATAGCGGAGCATTGAAATTAAGTTACACTAATCATGCTATACATCATTCAATATAATGACGATAAATAAAATCATACAAAAATGTGGCTACCAACATACTTACATTTAACACAAAAAGGTCAAAGTGAAAAAGTTTTCAACAAAATCATAGACAATTATAACCTTTTTAAAGGGACGTTCTAATCTGGGATCTATTTGACAGACGGTACGGTGAGTGATCCGTCCTCGTCACGCGGAGGTTAGTAAACCCGATGCATCGACTTGCATGGTGTAGGGACAAGGAACTATTTAGGATCGTTTTACTTATTGCTCGTGGGGTGACAATGTCTGCGATTTATAAAAAAAAACAACGTTTTTTGGTGTTTAATTGATATTTAAGTACAAAAAATAATAATGGGATTAAAATAAAAACTAATAACAAAAGGAATAGAAAAATTTATGGTGTATGCCATTGCATGAAACGTAGATAAATTCCAATTAAAATAATTGTCTAGTTACATAAGCAGTTCACGTTTTAATAAAACAAATGAGTTGCTTATTTTTTTATTGTTTAACTTTAAATGTCCAATTATGTTTTATAACACTGGCAATGACGACAACATTGTATGTATGTTTTTTATAATATAGTCATTTGTTTAATGTTGTGTAATAATTGTTTTCTTAATAAAATAATTTTATTTTTACATTTATTTTGATATCTATTGATGACTGATTAAATACTAAATTAATCAAGAAACGAATTAATTAAACAACACTATGAGGTGACTGTAATATTCTAATCTGATTTTGCCGCCAAAAGAAGGTATAATCCACTACGTATGTCCACCCTACTTATGGTTCTATGGGGGTATCGATTATTCCCCCGCAGCAGCGGCCCGCTCCCCCCTTCTCCCGCGCCGCACCGCGCCCCACCCCTCGCGGATCTCACCTACGAAGTCCGCATTTCCATTTATTACCCAAAACTTTGGAAAAATAGTGTACATTTTTTTTATTTAACAACAAATGCATCTTTAATAATCTGGTATTCGAAATTATAGTTTAATTAAAAATCATAATTATACCTTTAAAGGATTATGAAATAGAGGATATCTTTGTTTTTGGTTATCAAAAGTAAGATACATCTAAAACTATAGCTTTGTATAAATACTCATACTTTGTGTTTGCTTAGAATTAAATGTTTACTTTCTCTTTAATATGTGATTTAGTATATTTTTATGGACAAAACACAGATCTTATCCATAGACAGTCTTACAAATCCATTTTAATTATCGAATGTTTAGTCTTCTTCGCTCAAACTGAATTCAAAAGCCGTTCGAAAGGGACAAAACATTCGATAACTAAAATAAGTTTTAACTGTCTATGAATAAGGCCGTTTATACATTATATTGGAAAGAATCTACTAGTGAATTATGATGTAGTATTTCAATGATATACATAGGCCCATTGTTGAACACGGAACTCCTCTGCAATCGAGGGCTCGGTTAAGAGGGCGTAGGCTATAGCAATTTATTAATGAGAACACACATATTAAAACATACAAATATATATTATTTTACTTGTGGAAATGTAAGTATCTACTATTGTTAAATATGTTCGGTATGACTCTGCTATAAAGGAATAAATTCTCTAGTTACAAACGTGAAGGCTTTTTCATGCCTAGTAATAGATTTTGAAACGGCTTCTAAAGTGATAAGGGTTCAAAAGAGCTTTGTTAGAATACCAAGCGGAGGTCAAAGATCTCTTCTTCAAGAGGTATTTGTATACAAATAAATTGTAACTGATCGAATGTACCAGGTCTGCGAGGTCTTAAACAGCCTTTTGGCGTCAAAGATTTAAAAGCGATTTCACAATATGAAGGTAACTTATAAATGGGATGTTGATACATGTACTAGAAAAAATGCAAGCAGGTTTCGTCAACGATTAAGCAAATACGAACTATTGCCCATTTTAGGTCAAGTTTTCATTTATTCTGCAGAAGAGAAGATAGACCAAAATTGATTCAAAAATGTACTTGTCATAAGCATCGGGGCCAAAGACATGGGGATCTTGGGTAATTGTCCTTAGTATTTTATAGCGTGGTTCCTTCGTAGGAGTAGAACTAATTGCCGAAAAACATGAAGAAGAACTTATGAAACAAAGAGAACACTTTTGGCTTTCGTGTAAGTTTGTTGCACACCAATTAAGATTGGGGAGAGAGGGTTAAAGATTGTTAACGTTCTTGTGGTCATGATGACAGCATCCGTGGCGCAGTTGGTTAGATGCCGGCTGTGAAACGTGTGGCCGCGGGTTCAATCCCTTACAGAGACAAATATTTTTTGAGCCACAAATACCTGCGGAAGTTATTTTTTTCGGGTCTGGGAGAGATAAAAAAGGCTCTCAAAATTTCTAATATCCACGACACACGGTTCGATCTTAGTCAGGACTATGTATGTGACTGTTGGGTGTATATATTATTTATATCATTAACTAAATTAAATTGTAGCAGGGTGTATGACACGCATTCGTTTTCCAAGATAAACCGATCCAGGTATACTCGGCTCATCGGCTCTTTGATATAGATACGAGTTAATCACGTGTAAAGACAGAAATGATGACTTCACAATCGACAGTCTCCGTGGCGCAGTTAGTCAATTCAGGGCGTGGGCTGTGAAACTATAAACTAAGGCAATGATTTTCGCATCGAGATAGTGTTTTTGATATTGTATACATTTGTGTCGGGTATGGATGTTTGTGGGCCCGAAACGTGTCGCGTAGTATATGCCTATTAAATAAGATTTGTACTCTGTGGGGTTAGCACCATGTGCATGTTTAACTTTTGGATTAATTTATACGTTACATGCCTTTTTCCCAGAAGGGGTCGGCAGAGGTCGGCAGAGAGTCCCACCATGTGATAGCGGGCGAGCCTAACGTCATGTCGTTAATCGTCGATCAAAATTCATGATCACTCTGCCCGAAACGGAATTCGAACTCGAGACCTCAGCTTTGCAATCGTACCGTAATACAACTACTTCACCGAAGCAGTCGTTTGGCATTTATACGTTATGATTTATTTGTTTATACACTTTATTGCACACACAACAAAGAAACAAATACCTATACAATGTGAAATCACATACAAAAAGAGTACAATTGGCGGTCTTATCGCTCAAAGGCAATGTCTTACAGACACTCAGGGATTTGTATGATTTGTACAAGCGTTATTACATAGTCTTCTCTATTCTACAATACCAAGCGAATCAACAGCCTCTTGATTCACAGCAGTCAGTGTCCACGGCATCTCGGTTGGTGCTGAATATTCGAATTACAAAAAATTCCTATCCAGGAAATTTCCACACCACGCTATTTTAGAATTTCACGTAATTCCGTTTGAAATGGTAAATAATACTATAGTGTGTGTGACACGGGTCGACGTGTGCACACAAGCGTAAGGCTCTGACACTTGTATATTGTCTCATATTTTTATGTTCAGTTTTGAATTCTTCACCCGTGAAAATCTTCCGTGTAAAAATATCGCGGTGGACGCTTATGAAACGGACAGTCGGACGATATTTGTCCTGGAATATTTAGTGTAATAATTTTATTGATATTTTTTCTTAATTGTGATCATTTTTCTTCTTCTCTTCTGTTCTTTACACTTTAGATTGCCCTCTGTCTATCCTTTTCCAATATCCATCCCGTGGTTGACTGTAAGACATTGCCTTTGAGCGATAAGACCGCCAATTGTACTTTTTTTTAATGATTTCTGACTACTTATTTCATTTTTTGTGTGCAATAAAGTGTATAAATAAATAAATAAATTTTATGTTAGAGAAGTAATGTTCGATGATTAGATAGAAGATTCTGGTAGGTTCTAGTGAGAACAAAATAGATTCTAACAAATTAGTAATTTGTTTCGTATTAATAAAAATGAAGTATTAATTTTCAAAGAAATAATTGATTCTACATTCAAAATAAAGTATGATCTAAGTCATTCAAGACATTTTTTTTTTATTAATTCGACTAGTATTACAAACTTGAGAGTTTGTGGAGGACAAGGATTTTTGTTACTCTGTCACTTAAACAATTAAAACTGTATGGATTTTAATGAAACTGTAATATTATAGTTTTAACATTAGAATAATAAATATATTTCTTTTTAGTTGCCAGGATAAATGTGATCTTGAAATTAAAGCTGTGGATGGAAGGTTGATATTGTTTATTATATAAGTGGGCACTTCAGGAAACCCACTGAAAAGTTATTTCCGCGAAAACTAGTCAGGTGCTAAAAGATTGTATTTTATTGTGTCACTCTCGCATCAAAGCTCTAATTTTAATATTTTTACAAAAAATAAAAAAGAATATTATCAGTAGATTCCGTAGTCTTTGTTATCGTCATATATTTCGTATTAGTAGAGTTGTTTTCCAAATGTCTTTAAAAACTAAGTTTTCATTATATAATTATTCTAAAAACAAAACACATAAACGGAGTTAACTGTGGTGTATTTGGATGAGAAATAACTGGAGCAATTGTAAGTTGTCAACTGCACTCGTTAGATGCAGCATGGTAGAGCTAGCAACGATTTTAAAAGACGGAGGACGTAAGCGAAATTTTCGCGGTGCCTAAAATGTACATCAAAAATAATATTAACATAAAATAATATTTAATCAAATTAGAAGATCTTATAATCCTAGACCCAGTATTATAAGATCTTCCGCCATAGCGTGAAGAGGCATCTTAGCGGGCCGGCATGATTGTATCGAATGGTATGAGACTCCCGTCTGATGCCATCCGATACTCTGTCTGGTCGGCATTAGCACTTACCACCAGGTGCAATGCAATCACTGTGCCGTGGCAGAATAAAAAAGGAGGAATATAATATGTTTTTGTGGAATACGTTTACAAATGCGCGCGACGGCCACTGAGAGCTTTTGGTTGGTATGCTAGTATACGCTTTGATTGGGACCCGGCTCGGCTGCATTATTCACAGCGTGCCAGGTTGGAAGGCCAGTGACACTAATATACCCCTTTTAGCCTCCGGGGTACCGAAAGAGGGGCTTGACAGCTTTCCTCTTGACACGAAAAAATCGTAGACATCTAGCCCACAGGCAGAGACCCCGTAAGTTTCCTCCAAGGAATTTCAGAGTGATTTGCTAAAAGCGATCTCTATGTAACGACTTCCTGTGACTTATAGATATTAATTTTGTATTTCTTTAAACGTGCAATTATAATATGAAGTAATTTGATAAATCGTAAACTTGCAATGTACAATTTAAAGACCATATTCAACTGTTCTATGATTTAAAGCAATGCAATAGCACTACCTCATTCATGCATTACCTCACCTCATTAATACATTAAATATTAAATATTTTGTTTGTTTATTTATGTTATATTTTACTTTAAAACAAATTATTTCATGTAAACGTTATTTTTGCTTTGATAAATGATTGATTTGCCGCTTCAAGCTTATAGACAGCTTAGTTTTACAACTGAAAGTGAAGTCTCCTTGTCAATAATTTTGATGGTAGGTTCATTGACCGTTTTTGGGCGTCTGTGTTGGGCAGACGAAGGCGGATTTCGGCGCCGTCTGTAGGTATTAGACAGTAAACAGAAACTGGCTTGGATTTTCTCTTTTAATTCAGAGGAATTTCAGGGAATTACGGAGAAAAACCTAAAAAATTACAAAGGTCTAGATAATATGTTTGGTGTTTACATTATAATACATTAGAGTTATTGGGAACGAATCAATATACTATGTACATTAAATTATTACATTAATGTTCCATAAAAAAATCTTAAATTAATATTATTATATTTTCGAACCAATTTAATGACATGATAATAATATACATAAACATAAACACACGCCTTTTTCCCAGAAGGGGTAGGCAGAGGTGCTACCAGAACACCCACGTTTCGCCTTGTATATTACGTCCCACGATGTGATAGGGGGCGAGCCTATCGCCATATCGGGCACAAATTCCTGACTCCGGGCTGATAATGAATAGAAAAATCCAATATCACTTTGCCCGACCCGGGATTCGAACCCGAGACCTCAGCTTTGTAATCATACCGTAGTACCACTACGCCACCGAGGCAGTCGATAATAATATAGTTTTTAAAAAGGATTATAATTTAACACTAAGTCACATTGTCCCGCCCTCACACCCGCCACTGCAACTCCTGTAAGCCAGGATCAATGGGGGCACGCTTTATTTACACCGAACATTGAAACTCGCCGAGTCTCTGAGAATATCTAATATGTCTTTAAATAAATAAATGAATACACCCAACAGTCACATACATAGTCCTGACTCCACACTAAGATCGAGTCTTGTGTCAAGGATACCAAGGACTACGAGATACTTTTCGGTCTCACAAACACCCAGATCAAACACAAATATCGATCCCGGGATCGAACCCGCGGCCTCTCGTTTCACAGCCGCGTCTAACCAACTGCGCCACGGAGGCTGTCTAACAAATATCAACGAAATTATTCGAATTTTAAACGACTAAACTGTTATTAAAATTTAATTATGAATTATTGAAATAAAAAATAGACCATGTATGTGGTTTCAGTTGATGAAGCCGTATCTTTACCATGAACTAACATAAGTTTATTAAATGTAAGATTTACGTGTAATATGTATTAGTTCACTTTAAAACGCTTTGTGATTTTACAATCTATTTTAACCGACTTCGCAAAAAGCAGGAGGTTCTCAATTTGACTGTATGTTTTATATAATATAAATTTCTTTCTTTAAGACTAAAGATAGCTTCCCAGAGTTTAGTTCCCAAAAGAAATTCGATCGATGCTAAATTTACTAAAGAAAGTGCTCTGTTTACAAACGTATTTCGTAGAAAAAGATTAAGAAACCAGCTATCTAATAATTATTTGATATCGAACGATCACAATTCCACACAAGCTCACTTAATCGGGAATATCTTGACGTTTATTGGTGCTTGACAGCATATGAGTGTAATTTTGTTTATGATTTAACTTGGATATGCCGGGTTCTGACCAACAAGGAACAACCACCAATACAAGGCATATAATGTTACATAGACACTTCAATCACTTTATTTTCAAGCTACCCTTTTTGAGTTCCAATTCGGTAAAACTTCAAATTTGCATTTATTATTTGGGTTAACTTTATATCTTTTAGTACCTTCATTAATAACTTTTTAAACTCAGTCTCGGCGAAGCGACTTCACTGCGCTTGACAGTAATTGCAATATCGTACAGGTAGACTCGACCTGGTAGAGAATCCTCGTAGAAAAAAAAAAACTTCTATTTTATGCAATAAACTATAAAAATGTAGCATATTATTGAAAATAAAACGAGAGCTATATGTAATTTCTGCGATTTTTCCGCAAAACCCACGATCGGTTACAAATTTGTTACATGTAATAAGATAAGCAACCTGGTTGCTTAAAATTCCATGTCATCATAAAACATCAAACATACTGCCGTAAAAAATCACGTCGGCTTTCCCAAAAAAGTAATTTTCTTTGATGATATGTGAACACTTGCGCTATTCGTATGCGCCTTGCGAGTTGCGTCACACGTCAAAGGTATGCTTTTATTTGATTTGAACACGTAAAATCGTACATCAGTGATCGTATGGGAAATATAAATGGCGTTTTTGATAAAGGTTTATTTTTTCTTCGCGGTTCGCGGGTTAGTGACACTTATGTTTGTCTTCAAGGCTGAGAGTTTTGGTATTTTCTTTTGGAGTTTTGTGTCATTTTAGTTTATTTGGTGTGGTTGAATCCCTGTATGTATAGGGACATGGATTCACGTACATTGTTCTTTGCTCTTCAGATACTTGATTTTTTGGACTTTGGAGAATACAATAAATATTATTTCCTTTCTAATTCAGTATTACGTGAGCTTGGTAAAAAAGGTACTTTCTAGACAGTGTAACTGCCCTGGTTCAGTCGCTGCTACAGGTGTAAAGAAGAAATGGCGCCAGAAACTACTCGCATACTATATATACTATACTCTACATCACGAATTATTTCCTTTTCCTTTTGTCTTCCCTATTAATCGTATTAACAATCAATTTCACCGTTCATCACATGCAACATACCAATTGCAACAAGTACCGCGAAGTGGAGACCAACGCGAGCCTAGTATATAGATCCATCGGTAGCGATGCGCGCGTTCCAATGACCCCTTTTACGACAGGGAATATCACTGCTATAATATTCTGTCCATGACCAACGGCGCGCGAGATACATCTGTAGCAGTGACTAATCAGCTTAGTTAGTAATTAGTCATATGAACCTAATTTAAGTACTAATTTGTGAAATTTAAAAGGCGACACAGCCGTGAATGTAAATCTTTAGATTCTGAAGGTTGGATATTCGGAACAGGCTATTAATACTTATTTGTATTGTATTGTATTGTATCAGCCCATATACGACCCACTGCAGGGCACGGGCCTCCTCTACAATCGAGAGTACGATTGAGAGTGGTTAGGCCATATAGTCCACCACGCTGGCCTAGTGCGGGTTGGCGGACTTACACTTATTAATAATAATAATTAATAATACTTATTAATACTTATAATGCATATGAAAAGGATGCATACGTAAAATGTTATTTAAAAATGTATAACCTTTTGCCTTTATTCCGCACTTATTGACTGGGCGTTAGATGACTTTCCAGCCATGTTGCACTATAATTTGCCATAATATTCAGGCATTCAGAAATTAACTTCACCAATTATTTACCGGATGCCCAATACTCTCTTTTCTGTTTTCATCCTTTTTCCTTACCGTTCCCAGTTATCAAATTGGGAACGGCAACACATCCATGACCTAAGCGTTGTGGATGTTCATGGGCGGCAGTGATCACCTACCATCAGGTGACCTGTTTACTCGTTTGCGGAACCTATTGAATAAAAAAACATAGACAAAGCTTTTATAAATAAAATGCAAATATATCCTATAAAACGTTATTTCTAGGGCGTTTTCCTCTGTGTTTGCTCGTATATTGACGCTCGAAATGCCATGCCCTTCTAGAAAATATCTGCTCGTATTTTCAAATATAGATTGAGTTCATTTTTTATTTATTTCTCCTTTACGTGCGAGCAGTGCTTTTCATAGGAACGTTGCAGGAAAAACAACATGATTTTACATCCGGCTGCCAACATCTGAACTAGCGCAATTGTTTTTTTCATCAAACTAACCCTTCGTGGTAACTGAAACACGATTTATAGACGCATATATACATATATTAACGTCACGCTTGTATCCCACAGGGACAGGCAGAGATTATGGATCTCCACTTTGCTCGATCGTGACACACTAGTTTCGCTTCATCTACTTTCATCAATCTCTTCATGCATTCTGGTCGGTTAAGGGACTTTTAACCTGACCTTTTTTTTAGGCGCAATTATTCATAAAATCAGCACCATGACAAAAAAAGCATATCTGGGAGTTCTACAAAAATATCAACACGTGTTAATTTTGTTGAATCGCGCTATGCTAGCATATGTTGGCTATAATCTTCCTAATGTTAGAGAATTTCTGTGACCAACAGATAGTTTGTATAATTTTAGAGGTACCTACCTAATATATCAAAATATATATATATACGTAATATAATACATATTATATATAAACATATAGACAGAGGGCTTGGTTAAGATCGTACCGAGTCGCTGGATGTAAGTCGTTTCTAACAGGTCGCTAACACAAGAAAATCGTTGCGAGAGACCTATATTCAGCAATGGATTTTCTGAGACCGAGCACAATGCTTCTCTGTTTTGCAATATGCAGCATTATGCTTAACTTTTAGAGAATAAATATAGTTATGACGTCTGAAGGAAAACGTAACGGTGGAGAAAAACATCGTGAGGAAACCATACCATAGCGATTTGGGAGAATTTGTATGGTGTGTAAACTCCGCCAACCCGCACTAGGCCAGCGTGGTGGGCTATGGCCTAAGCCCTCTCAATCGTTCTCTCGATTGTAGGTCTGTGCCCTGCAGGGACGTACGTATATGGGCTGACACAGATGTCTAGTCCTAATTGCGTTGTCGATTGGACAACAATCGATAACACAGTTTAATATACAATCGCGTCATGAAATGGCTTCTTACATAGTAACTTACATAAATAGAAACACGATCAATATTATGCTACATTTTAAACAAACCAATTGTCCCTTTAACTATTTACAGCTGATTGATCCACTGTCCCGCGTAGGAACAAGAGTTTTTAATTAAGTCCCACGTTTTTATAGCCAGTGAGGGAAGACGAATAGATACCCGCCTGATGGGAAGTGGTTACTATTGGTATCACCTGCCTGTCTGTCAATTGCCTTTGGCATGCTTGATTGTAAGACATTGGGTTTAGACCATTGAGTTTCACGTCTTCATTGATAATATTAACCCCGAGTTTTTTGGACTATCAACCAGCTATACAGGGTGTATGAAGACTACTACCGAAAACGAAGCCAAGTTGTAGTTTTTGTGACTACAGACACGATGAAACTAAAAAAATTGCAAAAAAAAACGCGACGATTTTTTTTGTAATGTTTTAAATATTATTGTGTTTGGGTGGTAAATCCACAGTTTTTGCTAATATTATAATTTAAAGCCTCATGTACTTTAGCGTCTTTAAAAATAAAAGGGTGTACATTATTTTTTTAGGAAAATGTATGTATTTACAACCCAAATACGATGATAGGAAAAAAATACAAAAAAAACCGTCGCTTTTTTGCAATAAATTTAGTTGCATTGTTTTTGGTAGCAGTCTTGATATACCCTGTATAATGCCAGCATACCTATGTTTGCTCGCAACATATCAAAAATACAAACATACTCGTATTTGATACGTTGAACAAATTAATAACATTTCAGTAACAGGTTTGACTGAATGCGATCTGCCGCAGAATTCCCAGAAAATAATTTATACATCAATGATCGTTAATTACACTGACACAGCTCTCAATAAATTGATGAAACCAGTAAATACTGGATAACATACAACAGACAAAAAGATCCGGCACAGTTAAGCGCATTACCTGTATCCAACACAGACGGCCAATGAAATTTGACAAATACTCGCACAAAGGGCAATGAAGCTCGTGTACCTACATATTGTGTACTTTGTGTATTCTACATCAAGCAGGTTGTTAAACGAAACGTTGGATGTTTGTGTTCCAATGTTTGCTCCAAATGTGGGACCTAAATTAAGTGAAGTATTTTGTAAGCAATTATCGGTGTTTTGTCTGATGAGTTCACCAAATATTCGTTATTACGCAATAGGTTTTAAGACAAAGGAAAAGTATAACGGTATTATTCATAGACATTTTTAAAACCTATTTTAGTTATCGAATGTTTTGTCCCTTTCGAACTACTTTAGAATTTAGTTCGAGCGAAGAAGACAAAACATTACACAACTAAAATAGATTTTAAATCTGCCCATGAATAAGGCCTTAAATCTTACTTAACAAGAAGATTAATACCTAAAATAATTTACAATTACGTTTGGGTGTTTTGTTAGCAGTTTTGACATCTAAATTGACACCAAACCCGCATTTATACCGAACATTTAATGACCTTTAGTTTCTACGAGAACATGATAATTTTGCATATTAAATATGACAATGACTAGACTATCTTGAATTACATATATAATATCAAATACATTGTGTTTAATACTAAGGGTACCGTGCGACTATTCTGTGTCATATGCATTGGTATTCCAATATTCGACATTGGCTGTGCACGTGGATTCCGGGACTTGCTAATATACAAGACTTTAGGTTACTGCGCAAATCGTAAATAATAATTAAATTGGATATACATACATACGTAAACATCACGCCTTTTTCCCAGAAGGGGTAGGCAGAGGTGCCACCAGGATACCCACGTTTCGCCTTGTGTTCCGTCCCATCATGATAGGGGGCGAGCCTATCGCCATATCGGGCACAAATTCCTGACTCCGGGCTGATTATGAATAGAAAAATCCAATATCACTGCCCGACCCGGGATTCGAACCCGAGACCTCAGCTTTGTAAGCATACCGTAGTACAACTATGCCACCGAGGCAGTCATAATTGGATATAGTTTCTTTAAAAATACCTTCTCTATTTTATTTATATACCTATTGACGTTTTCCAATTTAAGGTCAAACATCAGTGATCCGTCGTTCAAGTGATAGCAACTCTTAGCACAAGTATTCCAACCACTGCCAAAAAAAATCGTCGCATATGTACTCCTCTACTTAAAAATCCAAATAACAAAATGATCCAAATCATCTATCCGAAGTTGAACGGACAACAAAATAGCAAAGCAAAAGCCGTTAAAAGTTATCATAACATTGAACACAATCGTGCAAACTAAAGAACGCAAACATAATTTTTAATTAGTTCACTATTTCACTCATTTGTGCTCAATACAACGTACAGAAGTCAATCTAACAGCGTATTGTGTTTTTATTAATTACACACGAGAAATTCACAATGAAAGTTCTTATTATAAAGCCAGTTGCTATAACATATTTTATTTTGTGCGAAACACTGCGGAATTATCCGTCGTAGCCACAGAATGTCTCAACTTGTCGACGGATCGCTCGGCCGATTGATCCATCTACCTCTCTTCGTATTTCTACATATAACGACCAGAATTGCTTGATCTACCTCGTTTCCCCCGAGTGAAAATAAATGTCTAAGAGGTATGGGGGCTTGCTCAGAATATAGAGCTCCACATATAACGGTTTGTGGCGTAACCGACCGTAAGATTTTACGAAAATTAACTTTAAGGGCCACTTCAATCTGAACCTTTAGGAGATTAGGGTTTTCATATGTAAGCGTTTGCATTAGGCTTTCGGTCATTCGTGTGGTTTCACCTGTCTTCAGCATTATAATCACCGACCCGATGACGAATTCATTCATTCCAATTTCGAATGCTGGTTTTTATTTTTCTGGCAACCAACATTTTGTTTTCCCAAAGCTGGCCAGTTTTTTTATCGATAACAGTTTTTCGAATTTTGAATCCTTATTTGACATATCCAACCGGTTTTGTGACACGCTATTAAAAGGTTAAAAACCATATTAAAATGTGTGTTGATATTTAAACACATATTATATTAGGTAATAAACTATCAAATATTAGCATAACGCATTTGCACATTCTGATGCTTTATTACTAATGTTCCGACATAACTCGGAGATCTAAAAACCTTTGACATTTATCTGGAAAATACAGAATGTTTTGCTAATTTATTTGGTTTGAGAGATTTTTTAAATTCTTCTAACATTGCCACAGATTATAAAAGTTTTCTATTGTAGAAGCATTCAGCCAGGAAATATCAATACCTCATTATGTAGATACTAGATAGTGTCCTAATATCACACAAAGCGTTTAATCACGCGTAATTATTTAGTAATCCAGTAGATTAGGACAAACAGCTTTGTGACAACCGATCAAGTGTTCGCATACACACGTATTAGAAATGCCTTTATAGCTGTGTGTATTACTGACCTTTATATCAAGCGGGTGGAACGGCTTTGTTCTATAACTTGAATAGATTTACCTATAGTTTTACATACGAAGGGTAGTGGAGTTGGTTAAACGCATTTTCAGAATGGGCGTTGTGGCGACGTAGGCCGATATCTTGGAGGGGAATGATATTTGGGGGAAAATCTCAATGCCTTCAAACTCATTAAATAGAAAAAATCAATCTGTGTAAGATAAATGTATTTAAATAGCTCATTGTAGCTCAACCGTAATATCATTTTATTCAGAAATTAATTCTTTAGGTATGGTATGGTATACTCAGGAGAAAAACAAATTTTTAGTCAATTACGTGATTAATTATTCCATAAATCCAAACTTAATACTCTGTACTTTATTTATCATAATTCTTATAATAAGCGTAATCTTGTATATTGTGTGAAAGAAACAAAGTGTTTAATAAAAGAGTGACAATGTCCTTGCAAGCTGCAACAATTTGCGGTTGCTCTGATTGTACCTTGTAAATATTTGAAAACGCCGCATGCATGCGAGACATACATTCACGAAAAATATAGACAAACTGCATGCTTATATCATTTTGTATTTAGTTTTTGGCACCATATTAAAAATTGTTAATAATTATCACAGGTCGGTGATCAACATTAATGTTTTTTTGCTAGAATAAACTTTATGCTTAAAATCGTTTGAGTTTAAGTATTGTTTATTAATGTACTATTATATATTGCACAGAATTTAATTATAACAGGTTAAAATCCAATATTAGTAATACTCGTATTTCATTTAAAAAATATATATTTTGAATATATTTCTCGAAATTGAATAATCTTCTGAAAGAGTGAAGGTAATTAAGATGGGTGTTAAATCATAGGATAAAGCATTCCACAATAAGCTTAACTAAGTTTCGTTAAACCCTGAATCAAATAACAATATAGACGATTAGAAAACTACAAATAAATACAGATTACAATTGTGAGAGAATTTCTATGGTATGTAAAGATCCGCCAACCCGCACTAGGCCAGCGTGGTGGACTATACGGCCTAACCCCTCTCAATCGCACTCTTGATTGTATAGGATGCCCATGCCCTGGGACGTATATAGACTGATACAGAAACAGAATTGTGAGAGAACAATTATTTTATTAAAAAACTATATCCATCTGAAAGGCGCATTACAGCAAGATTTTCCAAAGCCAAATGCTTTCAAAGTGTTCGGAATACGGTTAAGTTTAAACGCGTATAGATTATTGTCTCAGCAGCGACTTGGTGTACGTTTAATCTTCGTGTAAGTTCCCGAACAGTTACCTGCGTATTTGAATTATGCAAATTAGACTCGACTAATTGAAGATTCGCTGTAACCCCTCTGTTTGGTTCATATGTGCGGACGTCTGATTTTTAGTGTGTCAAGTTTAGCTTAAATAGATTATTTCGCAGATTTTTGCAAGTAATTATCATTAAATCAAAGTTTATTTTGTTTTGTTTCGTTATTCATTGTACATCTTTAAGTCTAATTCAATGCTGTTTAATTATTTGTATTTATAATGAATAAAGTGTAATTCATATAAAGAATATAAATAAATACAGTTATATTTTGTGACATGAATTATTTATCGGTTTATTATATTTTTTTATCAACTACACCGAATGAAAATATATCTTGTTATGTAGTATTATTTATTTAGTCAGTTAATTAAAATAAAAGGTCCGAACACTTCTATCTCATTAATCATACGTGTTCCTATATTTAAATTCAAATGAAAATGCAGGGCAGGCTTGTGGATAATATATATACCTACCTATAAAAACGTAGAACAGCGAACCATTCGCAATGCTTCGCGAATCACCCTATTGCGGCGGAAAATATTTTGAGGCTAAACGTTTATTTCAATAATCAAATATAATTTGTAAACTCATTTCAGATAGATGGATTTTTTTAGGGATGTTTTTTTTAAATAAATTAGGAGATACTTTGTTTGTATACTCATTTGTTTTTATAGTTATAACTCTACGATAATCCATTGTACTTACACAATCGTAATCTCCTATTCTCGATGGCCACGTGACAATTATAGTGGACATCACAGTTGTTTCTATTTTGTAACTAAAAAGTATAAAAAATATTATTTTTATTATTTTTTTCTTTAAGTATGCTTTGTTCTACAAATTATTGAACACAGCTTACTTTTAAATGTCAGAAATCTCATTGAGGATATAATATCC
Organism: Theretra japonica; assembly: GCA_033459515.1. Classification (NCBI taxonomy): domain Eukaryota; kingdom Metazoa; phylum Arthropoda; class Insecta; order Lepidoptera; family Sphingidae; genus Theretra; species Theretra japonica. The sequence goes on from CM065944.1 coordinate 9,871,780, forward strand.
AACTCTACACATCAAACGATTCGTTTTCGTGCCATAATATGTCACGCTGGCGAGAAAAATATAATGTAACTTTCATGCCTATAACAAGTATCAACATCCAGATTTCGTAGAAAATGTACTGTTACGAGTTATTGTAGAAGTAGGTAATATTTATAGATAAATCAATCGTTTTATAAATTTTAGTACTATGCCATCCTTGTATCCTATATAAACTCACATCTTTTTCCCAGAAGGGGTGCTCAGAGGTGCTATCCGAACACCCACGTTTCGCCTTGTGTGTTCCGTCCCACAATGTGATAGGGGGCGAGTCTATCGCCATATCGGCCACAAATTCCTGACTCCGGGCTGATAATTAATAGAAAAATCCAATATCACCTTGCCCGACCCGGGATTCTAATCCAAGACCTCAGCGTTTTAATTGTACGTTAGTGAAATTACGCCACCCAAGCAGTCGTTTAGAATTCTTGTTCCATTATACCTGGATTAAACCGCCAGTTTTATTAGCGCAATCACTCAACGGAATATACTATAAAATCGATTGGAACTCTGTACTGCACCTGTTCGAGCCCATCACAACCACACGGCCGCGACAGGCCGAGTTATTGTCCATATGGCGCGCCGGCCGCCGTCAGACAACCCGTGGAAAAAACAACTATACGCGTCGCCCTGCCGTATTACGTTTTAAATTATTGTTCGCGGCCGGAGCGGTTGCGATGTTTTTCGATGCCCTCATGTTAAAGTCTTTAGTTCTCGACTTTTGGGATTTTTTTGGGTCGCTCGGCTGATTGAAAGCGTCACGCTTGCTATGTGGAACCAGTGCAGTGGGTATGCGTCCGTCATTGATAGACACATAGTCATTCTTTTCCTAGTCCGCCAACCCGCTCTAGGCTAGCGTGGTGGACGATATGGCCTAACCCCTCTGAATCGTACTCTCAATTGTAGAGAGGCCCGAGCATTAAGCAAGTACAGTCTAGTTCATGTTTTATGGCAGGTTAATGTTACATGAAGCAGAAAAAAAGTCCATATTTTATTATATATTATGGGGTTTTTGCTTTTTGCTATATTTTCACGGCAAGTTAAAAATGTAGTTGCAAGGTTCCCATGCTCATTGCTCAAAAAAACTATTGTTTGGGTGTACAAAGAAGGTAACAGCTGTTTACTTGACAGCCTCCGTGGGAGAGACGCTGGCTGCGAAACGTGAGGCCTCAATCGATTCTTGGACCAACACACATTTGTGCATTTTTAATAAAATTGTATTTGTTTCGAGTAAGGTGTTTTTGTGCTCGCAAAGGCTCCCTGCTGTTTCTGAAATGACACGAAACCTAAAACTAGGTCTGGACATTGGGCTTGGCGGTTTGATTTGGGCCAATATTTTAATAAGTGAGTGTTCTTGTAGCACCTCTGCTAACTCCCTCGGGGAAAAGACGAGAGTTTATGTATGTAGGTATGTATTAATATATGCCAATATGCGTGACTTTGAGGTGTTGTAAAATCAACAGTAATTAATTATTTTTTAAATCTAAATTACTATAACTTCCATAGAGTCTGTCCGTAGTCTTGTCAGTCCGCTTAATATCTACTTCTATACTGGCCCAGTCCTTGTATTGTGAAACGATCTGAGCCATAATAAAGGTGTTGTTGAATATGTCAGAGGTCGTTAAGGGCGGGGGTGGCGCGCCACCGTGGTCGCATCACCCGCCGATGACGGTAAATACTACACACCTGCACATGTCTAGTGGTTTTTTAATAAGCCACTAGAGTTAGAAAGTTACAACGAACCTGATGATTTCGCATTTGATATTAATTTTAATGATTGTGTTAAATACTAGTATTAAATTGTCAACTTCCACTACCATAATGTACGAAAGATATGGTGTTAAACGAATCATTATCATATTCGACCACAAAAGTTCAATGCCAAACAAGTTATTAATATTTTTTTCTCAGGATTCTTTATAATTATTAAATATATTTTACACAATACTTTAGGAATACTTGTTTACAATCTCTGAAATTACTCTTGTGATAGAGAAAAGTGTTCTTAATATAAAATGCCAAAGTATTGATCATTATACTTTGGCATACGCCCCCTATCACTCTGAGACCAACAGATGTCAAGTTATTCATTTACAAAAACAAAACATAGATGGCGCTAGTAGTATCTTCTTTAACGCTTGAATGCCGCGTCGCACAAGTGTTGAATACAATACACGCTTACAATCAGATGTTTGCGTTGTTATTACCGTAAACACTTACGGCCTTATTCATAGACAGTTTTAAAACCAATTTTAGTTATCAAGCTTTTGTCTTCTTCCTTCAAACTGAATACAAAAGTCGTTCGAAAGGGACAAAACAATCTATAACTAAATATGTTTTAAAACGTTTTATAAATAAAGCCGTAAATGTAATTATTTACGAAATTGATTATGACGTTGCTTGTATTTAGTAATTTGGTTACATATACTAAAATGTTAACGGAACATATTTAGTAAAAGACAAAGAATCTCTGTTTAGTTTGGAGACCACGCGATGGCATGCGTAGGATGGCCGGTAATAAAAGCTGGGAGGAAGTGTGTAGTGAACTGCATGAATCGAGTCGAAGAAGATTAGTGACGCATTCTTGTAGAGATACATGGAATAGACTAACTAAACGTACTCATAGATAAGTACTTTTTTTTAAAGTAAGTGGAACAAAACGAACAGCAAATAATTATCCTGTATTGATGTTTGCAATTGTTTGGTACGAAATTTTACTAATGAACATTGGCATTGGAATTATATAATTTAGAGGATATCTACAATTAATTATTAATAATGTATTTATATTTTCATATTACGTAAACATCTGAATTAAATTGGAACGTATGGATTCAAATTAATAATGATTGGCATAAATTACTGAATATAATTTTAATTCCAAATGTATTTTTTCTATTTATGATTGTTTAATTACATTTAACCGTATTTTAATTAAATAATTTATTAATATTTTGGAATTACCGTAATATTAACTAAATAAATCACCTCCAAGTAATCTCAATGAAAGCACAATAGGTTTTAATTTTTTTAAACGTTAAAAAATGAATATGAAATTAATCGCTTATGGATTAAAAAACATAGGACAGATTCGTAAAAAATCAACAGGTATTTCAAATAAATCCATCACTTGTAAATAAAATGCTTTTTATTGAAAAGTATGTTTAAAATTTTTAACGCTTTTAGTGTTAAATGTTTCATTTATTTTTTCTTTCAATGTATTTGGGGATTGGAACGCGATTCGCGAATGTTTTACGCGAATATCTACTGTAAAGATTTTATCAATCAATTAATTATTTTTAAAATTTGAATAAAATACTATTTTGTGTAAGTGATAGAAAAATATTTCCACGAATGTGAAAGTAACCATGCAGACTGTAGATATAATATATTTGTAATCATTTCACAAGGAAGCCGCTGCACTGATCGTTGTGAAATTTGGTAAAATTTCCAACCTGGGACCTAGACGACTCTTTATTACTCAATTAAATCCATAAACAAAAAATATACGAATGACACTATGTGGATTTTTTTTTCATTACATTTAATTTAACTTAATAGCTCTAATATAATTCGGTATTAAGTGATATGTTTCAACTTTCTACTGTTTATACTTACTGCTTAACAACTTGTCTTTGGCAAGTAGGAACCAATAAACTTCTCTAAAGCAAACTAACAGAATTTAGCTAATAAACAGATGTTCACAAGTTGAATAGCTTCGCTTTAGCTTGTTTAGACCATCGATTGACCGGACCGCTTCGATCAAAAACACTTGTACAGAAAACCGATTATATAATTTGACTATGTTTTATATTGTAGTGAGATTACTAATAACTTTTTGTTTTTTATCTGTTTAAGATCGCAGGAAGTCGCTGGATGCAGGCTGCTTCCAACAGGTCTATGTGGCGATCCATGAGGGAGGCCTATGTTCAGCAGTGGAATTCCTGTGGAAGAGAGTGAAATTACAAAAGTCGTGTTAATATATTCGTATACGTAAGCCGAAACTTGTGTTTCATCTTTCGATTTCAATCTACATAAAACCAGAGTTGGATGACTAATTCTATAAACTTACAGTATTTGTAATGTAGAGGGGGCGCTGGTACATCAAAAACTTAGGTAAAAAGTGCCTTTTCTGCCCTCCTAATGGCTGACACTTGCAGGTTATCCAGCGTGCACGAATTATTTGAAAAAGAGAAATTTAAAAGTATAGTTTAGGGTTATTGAATTCCACTCAAACTCGTTTTCCACGGATAAAAACTAAATAAAGTTTCGGTTACAAACGGATGTTATAGCAATTTGTTGTTAAATAATTCGTTCAATTTTCACTAATATAGCAGTGCTGCCAACATTACGAAAAATGTATCTAAATTTTTAAAGATGCAAATACATACATATATATACATATATACTCCCTCTATATTATAAATATTCTAAGTTTGTAAAGAATGGGTTTCTTTTCTGGTAGAGACTTTCTCTAGGCTGCACTGCACTTACCACTCAGTAAACCATTTTGTTGTGAAAGAGAGAGAGAGAGAGTATAGAATAAGATTGTCTGCTTGATCATAATAACCAGGTAATAAACTCAACTTTGGAGGAAACTAACTAAAGATTAAGCTTTTAACAGCTATTCAGCTAAATTGGTAGAGCCACGCTTTAGCTCGTTTAAACAGTATATATGTCAAAACAAACAATTTGTGTAATAAAAACTAGACCAGATGGGCTAAGTCCTTAAATTCTTGAACACGGTAAAGGCAAATTAAAACTGCGCTGGTCTAAAATATTCCAGTTAGGTCGCAAGAATTTAATTAATGCGCGAAGTAATGATACATTTGACCGAGTCGTTTGGGATTTGGATTGATTGATCGGCGATCCTGCCCTTCTCCTTTACAAGTCAAGGGTATTTATTGATGAAGGCCGACCCGAAGGGAGCCAAAGAAGGTTCGTGTACTTGGTTATTACAATGTGTTAGAGGTGATAGAAGATAGAACGGGTATTCTTTTTTTAAGTTATGGGTGTGTTGAGGAAACTTGAATGTACTGCCTAGTAATTTAAAAATAATATGGATAGTCCACAGAGCGATTGCAAAAAAACCTATTTTTTTTTTTCTATTTGTATATTATGAAATCCCATTGACTAAAAGAAAGACACTGACGCATTAAGAGCCTCCTCCTTTTTTTTTGAAGTCGATTAATTTTATATATAAAAACATATTTAACCTGTAATGTCGAAAAAGACATGTATTCTGAAAAATAAAAGCATACCACAGACTTTTAAAGTAAAGTAATCGGAAAACAAAAAACTCTCGAGTGGGGAGCAACACATGGTTCCCCGTAGCATCTCGGCGGGGTTAGTGACCGTTATGTTTGCCACGCGACCCCGCGGTCCCGCGTTCGATTTCCGGCCCGGTTCCGCTCCGGTGTGCGAGCACCCTTATAATGATCATTGCTCAGTATTTTTTAAATAGTTTTACACTTATAATTGATTGCTAATAGGAAAATGGTTAAGGAATTTGGTATTTTGTAATAAGGGGAAGGGGCAAGTTTTTGTAAGAAATGTAGAGACCTAAGTTATTGATAGAGATAATTAGTTTCTTTAAATAAATCGAATGCTTTATGGTAGCAACAAAAAAGTTTGATTTTATTTACGTTCGTGTGTTTAATATTCATTTAAATTATATATAGATTTCACATAGCTTTCATTGTTTGGCTACAGTATTGAAACCGAAGTTTTTTATTATGAATTTCTCTACTATTTTCATGAGGCTAGGTAGTTAGGGTACTACCTACGTTAATAAAATATAAATAAATTTTAATTTAAGTAAACCTTCAATCAATGACTATTATTGTATTACCACGCTAAATCAATAGGTAAAATCAGCTGTTAACGGGAAACCGCAGCAAAAAAAGCCACTTAAATATGTCTTATAAACTGTTAATCTCGAAAAAATAATCCGATTCAATCACTATGAAACACAATATTAACTAACTCCCAAACAAAAACATATTATCGTCAACTAAAGTGGTTTGAAAATCAACACGATACGTCGCAAAGCGAGTAGTTACGAGCCTTACGCCGATACGTTTATCTGTTCAGATGGTACCGCAGAAATATTCCATTTCAAATACATGGCGTAGTTTGTTCCCCGATAAAAACACAGTGAAAGAGTAAAATATGCAATGGAAATAGTGTACGAACGAAACTGTCATCGTAATTTGGCATGCGCTACGGTCGTCTCGAGGGCATACGGTGGTAGTACGGCAGAAGGTAGTATTTGTTGACATTATTTCATAGGAATATAAACCTAGCGCCTTACACTGAAGGCTGAATTTATTTTGTATACGATTAATTATAAGACCTTTTTGAAAATGGAATGAGCGGTGGTCGTCCGCATTCGGTGGCATTCGGGCGCCGTCGCAGCGCACGTGCACACGGCGGGAATGGGACGCCATTATTTTACAGGGTTGCTACATTACTTCGACGTAGCCTCTTTATCAGCACTCACCTAAAGAATTAGTTTTACGACTTTTCGAACAGTTACTATTTTTACTTTCCCATACTTTATGTTAATAACGCGGGCAGAATACAACGTGGTTTTATAAAATTTTTGGGTTTAATGCCTTATTTGTTAATAAACAATGTGTGTAACAAAAAAATAATATTGTCTATGGAAACAATGAACCTTCATAGTGCACTTTTTCATGCAAAGTATATAGCTGATAGTAATTAGGATTACCCCACTGTCATAAGTTGAACAAATTATTTAGAATTTAAAGGATGTATGGTGCTTGTTAAATAATAAATGAGGATGAATGTTAAAGGGCGATAGACCCTAAATATAAACAAGAAAGTCGCGGTGTAAGTCACCTCGGCTAGGGATTTTTTGTTGAAAGCCACACTCGTACAAATGTTTACGACTTGGCTCGAACTCTACGGCTCAAGTTTAAAAGTTCATTAACGTTCAATTTTCAATGTCGTACGCGATACACAATTATTTAAATAATGCATTTTCCGGTTACATATTCTTCTTATTTTGCACGTCAGCGTTAATTCAGCGTTGGACCAACATTTGTTCAAATATCGAGTACTGTCTGTGTATTTAGGCCAGCAATTGTGGTTTTCGGTGATGATTTCATTCGTGAAAGGAGTTGTTGTGAATTACTGCGCAAAACCTTGGCTCTCGCGAGTTATTTAATATACGTTGGTGTTGTAGATATTTCTTAAATTCTGTTGTCTCTTACTAAATCTACTCGTTGTTATAGTTTTGTTCAAATAGATGGCGTAAGTATCGCCAACGTAAAAATAGCGCTATAAAGAAATATTAAGATTTAACTAATCGGATCACGGCTTATCAGACTTTGTTTTTGCGCAGAAATATAATATTTAATTTTTGTAATCCGTTATCAATATCAAAGTTGGCTTGAGTCTGAAAATTTAAAATTAAGTCTGTGACGTCATTAATGCTCATTACCTCTAGCCTTAAATCTTTTTCGTATAAACCATTGGAAGGATTTAATTTTTGACTGAATAAGTAAACAATTTTCGGAACGGATCACGTAGTTATTTAGATTTAGACTTTGTAATGAGAGCGATTTTATTTGCACCAACTAGGCCTATGTTGTAATGCACGTGTAATGTTTATAATAACAATAATAATTATAGTGATTTATGTATATAAATTTTAACTAGACATAAAATAATGGAGTTTTGGCGGGAATTCCGCCACTGTATTATTGTTTCTGTATATACATAACTATTTAGTGTTCTTTGTTGTATAAATGTGTGAGTTTATACAATTATCACTTGACGAGCTGTGTATAGAATCCTCGAAATAAATAGCTTCAGGGGATTTTCGTCTGAATACGTGGAAGGTCGGTTTTTGTTCAATCCACTCTGTGAAAATTACCGTAGTCGACTTCAGCGGAGGGAATTAACGGCTGAACTCCATTAGGACCTTGAAATCAGTGGTATTCGTGGGACATCGTGCTTGGAGAACACAGGAATATTGGTTTCGGTTTAGGCTGTATGGATTTCGATTCCTTTATAGATTTTGAAAAACTAAATCGTGCTCATATGATGATGCTCGTAAATAAAAATGTATAACTGCCTTATTGCTTAAAGATATTTTTCGAAATAATTTTAAGTAAGCCTTATTATTTTTAATTCAATATTGTTATGAACTTAGCCTTTCATCCCCCATCCAGGCATGCCTAGTGGGGGAACACGTTTAAAATGTCAGAAGTATACACTGAACTTATGTAGAAACCTAATATAATTGTATGGTCTAATATTGTTTAAGCGTTTTGTATATTTTAATAAATATTTTTTATTATTTTTTCATTTTGACTGTAGAAGATAAAGTAGATTAATAACTTAGACCATCTTTAAAAGTAAATTAAATAGCTTTTGAGTCAATCATGAGATGAATCGAAGGGTCAAGACAAGTCAATGCAGCGAATGAGTATATTTTATGAAACTAAACGGCGGGCGCACGTTGGAAGCGTTCTCATGGCTGTCAGAGTACAGCTAAATCTACTTACCGTACGTAGCTTTCTATCGCTCGTTTCCACGAACAATTCCATCAGTTAATTTAATGTGGCATTTTCCCAGAATGTAGTGCAACGGGTTTTGTAGCCCCAAGTAGTACGTGTTTGGTTACATTATTGGTGTGATCCTCGGCTGATCCTGTGCTGGGAAAGTTACATAAAACTTACATAAACACACGCCTTTTTTCCCAGAAGGGGTAGGCAGAGGTGCTCCCAGAACACCCACGTTTCGCCTTGTATATTCCGTCCCACTATGTGATAGGGGGCGAGCCTATCGCCATATCGGGCACAAATTCCTGACTCCGGGCTGATAATGAATAGAAAAATCCAATATCACTTTGCCCGACCCGAGATTCGAACCCGAGACCTCAGCTTTGCAATCATACCGTAGTACCACTACGCCACCGAGGCAGTCGGAAAGTTAGATGATTTTATAATGAAAAAAGAAAATGTGTAACTGGTAGGTATAACTCTCATATGTCAGAGGCTGACAATTGTCCCGATTGGCGAGAAATAACCTAATCCACACTAATTAACAGTCTATCTAGAAGGTCTCTCATATGCGAGAGGCCGCCTGGGTAGGTAACACTGCAATGTGCTTTTCTTCCGCCAAATAGCAGTGTAAATGCACTGTTGTGTTCCGATTTCAAAGGCATTGTAGTCAAACTAACTACTGGACATAATGAGACTTAACATCTTATATCTCAGGATGGCGAGCGCAGTGGAATATCAAACATTGCTTTGTAAGTCATGGTGTTGTTTGGTTTTGCTACTGACCATGAGCGGTCGTATCGCTTACCATCAGGCGAATGGCATGCTCGTCTCGCCATTCATTGCAAGAATATTTATAACGTATTTTTGAATATAATAATCTGGATATAGCCCCTCCAGTACAGCCTGAGGAATACACATTCACTTTTAACCCATTGTGTAGAAATGTACATTGATTTATGCGGTTTTTGGTCAACAAAATGAATATATTGCATCCAATGGTAAACTGTCGAGGTAGCATATTCAATTGATATTTTCTGACACAGTAAAACAATGTCTAGATGGAGTATTGACAAGTGAGAGATGAGATTATTTTGTCGGCCTTTTGGAGACGACTATTATTGACAAAATCAGGATTGCGATATAATTGTGTGGGCCACTATACAGGGTATCCCATCTTATGTTGATCATCCACGTGGAAATATTTTCCGGTTCAGATTCGATAAAATAACAAGCTTATCCTTTCGTTTAGTGATACCCGTCGCCATAAATATGCATAATATTTGAATACCGTAGATGCTTTGCCGGCTTTAGAAATTTCATGAAGAGGCGAAGAATGGAGGGGAATATTGGGTCATTATTGAGCCTCCTGCAATGTCATTCATTAAACTAAGTATCGTACTGTAAATGAGGACATAAGTAATTTCTCTCTTTTAAATTGTAGTCTTAAATGATCCCAACAAGGGTCTACCACTGAAAAAGTAAATGATTGGTGGTGGTACCAAGTACCCACTTGAATCCGTATACCCATCTGTATATTAGCCACTGCAAACGATGGTGGAAATCCGTCATATTATTCCACGTTAGTCTGTCGCGTTTCAGATTTTCCCTGTATATATCTAGTTTCGATCTCCCTCTCTCTTCCTTTCTCTCTTTCTCTCTCTCTCTCTTTCTCTCTCTTCAGCTACAGGAATAGTAGTAGTTTAGATCAGTCCGACAAAATTTTGTAGACCGTATCTCTCGCAATTAGACACCTCACCCCTACCCAAGATTTTTCTGTTACAAATCCTTGTATGAACTGACATACCTTAATTGTATAATATTACGCGTGTATTTCTTTTATAACATTATTAAACCATTCCACAACTCAAAAGTTATAATATATAAAGTAATTGGAGTTATTTCAACAGAGATCGCGGTCCACTATAAGAATAATACGAATTTTATAATTAAACGCTGAGAGCCGATAAGCTATCAACGTTTCGGTTAATTGTGGGTCACGTCATAATTATTTTCCGCGATGGACCGCCGGTGTAATTCAATATTCATTGCATTTGTATCTGAGAATTATTTGAAGCGAAATATGAAGCCTTTATCGAGAATATTAATTATCGGTTTATTGGTAGTTGTTTTGTTTATTTAGCTTTGTTAGCAGCGAACTGGAGTTATAAATCAGGGGTCGGATTTGAGCACAAGACACACTTCTAGCTTTTAAGTGACTTATATGCCATAAACATTATTTATTTACATGCGTACATAAACTCACGCCTTTTTCTCAGAAGGGGTAGGCAGAGGTGCTACCAGGACACCCACATTTCGCCTTGTATGTTCCGTCCCACGATGTGATAGGGGGCCACCCTATCGCTATATTGGGCACAAATTATTTATTTATCGATCACTTTACAGGTAAAGTGAAACGTTGCGGAGAACCATTTGAGGATAAAAGAGGATAATAATGGCAGAAAGTAAAGGTAAGAATTGAATTAATAATTTCTTAACGAGATTGTATTGAATTGGAGGGGTATTCAAAATAAGAGAAATACTTCCGCAATTTCATTTCAGCATGAGGTAGGTTTTGACAAATAGAAATGAAGAAAGAACTTAGGAATCCTTTAACTTCCTTTATAAATCATTGATCAATCGTGTTTGCAACTAGTTGTTTATTGCAGCATGTTATTAGCATTTACGGTGGCTATGGGCTATGGCTCATGTTCACAAGAGCTTACGTCATCAACGTACTAGCTAGATGATTCAGGTAATCAATAGTTTCATTCTTTGTTTAGGGATGGTGTAATAAGCTTTGTAGATACAACAAGGTCTATTGATTTGACCATAAATGTTCTATGAGCAATCGAAAAGTCATTTATTTGTTTAAAATCAATAGATCTAAGGGCCGATTATGTATTTGAAAACAATACATACATACATACATACCCACCCGCCTTTTTCCCAGAAGGGGTAGGCAGAGGTGCTACTAGAACACCCACGTTTCGCCTTGTATATTCCGTCCCACGATGTGATAGGGGGCGAGCCTATCGCCATATCGGGCACAAATTCCTGACTCCGGGCGAATAATGAATAGAAAAATCCAATATCACTCTGCCCGGCCGGGATTCGAACCCGAGACCTCAGCTTTGCAATCTTACCGTAGTACTACTACGCCACCAAGGCAGTCAATTGAAGGCATTTGAAAACAATATCTGATAAAAATGTGGTGGTAGAATTTGCCTGGTGTATAACCTGTCGTAGGGACCGACGCAGATGTGTCGCATTTTGGGACCAGCCAGACCAGCCATCTGTTATCGAGCTAGCTGACATATTTTTTTTTTGCCGGTTGTTATTCTGTAGTCTGTGCGTATTAACACTCAATGTCAGGCGCGGTGCAGTTATTTGCAAAAATGATCGATAGACTGAATTCGTTAAATAGAATTATATAATGATATTAAGAATTTCCAAGGTCTGTGAATGCTTTTTAGTTTAATTACCTAGGAACTGGTTATTCGTACTATACACGATGATGGACAACCCGTTAAAGTGACCCAGACATATTTGCGGTTCGGGTTCAGCCAGTTTATCCCATTTCTAATAGGCCGGCATAATCATTTCGGTCAGTAAAATTTAACAATCTTGCCAGTGGATGAATAATTAAGGTAACACTGGAGATACCTTCCGGTGAAGTGTTGAAAAAATCGTGAGATTTACAATTTGTTAGTTTCCTGAGTTTTACTTTATAATACTGACCTGTGCTCCCTCGTATTTAATTTCGAATGTACCATTTATTGTTCTTTATTCGTCAGCACCGCGGCATATATTAGCCAAAACAGTGTACAAGCAATGACCTCTAACTCCCACTGCCGAGGTGAATCAATCAACTCAAGGTCCAATTCTCGGTAAAAGGTCTGCCCATTTTATACGCTTGCACAGAGCTCCACGACCATACTGCTTGAAAGGCAACATAGCTCAACTTACACTGGTTGATGATCCTAGTATGCCCAAGAGATGCCTCTGTTATTATTTAATTATAAAATGATGATTTCCTACGGTTATTATGAGTTAAACAACCGTAAGTTAGCAAAAATATTTCGGGTGAGGTATTAATAGAAACAAAGCTTATAGAGCAGATTATAGAAAGCTTAATAAAGAATTATTTGAGCATGCAAACGTGGTAACATTCGTGCTTCATTGTAAAAGTGTTCATAGCGTCATCGCCGAAAAATTTGGGTTTATTTTAGTGAAAAGTATGAGTTAAACGCGTAATGCAGAGGCATTGTATAGATAGACTTCGAAATAAACCCTGGGGCATGATTTAATGTACATTATGTGGGACAAGTCTTTACTCGTAGTAAATGATCGTTATTGTTAATAATAAACATGTTTTCACATATTGGAATGAAAATAACTTACGAGAATTTACATGGCACTACTGGAATCTCTGTTTACCCTTCCGAAGACAATAGAGTAGTTAATATAGTTATGTTCATATGTTTGTTTATACAGTAAAATTTCATATACGTTTTTAAAAAAACTTTAAAAGTATAAAACAGAAACTAAATATCAACATTCCTGTACTAGTTACAGTAAATGAAATGAAAAAGCTAGCATCGCTTGCTCCAATTGTTGACGAAACATTACAAAATGGAGTTTTTACGTGTGGCCCGAGTTTATTTTACGAATTCCTTGATAACAGACAGGATTTATGTGCGGCACTTTACTGTACTTTATGTAAATACTTACAACTTTTATCCCAACATCGTCGAAGCTGATAACGAAGGGCTCATATAAAAAGGCTATTGAGCCATGTGACCAACTTTCACTATTGACTGGCACTAAAATCATATAAAATATATATCGTATTCAATAATTATTAATTCCGGGAACGTTTTGTATTTGTTGTTCTATTGCATAGGCTTAGCAAATGAACAAACGGTTGACCTTATAGTAAGCGATTACCACCGTCAATGAATGTTTAAAGGGCATGGATTGTAGGGGCCTTCCCGATCTCATAAAATGGTCCCAAAAGAAAGAAGAGGCCAAGAGAAAAAATGTGATAGTGGGTCCTTACTTCAACTAGATCACAGTGCCACAGCATGACTGTATCATAGTTGGACTCTTAGTTACATATGTCTACCTAATGGGGTGGCGAAAGTTCTATCAGCTAATATACCAACCTCTTTTGCTGGGATAGAATATTCACATAGAGATAGCGAGCACCTTGGCTAAAAACCGGTCACAGTAAACTACCTGAGTGTTTCAAATTCCGGATACATTCAGGTATATTTCATCATCATCATTGTCAGCCCTTTGCAGTCCACTGTTGGACATAGGCCTCTCCCAAGGTACGCCACAGAGCCAAGGTATATTTGGGTCGATATAATCGCGAGAGATGATTATAAGACAGCCTCCGTGGCGCAGTTGGTTAGACGCCTGGGAAAGGAGAGGCTGCGGGTGTGATCCACGCACCGAGACTAATGTGTGAACCACAAGTAGTTGTTTCGGGTCTGGGTGTTTGTGAGACCGAAAAATCTTTCGTAGGTTCTGACACCCACGACACAAGTCTCGATCTTAGTGTGGGTTCAGGACTATGTATGTGACTGTAGGGTGTATTTATTTATTTATCTCTCATATCGGTGGGAGTTTTATTTGGCTGCACTGCCCTCATCACTAGGTGCAGTGTTCTCAATTTTAGTTGTTACTATGGTTTTATTTGTGTAAATGAGGATTCACAAGGATATATGACGGAGTAGGCAGGAGTAATTCACGACGTGCGCGTGCCAGCGCGTTTGTCCTCGCCGGCGCGCAGTGCGACACGCGTTTTATTTTATTAACGCTACTTCCTTGTGCGCTTTGGCAACTATTAAAAATCACATTTGTGCATGTACTTTTTTAAGTCGTTTATATTTTTGTTTTCTCCTATTTTAGTACTATTATATAAAAAATCGAGTGTTATATTTCCAATAAATTACCTATATTTATTTTCTTATAAAATAATTATTTCTACGAGATTAATATAACGCAATATTATCTCACTATTCGTTGTATGGAAGATATTTCTGGAATCCTAGATAATGCATAGATCTAGTGAAATTTAAATAAATTGCTAGGTTTGTTCGTTGGCGTTTTTTATCATTTTGCTTGCACTGCTCGCGAGTGGGATGTAACATGATTTTCATGCACTTTACAAAAAATATTTCCCTTATATTTTCGCCTGCCTAACTCCCACCGTTTTGTATTCCATTACTAACCATATCTATTGAAATAAAACGAATTCTCCGAACGACTTCGCCCGTGACCACGCAAGCTGTAAAATGATCGAAACGTCGGGAAGTTAAAAAATAAATCAAATTCGCGGTAAAATACGTAACAATTCGTTTTATTTCAATGTGTAACATTAGCGTAAATCTAAGAAACCATTATGTAAGTATATCTAGTATCTAAAATCCAAAAACTACATAGTATATTCGTGCTTCTTTATCAATAATGTAAATAAAATAGTGTCCGACCGAAACTAGTTTTTCAGCCGAAACCGAAACTTAAAACAGTGAATTTTAGTAAATAATCGTAATTTTAATTAATTTTCGGTTTCGGTTTCGGTTGAAAAACTAGTTTCGGTCGGGCACTAAAATAAAAATATCGAGTATGTCCTTTCGTTCAATACACTGAGTATTGAGCGTAATTTTCGTGGCAACAGTGTGCCCATCGGATCCGTCGTGGTGTACTAAAAGCAATCAAATGCATGCTGTGTGGTTGTCGTAACAATTAGGCCAATTTAATTCTAGTTCCTCTACGTGACACATCAGTGCTCGCCGTAACGTTTAAGCTGTTATTTGACACCGTTTTTTCAACATTCACTTCACATGTATGTTTTTATTATCTTCTAGGAATATAAATCTGAGTGTATACGAGTTTGTGAAGCGATGAACAGCTAAACCAACTTAGTTGCTCAAGTCTACTTTGACTTTTCGAAGTTAAAATGGTTTTTGTATTTAGATACCGTTCTCATACTGTAAAAAAATATTGAGAGGAAATTTGTATACCTACTTGACAATTTTCGACACTCGACGACAATTAAACATATGTGAAAAGGTCCCTAATCCGTCATGCCGATGTTCTAAGACACAAACCAGCTACATATTTAAGGATCTCTCTTCCAACCTTGGGATGTGTCATGTATATTTTTAGAAGAAACCTCTGCCAGTATTGAAAAATATAATTTAAAATATGATGCTGTCGTAGGTAGAGTACAAGACCTACAAGGTGGATGGACGGCCTGGTTAAGGTCGCAGGAAGTCGCTGAATGCAGGCCGCTTCCATCAGGTTATTGTGGAGATCCTTGAGGGAGGCTTATTTTAAATAATGGACTTCCTGAGGCTGAAAAGAGAGAGACAGAGGTAGAGTAAGTGCACATAGAGAAAGAGAGGGTAAGAAGGTTAGAGTAAGTGCACATATTTTTTCTATTAATGTATGCAAATGCCTCTATCTAGTCTGCCCGTATTCATGCGCTGCGTATAGGCCTCATGCTTACGTTATTTCTTCCGTTCATTTGTCTTTTGTTGTACTTTCTTTGTTTCTGTACAAGCTCTTATGAATAGTCAGCCTACCACTGATTCGAAATATTGTTTCCTACTGAGGAGAATATGCGGTATAGTACTTTGTTTTCCCTTATTTTTAATCCACATTAGTATCAATGCAACTGCGACTATATTAATTTTAAATTTCGAATTTATTCATCAAAGTCGATTTTATATTCCATATCTGCGAGCGATTGTCTCTTAATATTCGAATATAATATTTTATTACTAATTAATTATGATACATAGTTAAATTATGTATCTATGTATTAGCCCATATGCGACCCACTGCAGTGCACGGGTCTCCTACAATCGCGAGTACAAATGAGAGTGGTTTGGTCATGTCTATAGTTAAAATATATATCAATTAAATTGATATTTAAATGTTTATAATTCCACTCAATGCGGGTAAAATCAAAATGTAAAATAATAAATGAAGCCGGGCCGTAGAAGTTAACCTCCACTGAATATTTATATTAGCCGAGACCCTCCTCGCCGCAGATACCGTCTCACTCGCACCCTATAATCTGTTTATTGTTAAAAATAATACCGATGTGTTCAAATTGTACACTTACGGTTGGGGCAGTTACCTATCATGTATCAATTTGTATGGAGTCGATAATTGTCTCATTAGCTTATGATATTAAGAAGTTATTATATGCATGTAAATTGTCGAATTATTAAAATGTGATTGTAAATAAATGATTCTATGATTATATGGCCTAATCCCTCTCAATCGTACTCATTGTAAAGGAGACCCGTGCCTTGTGCTGGGAAGTATATGAGCTGACACAGATACAGATAAATGATTCTTATTAACAGAATTATAAGCCAGTTTAGTGTGTTCTTTGCACCATCAAAACTAAAAATTATTTTCTCGTTCATACAAACTTAGTAGTTTCGTGTAGATATATTTTGGCTATAAATTACTCATTTCGTACAGTCGAAAGGACCTTGAAACTATCGATTCCACGGCTATCATAAACGTTGGTACAGGTTAAAATTCAGTTCCGTGCGAAACGCGATTAAGACCCCGCCACTGTAGCGGCAAGTTCAGATTTAGCAGGGGACGCCGCGGGATAGCGGTAGGATTTAACACGCAGAATATTTTTGCCGGCATCGGTGATGACGTAGCCACTCACATAACTACATTAAAAACTGGTGGCCTGGATTCATCAGTATATCGATAAATCGGTGAAAAATGCTAGGTGTGTCAAATTTAGGAATTTCGTCTTATGTTTTTGTAACAAATTGTATTTACAGTTGTTATGGTTAGATTTTAACTTGTCTTCCAAACCACTTCATATACATGTAGTTCGTTATTAGGTGCATAGTAAAAACTCCTGTAAAATTGCCCTCTTAACTCCTTTTGAGTACTGATATGCAGAATTCTCTGTTACGGAAAATATGATAGATGACACCCAAAGAAGCATTTAATTAAACAGCTTTTCGTGCAGTAATAATGGTGCCTAGAATTGCTAATATACCTATCATTTAGTAATACAATTACAGCAACTAACAATAATCATAAAAACAGTTAGATAAAGAAGGCAGTATTACTGGACACGGCGCGCATTGTGACGAGGTTCCTCACTTTGTCCCCCTAACCGCCGGTGGCTTGGGTCTTGCTTCGCCACTGGAGGGTAAATCATTTTTTTATATTTTAATATGAATATATTTTTTTCAATAAATATGTACAAATAAAAAAAGCGGTGAATAAGAGAAATTATAATAAAGTAGAGCATACATTTCCCCTGCAATCTTCGATAGTAACGCCCAATACGCAGACTGCAATGCGTCCCCTACACTTCGCTAGTATTTCCGTCCCATTATGTGATAGGGAGCGAGCTTATCGCCACAAATCCAATTCCCTTGGTTATGTTCCTCGAAAAAAAACATTGTTGTATTGACTATTGTTATTGGTCTTTTATGTCTTCTACAATAAATGGGTGAAGCATTAAATCTGTTTTAACTGATTTTATTATGCTCAAATCAATAGTGTTATTTTAAATATTTGTGTGATCCACAGGTATTTGTTTCGGGTCTGGGTGTTTGTGAGACCGAAAAGTCACTCATAGTTTCTGATACCCACGACACAAGACTCGACCTTATTGTCAAGTTAAGACAATGTGATTGTTGGGTATTATTTTATTTTTAAGACAATTAAGAAATGTATTTTCGTA
Organism: Theretra japonica; assembly: GCA_033459515.1. Lineage (NCBI taxonomy): Eukaryota > Metazoa > Arthropoda > Insecta > Lepidoptera > Sphingidae > Theretra > Theretra japonica. Next base: position 9,890,101 of record CM065944.1, read on the forward strand.
GATGCCATACCAATGCTAACGCAATACTTTACCATTGGCAAAATGAATGTAGAGACGAAAGGACTTAAGACACTATAGAAGGAAGACTTCCCAATGGTTTCACAAAGTTACTAGACTTAGGCTACTTTAAAGAAGTCGCTGACGAAAACTTGAGGAATGAGGAATGCTTTTGATGGCTGAAGATGATGAGATTTGTCCAATGCATAAATTAATAAACCTCAAAAAGACTTGTAGTACAAACAAATAATGTTTTTGTGCGATATTTGCAGTGCACAGACCGTGGGACTGACAAAAAATGCAATAAAATATGTTACCTACGCCGAGGTGTACGGGGGTTGGGAAGAGGGGTGTTTGCCCTTCCGGACGTTAAGAACAGGGAACAATAAGGGCCAGAAAAATACCCATGATAGCTGGCAACTTGGTCCAAAAACACCTTATATTAAAACGTAATTACATTTACTGACGTAAATGTGAAAATGTGGTTAAATGAGTCAAGAAAACACTAAAAATATAAATTAATTAAACATTTCGTTAAAAAAGTATGTGTTTGACTGTTTTAATGCCAGAAATTACAGATAATGTGTCTTGAGTAATAAAATTATTTTGCTCCAATATTTTGCAAGGTGTAAGAAACTTCCTGATAGTATCTTTATTGTGTCTTAATTTTTTTGTTTTGTCATAAACAATTTTTTATGCAAAAAACGATCCCAACTTGGGGAATGTTTATTTTTACATTATTTTGTTTATATTCTGCCACTCAAATCCTGAGTAAGCACAGAATATCCCAAAACGAAGAAAAAACCTGACCCCATAGACAACAGATAACTCCAACAAAAATTACAATACAATAGCTTATCACTGATGGAATAAGTTTTTGTGTAGTGGGCCACTACCTGACGGAAGGGCAAGCGCGTCCCATAATCTCAACATTATCCGAACAAATTACGAACAACTATTCACCTTGGCATCAAGAAGAGATTATGAACTATAAACATTTGTCAGGTTTCACCAAATGTTGGAGCAAACATCCAATGTTATCAATAAACGAGTTCTTTATTTGTTATTGGAGCAAACGTTGGTGATGGCTGGACGTGCTCGTGGCACGAAAACGAAACATGGTTATCAACGCAATGCACAGCTGGTTGTCGACTCGCCTCATTATACTATAACGTGAAATTCAATTGATCCGATTACATCACAGGTTTTGTGTGGGCACAGGAGAACAGTAATGTAGTAAAAGCGACATGTAACAAAAATTCAAAACCTATTCGTGGTTGTGTGTTAACGTGGTAAAGGACAGGACACACATATTCCGCGACGACACGAGACGCACACAAATGAGCATTCCCCTTTCCACAGAGAATGAAAGAAGTTTCAACAAAGATTTATTTGCCAGCGGAGCAATCTAAAATAGACTTTACTCCACGGCTATAAGGAACAAATTTCGATTTTAGATTGTGCGCTAGAAAACCGATTTGGATTTGAAGCACCGAATAGAAAATTAAATTGACGTTTCACACAATGCCGTTTGAGTTTGTCGGAAATATGGATCTGTAACAAGTGATTTTAATTAATATTAAATAATACTTGGCATAACCTGTTTGCGTGACATCAGTTGGAATTTACTTTGAGTGTTTGTGCAATTAATTTACCAATATTCAATACCAACACAGTTGGAACGCAAGATCACTTACTCTGAACGCATTGTCATACAAGTAACACTCCAAACAAAAGGTGTAATGTGGAGTCGGTGACAATAAAACAAAGTACTCAAAGGACACATATCCAAAAATATTTTACTTTGCCTTGTTTGATATTTAACACGTTCCATTTTTGAATTGTAATCGAATGTTGCTTTTGGATTTCTTAACATCGTCGATAGTCTCACGTTATAAAAAGTTACGTTTCCTCATTAATCTCTCCACATTTATCTTTAGTATCCTCAGGATTAGGATCTTTGGCTTTCATGTCTTCCTTTACGACATTAAGCCTGCACCATTAACCTTCCCCTTTTTATCGGGAGATACAGTAGCAAGACCACCATAATCATCTTTTTTATCAGTGAAATATTATTGCCGATAAGTGTCTCGATAATTAAAACCCAAAACACTTGATTAATCCCAACAAATAATGCGAGGCGTGGACAAAAGGCGTCGTAACACAATTAGAGATAGATTTATAAAGGTCCCGAGTAGAATATAATACATGCGAGAGAACAATACTCAGAGGCCGTTCCCCCATGTGGTGGCATTATTTTTATTACTACACGCGTTCGTATTTGATAAAGATCGCAGTGGATTATCACATGGAGTATTTTTGCATGCTAGTATGATGTTTTTGTTTATTATATTGACAGAGACCTCGTTTGGGATTAAAAGAGAATTTCGATAATAGTTAAGAAAAATATATTTGTTTTGTTCATAGTAACGGAACATTCATTTGGCTTTTTGAAATAAATCAACACGGTAGGGTAAGAGAAAGAGAAAGAAAGAAAAATCCATATAGAGTGAGCGAGTGGGTATGAGAAAAAATAGTTTGAAAATGGAATTTTTAAATTCAAAATAATTGAGCTTAGTAAATTGGTGAATAATTTCATAGTATATTTCTTTTCTAGGAGACGGAACTCCATCATGTCTTTGTTACGACAACCGCTGTTAATTTATTTAATGAATAATGAACTATGCGAATATATCTGCCTATACACCGAGTGGCATAGCGTGATGGTATGTATAGCGGCAGGTTGGTAGTGAAAGTAAAGTTAAAATCAAGTCTGTCGCTCGCTCCACTGCGAATGTAGTGCAGCGCGCAACTGGATCCCGTAACTTTGTGAACTTTATCATCGCTCTTATATGAATACGATAATATTGTGCAGGAAAAATACATTTTGGAGTTTTGGACCGTCGTCTTATAGGTACTAGTCAATGAAAAAATGTTTTGTCTTTCTCTAACAATGTATTTCATAAAGTTAGAAAGACAAGAGAGGTTTTAATCTGTGCCTACAGAACTAACACCAAAATAAGCTTTATTAATGAGTAAAATAGCATCGAAATAAGACAAATAGTTTTTGATAATATATTCGGGAAACACACACACACACATATAGATATATAATATTCAGACGAAGGAAGTTCTACATACGTTTTGAAGTATTTTTATGCTAAATTAGATTTGTTCTGTATGCGATGTGTAGCGATACATTATTCATTCATTAATTAAGCTCACGTGTTAATAACTCATATTAATTTGAGGAATTAAGTTAATACTTGAGCATATACTTCTAAGGTTTTTCTCTTTTTTTAAGAATGCTTTTAATTTAATTGTACGGGCGACACTTCCTCATATTGTATTATTTCAACCGTTGTGTTGCATACAATAATTATATATAAAAATAAATATAAAAAATCAGAATAACAAAAATCCAAAAACTGAACTCTGTAAAAACTAAAAAACATTTTTGCATTTATCACAGTACATATTTTTGCAATTAGCTAGATTGCCAAAATATGATAACTAGATACACGTGGAGCAATAACTGACTTCGCCAAGTTTTAGGATTCAAAATCATGCTCATTTTTGGTCTTTTGACCCGTTCAAACTATATATCAATATATAATACTTAATCGTTTTCGTATAATTTGTAATGTATAATAAACGTATATAAACGTGGACTATATGGCCTAACCACTCTCAATCGATTCTATCGATTGTAGAGTAGGCCCGTGCCCAGCAGTGGGGCGTATATGGGCTGATAAAAAAATAATAAACGTATACATTCATACTGTTCATTTATTTTAACATTTCCGAACCGTTGTAAATAGGCAGCCCGCATTGTAACCACGTGGAAAGCTATGAGCCAAAACTTTCGGAGGGAGGCGTTCTGTGGGGGAGCGTTAAATAAATAAAATATTACCCTCTCACCCCGCCTGGGGTTTCTTCAATCGTGGACTACGAGATAATTTATCTAAATTATTTTCTTTGATATATTATCACTTAAACGACGAAGGAAAACATCGTGAGGAAACCTGCATAGCTAAGTGATCTTCCCAATATATAGAAAAGGCGTGTGAAGTCTATTCAATTGTATTAGACTCACGTTATTGGTTAAAATATCTAGTTTCTCAAAAGGGTTACTGTCCAACGGCAAATGTCAAATGTCAACTGGCATTCGTAAAATTAAAGATCGTGTACGGTCTTTTGGCGTCAGAATGCGCTGTTGTGTGTGTGTCATGCTGTGGTCAAAATACTTGGAACAGTTTTTATCTTTTCATATTTTATTGTAATTGACATGTTTATACTATTACATTACGAGTATAAATGCTTGTTGTTTATATTATGACAAAATATCTCAAATGATGCGTTAAATGGATATTTTAAAAATTTTGTTTGTAGTTACAAATTTCACCACACGCCAATAGACATTAGATGAACTATACAAGGTCTATCGAGACTGCTATCGAAAACGAAGCCAAGTGGTAGCTTTAGTGACTTTAGACACAATGCAACAACATTTTTTTGCAAAAAAAAGCGACGATTTTTTTTGTAATATCTTTCCTATGGTCGTATTTGGGTGGTATATACATACATTTTCTTAAAAAAATAATGTACACCAATTTATTTTTAAAGACGCTAGAATACACAAAGCTTTAAATTATAAATCACTAATACTACCACCTGGCTTCGTTTTCGGTAGCAGTCTTGATATACCCTGTATAAGCCAGATTAATTTGTGTATGAAAATGTAAAATTCTGCAAAATGAATTAAACGCAAGTTGCGCCAAACCCATGTAAGCGTGGGATTTCAGCAGTCAAAACGTAATAAATACATATTTTCTAAGTAACTGCACTAAATCTAATCATAAAGGTTGTGTCTGCTTGTCATAATATAATATTAATATGCATCATATTACCACCACAATTACGCCAACTCGCTCAAGTACCATCCTTCAACATATCCAGAACTTGTTTTAAATGTCTGAAACTCAGGTAAGTTTTCTCGAGAAATTAATTCTAGACGTTTTGTTTAAAGGCAACTTAATGCGTCTAAGTTATGTAGGACATACGAGACGCGTATTGTACAACGGTAAATTGTTACTACGCAGCTCGGGCGACTTATGCGCCAGTGTGGTTTGGATCTCGTAAAGGAACATCTATTGTCAAATAACTAGAGCTGATGCTTTGGTAATTAATTTTGCAGCCGCAATAATAAGATTTTTTATTAGTATGTTGCAATAGCAGATAAATTAGATTTTAAATAAACTACGTAAATGCATTACATACTTTATTAATCAAAGATAAGGATACAATGTTTATAAAAAAACTTAATTACAATTCTAAACACGAGTCTTTTACAACTGAGTAATTCTGTGATAGACATCTCGTTACTTGTTAGCCACACAATAAAACAATAATTTAAATTAAAAATCAGACATTTTAACAGCAGTCACAAAATAAATGAATGAAATATGAAGCATTCGGGTAATGTATTTGTGCACCTGGTACACACGAGCTTCTATTGGAGAAAAAAGTGTTTCAACTCGCCGCGATAGATGGCGCTAGTCGTTTAGGAATGCGCATAACAACTTCGCTTTCGATTATTAGGTGCAATAATTTAAATTACTTTATTAGTAAATTGATAATTAAAGTTGGTTTTCATAAAATATGTTTATAAATAGTTGGAATAAGGGATTATTGCTTAAGTATTGGTACGCGAAGTCGCAAAGGCGGGGTTGTTTCCACCCTCGTGTTAAGGTTCGTAATTATACGAATTAGTATGATTGGGTCAAAGTGAATATTGTATTAGTATTTCTTAAATTAAATAATTATAAATAAAGAACTTTGAGAATTGTTGCTTTTATTAATTTTTAGTTGTTTTGAGAGATCAACATGTTATTTGCTAATCTTGTCTTTTCCAAAACCTCAATAAATGCTTTATACAGATCATATGTAAATAAATGATGAACAACGGGTTACCTAAAACATATAGTCATGGAAATATCTTAGATTATGAAGATTACACCAAATAAAAAAAAGTGGTGCAATCGAGACATTGTTTAGTTGCATATATTGGTGCTTCAAAATTAAAATTTCAAAGGGACGACCTGGTTAAGGTCGCAGGAAATCGCTGGATGCAGGCTTCATCCAACAGGTCTATCTAGCGACCTATAGGGGAAGGCTATGTTCGGCAGTGGACTTCCTGTGGCTGAAGAGAGAGAGAGAGAGAGAGAGAGAACGGTCAATAGTCAAATATCACCCATCTAGCTAAACCACATTCTGTGAGGAGATAACCAAGGCCAAAACACGTTAATAAAACGTGGAAAGTGTATATCTAGCAATACATATCGATGTCAATACGTATAAAAAGCAAAAACAGTATTTCAATTCAAACACAATTATAAAATTGATCCGATACGAATTAAATATACAAAACCGCGGCATCATTTAATGAAAAAAAATTGCAACATTTTCGATGAAAATACACGCGATAACCTTTTAATCTAATGAGGTATAATAAAGTGGCGGGAATCGGCTGGAATGCATAGGAGATTGATGAGTGCGCAACCCAACAACGCTCGCAAAAACGCCGACGAAATGAATTTGTATTTTTATATTAGCAACGGAGGATCAATTCGAAACAAATAACTCTAGGATGTTCCTTTTACGCGATTCTTTTTATTTTAACGTCTGTTAAATCTGATGTTTCACGAATTATATCTATTATATATTTAAATTATTTTAGATGTATAAACGGTTGAAGCGATCTTACATAAATATCGACACGCCAGTATCTCATAGAGATAGGCAGGGACTATTATTGAAAAGATTTTGATTAACTTTTTTTTTATTTTAAGTTTAATGATATTTCCTAGGAATAAAATATTACAGATTATATTAACTTGTCTGTACGAGAGAACTACAAAAGCATGTTGACATTTGGTCTGCTTTTAAGAGCGAAGCAGCTTTCGTTTCGTCATAAACCGGAGTCCTTGCATTCCGAATTGCGTACTTCAGCGATCGCTAGTGAAATGTTTTAAATTATTGTCTTTATGTAACAGATGCTCGTAGACAATTTCCAATGGTAATATTATGAATATAATCAGTATCAGTTTCAGTATTAATTAGTAATATCATAATTAGTCTAATGTACCGGCACAGCTGGGCATACGGTCTTTCTGAAAAGGGAGAAGTTTAGGATCGTATTCCATAACGGGTTTATTCATAGAGATTTAAAACCTATTTTAATTATCGAGTGTTTTGCATTCGTCACTCAAACTGATTTCAAAAGGCGTTCGAAAGGGACAAAATATTCGATACCTAAAATAGGATTTTAATCTGTCTATGAATAAGGCCGCAAGAGTTTTGTCAATATCTATACATCTCAAATAATAAAAAATTGATGGTTGAATTGTACCACTGCGTATTCTGCTTGCAACTGGTGGTAAAATCTTAACTCAGACCATGATGAAACATTAATTATAACCATATTGCGGTAACTCATCTCAGCATCAATTTAGCTATAAGTAGAGAGTGCCTCTGGCATTAATCCGCTTATACATAACATCAAAAAGTTTAAACAAATAAATAAATTCTAACAAAGCATTAACTAAACTTTGAGACTATTGTTTCCAAAAGTTGTTCACTAAACTTAAATTCCAGAAGGTGTTACCATAGTGAAGGTCCTTCAAAAGTTGTCAATCACGTGCGCGCAAGGTTGCGTGCCGGGCATCGAAGCCGCGCTAAAACACCGGGCGCCCGCCTTTGTCTCGGTCAGGTAGAATTTCCGGCGGCCTAAACGCTCCACGGACATTATGTTTGACTTTGACTCGGTTTGAGATCTTGAGGAAATGTGGCTTGTAGTTATTGGGGATTTAGGAACACGCGTTGGGCATTTATGGAGTTGATAAACTGTTGATAAGCTGTTTAGTCTAGTAGATGTTTTATTTTCCACCAGCTTGTGTAAAAAAAGTTTGATGGTGTTGTTTCGTATGAAATAATATGTATTGTATTGTATCAGCCCATATACGACCCACTGCAGGGCACGGGCCTCCTCTACAATCGAGAGTACGATTGAGAGTGGTTAGGCCATATAGTCCACCACGCTGGCCTAGTGCGGGTTGGCGGACTTACATACCGTAGAAATTCTTTTTAAAATCGCTACGGTATGCAGGTTTCCTCACGATGTTTTCCTTCACCGTTAAAGTGCGTGGTGATTGATTATCAATACACACATAACTCCGAAAAGTCAGAGGTGTGCCCTGGGATTTGAACCCGCGACCACCGTGAACATGTAGGCAGCCGAGTCTGGTCCGATACCACGAGGCCACCACGCACTCGAAATAATATGTATATCTTAATGAAATTGAGAGGATGGGAGGTTTACTAGGCCTTTCTGAGGCCTAACTACGTAAATTAAACGAATATACTGATATAAGGTATTCTATATGAAAAACCAAATGCCGAGTATTGTTCAAAGTAGAGCGCATAAAGTACTAAGTTTTATATTTAAAAGTTTAAAAATATCCTGTAATTATGCTTGCAGTTTGAAGCATTTTATCAACATCAGTGTTTTTTTAATCTTCCTATCAGAAAATATATTTTTTTCAATCATGAACAAGGGAGGAGGATAAATCACACAATATTAAATCCAATGATGTTTTCGTAGTTGTATGGCCACACTTCAATTTAAAACAGTGTATTCAATAATGCGACATCCGGAAGCCGAGCCACAACGCAACGCGTTGCCGATGAGGGCGCGCTGCTTACAAAAAATAATAATACGTTTGAACGGAGAGCATTGGGGTAAATGGATATTCTTTGCATAATAGCAACGTATTTGTGTTTAATAATAAAATAGGTTTTTGTAATTGGGAATACCACAAACAGCTTGCGAAGACAGTAGGAGATTAGTTCCTAGTATGGCACGGGTAACGCTTGAACGCGAGAGAAACGAATAAAGGACAAATGCTTTTTATCTGTTTTTATGAATAGACTGCCTCGGTGGCGAAGTTGTACTACGGCATGATTACAAAGCTAAGGTCTCGGGTTCGAATTCCTTGTTGGGCAAAGTGCTATTAGGCTTGTCCCCTATCACATCATGGGATGGAACACATAAGGCGAAACGTGGGTGTCCTGGAACCAGATCTGTCTACCACATCTGGGAAAAAGGCGTGATTTTTATGTATGTATTTCTGTTCACGATTGATAAAAGATGTGTAAGTCCACCACACTCACAAAGCGTGTTAGTAGTCTGGCCATACATGAGTGTTGTATGCAGCGAACTCTTAAAATTCCTTCAATGTTAGAGCAAGCGACAATGAACAATTAATTCACACATTACTCCATAAAGTTAAAAGTGCTTTGGGATTGAATTTGCAACCACCGTATCGGGAATCTGCTTTGAAATAAGCTATCGATGATTCAAACGCCGAAAAAGACTATAGATACTGAAACTAGAAAGATTGTGGATAATTATTTTCGAAATAGTTTCGCTACTAAATAAATATATAACTACTATATAAATAAATATTATCAAAACGGTATCCACGACACAGACCATCGACCCCATCGCGAACACAAGGAAATCAATAAAATACCATGCGAGCGAAATTGAAAGTAAAGCTTACACAGTCTTAACAAGCTGTCGTTTAGCATTTATTTATTTACTACCAGTTGAGAGCGTTTTGTTGTTCATTTAGCTCGATATAGGCCACGCTATGCGCAAATTATTGTTAGAAAGTACTTATTTAGACCCGTGTAGTATGCGTTAGACGCATCGGATACGCATTCAAAAATCAATTCAATATTTATTAATATTTATTATGCAACCTTCTGGTGGTCTTTACAGTGATATTATGTCGATCTATTTTTAATATAATTTCCAAGAGCGGCCCGGCCTTTCGTCTTTAACCTTTACAATGTGTCCTATGTGTACCTAATTTAATATGCATAATGTAGACGACCGCTCGTACCTTGAACTTCAAATAGGTGTTAATTACGTAATTGGAGTCAACGGAACAAAAAGCTCGATGCACTCACGAATGCACGTAATAAAATTAATATCTAATTAAAACCTTTTTAGAACAGACAAGATCAATTTCACGACGAAAAAAATTTACTAAAATTTTCCAATCTGAATTTATATGAAAATGTGCTTTAACTTGAACCAATATAGTTGGAATTGCAACGCACCGGCCTAAGAGGCCATTGCCATAAACACATGTTGGCGGCGTACAACCAGTGACGTTGAGCTTCCCCGCTCGCCGCCGCCGTACAAAGTGTTCAGTGAAAAGGCGTGGTTGTATGGTACTGCGAGGGTCAACAAACATGGTCGCTGGTGCAGGAGCGAAGGGGCGCAGAGAAACGGAATCAATGAACTCTGGTCGCGTCGACCGACAAAGGACGTTTCGGCTCGACCAGGTAATTAACTTAATATCAATCCCTGTTCGGTTCTTTTCTTATATTTACAAATAATTTGTTCAAACTTTAGTAGGACTTCATTCGTCATTTAAATATTTTAAAGTTTTTTGAACCGTTACAAGTCAGTTCGCGCCGTAGGGGCTGAATAAGCAACCATAAAATATTAACAGTTCGTTACAAACTCGCTTCTTGAATGGAGTGTTGAATAAAATAAGTTTTTTTCTTTTATGCTATTGCTAAGAAGATTTTGAAAAAAAATATTTACCAGTTTGTTTCCTCCGCAGTCTCGTGACTAGTAATTATTATAAATCTATATTACTCGTATGACAGAGTCTTATAAATCTTGTAGATAAATTACAACATAGTTAATAATTTGCTAATAATTTGCTTGCATATAAGCCTTTTTATCATTAACTTATTTGAGTTTCGTTTCATACCGTATAACTTAAACTATAAAATTTTCCTGAATCGAAATTACGAACCCACGATTTAAAAACTACACAAAACGCTACTAGACAAATAAAGCGATTGCCATTACCACAACCACAGCTAAAACATATAAATCTCCCAACGAAACAGAGCTAAAATGAAATATAGACTCGATGAAAGTTCCCAGATTTAATAGTTTCTAGATAATATCAAAGCTAAATGGACTCGCAAGTCGCAATAACCAAAAGTATATGAAACATTTTAGTCTACAACGAAGCAGTAAAATGCAGTGTAAAGGACCCAGCTCATAATTAAAAGGTTGTTTAACACTATCGAAAATAACGACTATAATTAAAAAGCCCCTTCTCACTCGGATTCCGCCCGAATCACGGCCTGTGCAAAGTAAATACTTTTGTTTAATGCTGTATTTTATGTTATTTTACCTTTCTGCTTGCTATTTATTCGTGTGCAGCAGAAACAAAATTATTTAACGAAAATAAAAATAATAGATGTTAACCATTTTTAATTGAACCCTGTGGAATAATACGATCAATTACCATCACATTTATCTTGGAATAGGATTTTAATTTCATAATAAACCCCTTAGGAATTTAGTAGTAGAAATCATGAGGCATTTAAGCTATTTGAAATGTATTACATTCGATCTTGCTCTCTCTACCTCTCTTTTCAGCTATAGGAAAGTCCACTGCTGAACATAAAGTTTGATTTGCATGTTTTGTCTATTTGCTGTTGGTGTGTCATATAATAATAAATAAATAAATAAACATAGGTCTTCCCCAAGGATCGATCTTGCTATTATAGATATTTTATTTATATAAAGTCTGAAATAATCATCAACATCGATGGTAGTTTTACATAACATCTACGTTAACAGTACAACTCATAAAAAATTCGACAATGGATACTTAGAATATGATAGAAATTATTTTAACCTTCGTAATCTAAGAGAGTGATTTTTTCACGAAACGAGTTTTGCATTTGCATATATTTATAAGAAACGCAAGCATAATTGGTCAAAAATTGTTAATTGGTAGCCAAATATTTCATTGAATGATTTGTTATTACTTATTTGGTAGTGAATTAGAATGAATTCCAAAGCCGAGAATAATGAGGCCCGAGCACGGCACGAGCGGAGAACACGCGACACGTCCGATATGCGATCAGCCTTATGCAAGTTCTCATATAGACCGGTTTAGCAAAATTGCCACGTGATTTTTTAACCTAAAATACGTAATTGCATGTATGCCATCGGAATTGTTTGGGTTTTAGTTAAGTTTTCAATATTAACATTATATTTTTTGTGTCACGTGGTTTGTTTAAAAAAAAAGAAGAAAATAAAGTGTTGCTCTCATTGATTGTTCTTTCAAAGAATTCATGCACCATGAATATATTTTCACAATAGCCCCTAGAGTCAGGGGCGTGCGCTCCTTATAGGCAGAAATGCAGTGCTTTACTTGCCATTCACAGATATTTTAATAAAACTTTCGTATGTTTTAGATGACTATAATTAATAGTAAATAAATGAATAAACAAAATATAATAACTTAAAAACGCCTAATATTTTATTAATAGCAATTATTTGCAAGCGCAAACAAAAAATAATGTGCCTAATCAACCAACTCCTGCCGTCGCGTCCCGCAGGAGATTTGTTCGCGTGTGCGTAGTAATTTTAGTGTCCGTGCACAGTGCGCAAACGCACACACCCATGAATCCGAAAGCCGCGACTCCAGCGGCAGGCTACGGGTGTTCGGCAGTTGTCGGAAGTAATCGGAAATGTTCGGGTCCTATAATCCGAGTAAAAATAATAGACGGAAATCTAATGAATCACGTATGCGCATTATGCATTTTTGTTTAGTAAGGTTTTATTTGTTTAAATAGCAGAAATGTTTTGTGTTTCGCGGGGGCCATTTTGCCTTTTTTCATGTGATAAGCATTGTTTACTATTTTGTTTGCGCCAGTATATTTATAGTTTTCTTAAAAGATTTTTCATTTTAACATTTGAAAGTGTGTACATTTAACAGTTTATTACTGAGTTTTTATAATAATTGTAGTGATTTGCTTTTACTAGTGCGTTTGTTGATTTTTTTTAAATGTTATTTGATTGTGAGGTTTGTGTTGAAAATGTGTGTTTATTAAAAATTTAAAATAACAAGTTCTCACAATTGTCATTCAGTGAAAAGATTGAAATTGTGTCTAAAGGTTGGTGTGTACCCGAGTTACAACAATTAAACTAGCAAAAAGGGAATGTAACTCGAAAGTTTCATGTTAAAAGTTATGAAACGTGTAACTGGCTGTGTGGTTGTGTACACACGATTATATTATATATTGTTTTCCTTGCATATTGTTTAGTAATTCTAGTACAGTGTAATTTCTAGTAATTTTACTTATTACAATTTCTTCTGCCGCGACGATCGATCGCTGTTTTGTCTGCGTTGCCGTAGAAAATGTACATGAATAGTAGTACATCTAAGACTTGTTCTGTTGTCATGGTTTCCGACTTAAGAGATCTGTCGCGTGGCTGTGGCTATGCTAAACATATAAAAGAAAAAGTTTGTGTGACCGAGTACTCCGCCGCATACCCAGTGTCATAATCCTGTGCACGCCGCTGCCTAGAGTCGTCATATTTATAACGCTGTCTCACGTGAGGTAGCTTAAGGGCAAAAATATATAATAACTTGTTTTCTAAAATTGTATGGTTTTGCTTTAAAGCCCACTTTTACTTTTTATGTATTTAGTATAGTTTTAATTATATTTATTTTAGACAAAGGATTTACAACTCACCTGTAATAATGTCTAGATAGAGAATTGAGTAGTGATAACTATTGTAAAATTTCCTTTGTAATCCTGATACACAATAAAAATTAAATAAATGATAAAAAAAAAATCCGGGAAATGAATTCAATCGAACTATGGTGACAGCATTAATGGACACTGGTAAAATTCGACGCATTTTCGAATTTTCTGCTGGTGAACACACGTCATTATGTTAAATAACGTGAAATACGTTGTTCAAAGAGTACGTTGTATTGATCCCTTAATGAAAGGTATATACTGCGTGTAAATTCAGCATTCATGTTGGAATACCTAAAAATAAACCTTTGTTTTCAGTGCGTTGATCGTGTTACCGCCAACGCTATACACAGTAAAGGAGCTATTATTAAATATCGAGTGTGCATATTTTTACATGGATTTATTTTGTATTTATAAAATTTGTGTGAAATCTTGTTGCATAACAGTGGGTAATAATATTCTTGATGGTTAATCACCAGTTTGACTTGACCTCTGACTAAATAAGTTAACCGAACCAGAGTTTGTACTTTATGATTACCATATTTTTTATGAATTCCTGGAAATAAATACACACCTACCAAAAATATCATAAAATAATAAAAAACACTACAAAACAAAAACTTAATTGTCAGTAAGTAGTAAAAACATATTTTCCGAGCTTAACTTAATAATGCGTCAACCTGGGTAGTTACAAACGGAATTACATCATTCAATCAGTGACGAAACCCGAAACGATACAAAAATCCACCTAATAATACAATTTGTCGAGTATGATGAAGACATTGTGTAGTTTGAAAGAGGTGATTACAGTGTAATTATCAGATCAGATACGTGAGCCAGCGAGTGAGGTCTGAGCGCCGACCTCCCGACCTCATTACGTACTCTGTTGATATCCTACTAATGCTCACTTTACTTCATCTTACTGGTACTTGAATCATGGTTTTTTGAATTTAATTCACTCACAAAATCATCATATTTCACATGAACATTGTAGTCAGCGTAACTACTGGACATAATGAGACTTAACAACTTATGTCTCAGGATGACGAGCGCAGTGGAATGCCAAGCATTGCTTTGTAAATAATGATTTACAAAGCAATGCTTATTGTTTGGTTTTGCTGCTGTCCATGAGCAGTCGTATCGCTTACCATCAGGCGAATGCAAGGCTCGTCTCGCCATTCATTGCAATAAAAAAAATGCACGTGTAGTCCTACGTGGGTGCATAGTACAGATTGCGATTAGTTTTACCAAACAAATTATTTACAAGTTTCGCAGTTTGATTATCACCATGAACCTAAATTGGTTTATCACTTGACAGGGGTTTGGCAAAAATATTTTTAGAGTAGATTTCGTTCCGGGAATGGTGATAACGCGTGAAGCCCGCTCAATTGAATTCTCAATTGTAGAGGAGGCCTGCCCTGCAGTGTATTATGGATATAGACTTGTCACATCACATAAAGGGATAAAAATACGCTCATATAACTATGGCGGATACTAATTGTACCTCTGGTAACCTCTTCAAGGTCAGAGATGTGGTCCTTTTAAATTATGCCGATGACAATGTTCATATGTACCCATAAGTGCTTTTTTATTTATTGGTGAGAGAAGGCATGAAGAGATTGATGAAAGTTGACGAAGCGAAAGTGGTCTGTCAGGATCTAGTAAAGTGGAGATTCATAGCCTCTGCCTACCCTAGGATGCATGACACTTATGTAGGTATGGTTAAAGAATTGAATGGCTTTCGTCCATCATTTTTGTTCTTAATACCTACTAGCTTTTAACGAACTTATTCAAAGACTGTTTTAAAACACATTTTAGTTATCTAATGCTTTGTCTTCTTCGCTCAAATTAAGTTCAATAGTCGTTCGAAAGGGACAAAACATTCGATAACTAAAATAGGTTTTAAAACTCTCTATGAATAGGACCGTTAGTCGCTGGAAAAAATTTGCATTGATGTAATATATATCTAATGGAGTGTTTTCTATGGGGTAAATGAGTGGGGGCCGGGAGGGAGTAAGGTCGTTTGATATTCTTATGGCATCGCTCAAAAGAGGTCGTTGTAAATATTATCTTTTAACAACGTACGTGTTTTTCATTATCGATCTGTTCCTAATACATAAAAAATTATCAACTAGTATTTATGTATGCTCTAGATCTAGAAGATGTGTAACACTTAATTGTTTTAGTGTATATTTTTGCAGCAAGTAATTAAGTACAGTTTTCTCTATGCAGAAATTAGGTTTGGTGTGGGTTTAAGGTTTTTTTTCAATAGTACAAAGAATTTATATCAATTTATCTTTCTACCTGGCGTTACACCCGATCTTGCGGCGGCTTTCTTTCAGCTTACTACTTCGCTCAAGCATTGACCTGCACACAGTAGAACCAATAAAAATATATTATAGTCTTTCTAATATTTTTTAAACCTCACCTGTTCCAAGCTGAATTATATTTTGGATTCGTAAACGCGTTTTTCACCGGCGAATCGCATGTCGAATATTTTTTTCCAATATTGGTTTAATTTTCGCGGGCATATCAGATATAGCGGTCCTGTTTCGGCGGAATCTCTTTCATTTGTTCGTTTATGTTCGTCAATTGATTAGTGCAGCTTTATATTTTTGGAAACACGAAACTCTTTCACGATTTTGCGGGCTTATCGACCGGGATCTTGTTTGAGGAGGATTTTTGGAGACTGATGGTTTTGTAGACGCGATAAATAGAACAGGTTAGCTAGTTAACGTAGGGGGAAAAATCTTCTTTAAATCTAATAGAATGGCAAAGGATAGCTTTTAAACTTTGATTTAACTGTAGATTTTTTAGAGACACTGGCTGAATATTTCAAATTATATATTATAGATAAGTTTTTCATTTTTAGCAGTGGTAGAGCCATGCTTTTGTCAACCATAACTCAGCATGAATGGGCTGACTCGTCCGGGGCGGTACCACTGTCTCACAGAAAACCGACGTGAAGCGACGGCTTTTCTGTCGTGTTTCATTCGGCGAGTGAGATTGGCGGAAGGCCATTACACCTTTCCTCTTCTCATATTTTTTTCTTCCCGCTCTCCTCCCGATTTGTTGGTCGCGCAACGCTGGATCATGTATGCATGTGGATGTGGATATTCACGGGCGTCAGTGATCACCTACCATCGTGTGACCTGTTTGGTCATTTTCCGGACCTACGCAATAAAAAAACCTTGTTCAGCGTCGGAGAGATATCATATTTTGCCATTTTTGCTTTCTCCATCTCAGCAATATATTAAAATTATTATTTACTTTCAAGCTTTTAACTCTTAAATGAGGTAACAGCACTCGTCGTGGTCTGTTTGCCAAACAAATGCTATGATTTATTATATTAGAGCCACCGTGGCTTACCATCACACACCTGCGAGGTGAAAGCGTGACGTCACGCACTCCCAGTAACGCGATAGGGTATGTGTTTAAAAACGGACACCAATATGTGGGAACTGAGAAGGTAACTTCACACACATTCTTTGTGATTTATTGTTGGTTAATGATAAATGGTTAGTTAACTATAGATGAGTATCGTTACGTTCGCGTCGTGATAATCTTGTAAAATGTGAACAGTGAGTTTAATTTTTAAAAATGGAATGTATTGTCCGTGGGTGGAGTGCAATTGGCCAAAAATATGTTATCTGGAATAAGGGCTGGTACAGGTAATTAATGTAGGATAGTTAAGTGATTTTTCTCTTCTTATTATAACTCTTTAAAAGCTTCTAATTTTGTTATTAGTACTTTGTGAACAATTTTCGAAATGTCCCCCAAGATTTCGATACAACTATACATAAGATATTTTTACACTAACATTCGTCGTATCCGTAAGTAAAGCAATAATATTCTAAATAATATTTGATAGACGCCAATCGAAGCGTGAAGAAGCACTTGAATAGGCCGGTGTAATAATGTTCGTCCGAGATAATAGTCTCCTCATTCCCTGCTCAATCTGGACTGCAGTAACCGACAGGGGCAGTATAACTACATTGACATAAACAAAAAGTAAGCTATTTGACACCTTCTATGCGTTGTTTACACTTATGGTATTGTTTTGTCTAAAAGCGCGTTGTTTTTTTTTCGTGTCAATCGTTATTTAAGTTTTTTTTTTTATTCTGGAGCGGCACCTGGTCGTAAGTGCTAATGCCGTCCAGACATTACGTGATGATAATATTAGTGTCACCCATTTAGAATGTATAACCTCCAACGTATGCTTTGCAAAATTCGTGTCGATTATCTGATTTGTAAGTCAAACTCAGAACCTTATGGCTCACTAAAGACTCTTCCGCTAGGCGAATATGTAGACAAAGACATTGCTTTATTAGCATAACCATAAAAATCTTAAAAATCACCAACATTTTCATTTAAGTCGATTCCAACCTCAAAAATATTTAAAATTACTGCGATTTTTTTTATTTTAGTTGCAAAAATAATCAATACCAAATAGAATTTTAATGTGTATACTGGTGGTAATCTCGGTACGTTCGGAAGATTAACAAGGATGGTGGCATAATTTATGCACAATGCACCGACGGCGCTCGCGACCGGACAATTTGCAGTCGCAGTAACGCACGCTGAATAGTGATGTGGTGAACGGAAGCGGCTCCATCATGTCCTACTAATGGTGAAATGGACTGATGCCCACGCAATTTCACTCTTATGACATTTTTGTTTGGGATCATCGATTGACGAGACAGCCAAATGTTTGTAAATTATATTAAATTATTGATATTGGGAGAGGAGGACCTGCCACGATAGAGACTACAGATTGGACAAGCCAAATTTTAATATTCTGATTTTATGCAGGCACTGAATCATAGTTAAGTATGTGAAAAACGTCGTTAGCAGACCAGTCCACGTAAGAGGAAATCACCAAAATTGTAAAAGTATGAGACTGTGACCATTATATAAGTGTAGTGGATTAAAGCTTCAACCTTTCTTAAACAGTTGTCTAATTATATCAATTGTCCATCCATCATCCATCCATCCTTCAGCCAAAGGAAGACCACTGTTGAATATAGGCCTCTCCCAATGATTTCCACAGTGACCTTTTGGAGGCAGCCTGCATCCAGCGACAATTAATCAATAAATAAATTAAATTATCAATTGTCCAGGAGTCTGTAAACTCAAAATAAATAATAAGCTAGAAAGTCCAAGTCAACCAAGATCAGTTATTTATTATTGGTAAGCCATGCTTATTGAAACAATAGCACAAAGCATTGTGATATCGACGAAAATGAAAGTGCATAATGTCGTAATACGTCACATGCTACTCGTATATGAGAATATCTCCGCAGAAGGGTTTTGCAGCTAGTTATGCTATCTCCATGGTTAGGACTAAATAACAATTTGGGTTTAGAATTTTTATAATAAATTTCTTAAACGATATAGTTATTTGCAATAAAATTATAAACAAGGAAAAATGCAAGCCTCTAGACTGTTAGTAAGTAAAGACTCTTATCAATAAATACTTTAAATTGTAGCTATTGAAGAAGATTTTCCAGCTTTTGAAGCATCCTCAATAGCCTTTAATAAGCTCTATGCATCGATAAAATATGGGAGAGAAGACAGAAATATTGAGTCTCCTAAACTATACCTATTTGGCGTAAAACCAATACAACATACAAACGTTATCATTGAGAATATTCGAGGGAATGTATCCGTGCGCTTTCTTTCTGCAATGAATACACAAACAACGACGAAATAAACATATACAAAGGCGCGCGTGAAAAACGCCGCACCGTTTCGACATGGAGTTTCCGTCGCGAAATAAAAGCACCCTACACTAATTCTCTTGTCTGTGATTTGTTGAATGCCGACCTGAAGTTTGGGACAAAATCGTTTCAGGTTTCACGATATGATTACTAGAATCTAGATGTTTTGTGGCTTTTTTTGACCGGATATATAGTCTCCGCTTCGCTCTATCTAAATTAAAATTGTTTGAATATGTGTCTCTACTTCTTTATGACCGGATTTTTAGTGCTCCATACTTCGTTCTACCTAATCATTATTGAAAGAGACGCTGTTGGATTTTAAACTCAATCAAGCAGTAATAAAACACACTTTAGATTTCCATAACTTAGCTGTTGAATTGCGATGTTCAATTTTCTTTTCACTTGTCTTTTAAGTTTAGATCCGCTAATGTCAAAAGATATGCAAAACTGTAAAAAATAGTAGTATGAATATTTTGAATTTATTTGTTGGACAAAGGTTTTACGTCAATAATCCGCCATGTTTCCATCTAACGGCGCCCCGCGACCTTTTTCAGGTCATCCAACCATCAAGTAGGGGGCCCGTGCTGCGTGTTCCGGTGCGGTTTTGATTCATGTCATCTGGCACTAAGTGTTGTATCAAATGCCATTGCGTATGAAGATTCCTTAGAATAACTTTGCATGTAAATATGTTTAAATTTTTGACTTAATTAATGTGTAATGTTGTGTGCTACTGTTAATTATTTCTGTCAAGTTTGTTAAAAAAATATATTTTGTAGGTTATATTTTTAGAATGAGATGTAAAAGCATACACTCCATTACCACTGTAGAGCACAAAGCCAAGTAAAAGGGAATCACCAACGTCATAACCCAAACAAATTCCATTTTTAAAATCGATAATCGCCTAATTCAAATAGCGGCTATCGAGCGGCACAATCACGATAGTCGATTATTTAGTCGGCGGCGTGCAATACAGGCCCGCACGCAACACCTGAGACGTTTTTAATTATCGAAAGTAAACATCCCGGAATCTGTTACGGGACTTCATAAATGTAAATTGGAGGCGCGCATCCCGTTTAGCGGGGCTGCGCCGCCCCCGCCCGCGCCGCGCCGCGCCCCGCGCCCCGCCGACGCCAAATGCACAGTCCATTGGAATACGTAACGCAATTCATTTAGAGGTTAGAATTTATTACTGTTTGAACTTGTTAATATTGACTTATTGTCCGATGCAGGAAATTAGGTTGTTATTGTGAAATACCTCTTAACAATACGTTAAGAAAAATGTTTAGGTATTCAAATGCAAAATTAATTTTTGGTTAAAAATTGCATAATTCAATATTAATGAGGTCAAATATAATTAAAGCTATGAATATTTTTTCCAATACTTATTTTTTGTGGCAGACGCGTCTATTTAACCTTCTCCGACGCCCACTAAACCGCCCACAATGTTTTATCATGCTGCCAATAGTATCCCAACAAGTTGCGAACTCGTAATTAATCTCTTGTATTGTAGAAATATTAAGAAATGCATTGCTACGTCTTATTTTGGGTTTATTTGGTCATTTATTATTATAAGATCAAGCTGAAATAATTAGGAAGAACCACTGTAGACTAGGCTCAGGGAAGACATTATGATTTCTTAGGCATCTTAATTTTTTTTTTATTAATTTTACGGTAAAAATATTTAAAGCACAAATATGTCCCCGTTACGGGCAATAAAAGTCTAAGTTATTGGATTAAAGTTAAATTAAGTAAAATATCAGTATTATGAAGTTGCACTACTGTCTCGTGTTCGAGTCGTTCGGGTGGCGAGGAAACGGGGCCGGGCTGTCGACGGTACGAGGATTGCGGTGAACATCGCAGCCATATACTTTATCACTATCGTTCCTTGTGCGAGTTACTCGCTCCACTCACTTCACTTGCCCGGTGCGGACGCCGCGCAGTTTTTCTATCAGCTGATTGCTAATATTCATTAGATTAGACATATCAACGCCTTCGAGGATAAGATTATTTCGCTGTTTAAGATTGCCGCGGTTTGCCGCGTCTGTCTATTTACTTTTAGACTGTTAGGTTTGATGTAACATACGCATGCTGTGACGACTAAAAGCTATGTTTTTACGTGATGCAGAAATAGGTGTATCAATGATTTTTTTTAATCTTATATCATGCCAAGTAATATTCTTGATCTAATAGTAAAGATTACAGATGAGTTCGCTGCATATGACTTTTTTATATTTTAGTATGAACGCAAGGTTGCACTGTGAGTGAGTGTTCAGTGAGCGCACCAGGCGTTTAAGCCTCAGTGTTCAAGTAATTACTTTACTGACCATAACTTTAACTTAGACAATGTCAACACCAGTTAATTACCATCTTAAGAGCTGTAACAATTAGGTTTCGATTCTCTTGAATAAGCCTCGAGGATTCTCTTGGATAAGCCGCGTTGTACTATTTGAAAATGATATTTTATATGATTTGGCTGGGTTTAGAAAAAACCTAAGCATTAATATGTGACGACGGAAAGGCTGACATCTACATCAAAATAAATCTTGAAGGAAACTATAGCCAATTACTATATCTAATTAATAGATAAGTAGCTATAAACATAAGATTAATAATTAATTATGAATGCATTTTCCTGAAGTACCATCCATACTTGTTTAACAGCAATATAGTAATATTTATGGACTTTTAAAATAATTAATTATGTTACTAATACATTTAAAAGCGAATAAATAAATTGTTGGTAAATAACAGGCGCTGATAAAAAATTCGCGCATTTATAAAATATTCTCATTTGTAAAACGCGGCGGTGAGTTTTTAAAACTCAATATTTGTTGTTTGCATACAACGGAACATGAAGTTGCATTACCAACTATATTTTTAATTGATTTCGTCGAAATGTATTGTGGTACTGTCGAATTTACTACGGCCATTTTTGTGCATCATACACTGTAAAAAATATTTAATTCATATACTCTTATTTCTTGCATCTTACGGTCATGTCATAGATTAATTTTCCCAAAAATTGACGTTGTCCCAGGAATAAATTGTGGGTGGAATTTTTGGCTCCTCTGTCCACCAATTCTCGAAGGCGTGAGCTTATCTCGACCTTATCCTACAAGTCTAATTATACAATAATACCAAACAATACTTCTTGTGACAATTATAATGAGTAGAAACTCATTATGTACGTAGCAGTGTGTAGGTGCCGCCAGTAGATTTATGGAAGGCCCTCCTGTCAAACGCGTAGCACCCGACACTGCGAGCTTGAAGAAGAATAATAGCTGCAATTATAATTTATACGTAGATATATGCGTTAATAAATATTATATGAAGGAAACATATTTTAAAGAATAAGTAGTGTCAGGAGAATCTTTGTAAAATTCCCTCGAATTTTATGAATATTCAATTATTAATATATATACTTACGTACTTTGACACTGTATTACCGATTTCTTGTTGTGGATATCAGTACCAACTAGTGCCTGACCAATCCCACAATAATCAGCCTCGAAGCGGATAATAGTTGTTAATACTAAAATGATCTCGGTCCAGGGATTTAGCTGACTTTTAAGAGTGTGTATTGGTAGCCAATCATCACGCACTCTAACGGTGAAGGAAAACATCGTGAGGAAACCTGCATACCATACCGATTTATAAGAATTTCTATGGTATGTAAAGTCCGCCAACTCACACTAGGCTAGCGTGGTGGACTATATGGCCTAAGCACTCAATCGTACTCTCGATTGTAGAGGAGGCATGTGTCCTGCAGTGGGACGTGTATGGCCGATACAGATACAGTGTCATTTAAAGACTCGCGGAGGTTAAGGACTGATCAACTGTTTGGTTTCCATGATACTGATAGAAGTTGTGTTGGCGGGGTAGACTCTACAACACTAGTATGAGCTATAGTGGTACTATCTTACGAAATATTAAGTAGAAAATTCGTGAGCGCGTTTCGTTGAGTATACCTTTCTGTCTTCTTTCTTTCATATTAAAAGCCCCGAACAATGGTACGTCACTTACTTTAGTAGATGTTTGTCTCTATGATAACTTTCAGTTTCATCATCATCATCATCATCCATCAGCCAAAGGAAGTCCACTGCTGAACATAGGCCTCTCCCAATGATTTCCACAGTGACCTGTTGGAGGCAGCCTGCATCCAGCGACGTCCCGCGACCTTCACCAGGTCGTCTGACAAACTTTCAGTTTGCTGGTACTAAAAGAAAAAAACATCATAGCGAATCCCGTGTATCAATTTTTTACATTCCCCGGCACAATGGCGGAGGATCACCCGTTGTAAACTATAGTATATGTTATGAACAGTTTATATCACCGCTCTAACATTTCAAGTTTTGTGAAACAGCTCGTCGCGTCGCGTACTGCGCAGACCGCACAGATTGCTATCAACGTTCCACTCAACTTAATTGAAACCTTAGTAATACGTGTATAAAGTTTATTTTAAAACGTACGGTATCTATGAAACTAAATATCAAAGAAATTATATCCAGGCTAAGTTACTTTTGAACGAAAATACGTTATGTTTGTTAATTTGCAGCGTGTTCATGTGGGGATTTTATTGCATAAATGCCACATTTTGCAGACGCTCCTAGGAATGTGAATATGACATTCAATATGATATGTTTTGTTTTTGCGAAGACTTAACAAAACAAGGAATATTTTTATATCAGTGGATGAATACATTAATAATTCCTTTTTATTAAAACTGCCTCACAAAAGGCATGGCAACTATGTAAAAGTGCATCGAGACATGTTAAGCGAACGTTCTAAAAGGCAAAAAACAGTAAGATATGGTTATGATCACGTATCCAAACATGTAAACACGGCATTACGGATACCAGCCTTATTCAACGGGAGAGAAAAAAAGCACAATGAAAAAACAGTACTATATTTCGAGCTGCAATGAATATGCTATGTGCAACCCGGTCCGTTTCACTCGGTCAATTTAAGGGTGCATCCAGATTGTCGAACCTGTGTAATCCATACTCGCATTCCAGTCTAGACGGACAGACTTAGCCAATGTGGGGAAGGTGCGCGATCTTCAAATAACATGTATGGAAGTATATTGCTTTGAAGAGAGTTTCAAATGAGAATATTTTTACGACTAAACATCAAACCTATTTGTTCGTAGAAAGATAATTGAAAGTCTAGATGCTTCTAGATTCTTAATGTAATAGCTCTCTCAATAGCTAATGGGCTAGAAATTTGCACTTAAAAAAACGCTTCAAGCTACACATCAGGACAAATGTTTGTGTGATCGACAAATATTTGTTTGGTGACTCGGCGTAGTGTGTGAAAAATATTATATATTGATTCTGATATTCACGGCACAATACACGAGACTATCAACACAGCTGCTTTATTTTTCCTGTAGTAGAGCATTCTTCTACTCGTATACATATTCGCATTCTAACTAACTATGCGTTACACCCGGCTATTCCCAAACCTTAAGCTCGTATCAAATGACATCCGCACACAAACAGACGATGCTTGTTGATTTGCTAAACTGGCGTGAATATTCCTTTCATATAAAAAGACAATGGGCGGTCGGGAAGGGCTCGGCCGGCCCTCACAATACCTCCGACTGTACGGCTCGGGCAGGTAGAATAATTAATTGCCCCTTGCAGGCATGCGTCCGACTTGCGCTACAAGCAATTTTAAACGACCCTAGTAATTGTAATAACCCTTTGCTGTCGATTGTGACTGAGGGTTTGGGTCTGGTTTTTATCAGTCGCATGCGTTATTGGGGCAACTGTGATGCTAGTGGACCGTAAGCGGCGCGTTGTACACCCCTTTATTGCAAAGTTTTGTGTGATTTTATAGGCCCTGTCTTTCTCTCTTTAATTATAAGGAGCTCACAATTGAACTTGAAGGATTTGCATAGATTTTGACTATGTCAAGTAAAATACACTAGGCCGTGGTGGAATAATGCCTAACATGTCTTTATCGAGTAAGAAGTGTCTTTATCAAGGACGACCGCGCGTCAGTGAGAAATATATGTGAGTAACGAGAAATATAATATGAGTTGGTATATTTCTTTTTATAATAAATCGACAAAATGACAACAATGAATATGAAAAATGGTAACTTGTCGCGTTCTACTATTAATAAATATTTGCTTTTCTAATGGCGGCATGGGAAACACGTCACAGCGGCCCCGCATATGGGTCGCATTTCGGGTTCAGTCTTTTTATCCGGTTCTAGATAAATCTCTCCTCGTTGGATATATGATCTGAACTACTCTTCTGCAACTTTTTTTATTGCTATGATTGGCGAGACGAGCGTACAATTCGCCTGATGGTAAGCGATACGACCGCTCATGGCCAGTAGCAAAACTAAACAACAATATGAATTACAAATTAATGCTTGGCGTTTCGCTTCGCTCGCCATGCTGAGACATAAAGTGTTAAATCTCATGTCCAGTTACTCTGACTACAACGGCCTTCCTCCCGGAATACAACAGTGCATTTACACTGCTGTTTAGTGGGAGAAATAGACATTGCGGTGGTACCAACCCAAGTGACCTCACACATATGAGAGACTTCCCACCAGTCTGTGTTCGGTGTTATTTCAATCATTCTGTTGCGCCAGAACTAATGTTATGCATGTATGTATGTATATATGTATCAGCCCATATACGTTCTTCTGCTGGGCACGGGCCTATTCTACAATCGAGAGAATCGATTGAGAGTGGTTAGGCCATATAGTCTACCACGCTGTCCTTGTGCCTGCACCTAATATTACACTTAAATTATATAATATATACAGCTAAGTTACAGCGTTACAAGTACTTGATTAGCACTTTTCTCCCGTTTCAAGAATCTTAGGAACTAAATAATTAGCTTTGTTGGCGGCAAAACAGTTTTCAATCTGCCCCAGGGTGCCGACATAAAGATATTAACTTCAATAACATTTAACATTGTTATCGGAGTGTGAGGCGTGCGTACGTGTTTATCTTAATTTTATAAAACAAATTGACTTTTTAATAACACGTAATTGTTCTTAGTAACAAAATTGTGCAACATTGTTGTGGGACTACTTGAATATATTGCTCAGATATTCGTTCATTTTAAATTAAATTATAGTATAAGATCACGCCCGTACCCGTAACGGGTTGGGCAGAGGTGTCAATACAGCCACCTACTGTTCTCCGTGATTTCTTTCCCAATATATGCAATACCAGCCGTTTCATATTATCCTTCAGTTCTTCATAACGCCGGAGACGGGGGTGACTAAATTCCATATACTTTTGTCAGCCAGCGAACTACTGGACTTAAATAAGACTGAGTCCCAGGATGACGAGCGCAATGGAATGCCAAGTATTGCTTTGTCATTCATGGTGTTGTTTGGTTATGCTACTGTCCATGAGCGGTCGTATCGCTTACTATCAAGCGAATGGCATGCTCGTCTCGCCATTCATAGCAATAAAAAAAATGCTTCGTCCACTTTCATCAATCTCCTCATGCATTTACATTGGTTTAGGGCACGTCTAGCCAGGCTGTTGTTTAGGGGGTCACCAATTTGGCTGAGGAAGCTTTGATGAGATCGACCTGTACCTACTCTTCCATCCACACCCGCCTGCTGTATCAGTCTACTGATTTCAATGAGATAAAAACAAGAAGAAAAGGGTCGGATTTCAAATATATTATAAACGCAAATAAGTGCTGAAATGTCAGAATAGCGTAGGCGAGCAATAAGCTCTTTCAGTGGAATAATTTTACTACCGCCCTACATAGAAAAAAATGTAGGAAACTTTTCAACTGCCGTAACACTGCTAACTTTACGTAGGTACTTTAAATACTTTAATACAAATATGAAGGGTATATTGTTTACAACGTCCCATCTTCTATACTCGTCGGCGTATGGATTGTAAATCTTTACATATTAAGTTCGGTTCTTCGGTCGGTAAATTCACTTTTTCGAGGTTTTCGGTTTTGATAATATTTTATGAGATTTCAAATTGGGTTTTATGTACAGTATGGCATTAGGCTCATCTTCTATTTTGTCTTGACGTCAATAGTAGCGCCTCTACCTACCCCTTCGGAGATACAGGGGTGACCATATGTATTGATTACATTCGAACGTATAGTGGGGATGTATTATTATTTTTACTAGCACCGCCGCCCCGTTTGCCCGGATGCAATTAATGCCCGTTGCACCCCTATAGAGGGTGATTTTGGAATCGTCACACAGGAAATCTGTAAGTCGATAGTCGTCCGGTACACTGTCTCTTCTATCCTAAAATATTTAGGTGAAATAAAAGATTGAAATATTTTATATAAATAATTTTAATTAAATACAAGGCTGTGTAGGTTCCCATTTATTTTGTTATGTTTGGACAAACTGCACTCAACTGTTGGTAGTGTGTAGATATCTTGTCAACGCACACCTACTTAATTTTGCGCCCTGTAACGAGTGTTATTGGCATTTAGTTTATAAATAAATCCGGCGCGAAATGATATGGAGTTCGTGACATAACTTTTTTTTTCTCTTTGAGGAAACTGGAATGGATGGTTGTCTCGTTGGTTGTGTAACTAGAAAAATATCTCCGATTATAATACAGTTTAATATTGTAATTATTACGTAAGGTTGTATTAGCATAAATTTTATTCACAGCATGGGGTTTGGATAACGTGTTTTTATTATGCATTTAATCATCAGTTTTATGCATTTTGTCCTCAGACCGACAACACACTACGATTTAGGTCGGTCATTTTCCTTCAGGCGATCTGGTCGATTGTAGCTATTAAAATTTGTTGCAATAATGTTTATTTTATGATATTACGATGCATCACCAGAATTAATACATAAGGGAAATCACTCAATTATAGAAAGTTGCTGGTATTTCTAATCGAAAAATTTACATAAACAGGATTCTCGACTTTGCAATCAAACTCGACCTTTAGGTTAGCAGGTTGTGTATGGTGCTAACTGCTAGTGTATCAATAAAACGATTAATAAAGTAGGAAATATTTATAATTATACACAATATGGGCCATTAAAGTAATGACATTAAACAAAGATTTCTTGTTCAAGAATATTTGACAAAGTACGCGTGACTTAATATTTTAAATCTATTTATTACGATACTCGAAAATCCACTTCGTATTTAGGCTTACCTTTAAGTAACGTTTTATGATAAATTCCGGGCCTAAAGGTATTGGAATAATTTCAGGATTAAACAATGAAAATGTTTTAGGGACATTTTATTATTCGAGTTTGCCGCCATCCGAGGATCCGGAATGACAGAAACACTCGAAGGTTGCCAAGAGAAGTGATTTTATGTGGTTTTTAAATGTCTGTGTTGCGATGCCTTTATGCTCTGCTATTTTAGAATGTCTGTGTTGAAGTACCTTTATGTGTTTTCGCAATTTAAAAATCATGTTAGACGCTTATTTGTATAGGTTATGAACATTAATTTGATGTTCGTGGCCGTGTGTTTGGTGTTGGGACTATTTTCGATATTATTGATATTGGAAGACTGCCTCGGTAGCGTAGTGGTACTACTGTATGATTGCAAAGCTGAGGTCTCGGGTTCGAATCCCGGGTCGGGCAAAGTGATATAGGATTTTTCTATTCATTATCAGCCCGGAGTCAGGAATTTGTGCCCGATATGGCGATAGGCTCGCCCCCTATCACATCGTGGGACGGAATGTACAAGGCGAAACGTGGGTGTTCTGATAGCACCTCTGCCTACCCCTTCTGGGAAAAAGGCGTGTGTTTATGTATGTATGTATGGAAGGGTGCACAGGACAACGTTTTACAACAATCGTCAAGCCGCGTCGCCTACACATTGTATGTAGGATTACAATGTTGGTCTGAAGTGTCTCAATGCATCGAGCAGGATAAATCCTGATATTTCGTTCGTCTACCACAAAGAACTACCTGCTCACGTCCCTCCGGACAAGGGATTTATATTATGAAGATTTGTTGGTCCACAAGACCCAACATTGGGACCAACATTTGCAGGTGACGGAATCAATGTAGATAATTGATGTCGCAGAACTCTCTTCCGGTGACAAAATTGTTGTCAGAGTAGCTTTTATATCTCTTTCAATTATCGTCGTAACCAACCCAACTCATAAAATTTGATTTTGTTTACATTGGCACAAGATAGTTATGCACAAGCTTACTAGACTCACTCTAGCTAAACATGATAATGTTAAGTCGATCTCAAAAATGTGTAAGATAGTCTTATCTGCTTTACATAACTGGTACATAAACACAGATAAACAATCAGCTCGGTACATGGGTACATGAGCGATTTCTTTTAGAATTTGTTGAAGTATTTCGCACTGGGCTGCTGTCGATGACCGATAAACATAGGAAATGATACACTTGCAATGATACACCTAATTTAATCGAGTGCAATGGTATTTTAGTGGGACATCTTCGTGATTCTACGTTAGGGAGAGGTGTGATAAAATTATTCTGCCAATTTGAGAAAATTTCTGTGGTATATGAAGCACATTAGCACGAAATAGACAAGTGTAAAGGACAAAGACTTAAGGCATCTCAATCGTAGATGAGGCCCGTGTCCTGTAGCGGGAGATTACGGACTATTTTTCAAAATTATGGTTTGGGAAAGCAACTCCACTGACCATGTTGTAAGCTGTTGATTGTTTGTAGGAACCATTTATCAATAGTAGTTATTTGTCATGGTACAGCTCTTGATGATCTGTATCGGTCTGTTCAGATGTAAAATTGATAATATTGATACGACAAAGTTATTATTTGTGATTGAAATGCGCGATACTTCTGTGGACCACCAAGAGCGGTTTTACGCCTTGTCCAAGCATACTATTTTTTATACAAGAGCTCCGTCTAACGACCCAACAGGTCACCAGGTGATCAATGACGCCCATAAACACAACGGTGGTATAATACCACCTCCCTGCTATAAAGCAGGGAGGATAAATAATGGGAAGAGGAAAGTAGCTTTGGGGATCCATCATCTAACTCACCGAACGAAACGCGAAAGCTAAGCTATCGCTTCACCTCGATCTCCTGTGAGACACTGGTACCGCTCCGGACCAGCCTGCCCATTCATGCTGAGTGACTGACAATAGCGTGGCTCTACCACTTTGTAAAAACTATTGGGATGGGAGTATTCTGCACCACATTCTAAGGGACCTAGCATAGTAATCAAAACGATATGCATTTGAATGACGCGTGCCACAATATAGAGCATTACTAACAATGATTCACAACGTGACATCACGCTGCCAAGATTTCAAATAACATATTTGTTACAATTATAGATTGTCGTCTGACATGACACCACCGGTCTATGTGCGCTCAAATCATTTTTATGACTAATGATTGAGTGACATAATATTCTAGCAACTCATACTTATATTAGCCCTGGTCGTCCCACCCTTTATACGTTATTTTTTTAAGCCCTATCTGGCCGGTTCTTACTCCCGAATCTAGCTTTCAAACCATTTTTTAAACTGTTGGAAAGGGTTTTCATAAAGTAACTTCTAGCAGTGTAACGCCTATTATGGAGAAATTATCATTACACTACAGAAATCAACGGTTGGATAGAAGTTTCTCAAATATCCAAATATCCTTTAAAATTATCTCATTAGTACCCAGCCAGACTTAGCGAGGATCGTAACTACTAGTCTATAATAGTCTATGGTATCTACCTTGAACAAAACATTCTTTATTCAAATGTTATTTCCAATCCACAATAATCACCAACAGAAAGAACTTTAAAAACATTTACCCTTAATAAGTCCATTTGTAAAAAAGCTTTAACGCGCAAATGAACTATCAGTGAAGAATTCCCACAATATAACCGAGCCGAGGTCGCATTACTTTACTGTTGTTATCAACTTGTCCAACTTTTATTTCAAGTAAAGTTTTATAAAGAAAAACAAGGCAACATTCGGCGTTAGAACTCATTCATCATTTGGTAATGAAAAAAATTGTGACCGCGATAGAAACACCTGTTTGTAAACAGGAAATCAATACTTTTTTATGAGATCACAATTCATCTAATATTATGTAGTATATAAAGTGTGGTATGTGTTATTTATTTTAACTTCACTACTATTTTTGTATTATATCATTAATTTATTTGTTGAACTCTAAGTATCAAAATTTCGACGGAAATAAATAATAATTGTACTAACTACTAAGCATTATTTATCAGTATGAAATTAGGTAGTGGGAGGCATTTTGAAATTACTACTTACTAACTCTGTCAATTTGAAGCAATTTGGCCACGTTTGCCAGTACATCTGTGCCTTGAATAAGTTCTAATTTGACTCTCACCTTTTTAAATAAACAATTCCCTCAATCAAATGAACAAAACATCAATTTGGGTACTAACTGTCCTATTGAAACAGAGACTGTGTAAAAAAAACAGTCTCAACATAATTGTAGCAGTATTAGGTATTTAGGACATCAAATCTGTGTTCAATGACCTCGACGCGGCGCGCTCGCCAACCTTGCGACGTCATGTCGGCTGCGCGGAGTGCCCGACACGACGCCACGACGACACGTAAACTGTACGACTCACGGAATAATAATGAAATTGTGTTCTATTTTTAAAAATATGATTGATTAATTCTGGATTTATCCTTTTTAAATAAAATTAAAAAGGAATTTCGTTTGAAAGTAGTTTTTATCGATTTTTTTAACAAGTAAATGGTGAAAGTGTTTTTGTTATTATGAGGACATAGAATGTAAACGAAACCATCTGTTTAACAACATAGTTTTCGTCCCGATGGCACTAGATGGTGCTTGTGTGCAACATCTGTGCAATATACGAGTATTTCAAACATTTTGATTCAATGTATTCATGTGACTGCTGATATCTAAGGCATTAAATGCAATGCTTAAATTATATTAACACGCTTATTAAGCAACACAATTATTTATGTGTGATATAAAACCTTTTTACCATGTTTTAGAAACGATCTCTCTGCATCACATCTTGGTGGGGCACAATTATTAATTTCAGACCAGGGTGTTGTGGGATCAAAAAGTTAGTCTCCGTAATCCCTTGCGTGTATTTTTTAATTATTTACATGAATTTTAGCAAAACAAATTGTATCCTAAAGAGCCAGCTTGTACGCGTAATAAATATTAAATTCATTACAGAGATCCAGAGGCCGTCACGATTTTTTACCATTCTCGAATGTAACGCATCACGCACGAATTATGAGTATACAAACTTGGAATGCTAACTCTATCCATATAATTGTTTTATATTTGAAACATTGATTGGAAATTTTCTAGTATGTAATCTATTATATAAATTGCCAATCAGCGGTTATGAACCGTTTCTAAATATCTAAACTGGCAACACTTTAACTTGTAAGTTAAGATCGAAATTCTGGCATGTTTGGTTCTTTTGTAGAAATATTATTTATTACCATGCCTTGTTATTTATAGAAGGAATTTCGCAGATTCAAACGGCATTTCTGGTGTAGACATACAAACACAAACATCACGCCTTTATCCCAGAAGGGGTAGGCAGAGGTGCAACCAGGACACCCACGTTTTGCCTTGTGTGTTCCGTCTCACAATGTGATAGAGGGCGAGCCTATCGCCATATCGGGCAAAAATTCCTGACTCCGGGCTGATAATGAATAGATGTGTAGAGACGTACGTGTAATTATTTTTGTTAGGCATTTATAAACCTATAAATAATCTCCCAGCGATTCCCATTCTTTATGTGTTTTTGCATCAATTATGAATGATGTACAAGTCTAGTACGATTACAAAAATATTTTAGTTAGTGCTGACATTTCTGTCAAATAAAAAAATATTTGTAGAAAATACAATACGAACAAATTAAAAATGACAGTTGTATTAATAAAACTGTCCAATCGTGTCTCTTGTACGCAGCTCATAATGTTTTTGTTAAACAAGTTTCGTTGAAAAAGTCGGCAATATTTATGAAAAAAAATTGCCTCTATATTCATCATCTTTTTCAAGCATATGTATATTACCACCCGATATACAGGGTATATCAAGACTGCTACCGAAAACGAAGGCAGGTGGCAGTTTTAGTCACTCACAGTAGACACAATGCAACTAAATTTTTTTGTAATTTTTTTCCTATCTTCGTATTTGGGTGGTAAATACATACATTTTCTTAAAAAATAATGTACACCCTTTTATTTTAAAGATGCTATAGTGCGCAAGGTTTTCAATTATAATTTTAACAAAAAGTATGGATTTACCATCCAACCACAATGATATTTAAAACATTACAAAAAAAAAAGTCGCGTTTTTTTGCAAAATTTTTAGTTTCATCTTGTCTGTAGTCACTAAAACTGCCACCTGGCTTCGTTTTCGGTAGTATTATATACCCTGTATTTATATGATGTAACCTAACATAACCTTATTTTCAGGATCTCGATAGTTTAAGTCATTAAGCAATATCAATAGACAATATCCACCATCTTCTTTTCAGCATGTAATTTAACCTAAAATATCCAGTTTCCAGGATCTTGATACTCGTAGTAACATTAAGCTTCAGTAGAAAATGTTGAAGTGATCCATTACGAAGCCATTACAAGTGCAATAAATATGAATATTACGCGTTACACTTGCGCCGGCGAGGTTCTGGCGAAATACCGGTTCCCGTTGTGTGCCGAAGGTCACCCGGCAATGCTGACGTAGAGCGCAGATTCAGTGCACACATTGTATTATCCTCTTTTTGTAGGATTTGCAGGATATATTACAAAACTAGGATAGTTCCTGGTGGAGTTGAGGATAGGTTACGAATTATGAGCCAAATAATTAATGTTAAAGAAAATTATGATTTCATTCCTCATGTTTCTGTGGGTCCGCGGTAGCTGGAAATTATGCCAGTAATCTATTTGTTTGCTTTTTAAACCTACATGTCACAGATTAACCTATTCCCCTTTTGTGTGCTCTGGCTCCTGGACCAAATGTGCTTTACCAAAAAATAATGTATAAAAATATATCAACCAAACATTCCGAAAAGTTTTGCGCTCTTTTGTAAAAAAGGAAGATGTTATGGTAACAATTTGTATAAGTGAGGTTTAATTATTACCAAACGAATGCGATGACGACAATCTCATAACAGCGGTTCAGCACCTGCGAGACAATAAAAGGGAATATTTAGTACGCGCACTAGCTACATCTATTTTTTGTAGAACGAAGCGTAGTATAAAATGTTAAACTAATTACTGTAAGAAAGTCAGCTAAGAACTGCGAACGACATTGAGCGGAATGTGTTACCGAATCAGTACGTATAAGAAACTCGTGAAAGTGCCCAAACAGCCGACGCTCAGCTGATCACGTAATAGTACACCAAAATATCTAGACTTTGGAAAATTTCGCAACATCGCCATCTGCTAGCTTACACACTTCCAGACACACGCAGTAACACAAATAAAAACAATATTCAAACCATTATATACATAGTTTCAAAACACACTGTGGAGTTTTCATACAATAATAAAATTTTAATTTCATGCAAATATTTGTTAAAACAGTGTGTTCTTACGTATGTAAAAACCTCAGCGTACATTTTGTGTGATTTTTGTGTGATAATCGTAGTTTATTCACATCGAGAATAGTAAGTATGTCATTAGAATAGTAAGGTCGCAGATTTAGACGAGCCGTGCACATCAAGTGTGGTGCACGTGTCGCTCGATCGCTGATAAAAACTGTCGTAGCAACAAGCCAGAGGTACCGAGCGCCGAGCGGTGGCCGGTGAGCGAGCGTCGGCTTCTGGCGTGCCACAACAATCGGTAGCGACACATTGTCATATCAGGCACATGAGTGCGTTCACACGCGGCCCGCGGCGAGTGGCGACGCGCTCGGCGCTGCGTGCTGCTCTGCGCCTGCGACGCGGCGTGCGCGCGCGGGAAAGAGAGAGTGCGCTCACAGGTGTGCAGTGTGCGTGGAGGCAGCCGCCACCCGCCAGCCGCCAGCCGTGCCATCAGCTGTTCGCCGCTCGTGCCCGCTGCTCGGCCGAATGCCGCGTGCGTTGCGCCTCGCGACTTGCGGCCAGCCACTGAACCCAGTGTTCGTCGATAGCCGTCCGCGGACACACGCGCAATATATCATTTTGCCGAACGATTCTCGCCTTTCAATACGTCGGCATACTGCACTCTGTAGCGTGGCACTTGCTCAGCGCTTCGCCCTCGGATGTACCGGCGTGTGCATGTTTGTGTGGCGTCGTGTTGTCACTACTCACTGGCGGTGTCGCGTCACGCGGCGATCGCGAGCTCTTTGTCTAATTAGCAGGTAGGCGAATGCTTCGGCTAAGTTTTTTCCCGACCAGCAGTCGAGACGAAAGCGATCACACCCAGTATACACATCGACTCATTTCTTTCACAATCGCCTACACTAGTGCGACACCGACTTGAAGATGTGTACATTTAAAAAATAATAAATGCTTATTTTAGTTTGAATACGGGCCATAAAAACGCTATGAAAGCGGTTATTTAGAAACAAAGGTTGCGCTCAAATGCGGCGATAAAAAGGACCGAAACAGGTTTTCCGTGGAAAGGCATCTGGCACGCACTAATTGATATAGCATCTACTGACATTTGTAATTACGGCTGTTGAAATGGAGCTCTGGCAGATACAATTTCTATGTCCGACGTTATAACATCGTCGTTGGCGCGGAATTTATAAACGCTGATAAACAAACTGAGCGCTAGTGTTTATCGCTTTTATTTGTGTACGTATCACCTTCAGAGCGGCGTGGTGACTCGCGAGTACATCCTGAGGCCGCTAAACCTAATGTGACCTCATTTGGGATGTCTATTTACCTGCCTAATTAAACAAAACAAGTTTTATCGTTCCGTTATTGTAAGAGGTCGTTAAAAGTATATTAATCGGCGTGTAATTGACGGAGTGTAGTGTGCAAGGCTGGCGGAGTAAAAGAGAGCAAGCAAGGGACAAGTCGCGGGGAGGGGTCTGCGACGGCGTGACGTAACGGATCGCTATGCGATTGTTCCGAGGAATTACCATTAATTACACATGTGGTAAAATGTTTTTGAACTCGTTTCGTTTGCATTGTGCATATTGATTCTGAATTTATTTATTGATTTGTCGCTTGGTTACAGAATATAATATAATTCTAAAATTTTTGTTTAAAATTCGATTTCGTATGACAAAATATTTTTTCGATATATTAGAGCGGTATAACAAGGAATCATAGTTGGACGCACTATGACTAAAGTATCTCCCCTATCATATTATAGGTCATAAAATACTAGAGAAATTGGTTTCATTCACCTCTGTCTATTACTTCGATTATACGGGCGTAAGTTTGTCCAAATCAATAAATATTGTTAATTCTATAATATGAAATAAATAAACCGAGTTTTTATTTTAACACTTTCCAAGATTAATAATATTAATACAACATTAATAACTAGCGATATCATTGGTAAAATAATGATATTAAGAGTTAAGATATTGGACTTATGACAGACTTATACGTTGAAAGGCAGACTTATACGTTGAAAAGAGCAAGATGTTATGATAAATTAATCTTACTTGGAGGAGGCCCATGTCCAGCAGTGGACAATAAAAGGCTGATGATAATTATGTTTAATATTAGTAACACTCGGATGATTTCGATTCGGATATTTTAGTCGATAATAAATATATTATCGCTACATAGTATAAAACAAAGTCGCTTCCCGCTGTCTGTCTGTCCCTATGTATGCTTAGATCTTTAAAATTACGCAATGGATTTCGATGCGTATTTTTTAATAGATAGAGTGATTCAAGTGGAAGGTTTATATGTTTCTATACATATATTGGTTGTTCCAGTTTGTACGAAAAATAGCATGTATCTGGTATGGATTGGGATGTAAAAATATGCAGATATTTTTTGATTCCACTCCACCCCAGATAGGGTGATGAGTGGGAAAGGGGAAATAATGGGAAACCCCATACATCACTGGGTGCAGACCCAGGCGAAGCTGGAACGGGCCGTTAGTCCTATCACGTATGATATAATAATATCTTATATATTTATTTGTGTGGATATAAATATAAAAGTGGATACATTCCTTAAGACCGGCACTACACAGCACCTGCTTTACCACAGGTGTGTAGGGTCCTCTATTCACTGTTCTTTCGCTGATTTTGTTCTTTTTTTACTCTTTGCAATGAGTATCACACTCAAAATTCTGTTCTAGATTCCTAAGAGATTTATTTGCATTATGTTTCAATCGAAAAAAAAAATTTTAAAAATATTAAGAAAAATGGTAACTGGTCGCATTTTTTAAATCATTTGTAATATTGCAAATTAACTTAATTTAGATTTTTTTTTCCGAAAATTCAGTGGCGAATTCGATCATAAAATAAGAAAATTAAAAAATCTACGACAAAAACTAATTGTTTACATTACTACGTCGAATATTTTAAACTAACAACTAATGAAAGAGTAATTGAAGTCTAATAAAAACAGCTTCCCGCGGACAATTACTTTGCATACTGAAGCTGAGCGTGTAATGCGACTATGAATGATTGTTAACGCAATGTATTGAGAAACCGCATGCGATATGGAGAAAAACGCGTGGAACGATTCATTAGAACTCGAGTAATCCGATATCTTATAAATACACTCAACGGCCACATAATTAATACTGACCCCACACTAAGCTGCCCCAACTTTCGTTCTTTGTCGTATATCCTTCCCATGGTTGTCTGGCAGAAATCCTTTTGAACAATATGACCGCCAATTGTACTTTTTTTCCTGTTATGTAGTCCACTTTTATTATATTTGGTGTACAATAAAGTGTAAAGTAAATAAATAAATAAGTTCGAGTCTTGCGTCGTGGGTATCAGAAACTACGAGCGACTTTTACGTCTCATAAACACCCAAACTCGAAGCAATTACCTGTAAATCTCACACATTAGTTTAGGTACTGGAATCCAGACATGGTTCGGCGTCGGGCGATCACAGGGTAGGAATCGGGGCGCTTCTCGCCCTGGGGTATCCAGTGTCGCCCGAAATGTGCGCGACTGCCACCGAGGGGTTTTTAGTCAGTATGCTGGCGTAGGTTCTTGTTAGGGACCCGACTCGGCCACAATATCCGTGCCGGGTTGGTAGGCCAGCGACACTGACATACCCCTTTCGGCCTCCTCCGGGGTACCGAAAGGGGAGCTTAATAGCTTTTCCACTTGACACAAAAAAAAGTCTCGGTACTGGAATCGAACCCGCGGCCTCTCGTTTCACAGCCGGCGAACCCGATATATTTTACACACACCCAAAAGTCACAGACAGAAATAGAGTCCCGACTTCAAAGTAGAATACATGATACGTGCCGTGACTCGTCTTAGTATCAGAAATTACAAGAGACTCGGCCTCACAACGCGGCCCTAAGGTATCGGGTCCCATTCCCGGGTGGGCCAGTCAAATTCAAAACAAAT
Source organism: Theretra japonica (assembly GCA_033459515.1). Classification (NCBI taxonomy): domain Eukaryota; kingdom Metazoa; phylum Arthropoda; class Insecta; order Lepidoptera; family Sphingidae; genus Theretra; species Theretra japonica. Next base: position 9,928,884 of record CM065944.1, read on the forward strand.
TAGCTACATCACTGAGCAAACGAAATGCAACATCAAAATTGCCACTTTATATTTCGGTTTTACCACTCGAATGAAACAAAATGTAGTAAAGTATTGCATTTTAAAATTAATTACATTATCGTTTGAACATCAACAAAAACTACAAATTTCACAGAAAAATTCAACAGTGAACGCAATGTATGTCGCACAAAGTCAATTATTATATTTGGAAAAGCCGTATTTCTTGAAAATCTTTTATAGAAATATATATTAATACTCAAATACATTACGATGTCAAAGAATATTTTATTTTGGGACAGATGTTAAATACTTGTACCTGCATGTGAGCAAACACAATTTATATATTTTGTTATACTTATAAAAAATAAACAAGGAATAAGTATCGTTGGTCTAAGTCGGCTATCTACTTTGAGTGAGTTTTCTGGAATAAGCGTTCTCTATGGTAAAATGCTCACTCCTTATTACAATTTGAGGAATATGGATGCTCTGCAGTCTATGTTCTGACGCTGTACTGCCAATTTTAGACACAAGCATTAGCATGTATACACATAAAAAAGCGACAGGTTTTTTTGTTGCATTTTTTGAAATATCATCGTGTTTGGATGGTAAAACCTTAGATTTTTTCTAAAATTATAACTTAAACCCATGCGTACCATTGTGTATTTAAAAATAAAAAGATGGACATTATTATTTTAGGAAAGCGATTTATTTACTACCCAAATACGACGATTAATTAAAATTTACAACAAATAATTTGTCGCTTTTTTTTTGCGAAGTTTTTACTTGCATTGTGTCTGACATCACTAATACTACCTGGATTCGTTTTCGGTCGCAGTCTGGATATACCTTGTATGTATAAACTTTTAATAAACATCAGTCAACAATTACTTTCCAGTTACAAAATCTCCTTTTAAATAATCACAGCGGAATATATATGTACGTTTTTTGCAATTTGCAAAGTTGAATACACAGCGATTTGCATGCGAACACGTCGCTTGTCTGCGAAACATCGTCTAGACAGACCAGTAGTGACAGATGTCTAGAATCTAGATACATAGACTAGACGTGATAATCGCAGGTTTTTTATTAATCCAGCATTTCTGTTCACACTTTATGTTTTGTGGAATTGTGAGAGTCCTTAATGAGGTCAGGATAAGTAAGTGTTACGTTTTTTTTAGCTCGGTTGTGCACAATATTAATAAAACTCCTCCGGAGAGCCACCACTCGCCATAATACCGTTTTGGATGAGTCGTTCTTTATTGTAAAACTAAAATTGCCGTTGTACCTAGTCTGCAGTTTTTCTCTTCGTTATATAATAAAGGTGATAGGTACAGTTTATGTTACTATCAAGTAAATAGTTATGTAATTGAAGTGAATATTTTATTTTTTCATGCCGTGAAAAACAAAGGGCAATTAAGAAAAGAATCATCTAAATCAAGTAGGTAGTTAGTTTGACTGCCTTCGTGTCGCAGTTGGTTAGACGCTGCATCGGCTGTGAAACGAGAGGCCGCGGGTTTGATCCCCGCACTGACAATAATTTTTGTGAAATATTTCAAGTGCTGCCTCGGTGGCGTATGATTGCAAAGCGGTCTCGGGTTCGAATCCCGGGTCGGGCAAAGTGATATTGGATTTTTCTATTCATTATCAGCCCGGAGTCAGCAATTTGTGGCCGATATGGCGATAGGCTCGCTCCCTATCACATTGTGGGACGGAACATACAAGGTGAAATGTGGGTGCCCTAGTAGCACCTCTGCCAACCCTTCTGGGATAAAGGCGTGAGTTTATGTATGTATGTATTGTTTCAAGTCTAGGTGTTTGTGAGACCAAAGAGTCCAAATAGTCGCTCGTAGTTCCTGATACCCACGACACAAGACTTAATTCATCTTTATGTGGGGTCAGGAATATGTATGTGGCTGTTGGGTGTATTTAGTATTTGGTCAAGTTCAATAGGATAGAATGGTAAAGTCATAATACAGCAACCTTGGATTATAGTAGGAATATATCGGTGCGATTGATCATTCGGCGAGTTAGATTTCTAGAGACCCAATAGTTCTTTTTCCAGCAGCCCTTTTTCCTTTCGTTTTCCATTTATAGAGATCTAAGAATCTCAGTATTTTAATCTCCATTTACGATCAAGTGAACCGTTTGTCATTTGCTAGATCTGTTTTTAACCGACTTCATAAAAAGGAGGAGGTTCTCAAGTCGTCGGTATCATTTGTTAAATTATGTTCACCGTCTTCGGTGAACCGATACACCTGAACCGATTTTATCAAAATAGGGTATATTTCGAAAGGTGACGTCGTACAGACGAATTTTTTTAATAAAAATACAATGCGTCGATACTGTTTCAGTGGTAATGAGGACTGACAAGGCATTGAACCGGCGACCAACTAACACCCACTCACGAAATATGCTATGCTCGTACTAATCCTGATTTGAGAACCTGTGCGTGGAATTCCTAATATATTTTTCAATACGGGCATGCCAAAAGCGCGGGAAAAATAAGCGTTTCAAGGTCTAATATTGTAGCGATATTTTCCAAGTGAGAAAGAATATTAGCTAGGTAAATTCAAGGTTGAATCAAGTTATTATTGTTTGTAGGGAAGCGGGAAAATTGTCTCATAATTGTTTCACAAGTTACCGTTTTATTGTTATAATTGCGGTGATTAGAAACCTTTTTTGTTAACATAAAACAGGATTAATGTTGTCTGTTTTAGATTTGTTTTTTTAATACTAAGACGGTGTTGTAATCAGATCTATTTATATTCGTAGAAAGCCTAATGAGGTTAGGGTGTACTTGAACACTCTCACATATGTAGAAAGGCAGTAGCTTAACTTTACATGTTGGCCGGCGAATTCGTTCCGAATATGGTGTTAGACCTCCCAATTCCCTTTGGCGTCATACATAATAAATTAAATTTAAAAGCAATTTATTCATTAGCATTTATTTCTATGAAAAATATTGTTCGCTCGTCCGCTAGGGCGCCATGTACCATGCATATTCATGTTTATTTGCATTATTAACTGTTACAAGGTGTTGCGTTACACTTATGTTTATGCCGCAGTTGCCCTTTCAAGATATCGCGAATAAATCACCCCATTTAAATTAATACAATAAAGAATAATCTAAAGAAAAAAATATTTGAAATACATCTATAAATAAACAGGTCATTCACTGGTGGTGGGTCTCTAATATGTGAGTGACCGCGTGGGTAGGTTAATACCCACCCAATGTCTATTTCTCCCGTCAAACAGCAGTGTAAATGTTCTGTTGTGTTTCGGTTTAAAGGACATTGTAGCCAGAGTAACTACAGGACATAATGAGACTTAACATCTTATGTCTCAGGATGGCGAGCGCAGTGGAATGGCAAGCATTACTTTGTAATTGACAGTGTTGTTTGGTTTTGCTACTATCCATGAGCGGTCATATCGCTTACCATCAGGCGAATGGCAGGCTGGTCTGGCCATTCATCGCAATAAAAAAAATATCAATCTAACAGAGACTGTCCCGCCCACACCCGCCACTACAACTCCTGTAAGCCTGGATCGTGGCAAGCATTTTATTTACACCAACCACTGAAGCGCAGCGATTTCTTGCGGTGTCTATGTTGACTTTAATCTGAAACGAATTTAACCAAATAGAAAATGGTAAAATGAATTGATGTTAGAAATAATACGAGTAAAATATATAATATTAAATACATTTAGACCTGAATGAAAAGTAAGATATTGTAACTATGTTTTGATGACCCAGGATGGGTATGAAAAATTATGAAGAATTTCGATCCCACATACTCAGACGACAAACATATGTGTTGATTTAAATTTAAATTTGCAATAGCAGTACCATTGTCATTATCACCTTTTTTGTTGTTAATATACATATGTAAATTTGGCGATCTTACTTTGAACGCTCCTATAGCTCACGAAAACTGTGAAGAACTAATGTTATTTCCAATAAAGTATCTTTCAAAAAAATCTACGATAATGTTAATTATACTTTAATATTTACAGTTATAATATCTGATAAAAAATAAGCGATCCAATGTATTATGCTGTTGGTGTACCATTTTAAATAAATAAATACTAGTAACTAATGCATTTCGACTTGTCTATCGATAGTTAAATTCCTAGAACAGTACACATCCTCCTGCTTGTAACGTATAATTTTCCGGCTCGAAGGACCATGACGACACCCCACAATAGATTTAGATAGTTCACACAAATACACATTTTCCACAAATAAATATCGATGTGTTTTGTGTAACGTTAGTACGTTTCGGCGATTTCCATAACCAAATGTGTTTTCACCATGACATCCTAATAGCTCCTAATTGACAAAGGAAGATAACAATGAGCTGATTTTGAACTCTATTGTTTTGTTAATAAGATTCCGAGTGAATTGTAAGCCAATTACAGCCATTACACTTTGATATTCCAGATTCAATTTATACGTGTAGTAGATATGTTAAAAAAAGGCAATTTAACTACAAAGATTTCTCATTTTGTATCTTGCAAAAAAGTGTGTTTATCCAGCAATCGCTAGTAGCAGTTGTGAAGAAATTAAATACATACATAAATATCACGCCTTTATCCCAGAAGAGGTAGGCAGAAGTGCAACCGGGACACCCAGTAGGGGGGGAGTTAATTTCGACGCATTTGCTGGTTTGTGCGATACCAGTCCACGTTTCTTCAATCTTCTTCTAATTGTAGAGTCACTTACAGCCACCCTACTTACAACATGAAGCTACTACTGCAGTTGAAAATCGTTAAGGCGTCGATTTCGTAAAGAAGTTGTTACAATAAATCGATCATCTCGCTCAGGAGTGACCCGATTCCTGCCAGATCCTCAGTGAACAAACCAGTCTCCCGATAGCGTTTATAGACTCTATGAACAGACGACAGGCTTAGATGCAATCTTTCAGCCATAACACGTCGACTAAGTCCAGAATCCAGCAATGCCACCACTTTGGCGGCTTTCCGGGCGAAGTATCCATAAGTTTTAGAAAAAAAACTTTTTCAAACGTCCCAAAGTCACAGTAAATAAACAGTAGAACAAAAAGGTTTAAAATAAGCGCTAATTTTTGGTTTTCAAAGGTGAAATGCACTCTAACTCTAAATACACATTTGTCTCAAAACAGTCAATCATTTCATTTTAGGATAAACAAATTAAATTCTAATTTCTAATTTTCGCTTACCACTGTAATGGCCAAACTGCCGGAAACTCTTTTGTGTTAAATTAAGACAGAAACCATAAAAACGGAAGTGTTTCGATTTTTCTGATGAGAAGTATATATTCCACTATAGAGCACGAGGTTTCTTTACCATTGACAGAAAATCCGGTCTTATTCAATCACGCTATACTAGGGCAGGTTGCTAGTTCTAATTGTATCCAATATGATGTTTCTTTTTGTAAATCAGAAGTGTGAAATGAAGTTTTACCCTTGAGCGGTGGTCTGGCGGTAATTGGCAGCGCCCACCGCTGTCATAGGCGTATACACTTGTAGGTCAAGGACATCCAATACTGCTGAATTGTGATTGGTATACCGTTACATTATTATATTTATAATTAAATTTCTACGGTATGTTAGTCCGCCAACCCGCACTAGGCCAGGGTGGTGGACTATATGGCCTAACCACTCTCAATTGATTCTCTCGATTGTAGAGTAGGCCAGTGCCCAGCAGTGGGATGTATATGGGCTGATACAATACAACTAAAACTTACCTTTATGGCTCATTGATATAATATGGAAATCCGGGTATTTCTTCCAATACCAGGTTAAGTAATATAAAATGTTTTTCCGAAGTTAACAAAAGGCAGGGGACCAGACGTAGTATTGTAAGTCACCCCTTCCGTAGAGGTTATCGAAATAAAGTATCACCGATCCCCTATAAATACAGCATAAAGCACGGGGTTAAATTCTATAATATTTAATATATAGCTTCCCCTTAGTTATAAAGATAAAGGACAAAGGTTTTACTGTCTGAGTGTCCTTAAAACCAGATACCAACGACACAAGGCAAATATCCTACTTTATAAAGATGTTATAAAGACGTATCTTCTGTCTATATCAGAAGCCACAATAAACTCTTAGGTTCCACGATACCCAGACCTGTAACAACTACATATTGATCCCTTAAATATTTGTCTCGGATCTCCCAGTCTAGTTTCACAGTCGATTTCTCGCCCGTTGCGACGCGAAGTTGTTCCACACGTGTTCTGTCCATCGCAGTATCTTTGTACATATGTATATAGAGTAGTAGTCACATAACTAATAAACAAGAATACGATCTCTGCCAACCAATTAAAATACTTTATAATGAATTAATGGGTATATGGACGTGTAAGTGGAATATATTGGAAGTGGTAGAGCCACGCTGTTGTCAGTCATGGTTCATCATGAATGGGCAGGCTCATCCGGGGCGATACCACTGTCTCACAGGAAATCGACGTGAAGCGACAGCGATGATGATGACACTTTGAGTCTTAGTTTTTGTGAAATATAAAAGTCTTTTTTAGTTTCTGATATCTTTTAGCAATGGGTGGTAATGGGCGAACACAGTATAGTTTGGTGCACCTGCACTTCTAAGAATTCTTGTACTGTACTGTATCAGCCCAGATATGTCCCACTGCAGGACACGAGTCTCTTCCACGATCGAAAGTAGGATTGAGAGGGTTTAGGCTTTAGGCTATACAGTCTACCACATTGGCCTAGTGCGGGTTGGCGGACTTTACATACCATAGAAATTCTTGCAAATCGCTATGGTATGCAGGTTTCCTCACGATGTTTTCCTTTGCCATTATAGTGTGTGTATATTGACTATCAATACACACATGACTCCGAAAAGTCAGAGATGTTCTCTGGGATTTAAACCCGCGACCACCGTGAACATAGCAGCCGCGTCTGGTCCGTTGATACCACGCACTTTGAGTTTTTGACGCAAGACAGCAATTCGTAGTTTCAATCCCTATTTCTATTGTATTATGTCTACACCACGTGTATGTATGTTTCAATTAAATTATATAGTATATAGAGTATATTTATTGAGTATTGCAACGCAAACCCTGCGCGTGGGCGTGTCGTATTCTACGCCCGAATTAACAGTCCACCTGGAAAGCTACATCTCGAATATTTTACAACGAGTACATCGGTATTCCAATATCAATTCCTTTTATAAATCCAATACCAGTATCCAGTGAAGTAGATTTTTTCTCGACAATAATTGGTTGGAAAAGTATTTTCAAGAGAGGTATTTTATTTTTTAATACCTAAGCATATTTTGCTAAAGGTATTGAGAATGTAATAACAAAGTAAAGTAATAATCTACATTATATCTTTGTTTCGATTTTGACAGCCTCCGTGGTGTAGTTGGTTCGATCCCCGCACTAAGACAAATGTTTGTGAGGCCTACAGGTATTTGTTTCGGGTCTAGGTATTTATGAGACCGAAAAGTCTCGCGTACTTTCTGATACAAGCCTTAATTGATTTTAACGTGGGGTCAGGACTATCTACATGTAACTGTTGGATGTATTGTATTATTGGCATTCAAGCCAACTAGACATTGTTGATGCATTGTCGGCCTTTAAAATCACAGGGCAAAGAGGAGGCAAGGGAAACCTCACTCCTTAATGATTGTTGAGCCTCGGTCAATTTCTCTAAGCACTAATTCTGTTTAAATACATATAATATCGGGTTTGTCTTCCGTCTCTTCGCTTGATCTTCAGCGTCCTCAAATGTAAGACCATGGGCTCTTATGTATGATCCATGACGTCATCACGTTGGTGTTTTTTTATCAGAACTCGACGCCTTGACCTCACTACATAGAACCCCAACCTTACGCTGTCAAGGTACTCTTGCGGTTTTCTTGCGACGTGACTGAGAGACATACATTAGATTTAGAACATTCTAGAAAAAAACAGCTCGGTACGAGGATAGGACGCGTTTAACTTGAGATATACTTATGTCGACCTACGTGACACCTTCTTCCTATAGCCCTAGGTCCTAGGTTCTGAAGAAGTACGGAAATTATCAGGCCGGCATAAGTCTGTCGAATGGCGAGATATTATCTTTGTTGCTTCTCGGTGCTCTCTCTCAACGACACTGCATTTATAATCAGTGGTAGAGCCACGCTGTTGTCTGTCAGGACTCAGCAATTGGGCAGGCTCTTCTGGAGCGGTACCTTAGTCTCACAGGAACGCGTTTCGTTCGGTGAGTGAGATTGCCGGATGCCCAATACCCCTTTTCTCTTCCCATCCTTTATCCTTCCCGCTCCTCTCCCAATTGGCCGGCACCACATCCATGATCCTGCGTTGAGGATGTTCATGGGCGGCAGTGATCACTTATCATCAGGTGTCCTGTTTGCTCGATTGCTGGACCTATGCTATAAAAAATATCAGTCGTAGTGTTATCACTACAGGTGCTCAAATCGCCAAGTCATTAAAAACCAATCCCGTATATTCACGTCCTATAATTTCTACATGCGTTAGAGCTCTACAACTAAAACATATAAGCTTAGATTCAAAACATCCTTATCATAAGGAAGTTGTTCAAACTTGCACCACATAGCGTGGCCTTACCTTGTGCGTAACATATTACACTTAACATTTAGTTATGCTAAGCAATGAATATTATTACAATCTGATATGTTTGAGGATAAAAACGAAAATAACAAGCTCCTATCTCACCTAAACGTTCTCAAGAGCTACAGGCTATTTGGACTTGTTTGGAGGTTCGTAACAAGGTACCAATAAGTTTTTGTCGTGTTAATAGGAGTAAAGAAAATAAATATAATTAATGAAGTCGCAAATTTACATTTTTAACACAAAAAATAAGCCATCGGAGATATTAATGTTAGGTCCGTATTATCGCGGTCAACTGACAAGACTATAGTATCTGAATAGCTGTGCAAATGTTTAATACATTTTATATTCCCAATAAAACATAATCCTCAAGAGATCGTCTAGTTATCCGTAGAACCTAGTTTGTAGGTTACATAAATATATTCAAATAGAGTATTAGAAAAAAAATAATGTAGTACCTTTATTTATTTCTATTCCCTGAATTACTTTTAAAATCCCACATTTCTTTGTATTTTCAAGAGAACATACAATTTAATAAAATAGAACCGATAGTGATCTACATAACGCACGTGGGAGAGCGACGTCGCTTGCGTGTGTCGCGTCACGCGCGCACTCGTATCCCGCGCTCACAGAACTCCGCGGCGTATTGCGGCGTATCGCTGCGTACTGTAGCGTATCGCTGCGTACCGCGGCGTACAGCGCATTTACTATAACTTAGCGTGCGATGAAATTAGGAACTACAAATAAAAAGTATCTGTTAAAGCATTGTTTTACATATAAGCGCATATTAGAAACAACGAGTACTGATACTCGTAATGTAATGGTAAATGTGAAGAAAAGAAAAACTATTTTTATTACTTTGACAACAGCAGTTTGGGAGAAGAAGATCATAGACAATCTATACTGTAGCGTATCGCTAGGTACTGCGGTCTATCGTTGCGTACTGTAGCATATCGCGTATCGCTGTCTCACCAGCGTTTCAAGTCAGTCGTCATGCGTTCGACTTGTCTCAGCACCATATTTGTGTTTTATGGCATCGCGTTAGTTTATAATTTGTTCCACATTTTATGCCTTAATAACTGATACGTCGGGAACGGACCGTGCATAATTACTTTAACGGTGCACAATTAAATAGTTTGAATGTAACATATTTTTCATGTTTATTGACCAATTCGTGGTCCGTGAAATGTATACGATAATCAAGATTTTGAGTCATGGTAAAAGGAATTCTGTAAGAGATAGTTGCATGTTTTATAAAGTTTTTTAGTTCCACGTTATCCTATAACATTCCCAGATGATCATCATTGGCAATTAACATCTCCGTGAGATGATTCAATAACGACTGTTGATGTTAGGATTAGGAAGTACATCTACGCTGGTGACTAATTAGAACGATTTTTGCGTGGCACAAGTTTTAGTTATAGATAATTTCAGGGCTCTTTTTAGCTCAGCACTGGGCTTGAATTAAAAGTAATAGCATGTTTGGTAAAACTATGTGACGTCGTAAACGTTATCACACGCATTGAATAACCAGAAGATTTCGTAACATAATGAGTGTTACGTCACGTATTTTCACATTACAATCAAATGGGTTTTTGCATCAATTATTTTAAATTGTTCGTTATAAGCCTTGTATAACTATACACTTTTTATATCTTGAGACGTTATCTTACATTTCTTAGTTTTTACATAGACGAGAATGTTGTATAATAGCCGTAATAGAATCTCACGTATTTGTTAATATGAACTTACATACATACATAAACACACGCCTTTTTCCCAGAAGGGGTAGGCAGAGTTACTACCAGAACACCCACGTTTCGCCTTGTATATTCCGTCCTACGATGTGATAGGGGGCGAGCCTATCGCCATATCGGGCACAAATTCCTGACTCCGGGCTGATAATGAATAGAAAAATCCAATATCACTTTGCCCGATCCAGGATTCGAACCCGAGACCTCAGCTTTGCAATCGTACCGTAGCACCACTACGCCACCGAGGCAGTCATTATAGTCATAGTTAATATGAACTTGTATTTATTTTTTTCGGAAATTGAAGTTAATTGTAATTGCAGATAACAATTTTACAGTCATGTATAATAAGATAATCAGTCGTTGGGTCTTCTAATTTTGCGACTGACTGCTTAAATATTAACTAAGTAAGTCAACCACGTTGTTAATATACATACATTAACTCCCGCCTTTTTCCCAAAAGGGGTAAGCAGAGGCGCTATCATGACACACACATTTCGCCTTGTATGTTCCGTCCCACGATGTGATAGAGGGTGAGCCTATCGCCATATCGGGCGCAAATTCCTGACTCCGTGCTGATAATTAATTAAAAAATCTATTATCACTTCCGGGGTTCGAACCCGAGACCTCAGCTTTTGAATCGTATCTAGTACAGCTAACACCAAGCCAAAACCAGAAACTAATGAAATCGTTGATGGACAGTTTACGTACTGTAAAAGGAGTATTGCATTAAGTATGTTTGCATGCATTCAATTATGCATAGTATGCAAAGAATATGGCAACTTAATTCCTATTGAAAGTAAATAACTTATTAAAATAATTTGTCATTTCTAATAACATAATCATAGTAATTTTTATTCTGTATTCTCTACAGGCCTACTAGGCCTCCTCTACAATCGAGAGTACGATTGAGAGGGGTTAGCCGTATAGTCTACCACGCTGGCCTAGAGCGGGTTGGCGGACTTTACATAACGTGGAAATTCTTTAAAATCGCTACGGTATGCAGTTTTCCTCACGATGTTTTCCTTCACCTTTGTAGTGTGTAGTAATTGACTATCAATACTGTATTGCGGCTACATTGTTAAATAACTAGCCAGGTTCTTTAAAATGAAATGAAATGAAATTCGTTTATTGGTCATGTAGGCAATTAAATACAATGCAATTCAATACATAGTACTTAATCACTATTTACAATTCATATTAATATTAATTTATTGCTTTACGATAGTCTTCTTCTTTATTATTTATGATTTTTAATGTTTAATAATTTTTTATTCATAAGAAAAAATGTTATACAAGGAAATACATTGATAGTATTATTTACTTAGTAACTGCAGCAGTTTGTTCCAAGTCCAGGAAATACATTATAATAATCATTCTAAATGCACTACATATTAGGGTTGTCACTAGACTCATTTATAACGGTTAAAGTAAGATGTCTGATGTCAAACCGCTCGTAAGATTATGAGCTAAATTATCCTATAACACGGATTAACATAATGCACGTCCCTGAATAAAAGTTAGTGTGGAATAAAGACAGAAGAAGTTGTTGTATTAAGATTGCTGCAATATTAATTGACAGCCTTTGTAGTGCAAATGCTAACCCGCACTAGGACAGTATGGTGGACTGTATGGCCTAAACACTCGCAATCGTACTCTCGATTGTAGAGGTGGCCCGTGCCCTGCAGTGGGTCGTATATGGGCTGATGCAGAAAAGTAGAGACTGAGGTTTTGATGCTCACACCGACACATTATTGAGTTATATACAAATACTTGGTTCGAGCCTGAGTTTTGCAGCACCAAAAAGTCTCGCTTCGTTTCTTATACCCACAGCACTCGACTTGTACTTCAATGTTGAAGTAAGACAATGCATAGAACTGTAGGGGTGTATTTATTATTAAACCTTACCCGAAAGCAGGTAAATTTTGCCAGAATAAATGGTTTCTTTACCGGTTTCTATTGAGAAATTTTTAATCACTAACTTAGTTTCATTCGATCCGTTAATCTTCCAACAACGTCCTGTAAAAGGTCTATACTAAAATATATAACAGTATTATCAAATATGTGTATGGCAATTTAATTCTGATCGTATGTTTAATATGACCGCACTCCGCAGTATACCCATGAATAACTACAAAACATTACTTCATCACCGAAGTTAAACGAGCGGTTAAGGAGTTCCAGCCAAAATAAAAATTGGGAACACCTAGCTCAAGGGCACGTCTGGCTCGTTGCTGGGGAGAGTATTGCGAGCACTCCGATATACATCTCATGCAATGTACATGATTTACAAAGAAACAATATTTATAACCATTTTTGGATTATCTGATGTGAAATTGGGTTGAGAATGTGAGAATTAAGGTGAACTATTCGTGTATAAGGTAAAAAGGATGCATCAAGATATTGATAATGTATGAAAGTGCTAAAATCTGAATTAAAAAGTAAAGGGATGACGCTGAAGCCTGATAACAAGTGCAGTAAGGTCCAAGTGGAATTTCCATTGATGACAATAATTACGACTGTCTCTTACCAGTCGAGACAATAATGTCGGCCTTTTTAATACCGAGTATACACTGAATGATGGGTAAATATTAAAATAGTAAATATTATATTTTGTGCATCTGTAAACGTGGTATAAAACATGAAGTTGTTTTAAGGTAGATCTCTTTTTTACAAAGAGTCTGTTTTCGTGATTGTTCTTGGTGCAGAGACTAACAATGGGGCGATTCCTTTTTTGCGAGCTGTAATAAAAGGATGAGACAGTTTGTGTTACGTCTGTGCAGGTAACTCGGTGTTTCATCTTGATAATTGTTAGAAATACCTACAAATATAGTATGTAAAACTATTGTGTTTTAAATGTTTAATCGGGAATATTTGTATTCAAATTATAATGAAGTTTGCTGTACTGTATCATCGCATAATAGCCCACTGTTCAGCATGGGACACCTCACACCCGTGAGTTCGATTGAGAAGGCTTAGGCTTTAGTCAACCACGTTGGCCTAGTGGCTAGTGCAGGTTGGTGGACTTAACATACTATCAACGTTGATAGAAATATCGTGAGGAAACCTGTATACCATAGCGATTTGTATAAATTTCTATGGTATGTAAAAGTCCGCCAATTTTAATACTAATCAATGAAAAAACATCGGTAGTATCTAGGTGTGGATCTGCATTCCCCTCAAGACGCGTCTTTATCCCCGACGTGTCAAGAATGTGTTCTGATTACTTCACTGATCATTTAGAATAACAAGCCGCTAATTAGGAGATCTCTTAACATACGCTGATTGCACGAATATGGCGCGCATGCAAATCAGTGATCTAAAGTACGCAGCTGCTCTCGATTTTGAGGTTGAAAAAGTTATTTAAATAAAAATGTAGATAATGTCGCAGGAACGGTTTTATTAATGACAGTACATGAATTATAAAATTCTAATTTATAGCCAGTGGACTTCTTAAGCTTGCAGTGGCCATCCTGCGTGTGAAGATGATGTTAATATTGGTGTTTTTAATTAAAAACTAAGGTAGACTCACACTAGACTGTCTGGAAGAGTGACTTGTCTGGGAGAGATCGCTCTTAGCGATAAGACCGCCGATTTTTAGCATTTTAAGTCTTAGTTTATGAATAACTTATGTTACTGTATCAGGTGCTAAATAAAGAGTTTTTATTATTATTATTATTATTAGACAAAAAAAAGACTCACAAAAAAGACTAGAAATAGCTTTGCATATTATATTTGTCATATTGCGTACGCCCAATAGGATTATCAGAGAACCGAAAATCGTTATCCATTTCTACTTCTAATCCAACGCCCAAGACTAATAAGGCGTTATATATACGGCCTTATTCATAGACAATTTTAAAACCTATTTTAGTTATCAGATATTTTGTCTTCTTCGCTCAAACTGAATACAAAAGTCATTCGAAAGGGACAAAACATTTGATAACTTAAATAGGTTTTGAATCTGTCTATGAATAAGGCCAGTGGCGAATATTTCAAGTGGCAGAGATAATTTATACTTATATTCGTCGTAGGATATTAATATCCGCCCGTGTACAATAGTGGAAAATCCGCCATAGTGATTAACGCAAGTGTGTCGCGTTTCGGGTTCAACGTATCCGGTTTCGAATGGACTTCATAATTGTCCCGATTGGCGAGAAGTAACCATCCCACACTAATTAACAGCCTATCTAGAAGGTCTCTCATATGTGAGAGGCCGTCTGGGTAGGTACCACGGCAATGTCTCTCTCCCCTCAAACAGCAGTGAAGATGCACTGCTGTGTTTCCGTTTGAAGGGCATTGTAGCCAGAGTAACTACTGGACATAATGAGACTTCTGATTTATCATCTTATGGCCCCGAAAAGCAAGCGCATTGCTTTGTAATTAATGGTGTTGTTTGGTTTTGCTACTATAAGCGGCGGTATCGCTTACCATCAGGCGAATGGTATGCTCGGCTCGCCATTCATAGCAATAAAAAAGCCTGCACAGTAGTCACTTTGTAATTTTTGTAGATTTAGGAAAAATGAGAGCAGATTCCTCGTTGGTATTTGGGTAAGAATAGGTCTTTGGACTGATCTCAAAACATTTCTTAGTCCACAAACGACTCACTTGAACTATAAAAATACTAAAGATTACAAAGTGGAGGTTTTATAATTGCCTAATAAGTAGACAAATCACGTTTCATTCAAAGTTGATTGCGTTTGTTGACAATCACCGAGTCTTGTGACGACACGAAATGAAACTATTTCTATACCGGCTCGCACCATTGCGGTATCATCGCATTTCGCCCGTCCATTGCTGTTTGAAACGCATCGCTGTGTTGTGAAGTTCCTTTTGAAAGTGCAATGGAGGTTATGCATTTCTGTCGACACGGGAACCGCGACCTTGTTAGTTCGTGGGGCAATCACGAAAAAACTTTTTGTTTTTATGAATCGTTGTCGAGTCCTAGAATGTGGCTGGGGCTATTCGATGTTTTAATAGTTTAACGGTATGCGTTTTTGTTGTGCCGAATTGACACAGACGTATCGTGACAGAGTCAACAATACTCGAAAGGTTTTGCTCGACGCGTTACTTTTAACCTAAATACAGTCGTAAAATATATTCAAAGGGAATTACTTAATAAAATAAAATTAAATCTTTATTTGAGTCAAATTGAAATGATGCGGTGTGAAATGAAGCGTATTTTAATGTTCCAATAGATGTCGCTGTGCTGCGCTTAGCACATTCGTTTTCTTTTTCAATTATTGCACCTAGTTTATTTTAATTTTTTGATTCGTCGCCGTTATTGACAATTTCAAACACGCGTAGACTAATGTTACATATAAATTCAAATAAAATTAAAACTTGAGTTAATTTGTATATCAATTGTTTCGCTTAATATTGTTATCTGCGGTTCCATATGATCAAAGTTTTTTTTGTCATAATTGCGACAAATAAACGTCATTTATTTGCAAAATATCTTCACCGCGGAATAAATACTGAATAACATTTAGAGAGCAGACTTTCCCGTAATAAAGCATTGCAAGTATTCTTTATTCTTTTATTTTGTCTAGATCGCTATAAGGGCTCATTCACCTTCTAATTGACATTGTAAGTTGTCTGACCCTAACCACCTTCCATCGATTTAAACCAAATAAAACCTATAATGTTTCACCTTTTTAGAGTTCTTGTTGTAAAATTTGAATTTGGAAAGGTCCTTCACCATTTTATGCCAGACATCGGACATCGAGCATTACTTTGCATTTGGGCGAAAGTGGGAGAACAACAAGATGTATGAGCAATCACTAACAATTTAATTTCATCTAGCTGTTGCAATAATTGACAATTGCTCAATTCGTTTTCTTCATTTTATGGTTGCATATTTTTTATGAACACTTCGTTCTAAAATAGTAATAAAAAAAAACAATTGTGATATAATAATGATTTATTTATTTTTATTTTAAATTTATGTCGTGGTTAAAGAGTGCGTACCGAAGTAACATATGTATATAATGTGAGCGAAGGTCAATGTACTGCAATCTGCACGTACAATAAAACAGTACAAAAGGCCAAGTCTATACGTGGAAAATATATTTTAAATGTATTAACATTTTACAATAATACGATTATGGCTACATCAAGATTATGTGATAATTGATATGACAATCCAGTTTTAAATCCGGCTTAATTTGAATAAGAAAAAAAAATATTTTAAAAGAAAAAAAATTGAATGAATTTCAAATATGGAACTAAATAAAATATTCTACTGTTACATTGAAATTTTCCCCGACACGGGAAGACCCCATTCCCCCGCGTGGCACGGAACCAGTATAGGGGTCACGCATTCCTTATTATTAACGTGAGTAAATAGTTTAACAAAATCAATACAACATAATATCGTGTAGCAAACATTCATGTAAATATTTTACAGAATGTAACCATTTTTAAGGCATTATAAATGAGCAAAGCGCAATTTCCTAGTAAGTGGTTGCCATGCCTACAAACACCCACAGTACTTAAAGATCTTGGATGAACAATGAGAGGAAAATCGATAAATATGTAAGTATTGTTAGGCATCTTAATGAAAATTAAAGGGAAAAACACTTATAAAACTATTGTAAACTGTAAATTTAATTCTTAATAAAATACATTGTTTGTACTTTTTTAAGCACATAAATAAATCTTTGCAAGAATGATGGGCCAAACTAAGTATGTCAAAATCGGGTAAAGTGACGTCCCTGCCTACTCCTATAGGATTAAGGCGCAATAATATGTAATAGAACATTGGATCAATAGCAGTACACGTAACAGCGGATCTTGACGCTAAACGAACCAAATATCTCATAAATATTCATTCGTTCCGTATCAATTAATGGATCGAGTTGCATTGCAGTTCTTTTAGTGCAATGAAACCGTCAATGCGCCCAAAAGTATGGCGTTGATGAATAAAACTTGTGTTGTGTGGAACTGACCGAATGATAACAGATCTCGCGGTATCTGTGTTTCACCCCAAATTGTGTTGGTTTGTTTTGAAGTCTGTTTCAATCTCACTAATCTGTTTTAAGGTTGTTTGTTTAGAAAATATTTTAGTGCAAGTTTAAAAAGAAGATATTTTATATATTATTCGACTAGTTCGACAAATCTGACAATTATTTATGTGAAACGAAGTGATTTCTCTATTCATGTATAAACTAATTCACTAAACTTCACTAAAAATCAAGAAACGAGAAGCAGTCAGTTTTATTCATTTTAAAGTAGCAACAAATTCCTGGCAACTAAATAAAAAAGATTATGTAAATAAACAAATTTCAAATAGATTTAACAAAATTCGCGAATCTTCGAAACGATTATTTGTTTTTAATTAACCTAATCAAATATTTGAATTTGGAATCGATAGCGGCGTATTTTGACACAGCGAGTAGGAAGCGCGGCGAGCTGGCGCGACCTCAGTGACGTCACGTTGGAGGCCGCGCCGTTCTCTCTGCCGTCAGTCACGGCTGCACAAAATAAGGAAGGGGTACACACTACAGAAGGCGTTCTACATACCGCCATATGTTTAACGCATATACCACGTGGCTTGTGTTTTCATATGAAACTAAATATTTTTCCGTAAATAAAGACATTTGATGTTGGCACAGATGCTTTGTGCAAATGCCGAAATTTAAAAAACGTGTTTATAGATAAAAGTTGCGTATGTGTTCAATTTGTAAGTGCAGTTTATCTTTGAATTAAATATAAATATAGGTATCATGTGTGAATGCATCGATATATTATTTACTTTGCTCTGTTCATTTATTCATCTATTTGTTTGAATATGTCGCACATCATTTGTGGTATTCTATGTTCCCTAGAGAGTCGAAATACCGCGCTGCAGCTATGAAGCCTATGTAATTTAACAATCCTAGCCAAATAACACAGAGTTACCTAAAATCTATTTATATTCATAACAGCGACAAAAAACTGCGGCTTAGTATTTGTACTTCTTCCCCAACTACTCACACACACATACACTTACTCACACACACACTTTATATGCATGTCCTATATGTATTTAGTTATTTTTTGAGTGCTGGCTTACATAAATATTTTTTGCACAATTTTTTTTCAGCGATCCTACAAAAATCTAATTTCGGATGAATAACCTACACAAAGCAGCTAACCAGACAAATATTTCCAACTTACAAAATTATCGGCGGTATTACGAGTACACGAACTAAAAAATTAAGCAATTTAAATCTCAATTTGCAATGCAGGCCTTCTGTAGGCATGTAGGTAAGGGCATGCGAGGGCAGGCGAGAGGCATCCCTACGTGGTGCCAACCTAACTATATTGCTCATTATTTATTTATCGAATTTGCCTTTGCTTCGGCGCTGCTCCACTTTTTGGTTATTGTGAGGGCTGTCACTGATAAAATGCTGGCCGTGAAAGACTTGTTACTGGCTGGTATAAATATATTAGGCAATTTGTGAAAAAAGATTAGCATTAGATTTATAATTTTTTAATTATTTATTTAAAAACAAAACAACACGGTCTTACGTTAAATAAATGACAACAAAATATTGAATCAAGTGTTACGAATTGGTTTTGATAAATTAATAGGTTCATCGTTTGTATACATACTAAAGTTTTGTAGAAAATTATAACATTACTCATGTAAGAAATTAACCGATGCATAAATTATAAGAAATCAGAAAGTTAACGGGAAAATCAATTGAAATTTATTATCTCAGCCGGGAATTGAATCTAGGACCTAAAATTAAGCAGGCTAACACCAATAAACTCGGTCAGTATTCATACGTGGTATTGATTTGTTAACAAGGTATTATTCAACTTTATCAACGCAAATGTAATATACCAAGTCGGTAACAGGATTAATAAACTAATTACATAATTAATTAGGTTTAGCTCGGTTATCTTACGCGCTTGAGAAAGGTCCGTGTAAGTCATTTAGTGATTAAAATAAGGAACGTTATATCCCAGTACAGCCAACAATATCCTACGATATTCCTATCCGGATAGAGAACGACGGATACAAGACGTAAAACCCTCATAATGACTTACGTATTTGTGTCGGGTTTCGGGATTAGCTAGTACATCTGGTTTCGAGTTTTGGCGTAAATATGTCGAGTTGCGAGAGGGAAACTGTCTGTTTATAGCTAGAGTCGAGACTCTAGCTAGATATTTCTGCATTTACAAGCACGAAAAGGACAGGAGTTACGCCATTTTGTATATATTTTATTTCTAATAAATGATGCTTATGTGACATATTTTTATGTCTCATATTTTTATTGGAGAACTAAAGTAACCGACATAGCCCAGCGGATTAGCAAGTTGAAGTGGCAATGGGCGGGGCACATAGCACGGAGAACTGATGGCCGATGAGGCCAAAAAGTTCTCGAATGGAGGCCACGAAGCGGAAAGCGCAGCGTGGGACGTCCACCCACTAGGTGGTCAGACGACCTGGTAAAGGTCGCGGGACGTCGCTGGATGCAGGCTGCCTCCAATAGGTCACTGTGGAAATCATTAGGAGAGGCCTATGTTCAGCAGTGGACTTCCTTTGGCTGATGGATGGATGGATGGAAGTACAGTGCCAGCTGGATAGAATATCGGCTGGTGATAGACAATAAGGCCAGGGATGCTCCTATCTAGTGGTTATGGCCTGTCCTAGAATAGGTGCTACGAGTACGCGACCTCGGCCCCCCGAGCTACGGCAGTCACTACCAACCTTACCTTCCGTGACTGCAGTATCCACTCCTACAGGCCATATTTTCCTTTCCCATAATATCCTTTACCCACAAACTATATTTCCTTTCCCCGGTTGATGACGGGCAGCAGCGTCATCAACTCGAGTCCCCTCCTGCGCTCGCCAACCCGCCTGCCAAGCGTGGCGAGTACCGGCAAAAACCTCTGATGAAAAATAAATCCAGGACCAGGCCCCCAGTCCCCGGCAGCCCCGCTATTCCTGGCTACGGTAGCGGCCATGGTTACGGCGGGGCAGGGGGTGCTAAGAATCCCCGGGTTGGCCCCGGCTACCACCCCCGACGACGACTGGCCCTGGTAACACACAACATACGCACGATGAGGACAGACGAGAAGATTGTCGAACTGGAAGAAGAATTGAGTGGGTTACACTGGGACATTCTGGGGTTGTCGGAAGTCCGAAGAATCGGGGAGGACACGATAACCCTGAAGTCCGGTAACCTGCTTTTCTACCGAGGGGACGACCAACAGTCCCGAGGAGGTGTCGGATTTCTCGTCCACAGGTCTCTCATAAACAACATCGTATCCATCGAAAGTGTGTCGAGCAGGGTAGTGTACCTTATACTCAGAATATCAAAAAGATATTCGTTGAAGGTCATACAGGTATACGCGCCGACCTCGACACATCCAGATGAAGAAGTAGAGGAGATGTATGAGGACATAAGTCGGGCCATACATACTTCCAAAACCTACTTCAATGTTGTTATGGGGGACTTCAACGCAAAGTTGGGCATGAGAAGCGATGCAGAGCTGAAAGTGGGGCAATTTGGACATGGGCAACGGAACCTCAGGGGTCAGAGGCTGGCCGACTTTCTGGAGAAAGAGGGGCTCTTTGCGATGAACTCTTTCTTCCAGAAGCCACCTCACAGGAAATGGACCTGGCTGAGTCCTGACGGTTCTACGAGAAACGAGATAGATTTCATCTTGACGACGAATAGACGGATGTTCAGTGATGTCTCTGTGATCAACAGGGTGAAAACCGGCAGTGATCACCGAATGGTTAGAGGCACATTGAACATCAATGTCCAATTAGAAAGGCGTCGCTTGATGAAATCTACGCTCCGACCTACTCGCGCCCATATCCAAAACCCCGAGAGCTTTCAACTTGAGCTGGCAAATCGCTTTGATTGTCTCAAAGAAAACCTTGCAGTGGATGAGCTAAACAGCGGTTTGGTAGAAGCTGTCCATACGGTGGGATCTAAGTATTTTAGACCTCGCCGTAGAGATAGACCCCAAAAACTCTCGATCCACACTCTTGACCTCATGGCCGAACGTTGATCTATGGCGCTGCAGTCTTCCGATGACGCCGAAGCATATAGGCGGCTCAATAGACGGATCTGGAAGTCCTTGCGACACGATGTCCGTGCTCACAATACTGTGAGCATAAAAGAGACAATTGAGCGGAACGGAGGCTCCAAAGTGTTTGCAAGAGACTTGTCTATTGGGCAAAGCCAGTTGTCTAGGCTGAAGACGGACGGTGGCCGCGTAGTGTCGACGAGGGCAGAGGTATTAAGGGAGATCGAGAGGTTCTACGGACAGCTTTACACCTCGGTTGCCGAACCTGCTGTTAGCTCGGCCGAAGACCCGAGAGCCGAGTTGATCCGACACTTTAGCGATGATATCCCGGACATCAACCTGTGTGAGATTGAGATGGCCCTGAAACAGCTTAAAAACAACAAGGCGCCGGGTGAGGACGGAATCACTTCAGAGCTTCTGAAAGCGGGCGGTATGCCGATGCTGAAAGTCCTTCAGAAGCTCTTCAATTCCGTTCTCCTCGAGGGCTCAACGCCAGAGGCATGGAGCAGGAGCGTGGTGGTACTGTTCTTCAAAAAAGGTGATAACACTTTGCTGAAGAACTACAGGCCCATCTCGCTCCTGAGCCATGTCTATAAGCTGTTTTCGAGGGTCATCACAAATCGTCTCGAACGCAGGTTTGATGACTTCCAGCCTCCCGAACAAGCCGGTTTCCGAAAAGGCTTTAGTACCATAGACCACATTCATACGCTTCGGCAAGTTATACAAAAAACCGAGGAATATAACTTGCCGCTTTGTTTAGCGTTTGTGGACTATGAGAAAGCCTTTGATTCGATCGAGACCTGGGCTGTGCTACAGTCTCTTCAGCGGTGCCACATTGACTATCGGTACATCGAAGTGTTGAAGTGTATATACAACAACGCCACCATGTCGGTCCGAGTACAAGATCAGAGCACGAAGGCTATTCCACTACAGAGAGGCGTAAGACAGGGAGATGTCATATCTCCGAAACTGTTTACTGCCGCGCTGGAAAACGCCTTCAAGCTCTTGCAGTGGAAAGGATTCGGCATCAACATCAACGGCGAGTATATCACTCACCTTCGATTTGCCGACGATATTGTAGTCTTGGCAGAATCGCTGGAAGACCTTAGCACTATGCTCGAAGACCTCAATCGAGTCTCCCAACAGGTGGGTCTTAAAATGAACATGGACAAAACGAAGATCATGTCGAATGTCCATGTTGTGCCCACCCCCATCGGAGTTGGGGGCTCGACTCTCGAAGTTGTAGACGAATATGTCTATTTAGGACAAGTGGTCCGGTTAGGCAGGTCCAACTTCGAGAGAGAGGTCAATCGTCGAATCCAACTCGGTTGGGCAGCGTTCGGGAAACTACGCGACGTCTTCTCGTCCAAAATACCTCAGTGCCTCAAATCGAAAGTCTTCGATAGTTGTGTGTTACCAGTGATGACATACGGCACCGAGACGTGGCCTCTTACTATGGGCCTTATCAGGAGGCTCAAAGTCACTCAACGAGCTATGGAGAGGGCTATGCTCGGGGTTTCCCTACGAGATCGAATCAGAAACGAGGAGATCCGTAGGAGAACTAAAGTAACCGACATAGCCCAGCGGATTAGCAAGTTGAAGTGGCAATGGGCGGGGCACATAGCACGGAGAACTGATGGCCGATGGGGCCAAAAAGTTCTCGAATGGAGGCCACGAAGCGGAAAGCGCAGCGTGGGACGTCCACCCACTAGGTGGTCAGACGACCTGGTAAAGGTCGCGGGACGTCGCTGGATGCAGGCTGCCTCCAACAGGTCACTGTGGAAATCATTGGGAGAGGCCTATGTTCAGCAGTGGACTTCCTTTGGCTGATGGATGGATGGATAGACAATTGTCTTTTGCCATTCAACATCACTCTAACATTTTAAATTGCATGTTTTACAGCCGTTTTATACTGTGTTTTTAAATGTTTACGATAGAGAGGTGAGTTTTTAATATCAAAATATTGTTTTTACAAAAAGTCTTTCAAAAGATCTTTTGAATTGTTAAGTAATGCTAGAAGTAGACACTACTGATTCGGAACGTGTTATGGCAATAAAGAAGATACGGCATGAAGCTTAGAAAACTAACTGTCATATTTTTCTCTATTTCCTTTTTTATCTTTCTTTTTTTTATGTTTTTTTTTTGCAAAAACACAACGTGCATAACGTTAGTTTACGTGAAGGCAGGTCAGTAAGTTTAACCTTAGTTTTAATTAATATGTTTGATATACAATAATGTTGTATCAGGTTAAATCGAGGACGAATAAACCGATTCGTAATGTTTATTTAAGATATTATAATGTTTCCTATTAATTATTTCGTTTGGAATTCAAGGTGAATGTTTTTAATTTAAAAATGTAGTTTTTAAACTGGTTCAATATGTGACATTGTGTTTTTTGTATTGCGTTAAAAAAAGTAGATCCTCAGCGACTAAATATTTATTTGCGAATATTTTAAGAATACTGTTAATAATTTATATTATAATTACCATGATTAGAAAATTAAATAATTTCACTATCATATTTAATTTATTTGGAAGTTACAGAGGACCAAATACGAAACACAAAAACAGATATTTTTTCCAAACAAATTCCAACACAATTAAGTTCTAACACTGATGATTATTTTTCTAATATTTCTCGGGTCGCGTAAGTGCGAGGGGCCGGGGGGTCGTGTCCCCTCACTTCTGGGACCGAAATAGATTAGGGAGAAACGTGATCTACACGGTTGGGGCGTTTATGGCGGCGTATATTCACGATACGTCCCTGTTCTTTCACAGGGAAAATGGTGAATTTGGGGTCAAAAATGTCTTGGTATGCTTTAGAAATTAGATGTATGGTTTTAAATAAGATTATAGGCAAAGCAAGGGTTGAGTATTATGACAGCCTGCGTGGCGCAATTTGTTTAAACGCCGGCTGTGAATCGCGAGGCCGCGGGTTCCATCCCCGCATCGAGACAAATATTTGTGAAGCCAGTAAGTATTTGTTTCGGGTCTGCATTTTGTGAGACCGAAAAGTCTCTCCTAGTTTCTAATACCCACGACACAAAACATAATTGATCTTAATGTGGGGTCAGGACTATGTATGTGACTGTTGGGTGTATTTATTAGACATTAGCATGAGGTTTAAATGTGGTAGAGCCACATGAGTTACCTTGGTCTTAAGTAAAGGGGTCTGTTCAAACAGAGTAGTACCGTTGGGTGATAATAGGGGAGGCTTTAGCTCCTTTGTAGTCAAAAGCTTGATTTCTGAATTGTAGCTGTCTGCATTTTTATCTTTTATAACACTTACATATTGTTTCACCGCACATGTTGTCCACATGTATGTCAGTCCATATCAGCGGTTTGGCCGGGTGTTCCCCCACATTACTGATGACGTGTCAGTATTAGTCTAGCCTGCTGACCTGTGCAGGCTAGTTAATATATTCTTTATGCATATTCCAGTGTAATTTTGACGCCATTAGGTGTACCATAAACTCTACTGCCTTTGTTAAAGAAGTTACATCAGCATCATCAGGACTTTGATTCCTGATTATACTCCTACATATTTCCAGAACGATACTTTGTGGGCTGCCGTTATCCAGGTACATTTTGTTTTTTTAACAGGTTATTAATCAACCGTATTGAGTTTAAACATTGTGTATGACTGCATCTGATCTCCAATAGAGAATTCTGCACCATTAATGATTAAATTAAATGTATTCACATTAAGATAGCATTCATTTGGTAACGAAGTCACAAATTAACGTGTTTCTTACGAAAAACTGCATTAAAACGAATTCTGCGTTGTGCCATACAAGTGGCCAGTGTCGAAAGAGCCTTATTCTAAAGACAGCTGTCGACTGTAGCGCGCAGTCTCGATGGCCGTCGAAAACGTTGATCAATTCCGTTACAAAACTAGTAATTGCCATATTGTTAACAATTGTTGTATTAGATTTATATTTTTAGACCACATTGTGATGCAGTATCGTTTTCTTATTATGTTTCTTGCTAAGAATGCTAATGTGGATATCAATTCAATTTTAATTATTTGTTTCCTTATACTTTTATAATTTGGAAGTCTAACCTGGCTAGCTTTGCATGGAAATGAATACAAATACTCGTAGATAAAAAATGCTTTAATAAGCAATGGGCTTAAATCGGTTATCGAAAAAATGTTTTATACTACGGTGCAGTAGTATAAAAACAATTATTTTTAACACGTGATAGTGGCTGCGCGCAATACCCTAGCAGTAATAAATTGCAGTGCTCCTGTATGGACCAATCGCATTGGTCATGTCCATTGGAACTACTAGTCCATCCCCTTATTGTGGCGGGAGGCGTGCACCCGACAGCAGGGCGCAATTACAACGTCTAATATGAAACCCCACTGTACTAATGGTCAAAGTAAGCTTATCTACATAATGGATTATCTTAACGTCATTATTAATTAACCTCAACCCACTACATAATACAAATAGGAATTAATGATCGCCGGCACTCCGCTGTACTCGAGGAATCATTTAATTTTAAAGCATGCTCGATGTGTTTGCCGTAGTAGACCGTATCTGAGTTACACAGTTATTTATGCAAAGGCTTTAAACATTCTACGTCACCTCTTTTACTTCGCTTCAAACAGATTGTAAAATGATAGTTTGCGGAAAGGATGTAGCGAATAACAGCTAACAGAGGTACACGTGTACAGAGCGGGATGGCGATAGGGAGCGAGAGAGAGACAAGAAGCGCAATATGAATGCGATCTTTGTTCGAGCTGTAGCATAAAGGGAAAAAAGCTCCATATTTAGCACATAATGGTAAGAAAATAACTCAAATTGAATTCGATACACCGCAGACAGTGAAGTCTTATCGCTCACAACACAGCGCGGCCTTGTATGTGTTTATCAGTAAAGTCAATTACAGAATGCAACTGTACGTGGTACGTACTGTACGAATAGAGTGCGACCTACTGCCGTTATTTGAATTTCGAACTCGATCGCGTTTAAACGGAATTTAGGAATAGTGCCACGGGCATAGACAAGTATACGACCTTTGAATGAGGTGTCAAAATAATAGCATAATTATTAGGGACAATTCAATTGGTAATTTAATGTATGACAAATACCTGTATTTCCTTGTTTTAACGAAATAAATAATACCGAGTTATAGAAGCTTTTTCGGGAATATTTTAGTTCCGAGTAACAAGAGCTCTTGGACTTAACAAAAATACAAGATATTTAAAACTTTTTGTAGCTTGTTAGTTCTGAATTGATCATGTCAGCTCTCAGTTAAGCCTATAATTAATTTACCATTGCATTTTAATGATATATAATTTAATGACAGGCAATTACACGATTATACTAATGTAGTGAATATATTAGCAGTCAGTTATTTAAATTTGTTAGTTGACGATCGCGGTCTGACTTTTTCGAATCTCTCGTGTAATTGATTAATGATATTTTTTGTGGCAGTAGCATTATCTTAGAATAATGTTTATTAATTTATTTTTATCAACATTTCCACAGTCATTTCTGTCTAGTTTTTTAGTACTCCGCAGTTGAAGTATTCATAAAAATGTGTACAGATAGCGATAGAGCCATCGGTCAGAGCAGTGGTCGACAATAAATCAGACACTTGACCCTGGAGGGTTATTCATATTTTTATGACAAAGTGGGGGCCCTTACTCCACGCTTTGATCTCGTAAACTAGTAGTTTGGACCCTTGCTCTTATATTATATACTCTGCATTATATATGTTATATATCTATAGAATTGCGATATTTGTCATTTGCTGTTGCATAATCAACGATAAAGGAGCTATAGACTTGCCGCTTCTAAAACGGTTACTGCCCAAAAACACCTAGATACGTTTGAATCGTGATTGTTCCTAGTTTCTGGGTATAATGAACAAAAGACTGCAATGTGTGGGTTTAGGGACAGATTGGAGAGTCTGTTGCAAGCTCACTGACTAAACGCAATGCATCAGCTGAACAGTAACTGCTTTGATTTTCGTTGACAGTAGCGCTGAATAGACGCTTTATAATATCGCAGCTTAAATTGATTACTATAACAAAATTATTATTCACTTTATTAATCCATTAATTATATACTCAAATTTATTTCTCTGCGATTTATAACGGCAACTTTACAGCAGAGGAAAGATTGTTTTATTTTTATCGGACACCTGTTCAAATTTGGATTAAAAATATTATCTATATTATCTTAACTATCGTGCGGATATATTTTCAATAATTTATATTATGACTTCAAATGATAAGATTAGTAACACACTTCCTCGGTGCAAGAACTTAAGAGATGAAGTTCGCATACATATATACATACATTATATCTAAGGTATTCCTATGCATTCACACGTGCAGGATATATAATGTCAAATTAATACACAGTAGATTATGTGTACATACATATCGTACAATTGAGAGCAGTGAAAGCGGCGTATGTGCCAAAACGTCAGAGCAGCCGGCCACGTGCCACTACGGCCTTATCAACCTGATGCCAAATGATACCATCTGATAACCTATTGCAGGAGACATTGTCTACGGAAATATGCAACGTATTTACTGAGGAATTAAGACTAAACAAGCCAAATATGTCCTTTTGGAGGGCACGGCCTCTTCAATCTAAAAGTTGACTGAGAGGCTGAGGTCTAGTCTACCACATTGGTCTAGTGCGGGTAAGTGTACTTAACTTACAATAGATATTCTTGAAAATCAACTATCATTGTATTATAATACAAAACGATCGCTACGAGTCCAATAAATATATTTTATATACTAAATTACATGTCGCATGAAAATAAAAAAAAGACAATATTTTCATACAAACTAAACAAGAATAACTTACGATTCAATAAGGATTCTAAATTATGAACTATAGACTTATTTTAACATAATCGTGCATTACTATATCCTAAGTAATTAATTAACTATGAGGTAGAATGGATATTCCGGATGGCGTCTACAATGAGGTGTAAAACCCGGCATAGTTATGCGCAAGTGTGTCGCGTTCCGGCATCGGCCGGTTCACATCCTGTTTCGACCAGGCCGAAATAATTGTATCGATTCTCATTTTGGGTGCTTGGTACCGCTTAATTGCTCCAGTGCAATTTTTTTGGTGAACATTACGATTTTTACGAATTCTTAAAATTAGCTTTAATTTGAAAGCCAGCTTGATAAAATAGATTTTATCATAAATAGAAACTGGACTATGCGCAACATTAAAAATATGTTCAAAATATGCATCACAAAAATTTGGGTGAAATAAAACGTAAAAATAGATATAATATGCAGATACATAATATGCAAATATATATTTTAATCGAGTCTTGAATTAAGAACGTGAGTATGCAACGTGTCACGTATATAATTAAGTTTCCAAATTCCTTTTAGAATAGTCTAGTAATACACCTATAAACGCGTTGACAAGTACCAAGATATTCTTTAAATTATAACAAGGGACGAAAGGAATAAAGTTAACAGAGATCTGTAACATTTCATCCGATGAAAAGAATATAAATCCTGGTGTTTAGTAATGAGCAGCCGTCGGAACAAGTTCATTGTTAAGATAAACAATACATTCTAAGCATAATACTAAATGTAATCCGTTGCACTCAATAGTTTTCTCTTACCTTTGGCATTTTATCCTTTAACCATTTGTTTACTATACTGTTTCCATTCGTTTATTTTATTTTTGACAGTTCACGCCTATAAAGTACGACATTACAGTAGAACAATATTTTGAAATAAAAGTAGATACTTTCTTGACGGGTAACGCCCACTTAGAGTTGTGCCATTCGTAACGAATGACCACAGATAACAAAAACGATTTTGAATAGAATCAATCAATCGGAATCATTTGAAATAAAATTACATTAAAATGCTAATGAAAACAGTTAAACGTAATATAGTACCCAATATTAGGATCGAATGTATTTGCTGCAAATTAATTAATATGAATAAAGGTATACGTATTGAAGTGACTTTTAATAAGAGTTTAATTTAAAATAATTACAATGATTACAACGAAAATAAATGTTTAGTACCTACTTGTAATAAACAGTTAAACCATGTTGGAATTCATAGTACTTTAAGGATTAAATAATTAAAACAACTAAAAGGTAATTTGTTAATATTTTTATTTATAAACAATCGTCTGTTTCGTCGGAATCGGCGTCGTCGTCACTCGTATCCCCAGTAACACTAATTATTAATGAGTGCATGGGTAAGTTGTCAAATGCGACATCGCGATCCCAATCAGACATTATTAAATTATTATTATTAAATTAAATTAAATTATTAGTAAATGGTTTATTTTAATATAATTATTAAATCAAGTAACTTAAATATCCCTGAAGTTTTATAAAACAATGCATGGAGCAAAAAATAAAATATGTATTAAATCGATTAAAACTTGTTCAAAAATAAAATCGTTTGTTATAAAAAATTGATTCGATAACGCATCAGGCCATCACTATTTGATTCAGTACTCGATGTGTCAAAAATAAAATAAACGAATGGACACAGTATAGTTTAGGAATGTTCTTCGCTTTTATATTTGTGTAAAATATAATTATAGTAGATAGAATTCTGTTATCTAAACATATAATTTTGTAACCGATCGATGTCTGTACATGGAAGATAATTGAGAAAAACTGATATGGGGGGACTATATTAAAGTAATAGAACCCAAAGCAATGATTTTTAGAATTTTTTTCGGTTTGTCGGTGTGTCTGTTTGTCTGATTTCGATGAAATTTGGTATAAAGGTAGGTGACACCCTGGATTAATGCTTAGACTACTTTTTTCCCGAAAAATGTAGTGTTCCCGTTTGATGGGAGAGGAATTCCGATATGTTTGTTACGGGACGGGACGGGATGGCATTTTTTTATAAAGATAACCACGCAAACGAAGTTGCGGGCAGAAGCTAGTTCAAATTATAATTCTAGTAGATGCGTTTTATAAGCTAGTCGTTACGGATAAATGTGTTGGATTTTAAAAAATATCTTGCACATACTGACACCTTCGAATTACCACATTAACTGATATTTAATTTAATGTTACATGTTATATGACGTCACCAAATTAAATACTGTTGTATACCTCACAGAGGGTTTGCCGGCTTTACCCGTCCATGCGGGTGGACATAAAGCATAAAGATAATTAACATTGCACTAATATCCCTCATGTAAATGTGTCCAACGGACCGATAAGTTCGCCAACTGTCACGGCTGGGCCCAAAACAAAATGGCGGCGACCGATTTTAATCTGTCAAAATGGCGCACGCAAAAACTTAAATAGAAAAATCAAAATCGATCTCTTTATGAATATTTAAAGTACATTAATGTACTTTTAGAGCAGTAGTTTTGGTAGAAGATTTTTTGGAAGTAGCCGGGAAGCAAGACAAAGTGCAGGTCCCCACAATATTTACTGGCTACCTGGCAAAGGTCGCGGAGTACAGTTGTAAACAAGGAATGTACGACTACAGTTAGTCGTTTTTTACCAATTTATTTGTCAATGGATTTTGCGCTTTTGTAAAAATACGCAAAGACCTATGAAAAAAACTGCAGGGAATTTAAAATCGCAATATTTTATTAAATTATTCGACACAGGTAGTGTAAAAGCGGGTTTCCACATTTTGTCCACTTTTTGACAAACGTATTTTGATTGAATACAAAGAGAAATGTATCCACCACGTTACCAAGTTATTAGTAAGATATTTTCTTGGCATAACCATTGTTTTACATACATTTTCCAAGGCCGATAGCTATTGGAAATGTATTATGTTAAGTGCGTACTACAAATTGTTGAACTCACTGAAGAAGGAAGATTATTTTTATTTTTGCTTTCAATGTTTGTTTTCATTTTATATTTCTCTGCAGACCTGTATTCAAGGGTTTCACGAGAATTTAATAAAATGCTATGAAGCTTATAATGTAAACAGGAATAACGGTTATCCTCGTCTTGGATATAAATCATTGCATTTCAAGTCTTGTAGCACAAATTTGCTTACTCATATTTTAGCATTTTTTCGAAAAAAAAGATAGACTATAAAGTAAATTTTTCGCAAATCATCACTGTCAAACTCTAGAGTAAAGGCCTCCCTTCCTTCTATCTTGTTGCATACTTATAATGTTAGTTTTTCGACAATAATATAATCATAGTCTTGGATTATAGTGTGATAAATCAAGACCTCTTATTTTGAAATAAGAATAAAACCTATTGAGCAACTTGCCAAAAAAGTATTAAAAAGTACTAAAGTCGTGGGATAAAACGTAACACTATCATACTATTTTAACTTAGGGTAAGCGCGTGTACACAAGTGTTTAGCGGTGCAATGCCGCGCCGCGCCGCTTTGTCCATCTGTCTGAAGCCTTAGAATTTGCAAGTTACGCATGCGAGTGCTGTTATTGATTCTACCAAATCTTTCACTTTTGCTAGAATTCTCCTCTATTTCTGGGTAGTGCGCTAAGATTAATTGTATTGGTTTTGTGGCATTTCTTAAATAACTCTACATCGTTAAGGAAAATAAATAGTTGAATGATATTATTGATAGCTTTATCAATAATATTGTTATATAGAATCATTTCTATCTTTGGGCAAATGTAATTACGTTAAGTAAAAAAGTCTGCGTCAAACTCAAAGATCGACTAAGTTTAATCAATAATCTAAAATCAAATAACCATATTTT
This sequence comes from Theretra japonica, assembly GCA_033459515.1. NCBI lineage: Eukaryota > Metazoa > Arthropoda > Insecta > Lepidoptera > Sphingidae > Theretra > Theretra japonica. The sequence continues at coordinate 9,960,928 of CM065944.1, forward strand.
TAGAAAATCACAACATGCAGGTTGAGCTCTCCGACTCCGTTACTAACTACTGAGTCGGTTAAAAAGATAATATTCGAATGCAATTAAGAACAGTGTTAATGACACATTTCTTAATGTCCGACCTTGGTCGCGGCGTGAACAATTCACCCACAAAAACATACGCACACAATCATACGAACATGGCAAATGACGATTTCCATTATTTAAAATGGCATTATATGTCACTGTTTTTGTATAGTTTTACGATTAAATAAATTTCGAGCAGGTGAGTCGCGGCAAAAAGAATATTGGTTTATTTTGCAAAAGGTATTATAACCTTCAAATGTTTGATACTCCTATTGGACTATGTACGTACATACATTCCCTTATTGGTCTAACGCCATTCACCATCATCATCTGCCCACTGCTGAGTTTAGCATTCCCTCATAGTATGCCAATTTTCTCTATCCTTTGTCAGTCGCATCCAGGTTCGGCTTGCGATTTTGACGATGTCATAGGTCCATCTTGTCGCCAGACGGTCGAGACTGCGCTCACCCAGTTTTGGCCACCATTGTGTTAGCGCCTTACTCCACCTGCCATCAGTGCGTCTAGCCACGTCTAACCAAACTCTATGGCCTTGTGATTCTTGAAATCCAATGGTTCATTCTCAGCGCAGATAGTATATTTTCCATGAGAGTTTGACTTGAAGGGGATAATTTAGAACTGAATAATTCCATCGAATTGTGTTTAACAGTTACGTCATAAGGAAAATATTTTAAAAAATGACATAGAATATGTTATGGAAACACCAAGCAGGTTTGGGATAAGCTCATATGCAAAATAAATATTTTTTTCGTGATTTACACATTTCACGTAACAATGTTTTATCAACAAATCTATATCACTTAGTAAGTGTAATACTTTTTATGAATGGTAGGTATAAACGATTACAATCTTCATATCTGTTTGGCATTAAATGTCTATCGCGGGGCTTTCCTTATTTTATACCTATTATCTATAAACATAATGCTACAAAAAAATTAGTTTATGATTTCGATACTTCGATACTTTAAAGTATTCGCCCGGATAATGACAACATTAAGTAACGCCGTAAAGTCAGAATATGCATACGTCACACGCTGGCATTATATTTCGGGGTCAACCAGTGCATAGGGCTCTGACTAGGCTATAGTTGTGTCGACTCTACTTAGTTTTGACAGCCTCCGTGGCGCAGTAGATTAGACGCCGCTTGTGAAACAAGAGGCCGCGGGTTCGATCCCCGCACCGAGATAAATGTTTGTGAGGCCCAATACAAATACTTGTATTTGTCACGAGTCTGGGTGTTTGTGAAACCGAAAAGTCTCTCGTAGCCTCTGATACCCACGACACAAGACTTCATTAATGTTAATGTGGGGCCTGGACTATGTATGTGACTGTTGGGTGTTATAGATTGCACATCTCTTCGTGTTAAATGAATCGTTCTTAGTTTTACATGCCAGTATAAAAATAATGCAATTAATGATCAATTTAAAAAATGACAACAGCTCTTAACTGAAATTAGTACCCGGAATTGCGATGGACTCGCCTTCATATTTTATGAGTAGTGTCATCTCTACGCCTTGGTATTATAAACACGACCCTTAATATGTATGGAGGGGCCAAATTACACTGGTCATGAAACTAGTGCAAAATTGATTGCCAGTTAATTATTTAACCTATACCCACTTACGCATACACGTGATCTTATATATAATAGCTGAGGAGTTCCCCCAATCTTATCTGTTAAAACAACAGGTAATGTAATGGTGCGGCGGTCACGATAGGTGACCCACTAAATTATTTAAAAGTAGGCCGACCTCCAACATTAGTGGCTAAATGATTTTGTTGCAATCTCGCATTGAGACTTGAAAGCTGTAAGGTATCTTGTTCTGTTAAACGATTGTAGTGTAGTCGATAATGACGCAAAGAATTGACTTGAGGACGAAATAGGTTTTGGGTCTTTGGTTTGTAGGATTTTTTACATACATACATACATAAACTCACGCCTTTTTCCCAGAAGGGGTAGGGAGAGGTTGTCCTGGCAGTAACCAGGCACCCACGTTTCGCCTTGCCCCAGGATGTGATGGGGCGAGGCTATCGCTATATCGGGCACAAATTCCTGACTCCGGGCTGATAATGAATAGAAAAATCCAATATCACTTTGCCCGACCCGGAATTCGAACCCGAGACCTCAATTTTGTAATCATACCTTACTACGCCACCGAGACAGTCTGTGTACGAATTTTTTTTTGTGTTAATTAGTTTTTTTATTTAGTTTTTATTTATTATCTTAGGCTACGATATACACTACTAATATAAAAAAGTTAAATTGTTTAATATTACTTCTCGGTTTACCTTCTCCATGCAATTATGGATCGACATGATTATTTGTAAATAAAAAATGTTAATTTGTACATCGAAATCTGGAGAATACACTACATAAAAAAATATTATGCAGAGCTGCTGAATAGGTTATTACCAGCAGGTCGTTGTGATTATTTTCTAGGACGTTTTCATCCAATGGTGCCTATTCATCGACAGCGACAAAAAAATTACGAATGAACATTGAAATTACACTTGATTCCATTTCAGTGCACCCGCTAATCACTTTTTTAATCCTTTAAATACAAGTATAATGATAGCTCCATCACAGTTACTTAGTGTTGCGAAAATTAAAAACACCCACACACTCGTAAAACATTTTAGATTCTCGGCGTGGGTGTTAAAACGAGACATTGGTCTGCACGCTCCGATTTGGATCAAATATTTGCGGATCTTGGAGATACCGTTTTTGTAACGTCTTTCTGATTGGAAGTAGATTGTTTTAAGCGTTGTTTTAAGATCAAAAATGTTTGTAGGCGTATCTTTCTTGCGGTGTATTTTTATCGGAAATATCTAATAAAATAAATTGTGGCAAAAGTGGTAGAGCTTTGATTTAGCCAGTTTACTTAGTAAAAGAAATCTTTGGTGGATCTATTTTTATCAGGTAAACCTTTTTCTTTATTTATTTATTAAGGCACTAAGCAATACAACTTCAATAATTTAATAATCAATGTTTTGAAATGACGCAGACTACAACACAGAATTATTAATCACAGTAGCTAAAAGCACTACCAATTTAAAACGAAAATATTGGATGAAGCTGTACTTTTAGTAATAACACAATATGAACGCAGTTTCATAAAGGGAATATAAATTTTACAAGAGGATTCATGCAAATGTAATATAGACTCTTTTGACACACCTACGCGCCGCGCCGCGCCGTCACGACTTAGTTTCCGAACGTAAAAGGTTGATGCCGGGCGTCATACAATATATGATACACGTGGATATTTTTAAACGTACTGTACTGTACTGTATCAGGCCATACATCCCACTGCAGGGCACGAACCTGCTCGAGTGTACGATTGAGAGGGGTTAGGCCATTTAGTCTACCACACTGCTTTAGTGCGGGTTGCGAAGTTTACATTCCATAGAAATTCTTACAAAAGTTGAAAAGTACTGGCTGTAAATGTGGATTTAAACCACACTTTTATTTGAAAGATAAGAAATTTAAGATAAGAATTTGAAGTTTATAAAGCGAAATATGTGTTTTTGTTTATGAAGATGGAGTAGCGTTCAGTTATCAATATATTGGAATACAGTGAGTTTTCAGTATTACTGTTATTTATCTTTTTTTTTGCCTACATAGGGCGATGAGCTCGCGGCCCGTCTGATGGTAAGTAAAATGGGCACTGCCGTTCATAGACATTGGCGATGCTAGAAATATTATCAGCAGTAGAATAAATTTGGGAAAATAATTGCTATTTACAATCTATCAAGAACATTTAAAAATTATATTACATATATTGTTTATTCGATTAAAGGCCGTAGAATAACTTAACGATTAATAATTAACCTTGAAGAAGACTATTCAAATAGTTGGAGTACGTTCATCTCAAAATAGATTTAGGATTTTAAGACTAGCGGGTCTTGTGATGTGATTTATATCAATTAAAGTAAAAAACCGACCAGATAGAACTGAACATGATATATTGTACAGTTTTCTCTTTCAAAGCATTTTTTTTTAAAGTGTGATTATATTTTTACAGTTTTTACGTGACGTATTGACCAACGCACTCATTGTTCAAATATAAATACCTGAGACATTGTATGGAAAATATTTAATAAATTACATAAATATATGTAACCAGTACGGCAGAGTGGTTTCTGCAAGCGCGCGTTTACGGCGCAAACCCTTCCCCACAATATGAGGGGAGAAAAATGTACTTTTTATTAAGAAAGTGCCATGTGTGCGTTGAATATCTCGTTCGATCTAATATGAAAATCAATTCAAGAGATACAGGGGTATTTAATTTCTTGTCTATATAAATAGAAATAAAATTGTTTATAAAAAAACTGCGAGTAAAAATATTCTTATTATTAGACAGCCTCCGTGGCGCAGTTGGTTAGACGCCGGCGGTGAAACGAGAGACCGCGGGGTCGACAAATGTTTGTGAGGCCCATAAGTATTTGTCTCGGGTCTGGGTGTATGTAGGACTGAAAAGTCTCTCGTAGTATCTGTGAGGTCAGGATTATGTATGTGACTGTTGAGTGTATTCATATTTTTTTATACATTTCGGCTAAAGTTAGTTTTATATGCAATAATTGAATAGTAATCCTTTGCTTCTTCATACCTTTTTCTCACTCGTGTGGAAGGACGCCGAAATATTTATTTTATTATATTTATGGATGTCGCTAGAAGGATTTGGGTTGTAATTTTACGAGCGACCGTTTGCCTAAAGTCAATTCTCATAGAATATTATTCAGACCTAAAGGAATTATTGTTCTAAACAGGATCTTTTATGTTTAAAATATAATACAGTATATCATATTCGCAAGAAATATCCTTTTATAGTATTAAGTGTTAAAACATTGAAGTCACATGAAATTAAAAATAATAAACCAATAAAACATCTTAGCACAATGAATATCACCAAAATAGCCTCACAAAGAGCACCAATAAAAGCAAATAGCCGTTAATAATTACGACTTAATTTTTAAAAATGGAACCCAAATATCCCCTTTCTCCTTTACGGACTAAATTGCAAACACTCAATTTATAGATCTTTTGCGAACAAATTAACAAGTCCCCCTCAATTTCCCTTGTGCATTAGCATTTTCACTACAAACTTAATGACCATGAGTATTCGCGACACGTGCTCGGGCGTCATCGTCGTTTATTCCACAGAAAGTATTGTACCGTACCGCGGGGGGAGACGGGGGAGGCTGACTCGGTAACTGGATACTGACGGACTGGTTTGGATTTTGGTCACTATCCAGATCAGTTTATTACTGTGACTCGCTTTTACGTTTGAGCGTGATGCGTTGGACAATGAAAACGGTGTTTTTTAGTAAAAAATATCTTCTATGGATTACTATAGGGTGCTTTGTTTAAAACACAAGTTGCCCGTCTAAACATATTGTGTCGATCTCATATGGGCAATAACATACTTCTTGAATTACAATAATTACAAGGAAGATGATTTTTATTTAACACTGTATAATTAAGAAATAAATATGTTTATCATTGAGTATATCCTTAAAAATGTATTTCAATCGTATAGACAGAGCTATATATACAACTTTATCGAAAACTCAGCTGTTGTGACGTCATCGTGCCACAAGCATCATATTTTTGGAATTCATGGTCGTAGAATGTACGTAAGCATTGCCTACAAATTAGCATTGAAGGGAATTTCGCAGAAACTTCTATGACGTCACTAAGTAACAAAAAAACTACAAAAACTATTTGAATTTCCAATAAGGCTAGTAAAGATAAAGGCGTACAATCATTCAGTTTTAAAAATGTGAAAGAAATTATTATTAGTGACGAAGTAATGGTATCGTATTTACAAGGTATTATGACCTTTAAAGCGGGGCACGCTGGCGCGCGAGAATTCTGAGTAAGCCTACGCAACCGAAATGAATAACATAATCAAAAGCAAATAGATGAGCCAGACGGGGCTTTAACAAGTTTTCGATAACGTTCACCTTTTTAATTTTACGGCTCTAGATGCAATGCAGAACGTCCAGCCTTGCATCAACCTCATTTTTAAAATAGTTAAATTCTTCACACGAATTAATGTTTATGTTTAAATTCCTTGTACAAAAATACAAAATTCTATTATTATTAGTATGTTTTTAAACGATCTCAATACGGGCGTAAGTCCAAAGCTCACTAAAATCAATACAACACAATGTAATTTAATTGTCGATGGTTAATACCACAATCGTTTACGATTATTTATTTGAAAAACTACCCTACTATTATTCATGTTTCAATCCTTTGGAACAAATTTCAACCTACTAACTGCAGTGTAAAGGTTGGTTTTGCGTCAGCACGGGTAGAAGTTTATATTGAAGGGGCTCAGTTGACTAAGGTTTTGCGGCCCCCGTTGTGTGCCAGGGGCCGGTGACAGAAGTTGCCCGATTAATTACGTATTTTGCCCCTTCACTATATTGAATGCGAGTAGAGATTGCAGAATATGGTTGTTTAACTAAACGATATAACTTGGGTATGATGTTGTGATTAGCGATGCTGCTCGTGTGGCTTCGTGTTTGATTTTGTTATGTTTTCGGAAGCAATTGATGCATTCAATACCCTAATGAGCTGTGGTTCTGTGACTTTTTGTACTGGAATGTCTGTGATTCCATTGTTCTTCATTTAAACGCAGTGTAATGTCAAACTATTAATTGGGCAGATTAGAATTATCTGTCGCCTCTCGACTCAATTATTACACTATTTATCAGACATTATGAACTTATTTTATTATTTACTTAAAAGTATCTTTTTATATTTTAATTTAATTAAAATTTACATTCACCAAAAGCTCCCAAAAAGTGATAAGAGTTACAAATTGATTAGGGCCTTGGCAGATGGCGCACTTTACTCTGAGCCTATCCCAAAGGGTCACAGGCGTTAGTCTACGCATTCATAAATTATTTTTTCCCTTTAAAAATCATTGTGAACAATAAATAAAGAAGGACTTACAAAACGCAATTGAATAATAAGAATAACTATATTGGCAGAACCTTCACGCTTATTCTTCTAAGGATTAACAAGAGTAGTACACAATAGGATCAAAAGATCACGGAGTGTTCGCTAGCTTTAATCAGTCGATGCAAATGCTTTGTTAACGCGCTCGAACAGATGTCGATACATTTCGGCTTACTACTCACTTTGTAACTTGCACTTGAATGTAATTTACAAGATCTCGCAGTTTAGAAGTAGTAGTGTTACACCGTTTTATGTGGTTTCTCACAGAAATCTAAGTAGTTTGGGGATTGTAGATAGGTTATGTTTGATTTGAGATTACTAAAAGCCTTTGGTGTCCTGTATTCAAATAATTATATGAGACCGAAATCGCTGAAAAATAAATCAGAGATTTCGTACTATACTACCGTAATCCATCACGAATTATGTCTTCTCTTTCTTGTTTAATCCGCTTTCCACTCATTCTGATAGACCAAGATCACATCGACGGGTCTGTGGTTTTTGTGGTAGGCAGTACTTATAATCGACAGCCTCGGTGACGTAGTTGTACTACGGTTCGATTACAAAGCTGAGGACTCGGGCTCCAATCCCGGGTCAGGCAAAGTGATATTGAATTTTTCTGTTAATTATCAGCGCGGCGTCAGGAATTTATGCCCGATATGGCGGTAGGCTCGTCCTCTATCACATCGTGGGACGGAATACACAAGGCGAAACGAGGGTGCCCTGGTTGCAAGTGAGATTCTTGGCAGATCTACTCCAGAGGAGAACCCGAATGTTTCAGAATTAACTGCTAACAGCGATGTAACCAACTCTCTATGATAAAGACAATATATTTTACTAATTATAGCACACTAGAACTAGACGCTTCGCATCTAGAATTCATATAGCGTCGTTTCCATGGAACTTTCTAAGTTAATAATTCTGCAGTCTCATCACTGTTTTTTGTTTGGAATTTACTTTTATTCTCCAGTATCGAGTAAATGTCGTGTACAGTAACAGTTGTTTCGTCACGCAGAGAGACATAGTTGCAAGCACAACTTTGTGTGATAATTTGCTTGTTATTGGTTGCTACATCAAACAAGCGACTTAATCTCCTGTTAATATTGAACAACTTCTCATGTCGAACTGTTCTCGCTCGACAATAAACGCGAAGCTAACTTGATCTTCGACATACAACGTCATCTACGTTAAAATGGCCGGCTATTATGCAGCCGCTCACAAAGCGATTGCGCAGAAAGTTGCCTAATCTACTACAATGAAGTGATCGTCAATTTATATTCTTTGTAACTGATTGTATGGAATGGGATTGGGACTGATTCTTCCAACATTTTCAGGGATTTGCCTTTTTATGGATCACTCGGGGTTTGCTAAAATAGTTTTCAGAAGCCTCGAACCGGTAGCGGTGATTGTCTGAGTGACAGTGGATTAATTACATCTTTTAAATCTCTCTTGTAACTGATATTTGGAATTAATTATGTACGATGACGTCAAACCAGACTTTGGCTCTTATGTCTAGCTCATAAGAGCTAGTATTAGTGTAAATTAATATTCTATATCAATATATAATTCGGCACACGTACGCAGTGTTTTGACTGAGGCGGCAGGCGGCTGGCGTAGTCCTTGCCGATAAATTATTCCTCAACGGAAAGTTTAATGTTTGAGTTACAGTAATCATAGGCAAATCCCTTTTACAAATCGAAAAGGGTACGACTTGTACTTAATTTCAATCGCAATTTTGCGTCGATTTATTTTGAAGATTAAATATTGGAGTTTATGTTTCTTAGAAACTACGGAATAAAAACGGAAGCTAACCAAACTCACTTCTTATTATGATTTTCATCGTAGTATTTAATACCCCATTATCGACAAGACGCGGTCTTTTAAACTACTACACCGAAAATTTTAAAAGAGGGTTAACCTCTAAGAAATTATTCTAATATAATTAGGCATATTTACCCGTCTAATTTACGGCGAAAATGCAATTTATCATCTAAATTTTCCGTGAAAGTCCGTGCTCGGGTAAAGTGATTTTGGATTCTTATATTCATTGTCAGCCCGGAGTTAGGAAATTGTGCCCGATATGGCGATAGGCTCGCTCCCTATCACATCATGGACGGAAAATTCAAGGCGAAACATGGGTGTCCTGGTTGCACCTCTGCCTGCCCCTTCTGGGAAAAAGGCGTGAGTTTATGTATGTAATTTCCGTTTCAGTGTAATCATCGAAGCTATTACTAAATATTAAATAAACCTTTATAGCATAATAGCCTAATTATGTATAGCTAACCTATACATTTGTATTATGTAATAACTAAATAAGCTTTGAAAGTTGATGGACAGTAGCAGAGCTATGTAAATAATTCATTCAACGAGATAATTCTCGTATAAACGATGGTAATGCTATTTTAATTCACAATCAAATTGAACATATAATAAGGCTTTGCTCTTTCAACAATGACGTGAAACATTTTGATGCGATGCCCGTACAATGATATTAAAGCTATTGATTAAATTGCAATTTGTATACATCAGTTATGCAGTAAAAATAATATTAATAGTTATATATCATTCAGATTTTTACATGTGCTTTCGTGGTTTGACATAAAGCATGTCTCAGGTAGTTCATAATGTTTACTTGGTTTTCGAAGGCTTATTAACCTTTTTTCTTAAAGGATATCGACATTAATCCTTCTCCTACTACTGTATAATCAAAGACTAGCAACACTTATATATTTTTTGAATGTGTTAGGGTAGTGGTAATCATTTGTCATAAGCTGGTTGGATATTTTTCGATCGTGTTTAAATCGCTTAAGACAACGTTATACGTTGTTTCCGAATGAAAATTATTAGTCAATTTTCCTGAATCAGCTTATCTTAAAATAGGATTTGTGGTTCGCCACGCAGTATAACGATGAAGGAAAACAACGTGAGGAAACCAGCATACCGTACCGATTTATAAAAAAAGCTACGGTATGTAAAGTCCGCCAACCCGCATTAGGTTAGCGTGGTATGGCCTAACCCCTGTCAATCGTATTCTCGATGGTAGAGGAGGCTTGTGCCCTGCAATTGGACGTAATTGGGCTGATACAGATACAGATACAAAAGTAGCATCGGATAGCAAAGGAAATAACGTCACAAAGGACTTAAAAGATAAATACTTTAACTACGCAAACAATAATGACAATGATAGTCAAGCAAGTTTGTATTAAGAAGGACTATCGTCTATTGTCTATCGTCTATAGTCCATAGAGCTGCAGTTAACATGATGTCTGTATAAAAATATGATCTGGCAGAAGTTTAAAAGATCGTATATGAAGAGTATTTGTACCGGCAATATTAATATCGTGTTTAAGATGTTTGTGCGACGCGATGTGAACTTGTGTCGGGTAAGTGATTTAGCAAACTCTTAGATGCATACACGGCGGCTTGCGGCTAAATGAATTTATAGTTTCAACAACTACTCAATGTCGTTACCTTAGTATATCTACCAGAGTTGTGTCAGCAACTTTAATGATCACTAATTTAGACTTATTTTTATTTGGTTTGAATTTCTTCGTCGTTATCCGTCTAAGGATATTTATTACTTAAAATAGGTCGTCTGAAGACTAAGTCCAAAGAAATCTATTTTTTTGCGTAAATGCTTTCTTTCTTGAGATTATTAAATGCCTTATGGTAATTTACATTTATTAAAACAAATGGTAAACTTATTTAGTGTAATAATTAGAGATACAAGTATTCTGTTTGCATATTTCAAGAAATATAAATTAACCCATCTCTTAGGGTTCTTAAAGCGTAAAGGAGCGACTGTAAGCCTTTATTGCTTTAAGAAGGAACTAGCCCCTCCTCCAAAATTCGTGTTGTTAATCAATGATAACTGTTATGAACCAACAATTATTCGATACTGATTCTCATTCAATGACACAACACATTCTGCTAATTTAAACACGAAACAAAGTATTAAACGACATTAACTTGAGCGATAGTGATTGTTATACGATTTTTTTGGCGCGTTATCGCTCGCTGATAAGATATCGAACGACTCCAGCATTTAAACAGTGATAAACGCTCGCGACCGGCCGATGTGTGCCGATCGCTGTCACACAACACCGCGCCGAATTATTTAATTACTTCAATACGATTATTGAAAAGATGTTTGTAACATCTGTATTGCCATTTTAAAATGTTGCGCAGCCCATGTTTCACATTCTTGAAGTATCCAATTTTGTTATAACGTTACTTTATTTTAATTTGAAAGTTGACTTTGTTTCCATACTTGACTTTTGACTTGTTGCAATTCCAATACGTGCTGCTTATCAACCTATATTAATAATAATGCTACCAACCATTTTGTAATAGATTACTGTTGTGCTCGTGATGGTATGCAATGTATTTTTCGCTTGCGATATTCTAAACTATTTGCTCAAATACAATACAATATGACTAGTCAAAGCAGATATTTATTTTTTATGAAATTTTGTTGAATTCCTAATTTACTTATTCGCACACTTACATAAACACATTAGTGACCTATCATCCGTTATAACACATATTTTTATTATGATGACTTTTTCCAAGGTTAACAAATTTTAATTAAAATGTTATACAGTAAGTAAATACCACACTTAGCAAAGAGCGGATATGGGTCAGAAATTGTCTCGCAGTATTGATCGCACAATGTTTCTCTCTTACTAGGTACAAAGGGGTTTATTTTGTAATGTTGTTGCTCAGTCAAGCCCTGCATCTATAACCGAAACTACGCATTTTCTTTCAACAATATTTCAAATTTCATTTTTTACTTTCGTTACGGCTCCATACTCTTGCACAATGATCCATCTGACATCTACTCAAATGTCATTTCGAATTGGCAACAAAAAAGGCGCGCATTTTCAAAATTCGAACGGAATCATGGAAGTACATTTCACGCTCGCATTGTGAAGTCAGTCATTAAACTCGGCTGGCCGGTGCGGCAGATATGTGCGCGTAACGGTGCCGGCGTCGCCTGCTTGCACCGGACTCGCGTGCACTCCCAACTGAACTTGACCGTATCAGGTACTCTGTGCCTCATGTAGTTTCTTTAAGTTTGAGAAACTGGGAGGCGAACTCGCGTGACCTAGTTTTTTCGCTGCACATTTCCGTGCAGTTTGGATTCGGTGTGGCCAACGCGGTTATTGGCTTGATGACTAGGCGTTGCAAATATACATTGTACACACTACATACATACATAAACTCACGCCTTTTTCCCAGGTGGGAAAAAGTGGGTACCATGACAGCTACATTTCGCCTTGTACGTTCCGCCCCACGATGTGATAGGGGGCGAGCCTATCGCCATATCGGGCACACACTAATATACTGTAAACTCTTTGTTTTACCATAAACAGACTTGAAACACAACATGATATACCATCATTTCTAATCCTAATGAAACACGCCAATGTCTCGAGGCTTGATTCAAATTATTCTTAGAAAATATACTTTACACAAAGCCAACAAATCAACTCATAAACTATCTTCAAGATCTATTGATTCACCTACAACGCTACCTATAAATATTACTACGAGTACAGTAAAGTTCCAAAATTCCAAACTATTCCATTAGTGAGGCTTCATTGTCAGGTTCGTCAAGGTCTGGAAGTGGCCTGTACCCACTCCCTTTGACTGTATAATTCACGCAGACAACTAAATTTCCGATGCTGCGGAAGTTATGTTTATTGTGTTTCCTGAACTCGCCGCGGTTATCGGAAAATAAATATTTTAAAACGAATTTCGCATCTGCGGCAAATACGAGACTCGGAAAAAATGTTTTACAGTAAAACTAGATTTCTAGCTAGAGAAAATGTTATCAAATTGGTTGGATTTACGCTTTATTTCCTCTTTGTAGATGGCTGAGTGCCTTTTTTGATATTAATGTTTTAGTCATTTTTAAAAGACTAAGCTATAGTGCATTTATAAGCTTTATTCGAAGCCTTTAGGATTTATTTAAAAAAGATAACGTAATAGAATAATTAAACCATGTTACATTATCCAGTCTGCGCACCCTATTTAGGGTCAAAGTGCATTGACTCTGTTTTAACAATTTATCGGGGCAACAAAAATCAAAACAATTTCGTCTAAGAATACATGGCTGATAGAATTACAGGTAATTGAAAACACAGTCAAAGTTACCCGACGCGGGAATAAGTCTAGAACCACGTGGTTAAACATGCATTTTTTATCAACAGACCAACACCTTACGTAATATTTAATCCCAGTATTTAATATGAATTTGTTTCAAGCGACTACGTTTTTAAATCGGTATCAATGTCACCGCAGACAAGGTTCTCCAATGTGAGGCCCTTGACCCGCCGCCAATATTCTAAAATCTAATCGTTTCGCACAAAATGAAAAGCAATCATACGCGCTGTAAAGCGATGTTTTGCTGTATTATCTTATCGCTATCACACGGTATTGAAACATCGTCGATAATCTCTTTGTGAATAGTTTAGCAACTATCCGATTGCTACACGCTTTGCATTCTGTCCCTTATAGATAACGCTACAGGAAAGCAGTGTCTATGATTTTCATTATTAGTAAATTCTTATACTAGATTTGCTAATACATATTCTTCTGCTTTATATTTGATATCAAGAGCCTTAACGTTAATAACTCCTGTAATCATCGTCATTGCGTATGGCAATCATCCTGCGTGGATCGAACTTCTATGTCCAGGTTTTTCAGCCATCTTGCTGCAGCAGGAGTGTATTTATACAGTTCCAACATTCCTCCGGGATAATAGCGAAGTGGAAGTTCGTTTACCACATGGGACAGGGTCTGGTCAAGTGCTCCGCAGTCGCATTGTGGTGACTCCCTTAAACCTCATTTTTGCAGGTGGTGGTTAGTTTTTCCGTAAATCCTGTAATGTAAAGTCCGATTTTACGGGTATTAAGACTATATGGCATAACCCCTCTCAATTGTACTCTCGATTGTAGAGGAGGCTCGTGCTCTGTAAAGGGATGAATAATATGTACTGATATAGTACAGTGTTAGAAGAGCCGACGTTTTACTCTACTTTCCAAAACATAAAAGAGAGTCGAGATTTTTACTACCAAAACATAAATCCATATTGAAACGCGGTTAATTGTATAATGGTAATACGGAAATATTTTTCTACCAATCTTCAAACACTTCCGAGAATGATTTATAAAACGTTATGAAATCCTGTTTAATTAATTCCATCTATGCACGTTAGTAGTCTAGACACAATTTATTCGCATGTGCGTATATGTTGGAATGCTAATCGAACGTAATAAAAATAATTATCATATTACCTATATGATTTTGACTTTGATTAACACGTCTATAGATTTAAGTAGAATTTTAGAATGAGGCCACTGTTATGTTACCAGCTGATTTGGCATAATTAGGCTAGTGTTTACGAAATAAATACCTACAAAATATTATGTATCCCTTTTTCAACACTTTTAGAAACGTTACGTTTAACCCATAATTTAATTTGAATAAAGAACACATTAAAGGTCTTATTCATAGGCCGTTTTAAAACCGATTGTAGTTACCGAATGTTTTGTCCCTTTCGAACTACTTTAGAATTCAGTTTGAGCGAATAAGACAAAACATTCGATACTAAAATAGTTTTTAAATCTGTCTGTGAATAAGGCCGATAATATACACGAATCAAATAGGTAAACTTTGACCATTCGCCTTAGTCTATGATTTGATTTGAATTTGGAACATGTAATATTTAAAAAATCGAATGATATATTGCGTTTTGTTTCAGGTAATATATATTGCTCCGAACGAGTTGGCTAGCATGTTGGCGAACCGCTCGCATTGTTCACTACAAGCGACCGTGATCTTCCGCTACCAGTTATAGGTTAGTCCGTTATTCATAAGGTGCGTTTGCCGCTGAGGTCGACTAGAGTTGTTCGACGTTCAATGTGTGTATCTCGTCGATAGCATCCTCTTTTGTATGCGATGATATTGCAAGTATGTACTAGTATTTCTGAGTATTTGTGAATCTAGTGTTTTGTCTCTTATTTCTATTACACTACCTATCAACCAATTGGTTAATAGGTAGTGCAAAAATGTAGTAAGCGTATAAAAAAGGTCCTCGTTTCTGATCAAAGACAATTTTTGGTATTGCTAGGAAGTTGAAGAAAACTACAATTTTGGTATCAGTATTGAATACTACAAACTGTACGTAGTTTTTCGCCGTAATAATTTAATTAGGACAGAGTCTGAAGCCTTTCATTATTTTGGAAAGATTTTCAGTTTAAATTATAGATAAAGAAAATAAATATTACCGCAACAGATTATATAAACAAAATATAAGATAAAATAAAACTGATGTTTGTATAGAAAAACGTTTCGCGTATTACATAAGACATGACAAGCATGACCTTCCAATTATCAACTAATCAATATGAAAGAGATAGCGTCTTGTTAAAATACTCAATTAAAAAAAAGACAAAACTCAATAAACCAAAGGCAAATAAATCAAAATCCTTGGCCGTGATGATGGCCTCAAGCGTTATCAAAATGTCGAAACTAGTTTGATATCACAATTGTCCTTCATTCGCGTAACACAGACGCTTGACGCTTGTAGCTAACAAATATGTGTAAACACATAATATTTACATTACGTTTGAACGTTCCTCCGTGCATTCTTTATTCTGTGCGAGTACCTACGCTCTGCTATCTGTACTGTAACGGGAATCCTAAGTGTAACATGTGTTTAACTGAAGGAATATCGTGGCTTTATTTGTTTAGACTTTAGAAATATGATTTCGTATCTGCTTGGATAGTGACGTTCACATTGATGGAATGTCCATGATAATTACCCATGTCTATGTGTCGCGTTTTTTGGTTTCTGTATCGGCCCATATAAGTCCCACTGCATGGCACGGGCCTCCTCTATAATCGAGAGTACGATTGAGACGGGTTAGGCCGTATAGTCTACCACGCTGGGCTAGTGCGGGTCGGCGAATTTTTCATACCGTAGTAATAGTAAATGCGAAGTCAGAGGTGCGCTCTGGGATTTGAACCCGCGACCACCGTGAACATGTTGGTAGTCCCATCTGGTCCGTTACCAACAGGCCACCACGCGCTTGGGTTTAACCCATGATATCGGATGCCATAATTGTGTCGACCGGCCAGAAAGAGAGGGAGATAGATAGAATCGCCGGTGTATTCTCTATTTGAATCTCAATGCACTTTCTGTCTGGTCACCTGGTGCGTTGTACTCACTATGATATGCCAGTAAAATAATACTTTGTGTAATAACTAATAAAAATCTTAGTTTAAAGATTGTAAAGAACTGATACATTCGCCTGCTAATATTGATGTACTAAAATTGACTGACGAGTTAGATTTACTTTCGTTTTATGGTTTTGCATTGACTGACTTCGAAAATAGAAAGAATGTATAATAACTGTATTGTTAGTTGAAGTAAAATTAAATAACGGTAATGCAAATAAATTAAGTAATTAAGACAATTAAATACAATTTGAAAGGTGTTAAATTAATGTGCAATAAAAATAATTCCCAAATAAAACATAAGTTAAAGTTAAAATTCATGTTTTGATTTATTATAATTGTTTGGCACATCTAAGTACCTAATCTTACTGTAACGTTTGACGTCATACAGCCGGTAGTTCAAACATGACTAAATTATTTTTGCAATTTACAAAACATATAAAATTTATTAGTTAACTCACGGTCATGAGAATACGGATTGCTAGTAAGACATAACTATATTGGCAAATTGTGGTATTCTATAAGTATACTATTACATAGCATTACTATAGATCTTGCATATGCAAAATTGCAACTATATTTCTTAAGAGATTATAATAATGAAATCATTGATATGGAAAAAGAAATACCAAGAAAAACGTCTGGTGTAATATTGAGCTCATTTGTGGGATAACGATGTTTCGCTTTCTCTTCATAATTGAAACGATTTTGGAATGCAAAAACACCCACCTAAAATATAAAATTGCTGATTAATAAATTGTCGCTTACTACGATTGACTAGATCATTAAATCTTAACTTATAGCGAAGGAGAAATAAAAGTAAAGGGTCGAGCATTGTACTTCAAACCACAATGATAAACGATACCATCCTGCCGGGCACGGAACCAATGTAGCAACGGATGTGTTGACTAAATTACCAACAACTACACGAGTAACTTCAATGCGTTGTAAGCCAATCAATCTGCACCAATTTTAACCATATGACATCAAGATAAAATTATAATACTGGCCACTGCAGGGCACGGGCCTCCTCAACAATCGAGAGGTCAAACCATAGTCCATCACACTGGCCAAGTGCGGTTAGAAGACTTCGCATACCACAGCATTATCTAGCAAATCTCGATTATATGCGGGTTTCCTCACGATGTTTTCCTTCACCGCTAAAATGCGTGGTAATTTTTTCAATGCCTCCGTGGCCCAGTTGGTTAGACGCTGGCTGTAAAACGAGAGGCCGCAGGTTCGATCCCTGCATGGAAACCAATATTTGTGTGCTCCACAGGTATTTGTTTCGGGTCTGAGTGTTTGTGAGACCGGAAATTCTCTCGTAGTTCCTGATACCCACGACACAAAACTCGGTCTTAGTGTGGGGTCAGGACTATGTATAAGCCGTTGGGTGTATTTATTTATTTATTAATCATTGATTATCTAAACATATCACTCCGGAAAGTCCGAGGTGTGGATTCAAACCCACGACCACCGTGTCGGTAGCGTCCGGTTAGTAACCAACAGGCCACGCACTTAGCTAAAATTGCCTATTGAAATTTTGACGAGTCTCGTATTACAAATTCACAGTACATTTGCCCTCGGGCCACGTTGTCCAGATGTCGTTGTCGTGAAAATATTTCGTACGGCCCAGTCAGGCTTCAGTGTGGGACTCGTTTGATTAGCTACGACGATCCAGCTCATTATAAATTTAATAAATCCTTCGTTAATTTACATTATGGACGGGGCTTGTAACTAGGCCGCGGTGTAATTGGGGAATGATATGGGCGTTGATATAAAGATTGTTAAATATGATGTTTGTATGGAAAGTAGTTATAATGGAGTTTAACTTTAAGTACAAGAGCAGTAGGTACTTAAGCCTTAGACCCAATAACTGTAACTAAATATATAAATGTTTATATTTGTAAACAGCAATAAGCTTAATGTAAATATTCATGTCAGCAATCCGCCTGAACACGACCACGACCACTCTGTCAAGAGTGTATAAAGAAGAACAACTACTCATATGTGTAAGTATTTCAATCCAATATAAAAATAGAGACAAAGGTGATATACCTATAAAAAATCCGTTTGTCCAAAATATAGGCCATCAAATTAGACTCAAACATAACAGTACCGATCATAAAACATTAAATTGCGATAAAACTGCGAGAAAGACTAAGGAACAATTCCAGATCTCGATTTAATTACAAGTTTGATTTAAGCATTTGATAAACGCTAAACAGCATAAATTACCGAAACCCTCCTCCCAATCTGTTTTCAATTTGATTCATTAACTTTCATTTTTGACACAGTACCGAAAGTAGAATGTAATTTGGCGTAAGAAAATAATTTTGGTCTGTTTTTTTTTCTTTTTAGTTGCATTCACGACGATATTAGCTGCCAAAGCGTAGAGAATGGGCATCGACGTTGTTGCAATCAAATTTGACATTGAGGAAATGTGATGAATTTATTCCATATAACCTTGAAGCCAGTTTTTGATGTTTTCAGTTTTGTCTTATTTTACTTATGAGAGGTAAACGAACAGAGGTAATACTTAAAACCAGTTGTTGAATGTTATGATAATGTCGCGATACACCTAATTTGTAAAATCGTCATTCCTATATTTTTGGCTTAAGAATTGTAAGTGAAACTGCTGAGCACTGGACGCTACGGCAATTGAAAAATCGATTGATAGAGCTTAGGCCGTAGTCAGCCCCGCTGGCCTATTTCGAGTCGGCGGTCCTTAGGATTATCATAAATTAATGTCTAAGTAGACAAGAATATTATTTAGTATGGCAATCACGTTAAAATACTAATTACAAGAAATATTAGTATGTAAAGAGGCAAATTTACCTATTGTTATTTTATATATATATATATATATATATATATATATATATATATATATATATATATATATATATATATATATATATATATATATATATATAAAATTTTTCATGGGTGCTTATCCATGTTGACTCAAGAATTGACTTTATCTAAGCAGTATGCGTGTTACGAAGAGTTTGTAATCTCTATAAAAAACGAACGTTGATTTTCCGTTGCAAGAAGAAAAACCCCAACAAAAATGGTATGTGTACAAATTGTAATAATAAATGTAACATGCACGATATCAATCTTACCATATCTGCAATATTTTCGATGTGTAATATCAATAGGAATATCTTCGATATAGCATTAATAAGCGATAACGCAGTACAACATCGTTTCAATGGAGCATATAATTTAGATTCATGATTGCAATCTCCACAAACACTTTTCACGACGGATCAACATGAAATTTGGCACGCTTGCTCTAAGTCTATAATTCGCTTGGTTTCTAAAGTGGGTCAAGCTGTGTTCTTAGTTTTTTTGGCTTATGTTACATGATTGAGTTCATCTCGACGGATAGTGTAGAATATATTTTTTGCGACGGGATTTTTGTATGCACACGGTGTTATTTACGTTAGCCTTTGGGTTTTGTTTGGGTGGGTATCCGTTACCAATTCGGAAAAGGATTTCGCGTATTGGTCATACAATTTACTTTCAATCCTATCTATTTAACACTTATAATAACATAGATACACAGGAATTGGTTATCTATATGATACACCTATTAATTTTCCCACCGCAAATTTATGAGGAAATTGATTAAATAATCGATCCGATACCGAAAACCAATACTTACGATGATAAAAACATAAAAAAAGAAAACAATGGTGATGCAGAAATTGCAAAGATGTTACCCACGCTTGAACGCACTGCGGCGGAGAAAGTCCGCGTGCTGTCGCTATGATAGCTGATGTGGCAAGGGCCACTTTTACCTTCGATGTGGTACGCAGTTGTAAATCATAAACGGGCCTCACAAAAATGTTCGCGGCGCGACGTGCAGTTGTAACTTTGAAAGCAAATATGGAAAATGATGTCATAAACCACAAAATGGAGCGATTGATAATGTGAAAGGTAAACATATTTTCACATTGCACAGACTGTGTGCGTAGTATCATAGTTTATATTTTTAACAAGTAAGTATTACATATTTTGAGGATGAAAGGTTAGAAGATCGAAATTGGGTCAGCTGACTGAGGCTCAAACTCTGCATAAAAATTGAAAAAGAACAGTGACTTGCCGTAAAACAAATATAGCAACTTATTAGAATATCTATTATGATATAGATTACGAAAAAAACGCACAGGAATGTTATACTGTCCTTTTTTCTTGGACCATCGACATTTATTCCATTCTTAGAAAATATAATGCAATTTTTGTTTCCAAACCGTAATTTTAAAAAGGATCTTAGTGAAAAGGTGGTGGCAACCGATCGACGCGTTTTGTGATGTATGCTGTAGAATCGTCAAACTACAGCGTGACTCTAGCATTCGAAATAACTCCATTCGTTAATGAACCAACATTAAATACAACTGAGAGACCACAAAATGATGTAGACAGAATAGGTCTTAGGTCTATTCGCTCATATTACAAGATCTTAGCAACTATATCCATATTCGCATAAATATCTCGCATTTTGGAGTACCTCTTCTTTACATAATATGAGGGGGTTTTGGCCCATAGTTCACAGTAAAATATTGTGGAGTTTTGTATGGATGGATTGATCAGACTAGCAGATCGTTAAGTCTTTTTGATACGGAGGAACTACTACAGCTATCATATAATGTATCTAAGATTTCCGATGTTCTACAAGGTAATTAGATAAATTTATTGATTACTTTCTATTCGTTGGTTTGCATTGCAATAACAAATTAAAGTTTCTTAAAAATAATAAGTTTCGCTTTCAGGCTCTATTTATATTCCATTTTGTCAGAAACACACAACTTCAAAGAGAGGCCATATTGCTGTACTAAATTAATCTATTATAATTCTGTTTCTCATAATTTATGTTCGTATAGTTTTATTAAAAGGTTTCTCTTGTGTCATCGTCCGCTAGGGCTGAAATTAAATTTGTATATAAGATTATTTTAATTAAGAGTTGAAATATAATGTTCAAAGTAATGATGAAACCTCAAACATACAAGATGAGTGAGAATAAGCAATGTATGTTTATATCGAAGGACGATTTGAAACACGATTAACAAGTGACTAGTATAGCGAATGTTTAATCCTTCTGATCATTTGACGATTCTATACAAATTATATTAAACAGACTATAGTGTTCAAATTCTAACATAAAATCTGCAAAATAAACCATTATGTGGGTAATGGACAGTCCCTTTGGCAGGCAGCCATGTTTGCGCGCGAAAATCGAGACTGCGTACAACGCTTTAAATTATCGTGCTGTTTATTTAAAAATCTCCTCGCACTAATTAACATTTTTATACGGTGAACTGTTTTAAAAGTGATCATTTTAATGATTATTGTATTTAATATTGGCTTCAATGGCTTTTTTGATGCTAGATTTTTAGCAGATATGTATATTCCGCCGTGTTATTGAACCAAATAAAGTGAAGGACTTGTGTTCGAAATTCAAAAAACGTGCTATACATTTTTTTAAATAAGAATTGGTTTGTATGCACGGAACTATGAAAATCATTGTCATTAGGAGAAGTAATAGTTTAGTACTAACGACTAGTAATAATTGCCTTACAAATAAACATTAGGCTAAAACAACCTCTAAACCGTTACTCGCATTAGTTACTTAAAAATACGAAATCGACTTATCGCATCACTCGACAAAGATGAATGTCTCTAAATGTTTCCTAATTGAAAAAGCTTTACAAATGTCCCACTTCGGTCACCGCATCGATTTTAAAAATAGACGCTTGGTGCGTTTTCGATGTACGCCCATGTCTATAAACTAATACAATTAACATAGACCTTGTTGCGTTACATTAAGGTTTTATTTTGCTTAAATAATAATAACATTATTTCGTCAGCGGCTAGCCGGTTGAATGGAATTCGTACGATATGCTCTCCTACATTGAAACTCAAACAAATGGAACGTTTCGATATAGGCGCGATATTTAACATGAATGTGGTTTGTTTATTATTATTATTTTTCTAATTAGACATTGAATTAGCCTTGATATATACATAATGTGCGCGACCTTTATTCTTAGTTAACATTCCCGTCGGTTAAGGAAGATATTCTTAGCGTGATGCGAGTAAATAATGCCAACACAACGTAACTAATGTTGTGTTGTTGTTATGACACATCTTGTGTTTAAAATGTTTATGTCACTAAGGAGTTTGATATCATTTCTTTTTATTTTAATGTGACCAAAGAGTTCTCAATAATAGTGATGGATAGTTCTGGGAGTCTATATGTGTTTTGTTCTAAATTCAAATAGTTTGTTTAATTATTTCACAGTAAACTGCTTAGAATATTCTATCGAAAATACTGTTATTAAAAGTGCATCGTTTGTTTGCAGTCCCCGCCGATGTTCCTAGGCTGCTTTGTATTAACTTGTGTAAAAGAGCTCCGTATTTAGCTTTTGAGATCTCTTTATCTTGCAATCGGTACCCGTTTCTGAACTTCTTAACTCCGTACCGGTTTAAGTTCGTTGTTTTATCGGTTTATAATTTGGTATTGCATAATGTTATGAATTATAATTCGTTTTTGTTTACAAATAGGGTTTATGCGACGTCGCAAAAATTACAAAATGTGATCAATTAACCGGATTATTTTAATAACTTAGAGTATTAATAAGATAGAGGGACCACTGTCATACATTTGCGTTTTTAAAAACGTAGAGATTTTCTTGTTCGTAATTTTGGTAGAACTGATATATTAGTGAAAATTGAACTTAATATTTAACAACAAATTTCTACAAATTCCGTTGGTAACCGAAATTAAATTTAATCATGATCCGCCTAAAACAAGTTTGAGGGGAATTTAATAGCCCTAAACTACTTTTATTCAATTTCTTTTTTAAATAATTCGTGCATGTTGGACAAGCAGTCAAATATCAGCCAATAAGAGGGCAAAAAAAGGCGGCCCGGCCCCACCATTTTTATCTACGTTTTTGAAGTATCAACGCTCCCTCTACATTATAAACACTCTAAGATTAATAATTTATACCTAACAATCATACAGAGTAAGTTCACTTTGTTTAATACATGTCTTATGTTTTATTAAAACTAGTAGGGACATTCCTATAATACCCTACCAAAACGGAAAAAAAACAATATTGATCATTCAAAAATTTATATATATATGAAGATTGACCTTTTAGCTACTCGACAAAAAGCTAATAATGGCTGTAAGGTTACTGCAGAACTCAAAATTATCAAGAAGTTTAGTATTAACAATACGATGATGAAAGAATACATCAGCTATCGCCGCAAATAGCATTTGGTACGTATCAAATCGAAATCGCTTACCCATGAGTAATTGTTAACATATTTAATACACGATATCTATACAAAAATGTTTACAGTAATACCGATCTCATCAAACGTGTTTTCTTGCTCTAAATTCAAACGCTCTCCACAAACCGTCTAGTATTTACGTATGTTTATCATAATACGGGCCAAAAGACTATGTTTACTCTATACGTCACTTAAGAAGATAGTAGTCACGTAAAGTTGTGTTATTATGGTTTCAAAAGCGGTTATCGAGAGCGCCGTGGGGCCTACGTTTCGCTACATCGGCCCGCACTGTTGGCAATCCATCATTCGTGACAGTAAGTGCGACCCGCCACGTAATTCTGTCTCTATGCTTTCCTTTGCTTAAGGTTTTTTGTTTTGTGAGTAATTAAAAAAAAGAAGTCGCATCATTAAGTGTTGCCAAATATACTTGTGTTTTTATGTAAAGTGCTGCAGAGCGTACTATAGATAACAAAAAGTGTAGAGCATCGATTACACTGTTGTCAATTAAAAACACGCGGGAAAATGTGAGAGACACAAGGTAAACGAGCGGTTAGTCGTCGTCTGGTATTGTTCGTTTAGCAGTTATCACTATTGTGCATTGCGTAATAAATGCGCAAGGTCTAACCGACATATTTTTTTGACATACATAAAGCATTCCTAAGCAATGTGTCATCGGGTTCCTTTTTTAAATTTCAAATTTCGAACGCATTCTTTTACCAAACACCGTGGAGTCAAAACGACGCGTTCCGTTTCACAGGTGCAGTTTGCAGTTTGCACGCGGAACGATCCGCATGCGATATTGATGTAATCGTGATGTTACGTTCGAAAAAACTCACTAGAGCGGGGAAAGTGACGCGCCGCGCCTCAAGATCGTGAAAGGTACTTAGTCAATCACCACCCAAAGTTGACCTTCCACGTCCCCCGCCACCTTAAACTGAAGTACTAAAGGTGCGGATGCCCGGACCATCCTCAGAGCTCTTGTTACACCGGTTGCGTAAACTTACGACACCGCCAAGCGTTCGGAATTCGAACTACTTTCGCGTAATCTGTCTGAATAGAATATGGCGTCCTAGTTAGTGAACATCAGTTTTAGATGAAATTAAAAAAAAAGTTTATAATTATTCTAATATATTTTTAAAACTATAACATATCTATTATCTATACTCTTACATTATTGTGTTTTTATTTTTAAATGAATATTTTCCTTCTCTCAATTTTCATATACACACAATATAAAACGATAACGAACTTGTTAAAAATATTGCAGTGTATCGATAAAGTTCAATGGCCTTATCGATTATGATTACAATTCCATTATTATCATTTTTCCATAACGTTACTCATACGGCACGTAAAATCAACAATTACATAATTTTAAAATATCTAATCATCACATAGTTCCACATGTTTTTATTAGCTTTTATAAGTCCCACTGCTGGGCAAAGGCCTCCCCTTTCTTATGTATCTCTCGCTCTCTCACGCCATTTCTCTCTTCTGCCACAGGAAATCCACAGCTAAACATATATTTTTCTAAGTATATTTTTGTTCTCCTGTAGTTCTTTCTTAAGATTCGGTACTGGACTCGAGTCTTTGCTATTTGATACGATAGCTTCACATCGGTTCTTTGTATGTTAGGACTAAATCCGTTATGTGAGCATCTATTAATGTCACATTAAGTCTAAGCCTAATGAAAGCTGACAGACCGTTGGGTTTAATAGGAATAGTGGTTAGCATACAGTCAGAATTTGCTTTAGTGTCGCTCCTAAGGTCTAATTGCCATTGGCACAAACAACCACTCCCATTAAACTATTCGGTGGAATGTGACTTTCAATGATTTTGATAAAAAATATGTATTTTCCCAAAAAGTTTTTACTCCGATAACAGCTATCACAATTGGTATTAAACACAGGAAACGCACTAGAGCGAACACATTGGCAATAAAGATAATGAAATCAATTATCGATTAATTATTATATCTGAAATTTACATGGATTTATTACTTCTTCAAAAAACGTATATAGCGCATTCAAACCGATACCAAGAAACTGCAGTGTTGTATTGTTTTTGTTCTTTTATAAAAACTAAGTGGATATTCTACCCTAAAATGCAATTGACTTTGTAAAAAGTATAATTTGCGCCCGGTAATAAAATAAATTGATCTCTGCAAATTTTAATTTATCGTTATAATATTTAATGTTGTAGTTTCACTTCATTCAATTATATTGCACGAGGCCCTGTAGCTAGTAGGATCTCCATGCCGTCGACATAACCGCCGTACCAACATGAAGGCGAAAAACACGCTACAGTGAGCCCAGCAAGTCGCATTTAGGGTTTGTGCATAGTTTTGAGCAGGCATAATTGAGTATTGGCGGTGGATACTCATAACTTCACTGCACCATCAGGTGTACTGCCGCCATTTTGTGTACCAGTAAAATAGCTAAATATGTACCTCCTTAGTGGTAGAGCCACACTGTTGTCAGTTATGACTCAGCATGAATGGGCCGGCTCGTCCGGGCCGTAACTATTGTCTCGCAAAATATCAATGTGAAGCAACAACTTTGCTGTCGCGTGAGTGAGATTGCTGGATGCTCAATACCTCTCTCCTCTTCCCATCCTTTTTCCTTTCCGCTCTTCTCCCAATTTGATGGGCCGGCAACACATCCATGATCCGACGTTGTGGATGGGCGGCAGTGATCACTTACTATCGGATGACCTGTTTGCTCTTTTTTCGGGCCTTTGAAGTAATATATTATATATATATATATATAGATATATATATAAACACCTTCATCAATATACCCCTGCAAGGGCCAACGAGGGCTTTCCTTTGTGTAACAGCAAATAAGGTAATTATACGCAGCAAGCCGGACCGTACAATAAACACTAAATATTGAAGTAGATTAAACGTTTTCACTGGCTTCATAAATATTTCCCTCAGTGCTGTTGCGCAGACATTTAAAAGGTAAAACTATTTAAAAAATGAAACGTTACTTCATCAAAGGACTTATTACTGTTTAATATTTACATTTTGCACATTGCACTCGCTTTGATACCTGTTACCTGTGTTGGATGGCAAGTGCCTATGATATTAATAATTCACTGCCATGTTTCAACTCGATTAATATATTTGTTCAATTATTTGTACGTAGTAATGGTTTGTATTATTGGAAAATGTCCTTCGGGGGTTTCATTTTAATATTGTAATAACACCGGATTTAGTTCGCAGTATTGTTGTTGATTATTATCGAGTATAGACTTGGCTTTAGGGTTGATTTGGAGAGCAAACATTGGTCCGGCCTCGAGAACTGGAAATAAATGGAAAGAGCAAAATATCTAAATTAAAATGACTTATTTTACGTAAACATATGTTCATTATATAGACGCTGTAATTCGAGTTAAAAACTTGCCTTTTTAGTATTAAAATATCGACACATTATCTTATTCATGATATAGTACAATATGAATTTAACTGCGCCACAAAACTCGTTCATTTAAATTTATCAGGAGATTGAATTGCCATATTATCAAAGAACTTGTATTTTAAGATTTAAAAATATGCAGTATTTTTGCAGTATTTTACTTGGTTTTATTATGAGCCTAATTATATGCTATAGAAAATCGGGACAGACCCGATTATTCTAACTTTGAATGTCTTTATTGACCAGATCTTGATGGGCAACGGCTTTTACATGCAAAATCTTGGACTATACAGTCCTATTACATCGCTTGATATGTAGACACATTTGACTTATATTTAAATGGTAATTCAACGAATATATTCACGAAATTCAGCAGTACCAAATCAAATAAAAAATTAAGCAGTCTGACACCTCTGTCAGTATTCGTTACCGCATCATTAAAAATTAATGTAAAGGAATGAACGGCGTGTTCATAGTTGTACCAACACTCGCAACTTAAAAACGGCTACGTGACGCCGCGCACCACATCAGAAAGCCGGGTTATAAATTAAAACGTGTCAGTCGGAACTTCTATACAAACGGAGTCGCGTGCAAATACAATACACTAGTATTCCTATTAGCAACTTTTGTTTCCTCGGTCCTTCGAGCCAGATACATATTTAATCAAATCTACCAATCCAACCATTTGATCTCAAATAACTGACGAATATGCACGCAAACATTTAAATGCGCTATCTGATGTATTAATATTAATAGAACATTAATTATGAACCAGTTTTTATCATTGAATACCTCGGTATTCGACGTTACTTAAACTACAAACGTGAATAAATATTCATTCCGTATTTATTTTATACACGGAATAATTCGCAAAATTCCTTTAATTACGCTCCAATTGCGAAAATTTAACAGCATTTAGAGCAAGCCAATTGCTCAGCACGCGCCTATATGCGTTGATTAACACGCTGCCGACTGACAAATTAATACTTCCGCCCGATTTTCAATTGAATCCCTTATCCTGCGGGACGCACGCACCTGCCTCCCGCCGGAGCCCTGCGAGAGTCTTCGAGCCCAGAGAATCTCGACTGCGCGCCTGAACCGATTCGCAGATGTCACTGTGGGAAAACCCGACCGGTCGGCCGACCGATCCGCACCACACGCACGGACAAAGAAAACAGATTCGAATCCGCCGACCCGTCGCCGCGCTGGTCGATGAACTTGTTCGAAACTGCAAGTGTTGCGCCACTCGTCGCCAGACCCGTCGACTCTTTCGCATCTACCTAGCTGTTTAATTTACGGTGTTGAAGAGAAGATAATAGGTGCCGTAAAATTTGTTAAAACGCCGACTTTTCGGACAATATTTTTTGGACAAGAACTTGTTGATGGCTAATTGATTTATTCATTAGTCAATGTGGGCCGTGTTATTGACTTTGCTTACGTTGTGTGCGTTGTTAAATTACTCGGAAATTCGCTTAGTGTCTTGTTCTTAATTTAATATTTAGGCCTATGAGTAATTAACCTTTGAATCCTTATGAGGTTGCTGTAAATGTCTAAGGTTAAGAGTAGAACCTAACAATGTATTACGTTAATTAAAATAAACACCATTTCGCGGTTTATAGATAATTTTGCAGGGTCGTTACGTCGTTTCGCATCTAGGCTGACAATATAGAAGAGCTTGTTAATTCAATGTATTTATGGTGATAACGCTTTATGAGCTCTGCCGGCTATTACATCTTGCTTCAACAGTTTCTTCTCAGCTATGAACTATATCAATTGATTAGTAATTTATATTCAATGTGCTAGTAAATTATTTGCTTTTGTCCGTAAACAAAGCATCGTGTAACAAAACATTCAATATGACTGCAATTTGTTACATACATAAACATCACGCCTATTTCCCAGAGGGGTTGGCAGAAATAAATTTAACAGACAGTTTAATGATTATTGCATAATTATCATGAAGTATGGACATAAAATGCCCAAGGAAACTAAGCTCTTATATAAATATTTAAAATGAATAAAAATAATATATCCATACATTAAATTCTATGATAAAGTCGTCAAGCGCTACGTCTTTAGAATCAACCTCTAGTTCCTAATATGTTAAATCACTTAAAAATTATAATCTCGCTGCGACGGAAGCGGAATCCACTCAATCACGTATTAATATTCACATTTATCGTCATAGTAATGTACGAATACAATCAGCATACAATTATAAAGTATAAAAGTTAGGTGCGGTGCAGTGAACTTGCGCCGCCCGTCTGGATCTACATCATAGACTAGACGTGTTATACGTATCCTATGTAGGGATATCGCTATTAGATACTTTTTGGTATGAGTTTTGTGTATGTTGTTTTTTTTTGTCTGTGATTGCAGTGAGGCATTCTGGTTCTGTTTCCTTTGCCCTATTTTTTTTCCAGTGACATTGACAGTAGATTACGTATTTTAATAAATTGACTATTCTTTACAAAAGGACAGAGTGAATGTGAGTGCGAGATTAGTGATCGCACATTCACTTTTCTCCTTCACTTCCCCGCCAATTTTAACTTGATATCTGCATAGTAATGCGCAAACCACGCGCTATGTCTATAAAGGCATTATGGTTACGTTTCCTCGGCCTTGTTGTTTTTATAGCTTCTAGATTCGCTATAGCATAATAAATAACTCATAAATTATTGAAGAATATAATGTTTAGCGCAAGACCTTAGATATTACACCATTAAGTCGAAAATAATTGTTTAGTGCAGCGTTAAAATGTGATTTATGAATGACTGAAACTTAATTTGATAGACATTATTCAATAATAGTATTATTTAAGTGAGACATCCTTATGTCGCTGAGTAGCTGCTGCGGAATCAAACACCAATGACGCCTACATTTGGTATTGTTTCAAAGAGTTGTAGTTTAATCGCCATCTTTAAATGTGGTTTAAAACTTTATCTGTTAAATGTATAAGTACTTGTTAAAGTATTATTATTTCACGCCATAGTTATGTATCAGTAAAATATTCACAGATTTTTTTTTCGTTTTATTAATTAAACTTTCACATTTTTGACAGTTCCAAAAATTACAAAGGAACTAATGTATGTATATACAGCTTTGTTTTCCAGTTACATTTTTTTAATAATGTTGCTGCACCTAAAATATTGTTTAAAAAAGAGGCATTATTTCCAAAAAATACAAACTGAGCCCACCACTTGACTATTCAATTTTAATATTCACGAATTGAACGAAACCTCTGCAGAATGTTACGTAAATATAAAGTTTGTTTGCGTAACATATAAACGTCGGTTAAATGATATTTCCTGGTAAGATTTTAGAAGTAACTTTGGTATTAATGAAAACAAAAAGTATCAACTTCCAAAGGCGATCCCTTCGCTGCGAATCCTTTGCGCGAAGTTCGTTGCTTAACGTTACAGTTAAATTATGATATGTTATATTCTCTTTTATCGATTATTACTGTATCGATTAAATAAATCAATTGAAATTTACGTCTCTAATCGCGATGAATAATTATTTATATTTTTGTTCCTTTGGTGAGGTAGAGTTTCTTACAATATTCAAATTAGGTAGGGCGTGGCATATCTTTGACACATGCTTCTATTTCCGGATATAGTGTTACAAGTTTCCTGGTTAAGACTTGGTCTCCTCTGTGCCTCCCTTAACTTATCCTGGATTTTAAAACGCCAATTATTAATAATTTTAGGAAGAGATTTACTGTCTCTACCTTCAACAATGACTACAGTTATTAAAAAAAGTCGTCTAATATTTCACCCACTCGTAAAACCCGCAACGGTAACCCACACAAGTATATGTACAGGTAGTTTATATCTGGTATCGAGCTCGCCGGCTTGATTGTGTCAACGGGCATGAAATGAACGTGTCCTGCTCTACCAGAATGTTACTACTCTTACCAGCTAATCCAGCCAGTGTCTTTACAAGGGTCAATTCTAATTTATGCCTAGGAACAGTTTAATTGGTTATTAATTGGTAGCAAAATCTTTCCTGGTTATCTATACTTTAGGAATTTACCTCCAGGTCTCCTACGTTTATTTTTCTCAGAAAAAAACTATATTGACTGCCGCGGTGGCGTAGTTGTACTACGGTATGATTAAAAAGTTGAGGACTCGGGTTCGAATCCCAGGTTGGGCAAAATGATATTGGATTTTTCTATTCATTATCAGCCCGGAGTCAGGAATTTGTGCCCAATATGACGATAGACTCGCCCCCTATCACATCATGGGACGCACCACATAAGGTGAAACATGGGTGTCCTGGTTGCACCTCTGCCTACCCCTTCTGGGGAAAAGGCGTGATTTTTATGTATGTATGTAAAATCTACATACCAGGATAAGCTTATTAGCCTAATAATATAAAGCAATAAACGTCCCATCCCGACGGCTGCACCAAGTGGCATTGTGTTTTTATTCAGCAAAGATGATTAAAGTTTGATTAATTAGGGTTGTGCGGGGCGGCGGGCTCCCGCGGGACTCGCATCCTCCCGGTAATATGTCGTGTGTAATTGACTTTCTGGCCGCTGTGTCGTGTTCCAATAACATTAGTCTAGTAGAAAACGTAGAAAGTGCGCGCGAACTAACCGACCGTATGGAAATGAACTCGTGCGGGAGTTTTACATTGTATACGAAAATATTTGAATATATCTCTAATTGAAAGTGAATTTTTTTTAAACGGAATATAGGGATTTACATACGTGTAGTATTATACGAGTATTAGCTTTGATAAGACCCACTGCTGAGCTTGGTGTTATAACTTACAGGAGTTTAGGCCCAACCACGTTGACCTAGCGCAAATTATTGATTTTCACATTCCCTCGAATTTCTTCTAGAATCTTGGGATTGGGTGACAGAGAGCTTGTGACAAAATTGTCATAACATTGTTAGTCAGTATAAAATAGTGGGTCTATTTATTTTTCTTGGTGAATACTATATTTTGACGATATAAATCGTGAAAAGATAAGAAAGAGAAACTAGGAAGCAACTCACAAGATGGAAATAAAAAATCCCTTGTCTATGAACACTCACAACATCTACTTTGTTGGTCTTACAACGTGGAAGGAATGTATATGAGACAGAGATGTCATATTAAACTCTTGGTAATTATATTTATAGGACTAAAGGCTACAGTAAAGGCCCAAAAGTTGTCTGGTACAGTGATATAAATAGAAATTCACGACCAGATTAAAATTATTTAAAAAGTAGTAGAGCCACGCTGTTGCCAGTCAAGACTCAGTATGAATAGGCAGGCTTATCCGGGGCGGTACCACTGTTCGCAGGAGATCGACGCAAAGTGACAGCTTTGCTGTCGCTTATCACTCAGAGATTGCTAGATGCCCAATACCCCTTTCCTCTTCCCATCATTTTTCCTTTACGCTCCCCAAGCGTTGTGGATGTTCATGGGCGGCAGTGATCACTTACCATCAGGTGGTCTATTTTCTCGTTTACCAAACCTATTATAAAATAAAATAAATGAACTTAATCGTCCCAAAGAATCACCGCTTGGTGTCATTAAAATGCGTTCCACTGTCAATCTTGGTTTACATGAGTTGCAGTTTAAGGGGTTGTGATAGTCGTTTTGCCACCATAATGTGTGAATCTTACCCTGTTTTATATAAAATAAAGTAAATCTTTTGTGACAAAAATAGGTTACTCCCGATCATCTAATTATTGTATTACCAAAATTTTCTTTTGAGGTCACCTTCATTAAGTTACGTTTGA
This sequence comes from Theretra japonica, assembly GCA_033459515.1. NCBI lineage: Eukaryota > Metazoa > Arthropoda > Insecta > Lepidoptera > Sphingidae > Theretra > Theretra japonica. The sequence continues at coordinate 9,993,696 of CM065944.1, forward strand.
TTAACAATATTGTATTGGCGTAATAATCTACTAAATATTATTTAGGTCGACCGTATTACTTGATACGCAACAGATATTTTGAAAGCATTAAAATGTATTTTTCTTTGCCATTCGTTTATCTGTTTCATAATAAACTAAAGGTTTATTATGTAAAGGGTACTTTTTGTATATTTTTTGTTTATTTAAATAATAAGGCTTTTATAAAAATGAATAAACTTTAACATAAATTTTATTTGAAAATAAAACCTGTCCTTTTTTATTATTTCCCTCGGGATAGTTAAAATATATATTAAATCACGTATTTACAATTTTTCATATATAAGATATTAATTACTTTATAAGCAAAATCTACCAGCAGTTAAGTCCAAAATTATAGCAATATTTAGCTACAAGTTGCACCTTCACCGACTCCAATGTGCCAATAATTTGCCGCAATTTATAGCCAAGTAATATAACTTTGGCCTACGCGAGATTAACGCTATTAACCTTGCTACAAAAATAACCGGTTTTTTTGTATATTAAAGCTGAAATAACATCTTATTGGTACGAAATTGGAAAAGTATGAGTACATAATGTACCTTTACAAGTTAATATAGACGATAAAGGTGGTAGAGCCAAACTTTAGTCCTTATTTAAAGGGTTTTGGCTTTAGACTACCATGCTGGTCTATTGCGAATTGAACTTAGTACCTTTAAAATTCTTAAGGAGGCCTTTCAAGTATGCAGGACCCCACCTAATGTTTTTCTTCACAGGCAAAAAGGTTCCAATGCTAACGTAAAATCAATTATTTAGTCGAAAACCCATCATTACTTGAAAGTACCTCTCTCTCTCTGTCTTTCTCTTTCTCTCTCTTCAGTCACAGGTCCACTGAATATAGGCCCTCCTCACGTGTTGTAAGCGGCCTCCATCAAGCGATTTCCTGGAACCTTAACCAGGTTAAGTAAGTACAGTGTTAAAAATATTTATATTTTCTATATGGATCAGAGCATGATCTGAAACGGGATCTGATATAAAAGACTGAGAATTCCTATATTGACATCAATTATAGTTGCTACAACAGTAAGAGAAATCGAGCGAATAAGCTTCCTTACGTCTTTAATGTTTCCACCGCCCTATCGATTTATCTCTTTCAAAAGAATTGTTAATTTATGAAGATTATCTATTCATAGGACACGATATCATCTTATCTGAATTGAATTTAATATTTAATTGATTTTTATTATTGTCACGTTTCCATTTTCAATTAAAAATACGATCAATGTTGACAAAGGTGTTACACATCTGGATAATTTTTCACTGCACTGTGTTATGATGGTTAATGTTAATTATATTGCAGGTTTCTGTGCTCTAACTGTTGAATTGATGTAGTAGAAGAATTGCTATTTTTATTGCAGCTCTGATATTGTAGCTAGGGATTATAGAGATTATAGAGGATTAGTTTGGAAGAGAAGGTTTTTTCATTAATTAGTAATTTTCTTGTCAAGAATTTTATTAACGTTGCTAAGAACTTAGGGCTGCTATTAATACGCCGTTGTATATTTTTTGCTTACCATTTTATACCTTCTCATTGTGAAGGATCTGAAGATTTTTTGAACTACGGTTCAATGATTTAAGAGGCGTGTCCCGTGCTATCTTTTCCGTAAAATAACTTTGCATGTTAGCTTATGTAGCCACAACTCCTGTTGAGAAGAATCTGTGTTTTCAGTTTACTGGGAGAGGAGAGAAAACGATTCGGTTCAACGTGATTCACTGGCAATCGAAGTTACTAATCACGGAGTCAGTGACTTTTGGCAAATACCGCTCAATGTCACATTGACTAAAAATACACACCGCTTTCACGTAGACCAAAGCGGTACAGCGGTCAAACGCGAGAATCTTGGAAATCCAATTTTCACCACAAAACAGTTTTTATTGCAAAGAAGGTAGGGATCAAAATTGATTGCGTTATTCTGCTCTAATTTTTAATGCCATAAGACGGAAAAACGAGTAAGCGATTCACTTGATACATCTAATGATAACCTGTCATTGCTACCCACATACGCCTACGAAACCTGGGGTCTAAAAGTGCATTACCGGACTGTGAAAGTAGAGAAAAATCGAACTTAATTAACAGGCAGGTTTGTTAAACCTGGGACTTTCACTATCAAATTAAAAAGTGGCAGCTAATCTGCTACTTCAGTTAGTTTTTCGTGAGTCTGTAGCACCTCATATAGGACATCCATGTAAACTATCTAAAATTGCTACCGCAAAACTCTACCACTTCCAATTATTTTACAACAGATGATAATATTTTAAGGCAAATTAAGTCAAATATATTTGTAAAGATTATTCACAAGTGTAGTCAATGAAATAAGGAACAATAGTACATACTTGTAAAATTAAGGGGCTTTACCTTTGTAGCAGGGTAGTGTGTATTCATTTCCCATATTTCACATAATTACCCCTTGAAAACCACAGTGAATGCACCGCTCTTCACGAAGCCAAAAATATCGGGAAATTATAAATACAAAAAGGGATCTCGTTCATTAAACGTGCATTTCGTAAGTTTATGGTTACAATGTACGCGTAACATTTTCAACATTATTATTTTTATCTACGACCGATTCACGCGGGGTGAACGAACTGTTTCGAACGCAATGCGAGCTCCCGAAATCGCCCATCACCTTATTAGATTTAATTTATAAAACTATAAACACACATCATCATTGTTTTTGGTTGGTGGAGTTGAATTTTAAGTGTTCTATGTCTAGTATAGTGCTGTACTTCACGGCAACGCCGGAATAATTATAAGCGACATTATTAGTGTGTATTTTGAAATTATTAGTCAGTAGTTAGTCAGACGAGTATAGAACGCTTGATGTTTAGTATTTAATTACAATAAGCAGGTAATCTATTTGATAGGAAAATATGCAATATACAAGTATATTTTTACTTTGCATTTGTATAAACTGTCTAGCAAAACTATGAAACCTCCGCGGAATGAGAGAGACCGAGCGAATATGATGTAATTTTTCGGACATTTATCTCGCAGTATTTAAAAGCACAATTTTATTACTACTTTTTAAACAGTAGTTAATTTTCTTTAACCACTACCGTCTCACCGCTGGATAAAGGATTTCCTCAACTCTGTCTCTGTTTACTATTGTGGCAAAATTTTAACATTTTTTCAGTAATATCACAACAAAAGGTCTATAATGCACCATTTGGTCAGTGCCTACCGACATAGTGTCTACCGACGATAGATAACGATCTCACCTCAGAGTATTTCTAATATAGAGGGAGCACTGCCATACATTAGCGTCTTCAAAAACGTAGATAATTATTTGTTCGTAATGTTGGTAGTACTGCTAATATAGCAGCAGCTATATTTGTGAAAATTTAACTAATTATTTAACAGTAAATTGCTATAAATTCCGTTGGTAACCGAAAGCATATTTATTATCCGTCTAAAACAAGTTTGAATGAAATTCAATAGCCTTAAACTATTTTATTTTGTTATTGTTTTTCAAATAGTTCGTGCATGTTGGATAGCCTGTCAAATGTCAGCCAATAGAAGGGCAGAAAAAGGTAGCCCGGCACCACAATTTTTATTTACGTTTTTGGAAGTACCAGCTTAGTTTATATTATAAGTACTCTAAGCAACTCACGTCTGTCGATACAATCACAGCAGTCTGGTGGATATGAGATAACCATCTGTATTACAGGTTTAGTCTAAACCCGAAACACGACAACCTTGCGTGTTGATGGGTTTTCAACCTTTATGTACGGTTGTTTTTATCCGGATTGGTGATAATGGAGGGAATACCAGCAATCCTGTAACTATTTTAGTCCATATAGAACCTGGAACATATAGTAACCATACAATACACAGCGCACATACTCCCGACCCCACCATAAGATACAAGGCTTGCGTCGTGGGTATCAGAAACTATGACATTATTTTCGGTCTCACACAGTTTTCTCTGTGCAGGAATCGAATCCCTGGCTTGTGGTTTCACAGCCGGCTCTCAACTAGTGCACTACAGAGGATATACCACATATTTACACACACTACACAGTACATTAGTATACAAAGTGTGTACTGTGTATATACAACAATCAGGAAATTATGCGGCGCGTCGAGAAATTGAATGTGAAATGTTCATTATCTCTACTCTCGTCCTGTTCGCCGAGTAGATGTTATTATAAAGTTTTCGGTTATTGTAATAGTTGTTTGTTGACTATAGAAATAATTTAATTCAATCCCTATTGAAAAACCACGGTTTTTTTACTACTTTATACGTTTAATTTTTTCATCAAATAATAAAAATGTTTCGTTTTAAATTCAATTGATGTATACTTATGTGGCGGTACGTGTCTTAACGCGAGTCTATGTGGACACTTATCAAACTGCAAGCAAATACAGAACGACCTAAAAATACTTTCATGATAACAGGTACTTATTAGAACCTTTATACTTTAACTCAGATTCTAGATAAGTCGCTACACGGAATTACTTCTTAAACGTACGCGAATTGTCAAAGCGGACATAAATATATTATACTCCCACAGAGTGTTGTCAGCCAATATATCCATTTCGAGAAATGATGACAATGTTCTACTCATCACTCAAATAATATTTGGCTCAATGTTTATGTTCACAAACGCAATTTTTGTTTCTTTATACTCTGTGACGTCACACGTCAACGTCTTTTGTTAGCGTGTCACGTGGTACTCGCATCATGTGGATTGTGGTCCGCTTACTGCACACGACCATTTGTACCACTACATTACTACGGTTACAATAAATAGCCATTCATTTAAGTCATAGTACGATAATTTATTATGGTCATGAATAATGTCTACGTTAAACAACCTATTCTAATTTTAAATTCAAATTTGATATTAAAAACTGATTGCATGGCCGTAAAGAGTTAATACGATTAACAACGTTTATTTTTAAATAATAATAAGCACTATATTACACGATAACACGTAAACAAAGTTAATGACCTAAAACAATCAGTAAAGTGAAAAAAACTGATGGATCTGTCACTTGATTTTTAATAACCAAGGACTCGGCCGTCGTTCGACCGTCGACGTCAGACGGCCTCGTCGCGTATCGGTGCCACGAACGGGCGCGGGCGGTCGGCTATTTTCGTGCCACTTCGGCCGATATCGGCACCGCTACCACGTAATTCCGAGTCTTTTTGTTTGACACACAAGCGTAATAGGTATTCGATAAGTGTAAGCACTTATTTGTATAACAATCTCGGCAAATTGCAAGAATAATATCGTTTTTTTTTTTCATAACAACAAAAGAGCTGTTTGTGCGTTCTGGTTTATCAGAAACAATTAACTCATTAGTTAAAGAACAGATAATAGCGTATTGAATACCTCTGTTACATTTTAAATGTTTGTTTATCCGAAAATATGAATGTAAATTTTAAATTGGGTTGGAGCTGTGATTGTATAATACGTTTAGAAAAATACGTTTGATGAACGCGATCTATCTTTGTGTTATTCCTGGTCGGTAATGAATTTTGAGTAAACGTCGATATGTTTTGATATTATCCCGCCTCTATTTTGGTAACAGACGCAATAGTTGATTAATTTATCGCTGCTAGTCACAAATCCCATACGTTTGGTACGTTGATGGGTTGCACGTTTGGAGTGTTGTATGAAAATGTGATCATCAAGTAAAAATAAACTAAACTGGGAAATAATGAAATATGACTAGATTTTATTTTTCATTTATTTCATTCCGAGTTTTTATCCAAGAAGTATACTCGTATACCAACCTCATCGTATCTTTACACATTACACAGCCAAAATTATCATACTGGATTTATTTAATACTTCGTTGTACATTAAGAAAGCATTTGGTCTTACGTTGAACGTTATATTCAAGTAGTAAAGCCATATTGTAGCTCGTTAACGCTAGCGTACCAGTGGGTCAGAGAGCTGAAGTGAAGTAACAGCATCGCAGTTGCGTTTTGTTCGGTGAGCGAGGTGTCGGAGATCTTAAAGATGGTGGCCCGGATACCCACTGCAACATACAGTGATGGAAACCAAATTACAACCTTAGTGACCTAATAAGTGTCGCGCTTCGGAGCCAGGCTGTTTATATGTGGTTTCGTCCAGGCTGGCATAATTTTGTCGTCCGGCGACAGGTAACCATCGTTCACTCGTGGATGCTTAATTTAGCTTGGACTGCACCACATCAGGGTCATTGTAGTCTCTTTATCATCATCAGCCCGTTACAGTCCACTGCTAGACATAGGCCTCTCCCAAGGTACGCCACAGAGGCCGGTCTGCTGCTTTAT